>CM072518.1:34322877-34555377 GCA_036898135.1 Oncomelania hupensis | reverse complement strand
AAGAGATATATATAAAGAAGAAGAAGAAGAAGAAGAAGAAGAAGAAGAAGAAGAAGAAGAAGAAGACATTCACAAAAGGTTTGTCTTTATAATAAAATAAAGACAGATAAACAGACAGACATGAGTAACTAAAACTGTTCAGAATCAGCCAGCAAACCAAACACTCGACAGGCAATAGTATGAGCATTTCAATGAAACGCGAAACAAAACAAAACAAAACAAAACAAAATAAATAATAAAACATAGCTACAACTGTCCGACACACTGACTTAGATAGGAAAAGACGATTTCTTTATAGTGTAAACGTTAAAAACAAAAGCTATGTACTTACTGAAAGGGTTATTCCCAATGCCGACGCCAGAGACAAAGCCATCGGGTGTCATTTGCAAGAAAAAGCCCTTGCGATTCTGGATGTACACGTTCCTATTGGTGGAGTATCGCCAGCCCGGAGGGATAGTGGGAGAACCCTCCATGAAAGGATGTACAGGCTGGTCGCCCTGTGGTATCTCCAGACTGACGTTGAAGCCCTCGGGGATCGGGGGGTTCAGGGAGGCCAGCGAGGGCCCAAGTCCTAGGTAGGCCGTTGGCGGTGGTGGAGTTGTTACTGTAGCGGTGGTAACGTCGACGGCGGCGTGGGGTTGGGCCATTCCCGACCCAGCAACAGCGCGAGCCGTGGCCAGAGGCGGTAGCTGCAGGAGGGGGATCACCCCCAGCAGCAACACCGCCGACCGCCACAACGTCGCCACCGCCAGAGAAGCGTGTCGTCGTCGTGGTGGCGTCTTCGGCCGACACAGCCGGGGAGATGGGGAGGTAGAGGGGAGCCCGGGCTGGAAAGGCAGCACCAACGGCAGCAGCGGATCGGAATGGATGCGACACGGACACTGCTGCTGCTGCCGCTGACGCTGCCGGCCCAGTGACGTAGCTTTGAATCGTGATGGCGTCGTCGTGCTGACTGGCGTCGCCAGAAGGCGACTGCCGTAACTCTGACGTAAAAACAATGACGTAAGCGTGGAGCTTACGAAGTCAAGGGTCAACGACCCGCACTGGAAACCGTAGAAACGTAAATGTGTATGTACTCTTTCCAGTATACTGTAAGCTCGTTTAGATAAAACAATTAAACCATGAAGTCTTTCAGTTTTATAAACGTATTAAGTTACATAATGGCTACTCCAGCTCTGGGTAAACGTAAAGATAAAGGTAGTCAGGTGGCGCCAACTGCAACATTAAGCCTCCGATAGGCCAATAGGGCAGACACACACAGACTGTATACTATTAGCAACAACACTGTAAGTCCATTGCACGTTGGCACCGTCACAAACTGTTTCTTTGACCACCGATGCGAACTAAGCGGTACTCTGAAAATGAAGAAACGAGGCAAAGCGCTTTTATATATATTCACCTCATAAGTCGTGATGATTCACACAGGTCGCTGTCGCTGCCGCGCGGCTGTGGACGTACGTGGGCGGGGGCAGCCTGGAACGATTGCGGTGGTAGTCGTGGGTGGTAATGGAGGAGTGGTGCCGGTGATGGGAACAATTCTGGCAGTTAACTCAGGCGGCCAGAGGCTAATCAAGACGGCAGACCTGAATGCAAATAACGATGACTCCCTCGGTGCCGTCAAGTGTCAAGCAAAGGGGAGGTCACCCATTCCCGCTAGAACTGCCCTACAAAAACTATTAATTCTAAAACTTTCTCCCACGTTCTTATTTCTAATGTTTTTGCTTTCAGACTCACGTTCGCTAGTCGCTTTTCGATCAAGTAGCACCCGATTGCTTGTCGTCTTCTTCCGTTTGGCGTGTCTACTTCTTGCGTTTGGCGTGTTGTTTACTTACAAAATCCTTTCATACGACCACTGAAATTTCAGTATATTCAATCAGTTTGGACAGATATAGCCAACGGAGAAGATAAAAACCACAAATGAGGTAGACAATTTATCTCAAGTTTGATTGTAACTTTACTTCTCTTTCTTGTGATCCTTCTGTAAGAATGTATTTGTTGAATCCTTTATTCTGTATCTATGTGGCATAAAAAGAAGAATTGTAAAACAAACAAGAACATCCAAAAACACAAAAAATGATATACTCGCGAACCAATCCACACATACAAATTGTACATAAATCCAAGCAGCACGAGTTGAATTGCTTGAGTAGTTCACGATTTTGTCAAAAATGTAAATATTCGCCAAAATCTGTCGTTAACAAACTTCGATTCTGCACAAAAATGATTCAGAATGGCATTTTGTAAACGTAGCAAAATCTCCACACTATAACAAATTGTCCTTGAAGGTAAAATGTATTGTAGACACACGTTGCACACAATAAAAACAGTGATAAAACACTTGTTAGCCAGCCAACCAGGACTGATGAGCTACCGCAGTGGCTACTCCAGCCAAAAAAACGGGGGCTGGATGCAAGCCCGTGAAGACCACACAGCTCAATAAGAAAACGAAGAGGTCACTTCTCTCGCGGACGTACTCCAAGGGTCGACGGATCGCGCTCCCGACGCAGTATCCATGGCAACCCACTAAGTGATGTCAGTGCAAACGTTCAGGCAACCGTCCAGCATGTCAACGATAGTACACCATTGACAATAGCAAGAAGATTATCTGTGGTAACGAGTACTTTTGAAGACTGCGCTTCAGCCACTACGGCGCCACTTACTTTAACGTTGTCGCTGGCTGGAGTGTGATTATTGGTATTTGGTAGTGTCCAAGACTGTAGATTGGGGAATTACACACAGTTGTAAATCCAATGGTTTTGTTGTTTCTCATTTTTGTCGTTGCTTCAGAATAGCGATGAATATTTATTCTGAAAACAAACCAACAGAAGAATTGGTTACAAATGTATAAAGAAATCTCCTAACCACTTGTTAAGAAACGACAATAAACAATAGACATCGTAGCTAAACTAGCACAAACGCTAGATGAAACTATAGGATAGTGGTAGTACTTACGAGTACCGGAACACCTTTATCTCAACAAAGAACAATGTCCTGTATACTATGTAATATGTATAGTATGCTAAATCATACACCAACTGGAGACTAAAGATACGGTGACACTATTATGGCGTATATACTGTACATATGGCACAGATCTTCATCATAGATGTGTTTACTGAGATTAGGGAAGCCTCGGCGTGCACTACGTGTATGAACAGTAGTCACACTGAGCAGTTATCACTTATGAACAACAAATCGCATCGAATTCGGTTTGTAGCGTATGACTATGCTTTTTCACAGGCACTGAATTTCGATAATGTCCAGCTTTCACAGCTTGAATTTGCAACCACCTAAAACAAAAGTGAAGAATTATTTCCCCCTTCAATCTATGCTCGAACATCTGTAAAATTTTTGAAGAAAAAAAAAATCTACACCACACAGTAAATTATCGCACAAAATAACGATCAACATTCCCATATATCTAGAGCACCCGAAAGACAGTTGGTCATCCTGTTCCAAAGCCTGTTATACCGCAAAATCATAGTCCACAAATCTTCAGCTTGAAAGAGAATCGTTCAATTTATCTTTCATGTGAGAAGTCTGAATAAATCTCTTAAGTTCGTACTCCGGTCCTGATTTGGCTCGGAAGAGTCCGCTGGACCTAAAGCAATAATCATGTAATGTAAAGTTCGTACTGCGGTCGGGTTTTTACTCCTCAAAGCTCTGCAGTACATCCTTCATTGCCAACACAGTTAGCCAACACCGTTATGTAAGAACTGTAGAACTACGTGTACAGTGCAAGAGCCAGACAGGAAAATGCTAAAGAAGACATTAATTATTAATAATAATCACGTTTAAATCTTGAAAACTAAAATAGCACCATAGGATGACGATGATTCAGATCTCTCTCTCTCTCTCTCTCTCTCTCTCTCTCTCTCTCTCTCTCTCTCTCTCTCTCTCTCTCTCTCTCTCTCTTCTCACTCACTCTCATTTTAAAGACTCAGCATCTTAATACATACAAGACACTTCGGTCAAAATATATGTCAGAACCTGGCCAAAATAAAACACAGCGGCTATACCATCACTTAAGAAAAATCGCCACAAAAGCATTCTGATATCGAAGAAAATACGACAGACGTTGACATAACGATTCTAGAACCAGTAGAAAGCAAATCAGGCTCGTCCTATCTCTTTGATATCAAAACACCTTAAATACTCACGCTCGTCCGTATCTCTTGAATGCGTCCAGACACAAATAGCCTTATCACTCCAAGGCATCACAAATACCACATCTTAAAAACAAAACGAAGGAAAAAACAGAGTCTGAAATATGTTATTAGTAAGTTGTGCGGTTTTAGTTGGCGGAGAAAAGCAAGGAATGTAGAAATTAAAAAATATTCACATGTTAGAGAGAGAGAGAGAGAGAGAGAGAGAGAGAGAGAGAGAGAGAGAGAGAGAGAGAGAGAGAGAGAGAGAGAGAGAGAGAGAGAGAGAGAGAGAATAAACACGCCCATTACACTCTTCTCTGAGCATGTGATGATAAAAGAAGCAGATAATGAAATTAACTGTAAAGCATCCATGCTTGTTCTTTATACAGACAAACCTAGACTGAAAGACTGCTCCTGATAGGGAGTGTATAGAGTACACTTCATTTGTTATCTTAAAACTACCCATAAAAGAGAATTACATGTCGTCTGTTAAAGACAGCTCTTCTAACAGGGTATATTAAAACTTTGAATTAAATCGGCACATTGTGAAGACTCCTAGTAAGGTATAATACACAAAAGCACTGAAATCGGCAGCTTTCATACATGTATGCACGGTTACATTTTGTGAAGAGTTTGAATTAACGATGCTGTAGAGACTAAACAAATTGTACGTTTTTAGATTTCCTTGAGTGGGTGTTGTTTCAATTAACTGTTAAATATTGCTGTCAGTCATTTGATACAAATCTCAAGTCTTAAATAAGACAAACTACACATTCAATGTCAATAAGCGTGCCCATATCTCATTAGTATTTCAAAGGCTCATAATATACTATCCACCAATTAAAGAGATAAATGCTTGTGACTCGCAAACGGACTAAAAAGGGGCGATTAAAATTTTTTTTCAAAAGAAGAGCAAAAAGAAGAGAAAACGGCAAACTCCCAATAAGCTTCACCTACCCTCTGCGCCGCGGGTATCCATCCAGACTTCCATCGTCTCTTAAGATCTGCTAATACCGGACATTTGTTCCCACTAAAGGGCTCTCATCCACCCCAAAGTCGGGACAGGGGATCACGGTGCGACGTCCCTGGACTAGGGTGAGAAAAGAATGTTCTTTAGCTTTCGGTGTTGACTGACAGTGTGGTACACCATTTAGCTCGTCTTCTTTTTTTCCCCTCCTTCACAACTGCGTGTGCTTCTGTTCTTTCTTCATTCTCACTACTCTTTTTGTGTATTTTATTTCTCACACTCTTCCTCTTTCTTCATCCTACACTCCTCCACTGGCGCTTCTTCTATGGGCTACGGGTATTTGCCTCGGCCTGCTAGCCAAGTTTTTTTTTTTAATTTCCCATCCGTTTCTTGTTCACATCTTTTTATCATACCCACTCGAACGATTTTTTTTGTGGGGAGGAGGAGGGAGGGGGGTGAGAGCGTGTTAGGATGGAAGAGCGCCCCCCGTTTGTATTTCTCCACCATATCTTCAATATCTCCCCCTCCTCCTAACTGTACCCTCTTTCCATCGCTCAAAATGTGCTTTCAGCGTCTATATGTTTCTTTTTGTCCTCAAGCTGAAAGTGTTTCGCTCTCTCTTTTCTCTCTGATCACTGCTAAATGTACGGATGTCCCCCTTTCACCTCTTCTAAAGAAACTGACAAACAAGCGCATTAAAGCCTTAAAAGAGTTAAGGTAAATTCGCTGATGGTGTCGCTGTGGTGAAAATCCATCGCAAAACTCAAAATGTTAAGGCAACTGGCGCGCTAAATGTAGGCCGACTCTTATGTTGTCAAGAGATAAAGAAAGACCTTCGCACAAATTCCCGCAGAAAAAAGAAACAGAAGAGAAAAAGAAATGCCACATTCGTAATTTTTTTTAACTGCTTGTCTCTAACGGATGATTTCGAATGTGAAGTTGTTTTTTAAAACTTTTTAACACTGGGCTGTAACGGTTTAAACTTCTACAATTCATGATTGTGTATACCGGACAGACAGAAAGACAGAAACGCAGACAGATAGACATCTTTTGACATGAGTGGTTTAAAAAAAATCTTCATGGCATGTTTTTCAAAAAGCAGGAATGTACATTGCTGACTAACCGAACTATTACTGAAGAAAAAAAAAACCAAAACTAAACAATTAAAACTGACCACACAACTTGATTGACCCTTCAAGGTAGCGTACAGCGGTCCCCCAAGTGGTACCGGAGTCAAACGTACTCCTATAAAGGAGAACCACACTGGACTGACAGACCTCTTCTGCTATACCGCGATGAGAGAGAGAGAGAGAGAGAGAGAGAGAGAGAGAGAGAGAGAGAGAGAGAGAGAGAGAGAGAGAGAGAGAGAGAGAGAGAGAGAGAGAGAGAAGGTACCCCCTGCGCCACCGGAAAGTCTGAACGGTTCCCGTGAGCTGATTTGAAAGAAAAGAGACTTCGACGATCGAAATCATTGCTAAATTTTCAACAAAAGACGATATTTTAAGTGTGAGAGAGAGAAAGAGGTGTGAGAGAGAGAAAGAGACAGACAGACAGACAGACAGACAGACAGACAGAGACAGAGACACAGAGACAGGTGGGGCGGGTATGGGGATGGGGGTTGTAAGAGAAGACAAAACGAACGACAAAAACCTTGATTATTCTAGATTATTAACACAATCTATGTGGTATTTTGGTAAGTCAAGCTGTTCGCGCGCCCATAACGAAACAAACAAACATGTCCCCCACCGCAGTAGCTCACAGTGGTAAAGCGCCCATAACGAAACAAACATGTCCCACCGCAGTAGCTCACAGTGGTAGAGTGTTCTCCTCATACCAATGACCCAGGATCGAACCCCGCGGTGGGCAAGATAAAAAGTGGTCATTTGTCACTGTCCATCTTAGCAGAATGATTGCTCTGGTGGCTCAGTGTTAATTCAGGTCCCTACCCTCTCTTCTTGGGACTGGTGATCCCTGCCTACCGTGACACCAACGGTGGGCGCAGACGTTAAACTTCAATGTTCATTCAGGGTTCCATGTTAGACAAGAAAGAACAGGCTAGGCAGACGCCGCATAATGATAATATAAACGAAAGTACACACTAGAACGAAAGAGGTGAAAAGAAGAAGAAGGGGAGGCACTGGAAGGGTCATTAACGGGACAAGGCACACTTTTTATCGCCGCCGATCAAGGGGTCAAATCCTCCTCGTTCACGGCACCGACGGTGGTCCATTATAAGAAAATGGGAAGAAAGAAAACTGGTAGGCAAAAGAGAGGGAGAGGTGGATTTGCAGTTCTTTCATTGGTGAAGGTTTGAGGGGCTCGGGGATTGGGGATCGAGACAAGGTTTTTTCGATTTCCCTTAAAACCGTTTTGCTCAGCTACTTAACCTTTACGTAGTTAAAACTTTCTGGGGCTACTTTATGAATATTTAACACGCCATACCTACAGCAGTAGGCTATGTAAGTTCATACACCCTCCTCTCCCCCCCCCCACCCCTCTCCTTCAATGTTTCCAGGTACGAGTACACAATACCAATATATGAACTGCACTGAAAGGTAGACGAGGGACGACAGTCTACCTGCAGGCGTTTTAAGGCGAGAAGCCAATCTGCCAGCATTTAGTGGGACTAGCAGTGTGGTGGTACCTTCCGTTCCCCCAGCATTGTACCTCACAGCTGATCTGCTTCGCTGATAAGAACCAGAAGAGAAAAAGAGCGTAGAGGGCAGGATTAGAAGGAAGATGGGAGGATTGTGTATTTAATGTAACTTTAGATCTAAAGGGTGTGTACGTGTGTAGACAAGGGCGCACAGAAAATGGGGTAGGAAGATAGTGGAAAGTTGATGGAGGTAAAATATTTTTTAAAGAAACGGAGACGTTTTTTGAATAGGGAAAGATCAACATTAAAAAATCAGAAAGCTTTCGACCTTAAAGCACAAAATATACTCCCTTGCATCCTCCATTTACGACATCTTTTTAAATTCTAGCCCTCACGGAGCACATTCTAACTCCAAAACCATCGCAGTCTACTACTGTATTAATGCAGCAGCGATCAAGTCAGTGCACGCCAATCGGTACGTTAACTTTCAAAAGAGGTTTGATGGTCTGAGACGAGAAAACAAAGCCGACTATTCAACATGAAAACACAAAGACACACTAGTTCGGCCCGTTATGGGCAAATTTTACATGATAATTCGTTGTCGCACCGACCGCTGCTCTTCTAAAAGCATTAAATAGCACCTTTAGGTAAGACTATACAAACATTACAGGACAAACGGCGGCGGGTCTAAAGAAGAAAAGCCTCACCTGAATACATCTCATTGTACCGCTAGTGGTGCCTTAACAGACAGGAAAGAAACACCAATAAAGAATGAATGAGCGAACGACAATATTATAAATCCAGTCAAGCGCATTCAAATCCAGAAACCACAATAGGAATAATAACCACAGAATAATGCTACTGTACATAAAACTCGAATATTATATATTACATAAAAAGAAATATTAACAAGGAAGTAAATAATAAACAATATAGATAAAACCAAATAACCAGCCTTGATAACAATTATCAGCTCTATGTTATAATTATGAAGAATGACACAACGTGGTATAACTACAAATTATTCGAACGTACGAGTTCATAGTACACATGTAGATAAAATGTTGAGAACAATTTGTAAAATAAAAATGAGCTTAACTCGGAAATAAATTCTTCTAAAGTATGAAAAACAAAATGTCAACACTAAAACGACATCAATCGTTGAAGAGAGCGGTTCGTATTGGATTTGCATAGTGTCAAAAACAAAATCTGGTTCGCGATGCTCTGTCTTAAATGTAAGCTATTCGAATTAGGGTACCTCTCTTAATTGTTTAAATCAGACGTGACACCGAATAAGAGGTTTTATATAAATCAACGAATAACTGACGGACGAACGAAATTAAAGATCGAGGGAAAATTATGCAATCTGAACTTGAGCGGTCAGATAATTATTGTTGCAGCGCTTTTCACATTCGTTTGGTGAATAAACGTAAAGTACGAAAGAGAACAAGAATTGTTATTAGCCTATGCGCGCAAGTATAGAAGCAATTCACAATAAATTTCCTTTACTTGCCGCTCAAATCGTAGATGATAATACGAGGTATGGAACATACACTAAGACAATACCGTGAAGGAAGTGACACGATACCAAAGTAAAAATTGTTACGGGTCCTGTTTAAAAAAAAAATTAAACACACATTCGGACAACCATCGGTTTAAACCTCCCTATCCTCTCTCTCTCTCTCTCCCCCCCCCCCCCCCCCCACGCCAACCCTTCCACTCCTTCCCTCATCCGCAATTCAGTAATAAAGACAATTCAGAATCTTATCATTATGATAGTGTTTTTTTAAAATATATCATTTTATTGTCGAGCTCACACCGCATGTAAGCAATTTAAAAGAGATTATTTACTTTATAATTGTTGCTATGTCAGCATATGTATCACAGAGAATGATTGATTCATTAGACATAAGACTACATTTATTCACCAGGTAAAACGTTACAATGATTTTGGTCTGCCTTTGTCAATCTATTAACGATTAACACCGCAAAATTAACGATTATTTTTTATTTAAATCGTAAATACACCTATAAAATAACATTTTAAAACATATAAAACAAATAAATCAATAAATGTAAAATAAACAACCTTTTTGTGGTATTGTAAGTCCTCACTCAAAAGGCAGAAACACACAATATATTGAAATACCTGTGAACTTGGATGACACAAATCGAACCCACGAATATCAATAGATAACACACGGGAAACATACCACTAAAAGGTTAACTGTCGACGTTGTTCAGTGGCGTTTGCGACGGTCGCACCCACAAACAGTAAAACAGCTGATGGTCGGCAATAAATCGTAATTCCTCCTTGAGTAAGCAGAATTTCCCGATGTTGATTGCACAATAAAACCCAAAGGGCTAATCGATTTTCACAGTAAAAGCCAAGAAGACTATAACGGTAATCAAAGGCTAGCTGTAGTGGTACACTGCCGACATCTGGGGACACAGATCATGCGACAAGATACTACTATACTAAGCTTATAGTGTTACCTATACATTTGTAAGCAGCACCTACGGCCCACATTGACAAGCAATATAGTCTACAGATCGAATCAATGAGAGAGGAAAGAAAGTCGAGTAAAGTTCGTAAAATCGCTCCCAAAGTTGCCAAAGTAGCGAGAACACGTGCACAAACAACGGACAGGTTCGATCCGACACCAAAACGATATTTGTCGACAAGAAAATGAATGGAAAAAGAAATAAAACAATGTGATTTACCATATCGCTTGATCCCTGCTAGCAGCAGTTCTGTGAAGCGAAAATTGCCGACTGACTATTTATAATGCAGCTTCGGCCTTACTCGGCGGCGAGCAGCAACTTGCATGCGCATGCGCTGCGCTCTCACTGCCAGTAAACATGGCCGCAAGGAAATTTGTTCGTCTGCTTCGGACGATTCAAAACAGTAGTGTTCGATATGTTCATTCTCAGAAAAGTTCTTCCAAGAGGTCTGTGTTTGCTTTAATTGCTACAGCGACTGGAGGAGGGATATTATACGCTTACAAAGCGTGGATGAGCGATCAATCCGTGTTACCCGTCGTTCATGCTCGTAACCAAGAACCAGAGGTAAGTGACAAAGTCCTTAGAAATCTTATTTCTCGTGGAACTCGTGTGAATTTTGTTCTGTTTTAAGACATTTTCTGCATTTATTGTTCTCCAATCGTCATATAGAACTTCGCTAAGTCATTAACCAAAAGGCCTATTTCTCTTGATGGTGAAAAGAGAGGGAATGTTTTGATAACAACATCGCACTTTGAGGTGAAAGGGGCGCAACCGTGTAAATATCACGAAGGTGAAATCTTGCACAGTCGCGTTTCGCTGGATGTATTTTGACCTTTTTAGCTAAACCTACTGTTGCGGTATATCAGATGCTGTGCATAAACCCTCGCCGCTTTTGTTTGCTGAGGCGCAATAACTGAACAAGTCGCTGTCTGTAGAACATGTTGGGTCACGCTTGTACGAAGTATTTAAAGTTTTAATTTGGAGTTAATTAACTGAAACAGCTCTAGCCATTATTTTGACACCATTGCAGTTCATTTGCTTTTTGGCATGCTACTTTATAGTTAAAACGAAAAATAATAGTTTGACTCTGTACATTAGCAATTCATTGCACAGACGTACATACTAAAATTGTATGTATATTAAAATTTGAATATAAAACTGGTTAGTGTATATTCATCTGCTGACATTCAAAAACCAATTTCTTCCTTTTTTTCTTCATTTTAATATTTTTGTTTTAAGTGCTTTTTCTTCTTCTTCTTCATCTTTCTCTTTCTTTCTGTCACTACTTATCATCATCATCATCATCATCATCATCATCATCATCATCATCATCATCATCATCATCATCATCAATGACATCATCGATCATCATAATCATCGATCATCATCATCATCATTATCATCACCATCATCATCATCCACATTATTCTTGTTCTCTTTTTCTTCTGTTCCCCTCTGCCTGGCCTTATTTATTGGCCTTTTGTTTGTTGAGAAGTAATTTAAAGTTATATATTCTTTAAGGTGAATTTTAGTATAATAATCCTTTGATTTGAAAAGATAAATAAATGAATAATAAATCATACATTTGACTAAATAATAAATATTTATTACAACTCCGACGTCTGTAAATAAAACTTATTAAAAGACCTGCGCTTGTTTAGTTTTGTGCAGTGGACATGAAGTCAGCATGAACTAGGTCATCATAATCCAGTCATGAACTCAGTCAATCCAATCCAATGAGCTATTGAGATAATACTGAAGAGATACCTGTAAAGTCCGACTTGTAGCAACAGATGTATAAAAGAGAGAAAATCCTTTAAGTAACACAGGATTAAAGCTTGTTTCTTAGGAGGAAGGAACAGCTTGGTGCATTAATATTAACCCAACAAATCCAATGAGCTGACTGGAATGCAGACAGGCAGGGGCGGATCTGGGGGGGGTGCACCGGGTGCACGTGCACCCCCCCACGGACGACCAAAAAAAAAAAAAAAAAGAAGAAGAAGAAGGAAAAGAAGAAGAAGAAAGAAGAGGAAGGAGTAAAAGAAGAGGAAGAAGAAAATTCAGAATATCCATAATATTCATAAGAATCATCATGCTAATAATCATGCTAATCATCATCAGCAGCAGCAGCATAATGATAATAATAATAATAATAATAATAATAATAATAATAATAATAATAATAATAATACTAATAATAATAATAATAATAAAAAGAAGAAGAAGAAGAAGAATAGAGGACAATAATAATAATAATAAAGGACAATAATAATAATAATAATAATAATAATAATAATAATAATAATAATAATAATAATAATCAGAAGAAGAAGAAGAAGTTGTTTAATGTATTTAAAGTCTTTCCACCAAAGTGATACAATAATAATTTATTTAAAGTCTTTCCACCAAAGTGATACAATAATAATAATAATAATAATAATAATAATAATAATAATAATAATAATAATAATAATCGTCATTTACCCCAAAGATGCTGAAAAAGCGCTATATAAGAATGATAAATAATAATAATAATAAAGATGCATTCTCTCCTATTTTCTTTCCCATATCAATCCCTGCCCTCTTCACGCCTCAATCTCCTGTTACCCCCACCCTCTCCCTCCTTTCTTCTTTCGTTTTCTCACACTCACCAATCGGCCTACACATGTTAGACATGTAACAGCTCAACTTCAAAGAACGCCGGCCAATTATAACGTGTAACATCCGCTAAAACGTCATATAACCGCTTGCATTTTCACGTGTGTTTATGTAAGAGGTTTATTTTCAATGTAAAACATTTATTTCCTTGTGCGCTGGGCTCATTGTTGATAGAAGCGGGGACTGTCCAGCCCGTAGACTAAACAAGCACAGTGTCAATGATTAGCGCATGATGACAAGACCGGAAATTGGGCGAGAATACCTCTGCTTACACTCCTTTCATTCCCGCTCTATGTAGAAGAGTTCATTTTATATTGTGTCACTCTTTATTTAGACGTCAAAGAAGCAACAGCCTAGCGTTGTTGCACAGCATTAGTGTTAGTTACCAGTTTTTAGGAGTATTTCTATTTTGTGAAAAGATATTTTATATTGTGCTGAACCATTTTGTGACCTACCTCACACTGAAGTGGTATGTACATATTTTGTTTGATGATGATGATAGGGATAGAGATAAAGATATTTATAATTTATTTTATTTGTCGTTTATTCTTGTTAATATTATTCTAATCCTGTTTATTCTTAAAATGTATATTTACAGCAGTTATAGCAACAGCTTGATCTAAGTACAATTAGGTAGCAACTCAACAACAAAAGAAAGTGTAACACATGTATGTCAGGGCGTTTTGCCCATAAACTGTTGTTTTGAAAGAATAACTGTTCTTTGCTATGAATCTGAGGTAAGATACAAAAACTTCTCTCTATCCCCCCCCCACCCCCCCACCCCCAAAAAAAAAGTGCACCCTCCCGCGTGAACCTGCTGATCCGCCCTTGTCACAGGCATGACATTACTTTTGCTGTATCTTAAGCACGACACAATTCCCTCCAGTCCAAACTTTCTGTTTGTTTTTTTTTGTTCTCATTTCGGGGTAAGCATGCCACACTTTCATGAACAGAATATTATGTAGGCTGTTTTCAATTACTTCTTCAATCCCCTCCAGATTTAAGTCAAGTCTCGAGGAGATTTTGACAATATATCAACGGAAAGTGGGACACTAGTCTTACTATCATCTGATGGCCTCACTGTTCACATGGCAAAGTGCCAGACACAAGTCCCCAACTACCAAGTTATGCACAAGTTTTGGAAAAAAGGGAGGCATGGTGGCCTAATGGTAGAGCTTTGGCTGAAGGTCCCGGGTTTGAGCCCAGGCCGGGGCATTGTGTTGTGTCCTTGGGAAAGACACTTTACTCCTGTTTCTTACTCCTTCGGATGAGAGTATAAACCGAGGTCTAGTCTGTGTCGCATACATTCCATCATAACAGACTTTAAAGATCCTGACGCTCATATCCTAAACGGGTGAGTGTCGGTAACAAGAACACACCCAGCATGCACCTAGGTCCTTCTCCCCCATCCCTGGCTGCCCAGGATTGTGCTCAGTTGTCTGGAACATTATTATGATGCGCTCAAAGGCTGCAAGTTGGCGTCTCAGGCGGCTTGAGTTAGATCCTTATCGGCCAGCGCCTTGAGCAGCTCTTGAGCTGGAAAAACGCCATATATATGAACGATTAAATAAATAAATAATAAATTTTAAAAAGGAGGTGTACATGTAAGAAGATTGATGGAGACTAGGGGAGAGGGGATAGGAGGGTGGGGAACTGTTTTTGAAAAATTGTGTGAATAACTTTTAAGTGACTGATGGAATGTAATTTATTTATGAACACATTAGTCAATACAATGCAGTCTTAGATAATTTCCAGACATTTGCAGTAATGATACAATCTTACTGTCTGATGATTTCCAAATATTTACCGTAACAAATTTTGCATTAAATAAACTATTGATCCTTAACAGCTTAAGTTGTAGTTATATGATGTTACTTGTTATTTTAAAATTTGATTGCTTTGGGGACAGTTATGAAAATAAAGGTCAAAGTCAGTATTACTTTTCATCTTTTTAATTCAGTTTTTGTGTCTAGATTCACCTACACTGGGCACTTTCATTTTGCATATTTACAATACAATACAGAAGTATTACAACGTTATTCATCTCAATCTGAGCAGTTACAGCGGCAGCATTAGCACATTAAATATCGCATGACATACACACCTTAATGAACAATCACAGTTCATAAATAGGTGTGCAAAATAATTGAGAAAATGACTTCCATAAGGAGCAGATATATATTTGTCATGCACTCTGTTTAAAATTGATACATTTTATGTTGCAGAAGGATAGTTCTGCTGAAAGAAAGAGCTACAGACTAGCTCGCTTTCAAAATTTTGCATCTGTGGAATACGATGGCGTTATGTACATGACACCACAAGACTTCCTAGAATCCATCACAGAAGAATCGCCCAGACGTAAGTAATCTAGCACCAGTGTTTTATGTATTCTCAGGGTTTCAAATAATGTATATACAGTTACTGGACAGTGAGCTCCAGGTTAAGAATGCGATGTTGTATCATAGAAGAGATGCCATGTTGCATATATGTGAGAACAGTTTGAACAAGAGAACAGTCTGAACAAGAACAATAGCAAGAAGGCCTACCAGGCTGTGAAGAGGCTGACAAATGTTATACAGCCCAAGGTCTCAGTGATCCAAAGCAACTCTGGCTTATGCCTTACAGACGAACAAAGAGTCTTGGATAGATGGACAGAGTACTGCTCTGACCTTTACAACCATACACCAAAAGGAGACCCATCAGTTCTAGTATGTCCCCAGAACAGAGAAGAAGAAATCCTCCCAATTCTCAGAGAAGAAGTTGAGGCAGCAGTACAATCACTGAAGAAGGGGAAGTCAGCGGGAGTGGGCAACATACCAGAGAAATTGCTTCAAGCAAAGGAGAAGCCCTCACCATTATCTGTAACAAGATCTAGCAGAGTGGGGAGTGGCCTACGCCATGGAACCAGTCGCTTGTCATCACTCTTCTTGAAAAGGGTAACCTTCAGGAGTATGAAAATTACCACACCATTAGCCTCATCAGCCATCCCAGCAAGATCCTCCTGAAAATAATACTCAACAGGTTGAAACCCCAAGCTGAACAAATCATAGCTGAAGAACAAGCAGGATTCATGGCAGGGCAAAGTACCACTGAACAGATTTTCAACCTCAGAATAATCTGCAAGAAATACCTACTGCGCCAACAACATCATCATGTGTTTGTAGACTTCAAGAAAGCGTTTGACCGAGTCTGGCATGCAGCTCTGTGGGCAACCATGAAAGTGTACAACATCAGCCCTAAAATTATTGAAGCCATCAAAAGCCTGCGTGACAAGGCTACCAGTGCAGTCCTCCACAAAAGCGCCATCGGGAACTGGTTTAGAACAACAATCGGTGTGCGTCAAGGATGCCTACTCTCTCCAACACTCTTCAACATCTTCCTTGAGCGCTTCATGTTAGATGCCCTTGCAGATCACGAAGACCCAATCAGCATAGAGGGTAGAGCAATCTCCAACCTCCATTTTGCGGATGACATTGATGGATTGGCTGGAGAGGAACAAGAAATTGAACAGCTAGTACAGAGGCTTGACACCACCTCCAGAGCTTATATAATGGAAATAAGAACAGAGAAGACCAAAATGCTGACCAACAACCCCAATTGCATCAACTCGGACATCAAAGTCCAAGGCCAATTCCTCAACACAGTGCATAGCTTCAAATATTTAGTAGCTATTGTATCAGACAATGGGTTCCGAAAGGAAGTCCTATCCAGGATCGCTCAAACAACTGCTGCCCTGACAAGTTGAAGCCCATTTGGAAAGACAGGACCATCAGTCTACATTCCAAGGTAAGGCTGCTGCGCTCCCTTGTCATCTCCATCTTCCTATACACTTGGGAAACACGGACCCTCACAGCAGACCTACAACGAAGAATACAGAGCATGGAGGTGCTGCTGAAGATTTCTGGGAATTTCCTATTCCCAGCACATCACCAACAACGAAGTCCGACAGACCACTACACAAGCCATTGGACAACACGATGACATGCTCACAATGGTGAAGAAACGGAAACTCCGATGGTATGGCCAAGTCACCAGATCATCAGGCCTTGCAAAGACCATCCTGCAAGTCACGGGTGCAATTAGTCAGAAGAAGTGGGAGATAGAAAAAGAGGTGGGAGGACAACATTCGAGAATGGACATGCTTGACACTGGGTGAAGCCATGGGGGTTGCTGAGGACAGAGAAAGATGGAGTACGTTGGTTAAACGATCATCTGTGGTGCCTCAACGCCCTTCGAGTTATGGGATAGGATTGGATAGGAGAACACGTTGCTGTTTTACTGAATTTATAAATTATAGCTATTTGCTGGAGCAGCATTGACTGACAAATTGTGTGAGTTACAAGGTACTAATGTACTAAATATACTAAGCCATTTTTGACTTGCTGCACTCCGATACTGGTTGGTCTTTATGTCAGATAAACTATATGGAGTTAAAGAACTTTAAAGAGAGGAGTTTCCGCTTTTGTCATGTTTTGTTTACCAGAATCAGGCTAGAAGACCCAGACAGATAGTTCCCAGCTCAGATAATACCAGTATTGCTGTTTACTGCCATGTTGAATAGATTTACTCGTTAGCTTGCAGAAGTCATAATCTTTACGGACAGCACTGACTTAGAATAAGTATTTTTTATGGCTGTAATAATGATACTGGCGTGATTCCAGAAACTGAAAAGTAATAGAAAGAAAGAAAGAAGAAAGGGCGATTGCGATAGATTTCTGCTCTTCTAGCCTTTACTTTTTCACTGAATGGAGGGCTTGTATTCCGATCAGCTGTATTTGCTTGTTTGTTGACTGAGGACCCTTTTACGGGTGGGCTTAGTATGTATCTGTGGAACGTCTTCAACAGACGTGGCTGGGTGCAAAAAAGATTTATAGGACTAGGTCAAGATATGTTTTATTATATTATAAATGTATAAATATTTCTTTTGTTTTATTCACTTCCCCCTTTGATTTTCATAAGTTACATGGGGGAGGATCTCGTTAGAACAGATGACAGGTTACCCACTCCCCCCACCCACCGCCTCTCTCTCTCTCTTTCTTTCTCTCTCTATTTCTGTTCCATTTGAATGTTGTGACATTGTCAGCCAATTATTATACACACCAAGTAAACTTTCAAAACAGAACAAATGTGCCAATGACGGTAAACTCAAATTATTGTAAAGTCTACACGTTTCGAACAACCAAAGAAGCTTACACAATACAATGATCTCGCAAGCAGTGCTTTGAAAGGACCCATAACAAAGTAAAATGCACGTCCGGTCCAACCATTTTTATATAATTTTTTATATTTGGAAAAAATGTGTTTATTTATTTATTTATTTATTTTTTTTTGGAAGGCAGGGTGTGTTCAGATGGTCTCAGATATTTTGTCCTAGTGCAAAGAGAACAGTGTTGCAGACAAGATCAAGGTAAAATATAGGGAAAGTCTGGGTGCAAGTTTTCATTCAAGTAGATAACTCGGTTGCGTCTTCACTGGGAAAAATCAATACATGTACTGAATTTGTAAAGAAGTGCTGTCGGCCAGTAACTTTTCATAAAATGTAGAGTTTTGGGTGGGTGTTACGAGGTGCTGATAGACATTTTGTTCTATAGAAATAGCAATAGCTCCTGTATAAATTTAGAATTTTATGTTATCTTCAAGTTCTTCATTGGAATACCTGTTGGATCAAAATGGAAAGAAAGTTCTAGAAGCCTTTAATCTAAAAAAAAGAAGTAAAATTGTTAAAAACTTTAATATATTTTGTTTGTAATGAAAGGTTGGCTCCTACCTCAAACCCCTCTTTTATGCACTGAAATAACCACAAGACTGATGGAAGCAGTAAGATGGTCAGTGACAGTGTTCACAGCCATTTTTAATGGTTGAACCATGTAGATCGAACCTAAGACTCTTGGAATATGGGTTCGCATGACTGAACTATTCTGAGTATAATTTGTGAGTTTAGGGATTACGAGTATCTTGTATGATTATAATGGCATTGTCATCGCCTGAAACGAGACAATGTTAATGTGCCTCCGGCTCGACTTTCAACAAGCAACCTGTAAGATGTTCAAAGATCGTATGTCACTATGTGACTGTGCTGACTTACTACAAACGGTGTAGATTTGTAAGGTGTTAGACTGTTCTGTGCCATTTGGAACCTGTTCCACCACATGCTCACTATTTACTTTGTTTTATGGGTCACATTTAGCTGAATAGAGTAAATAAAATGTAGCGGTGGGGCCGGGTAGCTCAGTTGGTAAGAGCGTCTTGCTAGTAACCGAAAGGTCGCTGGTTCGAATCCCGGATTGGTCAACGTGTGATCATATTATTTTCCCCTTTACCAACAACTGGCCCGCTGGTGTCAGTATAAATCGGTCCTGTAGTCACCTATATGCGAAAGTGTCGTGTGACTATAATCTACAAACAACAAAATGTAGCTTAACTCTGATCCTTACCGATACCATGCAAAATTGCTCTTGAGTGCATGGTATACCAACACAAACAGAAGAGCAATTGTTGATTCTCGCGATACTCATACTGCGTACTGTAATCCTGGGGCACCTTGCAGCGCCGTTTTGCGAGTGATGTGTTTGTGGACTCTTTCTCTGTTTTTGCACGCTTGACAAGTGTTAAGAGCGACCTCAGGCACCGATGGAACGTTAGCTGTTTTAAGCTATTGTAGGTAGCGGGTGTAGTTTTAATTGCCAACTTGTTCGGTCTTGCATGACACGATAGATGGAAACAAGATCCCAAGACGGAGGGGTCCCTTAGTGTCTAATACCTGAATATCTAACCTTTGATCCCGCCGCGGGACTAAATCTCTGCTGCCTTCTGTACCTTTTTGTCTAACGAGATGTTAGGTCCCTTTGCTTTATTGTCTAAATGGTAGTGCTGGATTGTCTAAAGAGACATTATAGAGAGCTACATTACAATAGTCAATAGCTACCTCATGTGTGTGTGTGTGTGTGTGTGTGTGTGAGAGAGAGAGAGAGAGAGAGAGAGAGAGAGAGAGAGAGAGAGAGAGAGAGAGAGATGAAAAGAAGAAACAAAGTTTGCGCTCGGTACGTGTGTGTATGTATGTAAGTATGTATCAATTATTTTAGACATAAACTAAGGAATTCAGCATACGGTTATTGATGTACAGTATCTGTTATTGTAGACATAAAAGGAATCAACATACGGTTCTTGTAGAAATCCCAAGAAATTTGGCAATAAGTTAATAACAGGTTAAACATTAAAGGTTTATACCTTAAGAGAGTAGTCACTAAAGGATTAGACATTAAAGGTTTAAACATTATATTAGCTCTCCCCAAGTACTAGCACGCCAGCACTGCTGGGGGCCTGAAGGCTAATAAGCGAAGTACAGAGAGGTGAGCAGGGTGAAGGGAGGAAGAGGTGGGTAGGCGGAACGTTATACTTTAAACTAAAGGGCTGCTGTTTGTTATGTTTTATTGGGTGCTTTGAATTTTTAGCCTTGGAAAGGACACATCCTTTTCTCTGCATGTGCATGTGCTTACATGTATGTGAATTGCTTTCATGGTTTCAATTACGTTACGCCGCTTCCTCCCCGCTTCATCGTCTCTTTGTTTTCTTCAAATTTTCCAACTGCACAATCCACATAAGTGCACCCGTAACAGAAAAATGTATGTCAGTGCCTTTTTGATAGTGAAATTTCAATAATTATAATTTTATTTTAAGATTCAAGATTCAAGACATATATTTTACAATTAAATTACCAGAAAATTGAGTGTATTTATGTATTGAACACAAAATTATTATTTTTTGGATGGTTGTTGTCTTCTTAGATCACCATAATCTGAACGCAAAAAATTGTTGTTGGGACAGTTTACTCAATAGTTCTATAAGTATTTTTTTTAAAAAATGTGATTACTGGTTGGGTGTGACAAATGACCTTTTGAAACCATTTTTGTTGGTATTTCCACGATTGAAAAACGGTGTATAACTTGTTTTGTTTTTAACTCTAATAATAAGGTTATAACACTGAAAATACTATTTGAAAGTGACGTTTCCATTCCTGTACTCAAACACATTTCTCCCATCGGACACTGGGGTACAGAAAGATTCACATTAAATTCATTTCCAGTGGCTTTGTGCATTGAGTCAATTAAAATTTCCCCTCTCCCTCCTCATCCACAAACACGTCACTCCACCCTCTTTCCTTTGAACAACTCCTAAAATGAAGTCTCAGTAAATGACATGTTAATTCACCACAGGCAGAAAACCCACAGACTTTCTGTCGACAGTATAGTAATCAGCGCGCGGCGACTTATATTCACTTTAACTTCGGCATTTCATTTGTATCACATTCTAGACATTGATAGGTTCCCATGACTGCACTTGCATGACTAATGAATGTCAGTATGAAAGATGTGTTGCGTTGTGTTATTTTCTTAATATAGAGTAGCAATTTCTTTTAGACACTTTCATCTGAAATGTAAAATAAATCATTTGTATAAGATCTTGATGTGAAGTTGGGTGGGGAGAACTAGAAAAGGAAGTTGTTAAGAATTGCTGAATGCACCTTTGAAGTGTGTCATTGCTCTAGTCTAGGACAGTAGCAGAAATACGAAGTGTGCTACCTAAAACCACCATCACGTAGTCCTGACTCGGTTCTTTGTAGTCCGCTGGACCCAAAAAACACGGACTAACTAACATCATCGTCACCCACAGTCCCCACCATTCATGTTAATAATTCTTATGTGGGTAATCTGATTTTCTCATGGGAATCTCCACGACCGACCCAGCAAACTGATATTGTAACTCACATGATTCAATGACTCGAACAAAGGTCTAGCTACTGATGTTTAATATTATGATAAATATTAAATCTATAGCTTTGCAAGCACAATAATCCTGGTAAAAAAAGAATACTGATTCTTTTCTATTCAACTGTAACGTGGAAATTCAGGCCATAGAAAGTTGAAATTCAGATAATAGATAAAAGTAGGCATTTCCTAATTCTTTCTTGTATATAAGTTTATAACATTATTTGGTACATGTATACATGTATGCTTGTGCTCTTTATGTTATGCTGAGTAACATTATATGAATATCTGTGGACCTGGATGTCGTTTTTATAGTACATTAAACTTTGAATAGAATTTCTATTATAAATATACTTTAAAAGTCTCAGTACTCAGTACCTTACCCTTAGAATCTCTCTCTCTCTCTCTCTCTCTCTCTCTCTCTCCCTCTCTCTCCCTCTCTCTCTCTCTCTCTCTCTCTCTCCCTCTCTCTCTCCCTCTCCCTCTCTCTCTCAAGCTCAAGCTCTGTGGGTTCGGGCATTAAATAGAATAGACCCAACGTTTCCCGGCGTGTCGTAAGAGGCGACTAACAGGGGTGATGTTAGCACGGCATCACTGGGCGAAAGTCTTCTACACAGAAGTCACCGGCCAGGGCGGAGGAACCTCACGTTACTACAGGTTCAACGACCATGTGCTCAGGGCCAAGGCGAGCCACACTGTATTCGTGGATTTCGGCTGTGGCCAACAGCCTGGAGAGGATTGGGCACCGCCAGGTCTTTTTTGCCCAAGACACACTACATGATGACACAACCCACTAATTCCATACCGGATCGGTCGTCGCCCGGGTCGTCACACGGCACAAGGACCGCGCCTTCCGTTGGCCACCAGGACGGAGGTGTTAAGTATGCTACTGATGGACAATTTAGCAAGATCCGCACGAGAAACAACATCGTCATAGGAACCTGGAATGTCAGGACCCTAACTGCGGAAGGAAAATTAGAAGAACTGGCCCACGAGTTGGACCACTATCGATGGAATGTTCTAGGTATCAGCGAACTGCGCTGGAAAGGCCTAGGTGAAACAACGACCGACAAAGGCCACAAGCTCTATTTCAGCGGTAGGGATGACAGGCACGAACACGGCGTTGGATTCTTGGTCCACAAGAACATTCTAGCCACTGTCATGGGTTGCCGCCCAGTCTCCAGTAGACTCATTACCATCCGCCTGAGAGCAGCCCCTTTCAACATCACCATCATCCAGGCCTACGCCCCAACATCAGACTATGACGACAGCGAAGTGGAGGATTTTTATGAAAATCTACAGGCGGTCCTTGACCAAGTGCCGAAGAAGGACATAGTCATAGTGCAAGGCGACTGGAATGCCAAGGTTGGCCAAGATGCGCACCACAACTGGGGAGACACATGTGGACCCCACTGCAACAACGAGACAAATGACAGGGGTCTGAGACTCTTGGAGTTTGCCAGATACAACAATCTGGTACTGGCAAACACGCTTGGTCTCCACAAAAACTCCCGACGATGGACATGGCACAGTCCTGGCGGGGAGCATCACAACCAAATAGACTACATCATGGTCAAGAAACGCTTCAGATCAAGCATCAACATTGGCAGGACACGTACTTTTCCAGGAGCAGACATCGGAAGTGACCACGATCTCGTGATGATGTCTTTCCGGCTCCACTTGAAGAGAGTAAATACAGCAAAGTGCACTAGACTGAAGTTCGACCTGGACAAACTGCAAGACCCGGAGGTGGCAGAACTATTTCAGGCCACAATTGGAGGGAAATTTGCACCACTGCTCATTTTGGGGGCTGGTGAAGTAGATGTCAACACCATGACCACCACCTTCAACTCAGCTGTGACAGATGTCGCCACTGAGATCCTTGGCAAGCACCGACCAAAGAAGAAGCTGTGGATCACACCTGAACTTTTGGATCTGTGTGATAAACGAAGAGAGATGAAAAAGAAAAAGAACACCTCACAGGGAGCTGATGTCTACCGAAAAATCAACAATGACATCCGAAAAGGCATGCTCACAGCAAAGGAGAACTGGATAGAAGATCAATGCCAGGAAATAGAGAACAGTCTGAACAAGAACAACAGCAAGAAGGCCTACCAGACTGTGAAGCGGCTGACAAGTGTCAAACAGCCCAAAGTCTCCACTATCCAAAGCAAGTCTGGCATATGCCTTACAGAAGAACAAGAAGTCTTGGACAGATGGACAGAGTACTGCTCTGACCTTTACAACCATACACCAAATGGAGACCCATCAGTTCTAGCATGTCCCGAGAACAGAGAAGAAGAAGAAATCCTCCCAATTCTCCGGGAAGAAGTTGAGGCAGCAGTGCAAGCGCTAAAGAAAGGGAAGTCAGCGGGAGTGGACAACATACCCGCGGAACTGCTACAAGCAGGAGGAGAAGCGATGATTGATGCCCTCACCATTATCTGTAACAAGATCTGGCAGAGTGGGGAGTGGCCTATACCATGGACCCAGTCGCTTGTCATCACTCTTCCCAAAAAAGGTAACCTTCAGGAGTGTGAAAATTACCGGACCATCAGCCTCATCAGCCATCCCAGCAAGGTCCTCCTGAAAATAATACTCAACAGGTTGAAACCCCAAGCTGAACAAATCATAGCTGAAGAACAAGCAGGATTCAGGGCAGGGCGAAGTACCACTGAGCAGATTTTCAACCTCAGAATAATCTGTGAGAAATACCTACAGCACCAACAACATCTATATCATGTGTTCATAGACTTCAAGAAGGCGTTTGACCGAGTCTGGCATGCAGCTCTATGGGCAACAATGAAAGTGTACAACATCAGCCCTAAAATTATTGAAGTCATCAAAAGCCTGTATGACAAGGCTACCAGTGCAGTCCTCCACAACAGAGCCATCGGGAATTGGTTCAGAACAACAATCGGTGTGCGTCAAGGATGCCTACTCTCTCCAACACTCTTCAACATCTTCCTAGAGCGCATCATGTCGGATGCTCTTGCAGACCATGAAGGCACAGTCAGCATAGGGGGTAGAGCAATCTCCAATCTTCGTTTTGCAGATGACATTGATGGATTGGCTGGAGAGGAACAAGAACTTGAACAGCTGGTACAGAGGCTTGACACCACCTCCAAAGCCTATGGAATGGAAATAAGTGCAGAGAAGACCAAAATGATGACCAACAACACCAATGGCATCAATACGGACATCAAAGTCCAAGGCCAATCCCTCGACACAGTGCATAGCTTCAAATATTTAGGAGCCATTGTATCAGACAATGGGTCCCGACAGGAAGTCCTCTCCAGGATCGCACAAACAACTGCTGCCCTGACAAGGTTGAAGCCCATTTGGAAAGACAGGACCATCAGTCTACATTCCAAAGTAAGACTGCTGCGCTCCCTTGTCATCTCCATCTTCCTATATGCTTGCGAAGCATGGACCCTCACAGCAGATCTCCAACGAAGAATACAAAGCATGGAGATGAGGTGCTACAGAAGACTTCTGGGCATTTCCTATACCCAACACATCACCAACGACGAAGTCCGACAGACCATCACACAAGCCATTGGACAACTCGATGACCTGCTAACAGTGGTGAAGAAACGGAAACTTCGGTGGTATGGCCACGTCACCAGATCATCAGGCCTTGCAAAGACTATTCTGCAAGGCACAGTGCAAGGAGGTAGAAGAAGAGGGAGACCGAAAAAGAGGTGGGAGGACAACATTCGAGAATGGACTGGTTTGACACTGAGCGAAGCCATCAGGGCTGCTGAGGACAGAGAAAGATGGAGTATGCTGGTTAAACGATCATCTGTGGTGCCCCTACGACCTTCGGGTTACGGGACAGGATAGGATAGGATAGGTTTCTTTAAATAGTTTTCTTGACGTTTTGGTTCAGTCTGATTCCCGCTAAATCAAAAACGTGGTTTTCTCTGGTCATGTCTATTATCTTCCTCTTGTTTCCTTCTGCTTAATTTTATTATGTGTTTATTAATTCTTTCTTCAATAAATAATACATCTTCCTTCAGAGTCAAACGATATCATATACTAGAGGTAACATTTTGGCCTAGTTTTAGTCACTTTAAAAGTTTAAGTAATACGTTAAACATTCATATGATTAATGGAGAGTTTTTACAATTTTTCAGCTCGCATTGGACGCACGGAACTAAGCCGTCAGGATCTTGAGAATTGGTTAAGAAGCACACCAAAATTGTCTAGAGGCAGTGATCATCTCTTCAGAGGCCTACACAATAAAGGTAATATATTTTTGACTCGCATGCGTTTGGTCCGTCCATCCGCCCGTCTGCACTGTCCGTCCATCCGCCCATCTGTACTGTCCGTCCTTCCACCGTCCATCCTTCTGTACAAAACTTTAAATTGGCTAAATATTTGGAACCTATTTCACATATCACAACCACGCTTGGTAGGATGGTGCATGTTTATAAGACCTCGAAAATGATCAGTGACTGAAAGACTTCACTTGATGGTCAGTGTCACAGGGTCAATAAATGTTAGTTAAAAAATGACAGTTTTTCACATTTAACTTTTCTGGGACACTAAGTTATTGATATTGAACTAATGATTGTTTGAGCCATGGTAGATATCAATGAGACACACATATCATGCACATTGGGTCAACCTCGCTTCAAGATCAAGGTCACTGAAGCTGTCCAAAGTCGGTTCATATGGGTACTTTGAAGTGGCCTTGACCCTAAACTATGGGAGATTTAAAATCCAAACTTGTTGTAGGTAGAGATCATAGCTTGATCTTTTATATATATTCCGTTTTTTTTTTCTTTTCATTGATCTCGAAGATCAAGGTCATTTTAGGTCTTTATAAAATATTTTTTTTAATTTATGCTGTATTTGACCCATAGTATACATCAACATTGGATTATTTTATTATATTAGCATCAGAGGTTATGTAAAGATCAAAATCATCCCAAGAGCAAGATCATCGAAGGTCAAGGTTATCCAAAGGTCAATATTTTTTGGGCATTATACAAGGTTTGCTTTAGGTTATTTGTTCACAAATGGGTGTCCATTTGGATCCGGAGGTCAAGGTCATCTCAATGACTACATCAACAAGATGAAAGTCAGATAAAAATTTGCATTTATTTTATGTCACCGTTTTGTTTAATTTTTTCTGGGCACTCATTTTCATGTAGAATATTGCAAGTTCCATAAGGAACATGTGAGTCATGTAAGCTTTGCCCTTCTAGTAATATAGTTAAAAGAACTCCTGCACTGTGCTAGCTCTAGAACAAAAAACGATGATGTTAAAACTGTATCGCATTTTGCCTTATGTTTCTTGTTTAAATCATTACCATTTCTGCAAGTTAAAATGGGGTTAAAATAATTTGAAAATTTCCGGTTCATCGTTCAAGCATTGTGTATATATGTTTTATATTTTTACAATGCCTTTGTAATTTTATTTGAACTTTATTTCAATTCTTTGAAAATTTACTTTTATTTATTTATTATTATTATTTTTTTAAATTTATTATTATTATTATTATTATTATTATTATTATTATTATTATTATTATTATTATTATTATTATATTATAATAATATTAAAATAATAATAATAATAATAATAATAATAATTATTATTATTATTATTATTATTATTATTATTATTATTATTATTATTATTATTATTATTATTATTATTAATTTGAATCTGATGAATGCCTTTTGAAAACTTGAGTACCTAGGATCGTATTAATTTCGTCGTTTTTGTTAAAACAACAACAATAGAAGAAACCTGAAAGCAACCAGCTCTTAGTCTTAGTGACCATTGGTGTAACGAGCCCAATGTAAACTAACTATGCTGCACGTAGTTATTCATAAATAGTGATTTGCGACACCTAATAACATTATGCAGACAGTAGGAGGAGAGGGGGCGAAAAAGATTCATTATGCTGGCCATTTCTTTCTTGACTTACAGCGCAGTTTATTAGACGTGAAAGGATGGCTGAGTACTCTTAGACGTGGTCTATCTGTCGGCACTGAGCGATTGGGCGGCAGTAAACTGTCTCATCTGTGTCACTCGAATGTACCGTAAAACTCTTGCCGCTGAATCTGCTGTGCAGTTAACTACTGTGGGGATCACTTTTCCTTTTTGTTTTTTTTTTGTTTCTGGGGAATGAATGAAAAAAATTGTATATTCTTTTGAATAAAAATTATTTTTAAAATATGATGTGCTTTTCTGTTCCTGGGAATGGGTACCTTTTCTGAATGAAAAATAAAGTTTTCATTGAAGTATTGCATACGAGGAATGTGAACTTGTGGCTCTGTCACTTAATCATTTTTTTTGATGACGCTATCCTACCACCCAGTTAACATTTTTGACCGCATTTCTATAACTACTACTACTACTACTACTACTACTACTACTACTACTACTACTACTACTACTACTACTACTACTACTACTACTACTACTACTACTACTACAATAATAATAATAATAATAATAATAATAATAATAATAATAATAATAAGAAGAAGAAGAAGAAGAAGAAGAAGAAGAAGAAGAAGAAGAAGAAGAAGAAGAAGAAGAAGAAGATATAATTCAATGCATATAAAATAAAGTAAAATAAAATAAAACGCGTAAGTAGGTAAGTAAGTACATAAATAAATACATAATCCAATCAACACAGATATAATTTATTACCTGCTTTTGCGTGACCCAAGTTCAGTACAGCATAGAAGAAATGAGTCCGTGAATTAATTACACTCCTAGGAACTCCACCACAGCGTCACCCCAAGAACGGCCCATGAATGTCCGTCGAAGATTCGTGACATTGTTGTATATTAATGTCCACAACTTAATCCTAGGCGCTGGAATGAAAGCAATTTAATTATTACAACACTGCCACGAAAAAAAAAATTAATAGAAAGTCACAATCCGAAATGTTTGCTGGATGCTTAGTAATAAAAACACATTGTTGCTGCTCCCTTGATGCAGTGTCTGCGACTGAACCATCATGTTATCAACTGAATCATGTACGCGAGATGAAATGGCGCGCGAAAGAAATAGGAAGGGAGGGAGGGATAGGGGAGAACTGGTGAAGGAAGGAGAAGGGAGGGTCAGAAATCAAGAGCAGAGACAGGGTGGGTGTGGGTGATGGACGTGAAAAGGATAGGGGAAAGAAACGAAGTGGCTGAACACTGGGATAGTAAACATATATACGTAACATTAAAATAATTAAACAAAGGATTTGAATGGTTAGGAAAAGATATAAGAATGCTACTTTACTTCAATTCACTGTATCGTAATCTGACAGAAAATAGCCGCCTGCAGCAAGAACTAACACGCCTTGGCCTCGGGTGTTGTTGACATGTGCCTCGGCATTAATGTTTTGTTTCGGTCGGTATACTATGTTTCAATTTGTTGGGGCTCGAATCACTGTCAGTATACTGTTAACAAAGAAAAGAATGTTGCCAGCGAAGGTCTTGTTCGTGTGCGAGTGCGAACGCCGTGGGCCAGCTAGAGGTGATCATGCGTAAAACACCATCGCCGCAACAACGTTTGGCAGAGTGGGAGGATCGGGGGAGGAACGCTGCTGGATCAGGGTGGGTTTGCTCATTAGCCCCTCGCTCAAAGTATATTACGATATACGTAATATAATTCTGAGGTAGAAATAGTACATTTGTTAGACGAAGGTCGCCTTAGAAATGGAAAATTGATATTGTTCGCAGGTTTAGTAGAGAGGGAAGAGATATGTTACTGTTATTGAACAAAACGAGGGGAATGGGCGACGAACAGAAAGAGAGAAAGAATTACAATTTAGTTTTAAAGGAACGAGGTTACGAAACACAGAAACATTTTTGAAGGAATGGAGTTGTTAAGATTGCGGCGTTAATAGGAAAGAATGCAAGCTTCAGAGGAGAGAAAGAAAAGAAAAAGAACAGCTCGTTTGCCGAGTTCTCCAAGCACATTGATTTTCATTAGGGCGACGAGTTTGTTGAACTGTTGAACATATTAGCTTCCTCTCCAGAGATCAAACAAGTGTTGTTGGGAAGGGGGTCAGCCGCTATTTGCCTTGTGGAGAAGATCGGAAATTCTTCCATCCTCTGAGAATTTAAAAATGTGAGAAAGCATACCGTAGATCACATGTTACAATTTAATTATTGTTTGCGAATGCTGCTTGACATTGTTGATCCAGCTAGATTAAAATTCAGAACGCATCTAGTTTCGATTTAATTGATATAACCCATCCGACCCTTAACTCCCACAACCCTTTTCTACTTCCCTCTTTCACGCACACATTCACAGATGCATTTTCAAGTTTCGGCATAACTCACCGTTTCCGCTCGTACTGCTCACAAAAGATTGACATTAAAATAAAAAATTTTGTCTTGCGCTAATTTTGAGTTTTGCCTAAAATAAGTGGGAACTGCCTCTGATTCCAAGAGATGATGTCCCACGAGCTATGTGTTCGATGATGAAGGCATCCAGGTGAGCTATTTGAGAGTCCTTAGGGACATTACCTAGAACGTTGTCCTCTACGTTTGGATGATTACTATTACTGGTTTGGATCAGAAGGAAATAGTTTGGAATTGGGAGTGCAGCTGACGTGAACAAAAACACGCGAAGCCGGAATTATAAAACTTGTATTGAAATGAAAGTGTAAAGGGGGTAGTTAGAAACTGGAAATTGGAAACTGTCCATCGCGTCTCTTGTGTCCACTGGACAAACAGTGACCCTTCTTTGTGGTCAAGGGATTCACGGCTCGGACCCTGAAAGGACAGTAGCCAGAGAAGCGGTCAAAGGAGGCACGCGCCACCCCATTGGTTTCTTTATACCACAGAGCTTTTTTTTTATCCCCATATATCCTGTGTCCTCCTGGATCACACTACAGTCTGCTATATCCGATAGATCCACACCATTTACGTCATGGCTATAGATTTAGTCCTAGCTAGAGAAAATAGACAGGTTAGTCTGTTGCTTATACACAAATAATAACTTTCAATTTACGAAAAACGAAAGTCTAGTTTGGAAAGTTGTGAAATAAAAGAATAAGAGTGAGATAAAGAGAGAGACGTGCTAGAATCTTCAGAGATGGCAGGTTGTAGTTAGAAAAGAGAAAAAAAAGTCTGAGATGACGGATGTACAATTATAGTTCAAAATGGCTTGGGCTGCTGACCACCCTTTCAGAACTGAGACGCTGAAAGGTCCGGGATGGAGGGAAAGAGGTGGTTAGTCGAATAGGGTTACAGGGATATCGTTCAGGGGCGCTGAAAGAATGAAGATAATACAGGATAAGAGGTTATGTTTCAGTGGCCTGAATTGGGAGTTCAGCTAGTTGGGTTTAATTCTACGGCTCTTGCAGCGTCTGGCGTTTGCGGGGTGATACAGCTACACAATACTGTAGTGCCGTAAGTGGTTCCATCACCTGCCGCTGGTAAAGAGTTACAAACGGGCTGTGGTGGAAAAAAGGTAGAAAAATGATAAAAATAGGGTTCTGGGCCTATGGGGAAGGGTCGGAGATCAGAGGTGAGAGGGTAACGACAAGGTGCGGAATAAACGGCCGGGGAGGTTAGACCCTTGTGACCAGTCAACGGGGTCATTGAGAAGAAGGTGATGAGTGATTATTGCTGGCGCGTGCGGATGACCACTACAGTTTCATTTCAAAACCATTCGCACATCTCCCCAAATCCCTTTCTATTTCTTTCGTTTTACAGTGGTCTTTCATTGGTTGGCCCTCACTTCGACTCTTCTACTTTCACTTTGTTTTATTCAACTTTCAATCCACAATCTGTTGACGTCTTTAGTTCCTTGACAAGCCCCTTAAAACGCTTATTGAGTAGTACCATACATTTGAATTTTATTTGTTTTATTCCGCCGCCTGGAGAATGAGAGCGGCTTTATTGGACGATTCCATGCTCGGATCATGTGTGACGGCTCGTCACCCCTGTTGCACTCGGTTCAGGTCATGCTTCAGCTGCCGAGGTTGAAAAATATGATTGTGAATAACTCCACATGTTGAATTGACAAACAAAGAAACCAAGAAACAACTCATCGGTAAACAAAAACGCTGCGAACATGGGGGGAGGGGGGTGATGGGGGTGGGGAGAAGAGAGAGAGCGAAAGGGAGTGAGAGCGAGGAAGAGAGGGAGGGAGAGAGAGAGAGAAAAAAGATAGATTTTCAGTGCTTAAATGCCATGCCATAATAATATTGATTGAACTATGAGTACAATGCTAAGGATAGTCTTCATATTATCTTAGCAAAGTACATTTTGTTGATTTTGCTATCGTTGTTGTCAGAAATATTAATAATTATAATAAGTATGCCAGTGGTGCAACGATTTCGATGTCGAGCAGAATATATTGTTTGGTTGATTTTTTTTTTTCAAGTACAAAAGGCCGAGAAATCGTGTCTTTAAGCTGTGAACAGATTGTGTCAAAGCACTTTGGTCGTAATATTTGTTTCAGTATTAAAAGGGGAAAAACAAAATCAAACACCGGTCTAGTTAGCTGGAGGTAAGCGTCGAGCATTGATCCTGCTGGTCAGTTGTGTCCACCAGGTGCGCGTTCTATGGACACTGACCTGTCTATCCTTGTATGGACAAGCCACGCGCCATCTGACGCTTACAACAACAGCAACGATGAGTGGACAATCGACCGACAAATGTGTCCCTCCTGCCTCCTATTATATCCTTCACATTCACCGACACCTCGTTTGTCCTCGCTCTGAAATCCTATTCCACGCACATCGACTGTAGGTTTATCCGACGCCAGTCGTTTGTCCCCACCGTGTCGCTTTTGTCTATCTATAGTTTTATCATGCTACCATTATCTGATGTAGTGTCGACGTGTGTTCAATATCTACATAAAAGAACTGTCTGCCCCTTCTTTTGAATTCGCACTGCGGATCCAGTGAATCTAAGATTTGTGTATTCTGTTGTCCTCTTTTCACACTCTTTAGTTCTTTCACTCACCCCCCGTATCTCCTAAAAACTCTTACCCGGGAGTTTTTATTTTGCGTCTGAAGCCACCAGCTGCATTTTGAAAGGGATGGTACCAAGGATGCATCGTGTGCACGCTTTGATGCACCGTTGCTTTGTAAAGATTAGCTTGCAGTGAATAGCCTGCCGTAGGCCTTGGAAAGATGGGCACCAATGACTGTGTCTTCTTTTGAGATGCCCAGCTGCAAGTAGAATTAACGATGGTCAGAGAGAATGTGAAAGACAGCTTTAAAACAGTGGATAGCGTATAACTGGATGGTGGAAAATGGACATCATCGTCGTCGCTTGAGGTCAGGAGATCCACCTCTGACATGAGGGGGTTGGACAGGGACATGCCTGGCGGGCGGATGCCACTGTCCTCTCAAATGTCTGGATGTGGCCAGGATCCTCCCGCTGGACGCTTCTAAAATGTCCGTACTGACCCATTGGTATTCAGTGTTTGGCCTTGGTGAAAAAGACAAAAGCTAATTTTTTTTATGCCGTCGCATCTTTGTAGCATGTTTGTTTTGAACGAGTCTAACTTCATCCATGTATTTTGAATCAGGGGACTGCTCAGCATTCATATTAACCTCTGAACAGCTGCAGGCAAGTTGGATCGAGCAAAGACAGTTGGGAGAGATAAAATTAATTGGAGTGGAAGGTCGTTTGCGATATACCAAAGAACGCAGCTGGAGAAACACAGCTTCCTTAAATTGTCGTGTTTTCTCTGTGAGTTCGCTTTTCGTTTTCTTGAGAGGACGAGGAAGATGTCAACACTCGCGTGGTTTACATTAATTTTGCGTTCATTGTAGTACTTACAGTTTTTAATCAAATAAGTTGTTTATCGGGAAGATAGTATCTAGAACCTGAGTATCAGCTGCATACTGGTAATCAACTTTAAAACCTTTCCTGCTCTATCAGCTTTAGGCTTACATGCATTTATTTACTTTCCATAGCATAACAAGCTTTATACGGTGTTCTCGGAAACGAGAATATTTTAGAAAATCATAAATTAAGAGTCTGTATTTGTACTATGTGCATAAACCAGTAGTAGAGTATATGTATCTATAGATACAGTATAATTTCAAATCTCTTAACGACATTTGATTTGTTGGTGTGTGTATGTGATAAGTGCCTACCGCTCTTCCAGCTGTTTGAATCCCGCCAAGTGGGATAGATTTATAATCATAATTAACCTTCACGATGAAAAAAGTCTGTCCATTCGTCTTTAAGCCTGTTTATCCACACATAAGAAAAATCCTACTGGCACTATTCAAGAGACGCTCGCCTGTGGCGAGATGGATAGCAGAGAGCCAATCAGCTTATCAAGTGTCCTGTGTGATGAAGTTTGCCCATCCTCTTGTTCACTAGGGTACAATTAACGGGGGTCGCCTTCTATATCCCTCCAGCAAACAGCGCATACCACCTGGAGAGAATTCAAACGTGCTTACACGGTGCTCGAGATGGCGCTCATATTTATAGATCAGTTTTCAACCTTTTCTGTTTTAAATAATAATAAAAGACTAATTTTAATGCAAATTTATGTTCCTGAAAATTTCCCCCGGCTGTCTTAAAAGTTTTGACCATGCTACTACTGTCACAACCACATATCCCGCAGTAGTATCAGGGCATCGTTTGCTTAAATTCTTCGATTTTTAAACATTTCCTACGCTTCCTGAGCATATTGCTCTCTCATTTTGTGAAATTATCTTCTAGATATAGGAAACACAAAAGATGTACTATTCTTTCTTCGATTAACCCATGTAAACTAGATGCTATTTTCATCTCTTCTGGAATGATGATTCACAAACTCAGAATCCCTTCTCTTTGATGCTTTTGTTTAGACATAAGTATTCACTACTGTAGACAAACAATTAAACAAACACACATACAAACAGGGAGACACACACACACAAACACGCACGCACACAAAGCGCGCACACACACACACAAACACGCACGCACACAAAACACACACACACACTCTCTCTCCCTCCCTCTCTCTTTCGCTCTCTCCCCCTCTCTCTCCCCCTCTCTCTCCCCCTTTTTTTCTCCCCATCTCTCTGAAATAATTATGCAAACGTCCAAAGAAGTCGCAGAGATGATTTCGTTTGCATTTTTTGTCGAAAACACAGAGTTGTGCGTAGGAAGATATTAGCGGTGCTACTGTTCCCATTATTACACGCACACGCCAGTGAGCAGTAACGTTTCTATCCGTTTTTCTGTCAAGCGAAAGGGAATACAAATAGACAGAAACGACACATTAGGTTGCACACAACCAATAATTTACTGTTAGTACACCTCCCCCATTGCCCGTGCGCAAGAAGGTGATGCGTGAGGGGAACTTACCCACACGGACGTACTTTAGAACAAGAGCTTGGCCATAGATATATATGCCTCCGCCTCATATACCTCTGTCGCCTACTTTCTCCACCCCTCTCCCTACCTTACACCGACTGTCTTCAATGTTTTATAACGGGTGATTGGACTCAGAGATTACATAAAATATTAATCAGACAGAACATGGAATTGTAACATAATATGAACACATTTGCATTTACATTTGCATTATAGTCAAATCTCACCTGACACATTAGGACACATTAGGACAGTTCTCACGTTCCACGTAGCCCGCACGCCGCCGACTGGAATATAGGTAACACTTTAGAGAAAAAAGATAGTTAAACAAAATTTAAAAAAAAAGACGCAACAAAGGTGTTCCTGATGTTTTATTTGGCTTCTACCCAAGATCTGCGTGTGTATCTAGCCTTCCAGATATGAAAATGTCTTATCACCGGGAGGTCGTAAAATAAATCTGAATGTTATGACATTTAGGAAAAGGCGTTCTCCTGGAACCTAATGTCTCAGTTAACAACTATCAACTTGTTCGTCCGCTCAGTTAAAGCTGCACTATCATAGACTATAAACGCTTCGAGGTTTCCTTGCATGTATGGGTTAAATCTTAAGGTTATTACTAGATCAAAAGCACGGGTTTAACCGATTAAAAAAAAGTCAACTCGGCTTCTAACTTCATAAGAATATTTATAAACTGTTAAACTTCCTTGGCCTTAAAAGACAAACTCATTGTTCTGAATCTTAATAAAGCCCCTTTAACCCAAATTATAAATTTGTTTCTCCCCAGTTTAATACTAGGGGTGATACATTCTCTGTTTTAAGCTTTATATTTGTGGAACGAGTCTTGATTTTGTTCTTTGTACAGTGAGATTAAAGCACGTTCCCGTTTTATTGTGTATATCATTTTTATCCCTTTCAGTTATAAGCTTATCTTTCACACACACATACACAGGCACACATACAAACACGCATGCGCACACACAAACACATTCACACTCACACACATACATATACACAGATACACGCATGCATACCCGCAGTTATTGTCAAATTGTGTATTTATGCTTGTGTACGTGTTTATGTACGCGAGAGTGTTTGTGGTATAAGCTCTCTCTCTCTCTCTCCCTCCCTCTCTCTCTCTCTCTCTCCCTCCCTCCCTCTCTCTCTCTCCCTCCCTCTCTCTCTCTTTCCCTCTCTCTCTCTCTCCCTCTCTCTCTCTCTCTCTCTTTCTCTTTCTCTCTCTTTCATATTTAAAAATGTAGTTAATTTGTTCAGTGATTTATATTTTTTGTTTCAGGAATCATTTCGTACACAGAGTACCTGTTTTTGCTGTGCGTATTGACAAGTAAGTGCAATTGAGTTATGGTTTCCTTTTGTAATAATTGTTTTCCTCTATAATTTAAATAGTTTATAGAACAGTAGCTCAGTGTTCCCGATTACGCACAGTAGTGCGTCAATTACGCACAAAATATGAAAAATGACGCATAAAAATTTGCATGTGTGCGTCCTGTTGACGCACACATTTTTTTCGAATCGCTGAAGTCAAAAATACGACCAACGAGTGGCGAACTAATTCACGGCATAATCAGAATCAGAACCCAACCGAGACTGCCTTTGCAGACGATTAAAGATTGTGTCGGGAGTTATCGTCCTTAAAAATCGCATGCGCGCGCATTGTAAACTTCCTCCAAGCAATACATTCACTGAACAGAAGAAATCTTCGTGAATCCATTCTTTGATTCTATCATACACGATCATGTCACTTCTGACTTGGTTGACTGGGCCCAAAACCCGTTCATCCACCGATTTGGGGACCCTCAAAATTTGCACAAGGACTCTTAAAATTTTATACCTGGGAGTCCCAAGGACTCTCATTTTTTTCGTGTGGAGGGAACACTGGTAGCTGATATGTATATATATATATATATATAGAGAGAGAGAGAGAGAGAGAGAGAGAGAGAGAGAGAGAGAGAGAGAGAGAGAGAGAGAGAGAGAGAGAGAGAGAGAGAGAGAGAGAGAGAGAGAGAGAGAGAGAGAGAGAGAGAGAGAGAGAGAGAGAGAGAGAGAGAGAGAGAGAGAGAGAGAGAGAGAGAGAGAGAGAGAGAGAGAGAGAGAGAGAGAGAGAGAGAGAGAGAGAGAGAGAGAGAGAGAGAGAGAGAGAGAGAGAGAGAGAGAGAGAGAGAGAGAGAGAGAGAATCAAGCCTCAAAAAGAACTTCTGCACTATAAACTATTCAAATTATAGAGGACGCATATAAATATATATACAGCTTCTTGTTTTGATTTTGAAAAGTAGTGATCCCTTCCAGTAATTGTATGACTGAAAATTAGTTATAGCTAGTTTTAGAATATGTGCTTGTTTAGCTTTTCCTCGTTTGCTTTTTCACCTCATGCTTTCGAGAACCGAAGTTTAAAAATACTCTGCTTGAAAGACTTCTGTTGTACGCATTCTTTATTTATTTATTATTTTGGGTAAAGGGAGAGGCAATGTTTGTGTTTCTAGATCAGGATTTAGTTTTTTTTTTAATTTCTGGGTTAAATCTGAATGAAATCTTCATGTTCTTGTAAGTTATATTTGACTTTTATGTTTTCTTGTAGTTTTTTTTTTAATTGCTTATACCGTTTTGGTGTCCGTAAAATAATATGCTGTTGTTATTGACCAAGAAATATATAGACTTTTTTTTTTTTGACTTGGTTGTATGATTTGTTTATTTTTTAATTGATTAACCAGTTAGTGATTTTGTGACCTACAGTGCAAGCTGACCCTCCACACAAAAAAGGAGTGAAAGCAAACGGTAGGGTGTTAGTGCTTTGTATTGCTTTTGTAGTGTTGTGTTCCATCCTTTCCTTCCCGCTACTACTTCCTGTTTTCCTTGTTTTGAATGTAATTCCCTCCCCCTCTCACCCCTCACCTTCCACCTCCCTGTTTTCCTTGTTGTGTTTTTTTAACAGATTGGTTTTGTTGATTTACAAAAAAAAAAAAAAAAAAAATATATATATATATATATATATATATATATATATATATATATATATATATATATATATATATATATATATATATATATATATATATATATATATATATATTATATTTTAATTGATTTTACTTCAAACTATTGATGATGCAAGCAAGCATCTTTGTGTAACGTATCTGAACACATTCGAAACCCAGCACCTAGGATCTATTCTTAGGACCAATATTTGTTAAACTTTTACTTTATTTCTAAGGTAAATCCACAATCACAGAAATGATTGCATGCAACGATTTTAAAAATAACAAAAAATCAACTGGACAATAATTTCAGTGCACCTTAACTAATTATACTTTTTAATTCCCTCCCATATCCGCAACATACAATCAACACAAGCATTCAAAAAGGCCCTCAAAACCCACCTCTTCAAACTTCACTATTCAGAATGATCTGTATCCCGCTGCCATTCTCTCCTCTTTGTCTCTGCCTGATCCGTAAGTGTATACACGGCTGTACATATTTATACTGTTTTTCCTCCTGGGCCTAACCGGGCATATAAATAGCTGTGAATATGTTTTTGCTATTCTATTTGTCTTTTCTGTCAATTGTGTACATAGTTGTAAATTGTAATTTGTGTACATAAGTGTAAATAATTTGTACCCTTACTGTTCTGTCTGTTGGTGTATTGTAGCGAAAGCGATGTTTTATCGAGTGCATGTACTTATATGTAATGACTATGTAAAGCGTGGTGAGTCTGGTCATAGGCTGGAGTATCCGCTATACAAAAATCCGTTATTATTATTATTATTATTATTATAATTTGGCAGTTGGTGTTTCATTGCTAATGTGTTTTTAAAGATTCTGAATGGTTTGCGTTATGTTACAATTTGGTTTTCATGCAAGAATGTTGCTAGAGTGCAAAATTGGATGGTTTATTGCATTTAATCAGAATATTTAAGCTACATAACATGATTGTGGTTGCAGCAGGGTGTCCATTGACTATTTTCTATTGCTTTCTCTCATACATTTAACATTAATTGCTGCTAACTTTCGATTCGATGCTTTTCGTTTTTCTTCTTAGCTGTTATATGTTGCCATTGTGTTACAAGTATATGCGGATTACTTTGATTGCGTATTTTATATTTGTTTTACTGAAAGAGTAGACAACGATTGACCGTGTCAGATCATGCACAGTTTCTGCTGGTTGCAATGGTGTTACAAGTAGTTGATAGCATATTTCATATTTGTTTTACTGAAAGAATAGTTTGTGATTGACACAATGTGCCACTGAATATGGGTGTCCCATCATGCACAGTATCTATATTTACAGTCTTCAAATTTAAAACTTCAGTATTTAAAAGCAGAACAATCGCTTGTCTTTGAAGCTTATAAATATATGTAATTCCGTTTTATGTGCATGGTTTTCGCAGAAATCACAGCTGAACTTGAGCTTAAAGTAAAAATTGGAGTAATGTTAATGATCTGTCACAGCGGAGTTGATATCTTAACTGAATTATATGCGATGTTTGTATTGTGCTGTTATAAGCTTTAAAGTAATTAACATTATTGTGTTGCGTCCCTCCTTCGATCATCCCTTAAGGATAGGTTTTAAAGTTGCAGAGGCTGTCATTACAGGCTGCAGAACAATTGACAAATTTGGGAAAAACCCTGCGCAGATCGCTTTTTACAACAAAGAGCAACAATAGAGGACCATTTTTAATGGGTAGTGTACCTAACAGGAGAGGAAGTGGGAGGCAGAAGTAGGAGGCATCTTTGTTGAGAAATCGGACGGTAGCTTAGGCAAGCTTTTAGCAAGAAATTGCTGTTATTTTTACGGCGATGCACGTCACTAAGTTAGCCCAGACGATAGCTCCTCATTATCTGATGCTTGATCCTCATTTGAAGACACGGTACTAATCTACGAATTTTCGTTGAGGATTATACACCTCTAGATTATGTTTAACGTGTTCCAGATGTAGATTTCTTTAATGTTGAGGAAATGTTTGAGGGTAGGGTGGGACGACGTTAATCTAGTAATACAACGATGTGTGTTCAGTAGAGTACAGTTGTTGGATGCGGTTCACAAGAACTGGAAGAATGTTAGAACCAGGAATCTGTGTTTTATGAAACTAGGTGGTGAAAGAATCGTTTTATCTTGGACGATGGGACGTCCGCTTTTATCATTATCGTAGTTAAAGAAAATAGGGACATGCGTGCGTGAATATGGTGAATTGTACCTCCTTCAATTTTGTATTTCAAGTGTGCCTCCTTACTTTGGGCTCTATCAAAATAGAGGAGACACACACACACACGCACACACACACACGCACACACACACACACACAAAACAATCGCTGCCACACCCTAACTTAAGGTCATCATATATTTTGCCCCCAGTTTGAACCTGCTTGTTTCTTGTCAGTTCTTTTGTGAAGGTAGCTAATACCTGTCAAAAATAACAGCAGTGGAAAATTGCTTAGATTGTTGGTAATTCTCTGTCAGATTTCTGGCTTACATTTAGACGACCTACGAAGCTGCTGTACAGCTTACATTGGGTTATATTCTAACGTTCAAGCGCTAGTTAGGGGTAGGATGGGAGGGGGAAACCTACTGTACAATCTTGTTTTGAGTGCCAAAAAAGAGCGAGGGTTTCAACTTTAAGTAATAGGCCTACTTCTTGTGAAAAGGCGAGGTTGGCCAATGAGCACCACACACCAGAGAAACATCCCGTCAAATATATGTTAAGACATTGCAATACACGGTTGATGTCATTAGCGGGCTTATTTCCTGCTGTTCTCGAGATAATTGAAAACCAGGACCAGGAAAACTCAGAAAACTCAGTTTTGGAATCTACTGAAAGACGAACATAATCACATAAATGAAAGCCAGAAAAACGGAAGAACGACATTCCAAAGACCAGTGTTTCAAACTACCTGGCGAATAATGAAGGACCGCAATTCTAAGAACATTGAATTAAAATTTTTATGGGTGTGATTTTTGAAACTGCTGGACTCTACAGTATTGACGGTAACAAACGATTATTAGCAATGGACTAGAGTATCTGGGATTTATTTGCGGCAATACTTACTCTGCTTCAGCCTTCAGATCTTACAACTAAGAACTACTTGTAAGAAACAACTAAGAACTACTTCAACTTGTGAGAATGCATTTATTTTGCAAAGCTTATTTAGGATGCTATTTTCATAAGTTGTTCGCACAGTATTTGTTTACAGTATTATTTCCTTCGCTGCTATGGCGAAAGAAGATATTTAGTCTTGACCAGACTGTAATTGCATACACGTTGAAGAGCTACGATTTAAAATTCTGTGTTATTAAGTCCACTGTGACCGAGTTGAATGGTGTCAAGGAAGACAACCTTGGACGCAATCAGACATGCCCATGAAGTTCGCGCGACACTCGATGCTGCCTGGCCTGCAGTCTCTCGACCGTTTCGGAGGCGGTCAAGATAGTCTTGTTGTGGCACATGAGCCAAGTTGTATGTGTCTCAACAGCCCCGTGACCACTGAAGACGATCCCAGAGTAGAAACAGCTGTCTGTTCAGGACAGCTAACATGTACAATTGAGACATATTTTCAAAACCGTAGTGGACACTAGTAAGAGAGTGGCACTCTGAAAGTTGCTTTTTGAATACTGGTGTGCTGCGGCAGAAAATGTTCATCTTTACACTACAGTCGCTCTATCCCAAACCTTATCAAAGGTTGCGATCTGTTGGGTGACAGTTAAACACCAGTTGGTCTCCTTTCACACTTTCATATTCAAATGTGATAAGACTTAATTGTCGTATTAGGGAGTCGTACAGCTTGTCCGACTCGTGAAGAGGATGACCTTGACGTCTTTCTGCAGGTAGTCGGAAATGAGGGGGTCAAGGGCTTTGGGTACCCAGCGTTACAAATCACTCAACTTTGAACACACCGCTGACCGATTTTTAGTGCAGTTGATTGAGGCTGTATGATTTCGGGCGGTCAGTTCGCAGGCGATAGCACAGTATTAAGCCTTAGAAGACCGAAATTAGTGTATACATGACCCATGCTATTATTTTATTATCATCTGTTGTGTATGTAAAATAATATTTGTTAAGTTTGTGTTCTAAATAAAATTACTAATCCATGCTAAAATGGAGAAACAAAAATGAGTCTCCTCTTCATATTGTTTTATTTGGTGGCTTGAGATTCATCCTCGACCTCATTTGGGCCGGCGCCTTGAGCGGCTGCTAATGCTTGCAAATGCGTATACAAGATATCAAATAACAGTTAACACTTAACTTTACTAGGTGAAGATGGGAAGGTGCTTTTGTTATGTTTAAATTAAGGTTCACAACTCTTGATAGCAATTATTCATGATTAGACTGATTTGCACATTTGTTGAAAATATTACTCGAAGTTCACTCGCACTGCGTTGCGTTGTTGCTGTCCTTCTTGGACAAGATGGACAGCAGAGCTTGGACAGTGAGTGGACAGTGGGATGGGTGGACGCTGTCTAAAGTCTGCCCGCTAAACAGAACAAAGGTCGGCCTTGACGACAGATGTCCCTCTTGCAGGACACTGACCAACAGTCACCAGCTGCATGGATATGCATCTTCCCTCTCTTAACTACACCGCCCATCTCTCGCTCTCTCTTTTGCACACCAACAAACACCCACACCACCTTCACCCTCATTCACGAACGGTTCTCTCGTTTTTATCTTGTCTTGTCCAGTTCCCTGTGGCTATTTTTTGGCGCTTCCAGTTCAACTTTTCTTCTTCTTCTTCTCCTTCTTCCTCTGTCTGACGCATCGTTTGTGTAAGGAAACACCGTAAGGTCAGCAGATAATAAAGTAATGCTATTTTACGCGTGTGTGTGTGGGCGTGTGTGTGTGTGTGTGTGTCTCTCTCTCTCTCCCGCTCCCTTTCTCTCTCTCTCTCTCTCTCTCTCTCTCTCTCTCTCTCTCTCTCTCTCTCTCTCTCTCTCTCTCTCTCTCTCTCTCTCTCTCTCTCTCCCTGTCTCTGAGTAGTCAGCTCAATTTCATTAAAATATAATTTTATAAAGCCGCTCAAACTGCACGCAGAATTGAGGTTGCGCAAACTTACACCGCGACTATGCAAAGCTTTACAAAATCATTGCTAACAATCACCGACCATGGTCTGTTATTTTTGAAGACAGGAATTTCCCAAAAAAAAACCAGAAGTAGAGGACATACTGCCTTTTCCATGCTTTTCCGCCCTTTCCGTGACCACGTTTCGCAAATGCAATGTTTACGCAATGCGCGTGCATTAGCCGGATGAACAAGGTATATATATATTCATCTGTCTCCCTGGGACTTGCATGCACTCTCTATCTTATGTGTTCCAGCGCCTTGAGCGGCTCATGGAGCTGGAAAATGCGCTGCATAAATGAATATCAATGCAGCAACCATCAACTCCACAATTTTCCATACTTCTATCAACATGATTTTGTGTTTCATGTCTGCAGACAATGCCACTTTTGAATGCATCCAGCCTGGTCCTCTAATGATAGGCGGTCGTGTTTTGGTGTCACCAAGCGGGATGATGGAGAGCCCATGAAATTGTAAGTTTCAGGTTTACGGGCACGAGCCTGTCGCGTGTCTACGCTGCATCTGGTCAATGGACTCCTCGTACCCAGAATAATGGGATGATCCTGTAATGGAATTTGCATAGCACTTGACTGCGGGCGAGTGGAGTTTGCCCCAGGCTATCTGGCTGCAGACAGCCATCCACGTCTTTTGTGCTGTTGTGATCCTCGTCAGCTGTTGCTGATGTAGCTGCAGATGCCTTTTTTAGCCTAATGTGTACTTACTGCAGTGAAATAGTAGATTTGAAGTATTGTCCAGAGAGGAGAGGGCGGGGCATACGAGATCCAGACAGAGAAAGATAATTATTGTCAAAAGGTACCTTGCCGTAAGGGGGAAAAAAGGTGAGGGGTTTAGGTATAGGTGACGCTGGACAGTAGTAAACCATTCCTTTGTCAAAGATAATCGTACGTTTCAAATGCAAACTATGATTTAGAAATGGAAGGCGCATGATAAATCCCTTGCTTTGAGTGCTTTATTTTTTATGGATAGACAATACAAAATTATAAATGTCTTTGTGTACTTGGAGAGAGAGAGAGAGAGAGAGAGAGAGAGAGAGAGAGAGAGAGAGAGAGAGAGAGAGAGAGAGAGAGAGAGAGAGAGAGAGAAAGGAGGGGGAAAGGGTCGGAGAGAAAATAAGAAGAAAGAAAGGGAAATAAAAGAAAGATAGACAAAGATAGAATACGCTGTCGTCTATCAGATGCATAATTACAGAAGATCTCTACACGTACACACGCTACGAATAAGACAGAGAGAGAGGGGGGGGGGAGGATAGAGTGAGGGTGGGGTGGGAGTAAACAATAAATGGATGGGCAAGCTGCTAGCTTCTGTAGTGATTGAGACGGTTTATTTGTGGAAAGGGGTCGCCATCGGGGATGGGAATGAGGCTTCACGTGAGACCTGACTTTGTGTTGTGAAATGTGAGAGAGTTGAGGTAGTGGTCACTTCCAGCGGTTGACCATGAATTAGCCAGAACTGGCTCTCTTGAGCCACAACCCACGTGGCAGGGACAGCAGGGAAGAGGGAGAGAAGATGGGTAGAGAGGGAGGTACTAACGTTAACAAATGGCTTTTGTCACACCGTCTATTGTGCACGTGCTGGCCGAAGAGAGAAAAGAAAAGAAGAAAGACCATTGAAAAAAAAAAAAGAGAGATCCGGGAGAGAGAAAGGACAGAAACGAGCGATGGAACCGTAACAGGAGGTGAAGTAATGACCGGTGGTCGTGGTGGACACTCGCACCTTTCCAATAATGTTGAGGTCATAACATTATCTTCCCCAAAACCTGGCGCTTTGGAGGGTTGGGTGGCACACCGAGAATGAATACCGGTATGGGGGAAAGATGGAGAGGCTAGAAAGGGCCAGGTTAGGTTAGGACCCGCAGGCATGAAGAACCAGCAAAAACGGACGAAGTTAAGGTGGGTGGGTGAAACTAATAAGGGAATGATACTAAGAGTGAGCAAGCGATTATTATTAGCTGGATGCGTGGATGGAGAATATCGAACTATGGGCAAGTGATGGAATGAAGCGAGAAGATTGCACATGATACTGACGTGGAAGATGAAGAAGAGGGTTGTGGGTGTTAGAAAGTGAGTTGAGAGAGAGAGAGAGAGAGAGAGAGAGAGAGAGAGAGAGAGAGAGAGAGAGAGAGAGAGAGATGTGGTAGTCCAGAGGCAGGCAGATGGCTAGGATTATTTGTGAATCATCGCAGTCTCCGTTACCACCTGCTCTAGCTCACTGTCATGGTCACACTTAAATAAGTCTACAAACTTGTTAAAATTAACTTCGCGTGCGTATGTAGAGCCGCGCGGGCGCGTGCATGCGTGTGCGTCTGCATGCATATTCGCGCAAGTGTGAGTGTGCTTGAACGTCTGCGTGTGGTAAACTGATAATTTATATTCATTGAAGGAATGTTTATAAGATAACTTTAAACATACAATTTTCAATAATGCTTTCATTTCAATAAAATAATTTTATTTGAGAAAACTGGCATAAACTGAAGTTGATACTTGAATTTCTCTTTGGTTGTGCAACTACAAGAGTATGTTGTTTGGCTGAATGTAAGACTAGTGTAGCACTTTCAGTGAAAGATAGATTGGTATCAGGTCAGTGACGAAGCCATACACGTCATTCCTTGTAGAAAATGTTTCGTATAACTGTTACCTACTTCACGAGCGGCCTATCACCATCATACTTCGTGTGCAACCTCAAGGCACTCAGACTATGCCACCAGTAACTCATCTACCCACCTTTTTGCCACCCCGTATGTCATCTCCTCACTGGCGGCTCTTTGATGTTCACAGGTAGCGGCGTCTCCTGCTACTGGCAGGGTTAAAAGACAGGTTGCTGGAGTAAGACCAGTTGCAATGATCTTATCTGCACTAAAACAGTAGACCTCGTAACGTTGTGTGTGGCAGAATCAGATGTCTTTTATATTCTTTTCAGACACAAAAGCTACATTGTAAGGCATTAACGTCATCCTTGTTTGGTTCCAGCATCTGCGAGTATTTATTTGTTAAAAACATTCATTGTGGTGCATGTTGGACAAACAGTAGAGTGCGTCGTATTTGTTAAGTCTTGCTTCAAACGTACTACAGTTTCTTGGTGTCGAAGCGCTTCGTAATGTTTGGGTGGTCGGAAGTTGGCATCATTAGGCAAGACCCACGCGCTGTAGAAGTCACAGCAGTGACTGTAATGACCACTTTGTTGCAACATGTATTTCATTTCAGTATCTCTCTGCTAGTGAAATTTGAACAAAATCTTGTCAAAAGTCACCTGCCGCGTATTCGAGCTAGCTAGATAATAAAATAGTTAGCGAAGTAATCTCAAAGGTTGTCATGAGGGGGTCCTCCGTGGCCTGTAATTTCGCAACCTTCTATGTGGAGATTTTACCGTTTCCCGCCTCTTTAGCCTGATGCCCGTGGCTGTTCGTGATACAAAAGGGTTCCTTGGTTTTCTTCTCGTTCCGGGTTAGGGTGATGGTAGTCATTGTCTCGGTGCCTCCCCAGCGTTACAGCCACCCAGGCAGGCACCTCTACACTCTGAAGACCACCCGAGAAGAACACCTTGAGCACCCAAGAACTTCTCTGTTCAGCGTCACATTCTTGACAATATGCTGTGTGGGTTTATGGCCCAGTCGTTCCGACTGCAACCTCGCAAACGACTGTTCTCATGCTGTTTTGGGATCAAGCATGGCTACTAGCTGAGTAGAGTAGTATGACTGCAGCAACGGAATACATAAAATAAAATACTGTCTAGCCGATCGTTTTCCCCATGCAACATTTTAGGCAAAATTTATAAGAACCATATTTTTACCAAATAATGTCTGCTAATTTATCAATAGCCAGCTTGTTCACTGATGGATGTTTTGGTTAGATATAATGTTATTGAAGTGAATATTTTCGATTTTTATTTTGCTCACACCATTAAAACTGTGTTTTTGAATATTAATAAATTGATGGATTACAGTGGATTGTGTACATTATATACTTCTTTCATTTTGTTTGTATAAGAGAAATATGTACTGGCGACTGCCGACCTATTGACATTAACCGTTAAAAAGCGGCCATGCTGGTTACCGGGAATAGTGGAAGTCACTTCTTTGCAGGAAGACTGTTACGTGCGGCACTGAATATTGAGACCTTCGTAAAAAGTACCAGCGGCGAACCCTCTGTAGGTGGCCTGAGGGGGTTTGTGTAGTAGCGGGACGCTCTTTAGCGTATAAGCCGAAACAGACATTGCTCTCAAACATCTTTCCTCCGCCTCTGTCGTTGGCATTGCAACATGGCAGATCAATTTGCTCGCAGATCAAATTGGTGCGTTATAAAGTGCATCGACTCGAGGGCTACATTAGTGAATTTGGATCAAAGAGCCTGGAGGATTTTTTTTATTATAATTATGTCGGTCGGTGGTGGTAATGGGGTAATCCTTTTCTTTTCTGTAGCTTTTCTCCATTGGCGCAGTAGTGCAGTGGTTTGGGCACTCGCTAGCAATGTTTCATGTTAAGCAACGTCGGGATGGGTTAGTACTTGGATGGGTGACCATGCTTAGAAGGCAACCACCAAACGACAAAGACAATGTTGAAACAAGTGCACGATACACCCCAGTCCATCCAGCTGCCAATGGGTACCTGGATCTGGGTAGAACCGAGGAAGGTAAAGCAACACTATCTCATTACTTAGAGGAAAGGGAGGTCCCAAACGCTTCATTCCCCAACGGCCGAAAGGTTACACGGACACCACCTTTTTCCATTTATTTTTAAGAGCAGTTAGTAGTGTTGTCAGTTCGAGTGGTTCGAATTAAATCAGAAGGGACTTATCTCCCGCGCTCCCCCTCCCTCCAACCTCACACACTTCATCTTTTTTATCTAACTTCTACCCATCTATGAAAAGAGCTTGTAGCGTTGTCAGTTCCATTCGCACACTGGCAATCGAAAAAAGCCAGTAAGACAAAGAATGTTCGCTTTTGATTTAAGAAATTATTATCCCTTTCAATAGCCTACTTACATGTTTTTCTGCATTTTGATTAATTATGTATAGAAGTAAGTAGTCTTTAGTTTTCAGTAACCTTTAGTATTTTGGGGGAAGCGCGCGATACAAATTTTGCGAGTATGTCTTCTTCTTGCTCTACAACAGAAGTATTTAATGTTAAAATGTACTTCTTGAAAGCAACATGTTCCAGAAACCTTTGACATTACCTTGACAGACAAGGGAGTCACCATTTATTTCCACGCCATTTGACAATTACGATCTATTGATCAGAAAATTTCTGTTGATTTTTAACGCTGTCTTCTTGAACAGAGAAAACAATGCCCCTGGCGTATCTTTAGCAGTCATAGAAAAAAGTGAAATTTTCAAATGGTTGTTTTATATAATTGTTTCCTGTGTTGTTGTAGCATATGGATTTTTAGTCTATTCTCGTGTTGGTGCTAATCGATATTTGTTTATCTTTTAGTAGATAAATAGTTCTCTCTGAGACCACCGTTGTTTAAAGGTTTGATTTTATTTCCAGTAATGCTTCGGTAGAAATAGCAACCCACAGCCAACCGCATCTCTCTCTCTCTCTCTCTCTCTCTCTCTCTCTCTCTCTCTCTCTCTCTCTCTCTCTCTCTCTCTCTCTCTCTCTCTCTCTCATGTCTGTGTCTGTGTGCTCAGGTGTTCATCATCTTCAGGTTTTGCATCAACACATCATAACGTCACTGCACACATTCACCGCATCAGACAAGACTGAAGAATGTGGAAATGGTGCACATCCATCCTGCTGATAAGCCATTGCTGTTCCGCGAATCTGTCTAGTCTGCCTAATATTATAATGAAATGAGCCGCACTAACCTTTGAAACGAGTCTGGTTGAATTGGTGTATGTCTGGTTCCGCAGATGTGGACTATCACAGAAATGACGCAACATTATGACAAGAAGAAGAAGAACTCAATATGTAGTTTCTAGCTGACATGTTACAACTAAGTTTACTTACAGCATACTATGATGCAATTATTGCCCGTTGTCCCCCATGTTCTAACCAACAAAATAAAACAAATCCTTTCAACGAAGGGAACTCAACCAAACAGGTACACTTAAAGGTAAAGGTATTGGTGAGGGCAGTTTATAAAATCAAATTTAACACTTTGGAATATGTCCTCCAAATTCCACATTAAATTTTTTTTAAATGTGTAATGAGAAACGATGTGGACATCATGACGGTACCATTATTTTAGGAGTGATAAAACTAAAAAAAAGATGATTCGTCTTAAGCGGCGACTCGTTTGGTATTTACTTACGACTTAGTAAGCATTTCCGAGACAAGTGGCTCTCGTAAGATGCAACAGTTAGGTATGATCAGTTTCGCTACAGTTTATGTATCAACATACGGCAGAATCATGCTGTTACGCTACATCATAACGTTCGCCGCTGATGCACATGATGCAATCTGTTATTTGTACACAGATGTTAAGGTAGTAAGAATAACAAGTTTGGAAGAAAGTAATTCTTTTATTGTGTTCACATGATTTCTTCTTCTTCTTCTTCTTCTTCTTCTTCTTCTTCTTCTTCTTCTTCTTCTTCTTCTTCTTCTTCTTCTTTTTCTTCTTTTCCTTCTTTTCATTCCTCTTCTCTGCTGCTTGTTGTTGATATGCTCATCCTGCTCCTCGCTCACTGTCTTCTTTTCCCACACCTCTCCGTTTAAGCTCAGTTTTCCTCGAAAGGTAGGTGAGAATAGTATAAAAGCTAGTAGTCCAATACCAACTGAGGGTCAATTAGGATCTATTTTAGTCAGCTGTTGTGATATTTGATTAGTCGTTAGTTCACTGATTTGAAGAAAATAAATATTAGATCTAGAAGCCTATTATTACTAAGCAAGAAAATGTGTTATAGCGATAAAATTAATTATTGTGTAACTAGATCGCCCAGCCGGCCACGGGGGCCTCGGTTCTGGCGCCCAGGCGTCCTGGGTCTTCGGGCAAGCAAAAGCTGAAAACAGGCGCAAACAGCCGCGACCCTGCTTGCGTTGTTCCTGCAAACACCGACAACAAAAAGACCGACACATGCACTCGCCTAGGTCGGTGCTCGTTAGCAAATGTTTGTTGTCGAACTTGTTGTCACAAACTTTGTTTTCCTAACCCCTTTCTAGTTTCTTCACTCGCTTATCAGAGGGGGGGGGGGGGGGGGCATCTCATGTCGCGCCACAGTGAAAACCGCGTGCACACTGTATACGCCTTGAAGACAAGTTCAGCGCGACTGCTGTCAACAACGTGTTCTCTTCTCTCTCACTCTCCCCACTCACAAAACCCCCATTCCGATACACTCCCTCTTTGTCATCCACTATTTTACCCCTCCCTAACAATTATATAGCTTAATATTTATGATATTATGCCCTGCACGCCTGCAAACACACACTTTCATCTTTGGCCACCACTGCCTGTAGCCTTCAACTAAATATGTGCCAGATGCATTCACCATTTAGTATTTGCCCTCTGTGATGAGACAACCCGCCCCTCTCCCCCTCCCCCTGCTCCATATTCCCAACTCACACACACATCTCACCTCTCTCTCTCTCTCTCTCTCTCTCTCTCTCTCTCTCTCTCTCTCTCTCTCTCTCTCATATCTTTATGCATCAGTGGATCCCTGGTTCCTATAACCATCTTCGTTTTATTCTGGGGAGTGCAGTTGGCTCTGTGGTGTACGCAGTGTACACAAATGTCAGGCGATAACTGTGCAGTCTGTACAGGCAGTGGTTCAAACTCCGTTGACGGCCTGGAAGAAAGAAATAAATAAAGAAAGAAGATAACATTAAAGAAACAATTTACCCTGTGACACTGCGCCTCTGCTCCTTAGGATGAGAGTATAAAACCGAAGCCTAGTCTGTGCACGCACGCATTTCATCGCACAGACTTTACAGATCCCGACGCTCCAGTCCTACACAGGTGAGTGCCGGTGTGACATCCTCACAGTTCCTAGTATCTTAGCTGGGCTGGGAGCGAATGGGAGCATTCTGATTGGTCGACGCGTTACAAAATTCGACGCATGCGCACAGTGCTATCATAGTCTTCGTAAGGTTTAGGGTTAAAGTTTGGGTTAGAGTTAAGAGTTTAGGGTTAGGGTTTGGGTTAGGGTTAGGGTTATGACGCCTAAGAACTTCGTGAAAAAGCCGGCCCGACATGACCTGGCGCATGCGCAAATGCGCTCGGATAAACTAGGAGACCCGGAACATGAAGGATGTGACACCGGTTACACAAATACATCCAGCACGCGCTAGGTCCATTCTACTTATCCCCGGTCGCCCAGGATTTTGTTCAGTCGTCTGGGCGTCAGATTATGCGCCCAAAGGTTGCAGATTGGCGCCTCGGGCGGCTCGATCCTATATCGACCAGCGCCTTGCTGCTCTTGAGCTGGTAAAGCGCTACATGAAAGTGATAAATAAATAAATAATAAATTCTGCGTCTTTATATATTATAAGAACGTTCTCCCATTTTTGTTTCCCAGTTTATCCCTCCTCAAAACAACAGCCGCGTTGCACATGTTGTTTGAAGTGATAGCGCCCCGATAAGCATCAAATTCACACGAGCAATTAACTTCTTAGTCTGACATGTTGTTTCTTAGATCTTCATTATTGTTGAAACGCACGCTTCTGCCGCTACGGGAAGAAAAGAAGAAGAGAGAGAAAAAAAAAGAAAAAGAAAGAACGAGGATGGGAGGGAGTATGGGGGTAATGGTGGGTTGGCAGGGGGGTGAGGGGGGGGGGGGAGGTTGGTAATACGAAAAAGATAGAAAAAAAAAAGTCGAAGAAAAGGAAAGAAAAAAAATAGACAAAGAAAGACGCCGTTGTGCATGAGATACAATGTTGCAGAAGATCTTTACGCACGCTGCGATTCTCTGTAACCAAAGTTTTTACAATATGCAAACAATCAGTTTATAAACATCCTACCACCATCGAAAGACAGCGGAGTTCATTTGCTAATGAAGTTGGTTTATCGTCATTCCAGCTAACCTTCCTGAAGAGAAAGGAAGTTTTATAATAAATATATATCGTTCGACTGTGGTCACTCGTTAAATAGTAATGCATAGTCGTTTTGTGTTATACATTGCAACCTGATGAACCACACCTGACGCGGAAGCGGCACCAAGAGCAAGGCTAGATGCGCTGGATTGACGAATATATCTACATACCGAATACACACGAACATATAATATTAACAGCCTTTCTCAGGTTGGTATCGGTGTCTTTTTGACTTTGTGGGGCAGAAAATACTTAACAGAAGACAAATAAGACGACGACCTCATGGCCCATTCACTAGAAAAGGGGGTACAATGGAAATCAGTAGGTATCGTAAAACTCGGGTCAAGATGGGCAACATTAAAAATGCTATGTGCTAGGCAACGATCAGGAGTGTACAGAGCGTCATATAGAGTGAAATACAAATAAGCCTCTCTTTTATAATCATTATACATTGTTCTTATTTATCGTTATACCAGCTCAAAGGGCAACTCAAACCGCTAGCTGGAAACAGGATCAAACTCGAGCCGCCCAGGGCGCAGTGACTATAACACTTGGGTCAGTTCCATCCTTGAGGTAACAAAGATGCGTTGTATAGAGACCGACTAATCATTATTAGTTTAGAAGCATTATATGATCTACTGTAACATTTGCCTGAAAGCGCTAAAATCCTACAATAATCTTGGTATATATCTGAGACAGGGTTATATTGTGTATAATATGCGGCCGTCAGCCGTTCAGAAAGAATTGTGACGTGTGCCACTCGTTGCAGTGGCGCGTGCTATGCACTCACGGGTCCACTACTGCAATAAGAACTTCAAGAAGTGTGGGTCAGGGAGTCCGAGCGGAAAGAGAACCTTGGTATGAGGGAGGACCAGTGGAAAATAGGGTTATAACAAAGAAAAGGGGGAAGTCAGCATTTTATACTGACTTTTGTATCCAAGAGAATGCATTTGGTGTTTCGGTGTTGATGCTATTTAATTATTTTTATGGTCCTTGAGACGTCTAAGGGCATATAAAAACTATTATATTAAGTGTCGAAGACAACCTGCACTGATGTGACATTCTAGCCGAGTGTTGAAATTGGCTTTGCCGATAAAACCATCATGCCCAACTTGGAATCATTATTTAATCCAGTCGACAAGCTGAATGGGGGCCTGTATTGGTTTTCCTAGATGTATGTGCTTGTTAAAGAAGCACTTTCATGGATTTCAGTTTATGCTTCGTTGAGCAGATGCATAGTAGACAGGTAGCCGATAACGTGACTTCGGTGACCTCGCAGAAATGTTCAGGTTAACGTTTTTAGTGAATAACCTTTTTTAGCCATTGATATCATATCCATGAATGTGGAGGTTAAGTAAATAGGAAGTCGTCGCAGAAAATAGAATTTTGCCTTCATTGCCAGCATTATAGGAGACCTTGCTCAAATGACATCACCACATTGTTTTCTTGTCTGCCAAAGACTCGTCTTTAAACCTTGTCTCGCTCGAGGTGCAAGTCCGGTACAAAGAAACGGGTGTGTGCGCTTGCAGAGTTATGCGAGTTTCTGTTGTAAACGGGTGGAAAGGTCGCGGTTTCGATCGGTCATTCCTTGACAGCTTAGGCGGGAAAGATCAGGCTTGATTGCATTATCCTCGCCCTATGAACAAAATACAATTTTATCCTGAGCTTTAGTGATTAAAAATGCCGCCAGTTTATATCAAGGATGAATGCGTACAAAGGCTGGCAAGGACGGATTTAGGCCCTTAGAATAGCAAATGGCATCCACAAAATAGTTTGACAAAGATAGGAAGTGTCCGATGCAGTTAGCAAATCCGCAAAACGTGAGTTATAGAACTCCGTGGTGTATTTTTTTTTTTAAATCACAGCGATATGCTTTATTAAGGATGTTATCGTGCATCTGTAGTATATTATGACAGTGGTTTATTTGGGTTGATGGGCATTGAATATAGAAACGAGGTTATTGATACACACTCGGTTAAGTTTATTTTTCACATCGAGTTTGCTTTTTAGGTATAAAAGTTTACAATTCTTAGACGTTGATTGTTTAATACTAAATTACAGGCACATTCATAAATTGGTAAAAGATTTAAAACAACGGACATTTAGTAAGATACTTGAGGATTCATCATTTAAAGGATCCTAAGATCACACACTTCAGCGTCATAGATCCTTTTCAAATTCCTTTCACGCCAAAAATTAGCCTCTTTCAAAAGTACGGTTTTGATATAAATCGATGCATTCATTTGTTTATGTGCCAATTAATAGTATTGATCAAGATTGATAATGTTAATACAAATATCACTGCAGCGAAGGTGTGTAGTTAGCACAATTTCTCGTTTACATAACAAGGAAGGAAGAGATTCCTAAAATTCAAAGCTTAGTGGTCGGTTTGAGCAATGATTACTTGTTATGTTACAAAAATGCAATTTCCATGTAAACTCATTGTCACAAACGAACAGCAAGCAAACAACAATCCTTGATACTCTGTCCCTTTAAATCAATGAGTAGAGTTTCAAGGCAGCGAGAAATAATTATCATTGCCGTCCTCCACAGCAAACTGTAAATCTCCATTTTAATTTTCCTGCTCTCCTCCACATTCATTTAAACCTTCCACAACCGGTAGTCACAACGCCTGTAGCAGCAGCAGGCAACTGGAGATGGAAATGAATGACCTCACGGCCTGGAGGTAAAAGGCGAGGCATGGTCTAACAGATCCAACAGATTCATTAGGTTTCTTCGCCGTGCAGGCAGCAGGGTCATGAAAACCGAAGAGGGATAAAAAGGCCAGATTGCAATCGGCTCAGTGCTCGACAAAAAGAGAAAAAAAAAAATCACGATGATGACCGCGGTAGTAAAAAGTGGACAGATGGCCTCAGATCCAAGGAGAGGTCAAGCCAGATCGTGATGGGGCCAGGTTTGCCGCACGCTTCCCTCGGCCTTGGCTACAACAGGCGGTAATTACCTGCCCTTACTCCCCAATATCCTAGAGGGGGCCACACATTTATGGGAGCAACTTGACAACAACACGGTCTGGAGACGGTCGCAGACAGCAGGACTCCTTGCTCCTCTAATCAACATTCCTGCCGTCCTTGCCACATCCACCCTTCTACCTTCCATAGCGAAAGAAGCTGAGCCGAAAACGGAGGAAAGGAGAAGGGGGAGGGGGAGGAGGGGATTGCTAATAAAAATGCGGGTAGCCAAATCGGAATTAGAATTACTGAGTGGGAGGATTATGATTAATGACTGCTTGCTGCGCCCTCTGCCACCCAGGCATCGGGTGGAGAAAGAGTACGATGTGCCGGGGTATGGGGAGTTGGGGTGGGTGAGGGTAATGCCCATTCCTACGCACGGCAACCTGTACTTCATTACGTGATCGAACTAGCGATCGTCTGGTTGAACAGCTGAACAGCCTACGTCTGTTGCGCTACCAGTACTCAATGCACATACAGAAGAAAAGAGAGAGAGAGAGAGAGAGAGAGAGAGAGAGAGAGAGAGAGAGAGAGAGAGAGAGAGAGAGAGAGAGAGGGCCCCACTATTTCCTCTCCCACGCACTTTCAAAACAAAAGAATACTTATCTTTAGTAGACAGATGCGATATAGCCTAGTTTTTTTTTTTAATCCACTATCATATCCACTGAAGCGCAGAAGCAGTTCTGGGGCAATGTAACATTGATCTGACAATTTCGATCCACCAGTTTTTTTCTTCTTGGGAAAACGCAATGTCCATTCATATTCCATAGACACCAAACTTGCGTACTATCCTGGACCTGTGAGAGATGCAAGCATAACAATTTGTATTGTTCATTAATTTTGTTCATTTGATGTGGCCTCGTGGCACAGAGGATTAGTCGCCGGTGTCCTATATCGAAGGTCGCGGGTTCGATTCCCGCAAAGGGCGAACTTAAGTGACTTAGGTATGAGACTATTCAAGTCACAGAGGGATTTCTCTGGGTACTCCGGTTTCCTCTCTCCCTTCAATAATGATATTGGATGCAGTAAATAAAACATAATAATGATATTGGATGCAGTAAATAAAACATTTCAAAAATAAAAATTCGATTTTCCTTCCGTCTTCTAATAGCGATCTCCCTGCCTTTAAACAACATGTTCGAGTGCTAGATGTGTGTTTGTTATGTGCTTGTGTGTGTGAGTGTGTGTGTGAGTGGGTAAAACAGGTGAGCGTTTATGTTGATACAGATACTCGCGTTTTGAGTCTGATTGTGGAAAAGCGCGTATATAGCATCCATTATTATTATTATTATTATTATTATTATTATTATTATTATTATTATTATTATTATTATTATTATTATTATTATTATTAGATGTTTTGCGCCCAAAGTAGATTTTCCACTTTTATGTGATAAGTTGGACAATAAAGATGTATTGTATTGTATATTTTCCAAATCGTCTCTCAAGTTTTATTTTTAAAATATCAACAAGTGTCTGCATTCTGCAACAATAGCTTTAATATTATTCTCAACCATCAATGTGGATTCAAAGAATCGTAGTTACTATGTGAAATGTTTTGTGTATAATTGTTTTGTTTTTGTTTGACCTCTTTTCGTTTGTATTTCGATGTTAACGTTAAATATAAATGCGTGAAAATTGCGCTTTGAACTGATGTCATTAGGAATAAGCGAATATAAATACCCTATGATGACGACGACGACGACGTTGATGATGATGATGATTATCATGATGATGATGATCATGATGATGATTATCATGATGATGATGATCATGATGATGATGATCATGATGATGATGGGGAAAAATAACCTACTTAAATAAACTAAATGAAAATGAAAATCGTTTATTTTTATCACCCCAGTATAAATAGTATCCACACTTAGTAAAAAATTTAGTGCTTTAAATTACCACTGTTTCTGTCATTCCCATTTGTTCTTCATTCCTGATCTTTTCTATCAATCTACTATCTTCCTCGCTAGACCAGTAACCTACCTTTTTTTCTTGAAAACTCTCCCAAAGCTCCTCATTTTGTTCGAGGTCTGTTAGGTCAGCTTGGGGATATTGGACGCTTTGTGCCAAATGGTCACTAGGACTTTTTATGGTATTATTATTTAGCAAAGTAGGCATTTTCTAGGTATGTGTTTTGTTAAAATTGTATAATGATGTTTATGTTCTATTTTGTTTTTTGTAAATGGGGGTTCGATAAATTAGAATAAAGCACCAGCGTCCCTTACATGGGATGCCATGCCTTTATTGTAAAGTGGCCGGCTGGTGGAGTGCCTTCAGTGCTACCATTAGAGTTGTTTCAGCAAACATTTCATACAGATCGGGGGTTGAGTCTTCTTTCAACCAAGTTGTAGTCCTGATTCGGCTCTTTGGAGTCCGCTGGACCCTATAAACCATAATTAACTTTATTATTAATTGAAAAAAAATAATAACCTACTTAAATAAACTAAATGAAATTTGTTTATTTGTACTGTCTGTCTTAGTGTGGCAATTTTACGATGTTCCAGGTAATTTACTGATTGATTCTTGTAATCAGTGAATGGTTGTATGTGTGAAAAGGAGAAAACGAGTGATTTATAATCACGTTTAAATTATGCTGCAGGATTAGTCACGGAAACACCACGCTTATATTTATTCCATGTATTTGTTTTAACCGTTTTTGTAACCGCCAGCTTCACACCATATAACTTAAACCCTATGACTGCTGTTAGTATTCCAATGGGCTTTGGAACTTTCACTTTTGTTTTGTCTGTCTTCCCGATTAAACATTTCTTCACACATAGTCAAGTAGATATAATTCATTTACGACACGGCATGAGATTCACCCATGATCTTCTATTTCCGAAGAAACTTCGACCTCGCTCTGTTATAAATTATGATACGTGCATTGTACAGATAGTACAATACAACTGACAGGTAGTTAATGAATGAAACTTCTTAAACGCATCTGTGGTTCCCACATACGTCCTGACCTGGATTTCGTAATTTTTGCATAAGCCGTATTTTTAGACATCCTGTTCAGTTCGGACAGGAACTTGCTGACATTGAATTTTCTTGGCGGTTGCAACAAGAAGCGAAATGAGTATTGATCGCACAGATATAAATACCGGTTACTGAATATTTTCAGAACCGCTATCTCTGCTCCTGTCTGGTCTGATTTTTTCTTGATGACTTTGTACTAATATATTATTTAGGTGTATTATTTCTGCCGCAAATTATCAAATAACGCATCAAAATAAATTAATTTCGGAGTTCGATATTTATTGACCAAATTCTCGTTCCCCCACCCTCAACTTTTCCGGCCTCCACTACACACAATAAGTGCATTCAATTCATTGTTGCCATCCCTCATCCCTACCCCTGCTTTCTCTCACTCTAGAAAATGTTCAAGGCTGTTTCAATAGTCTTCTGAACCGACCCCCAACCCCTTTAGTCCCACCTTCCCAGAACATCGTCTGTGCTGTATTACTGTGGTACATTCTGCTACCCAGAAGCCAGTTTCGCTGTATATGAACTCCTGTGTCACAGACATCTCACTGACATAATACTTTTGTTATAGTATTACTTGTTTTATGTTTGCTCGTCGACGATACGGACATGTCTGGAAGTCTTACATTTCCTTTCATGTCCTATGGAACCTAGTTTATATATTTGGGCTCTTTTCATAAGTTTGTGGTTCTTTCCACCACCTTACTATCTCAGTCCTCTCGTCTACATGCCTGTTTTCCCTTTCCACCCGTGTTTGAAGAACCCTTCCTACCCACCCACCCACACCATTGGAAAGAGGAAAGACTGCCCCCCGTTCTCCCCCTCCCTCCTCCTCCCGTCCTCTCCTCAAATCACTCATCACCCTCGCCGCCACCAACCGTCCTTTATGTCATTCAGTGCCTTTCGAAATTGTTTGTTCTCGTCACTGTGTTTCTCTCCACTTCTTCCACTATACAGAAAGAATAACCAGCGTTTTTTAAATGTATAGATATGCGTGTACGTGTGTGTGTGTGGGTGTGGGTGTGTGTGGGTGTGTGTGTGTGTGTGTGTGTGTGTGTGTGTGTGTGTGTGTGAGCGCGCTACATTACATTACATGATTATTGCTGTAGGTCCAGCGGACTCTTCCGAGCCAAATCAGGACCGGACAACCCCTGATCCACATAAAAGATCTGCTGAAACAATCCTAGTGGTAAAACTGAAAGCTCTCCACCAGCCAGTCACTTTACAATAAAGACATCCCACGCAGGGGACGCTGAGGCTGTACTCTAATTTATCGAACCCCCGTTTACAAAAACAAAATAGAATACAAACATCATTATAAATTATCAACAAAACACATACATATAAAATGCCTACATTGCTAAATAATAACATCATAGGAAGCCCTAGTGACCATCTGGCAGAAAGCGTCCAATATTACCAAGCTGATCCAACAGACCTCATACACAAATAAGGAGTCTTGTCCCGGAAGAGTTTTCAAGAAAAAAGATAGGTGACTGGTCTAGCGAAGAAGAAGATAGTATAGCAGATTGATAGAACAGAGCAGGAATGAGAAAGAGCAAATGAGAATGACAGCGACAGTGGGAATTTAAAGCACTAAATTTCCAGAAAGTGGGGATACTTTTTATACTGAAACCCCCGGCACCCCAACGGGGCGTAAGCGCGCTTGTGATAGAAAGATTTGGTGAGAGAGTGTGGGATGGTGGTGAGTGAATGAATCAACATGGGACGGTTCCACAGCGGCTCGCCCAAATAGTGAAGTGTTAAAGACCAAATGTTTTTATGCGCCACTTGTAGAGCTATTTGCCAGGACGTGTTGACTGCTAGACAAATGGACACGTTCATCGTTGTCCAGCGCCTTATTAACAAGCTTGAAGTGGCAAACGGTGAGAGGGAAAGATAAAAAAAAGTTAGAGAGTGGGGTCTCAGCAATTGAATGGCATGTGTAAGCAGTTTTTGATCTACGTGTTGGGTTTTCCCATTCATATGTAGGTCTGTAAGATAAGTAAAGGACGGGAGACGACTGCATTATGTACATTGTCGCATTCTTAACTTCGTCCCCTTAAAGTTAAAAGTAGGCCTCGCTATTCAGAGAGCCCCGCTCACTTTCAACTAATCGTTTCTTAATAACATTTGTTCAACGGATACCATGCGATCGGGTTTTTTTCTGAAACACTTACTTACCTTTCTTAATTCAGCGCAAAATCACGTTCTTGGTTTTGATTTGTTCCTGCTAATCATAATTATTCGTCAAATTTAAGTAGGAGTTAGAATTGAACATGAAGTGCAACGATAGAAATTTACTTAATGAAATATAGAGAGAAATAATTGGAATCTCTTAACCAGGGTCACGGACTTGTTTTGTAGTTATAACAACTGAAGGTGTTATCATTTGCTTCAAAGGAAGTAAAGTTTCGTTGGAGAGATTTATCTTTAGCGAAAAGACTGTCGCAGTGATTGTGGTGTACCAGCTATGCTGATTATATCGATATCACTCAGTGCGAGATCGATGACGGCGGCGACGACGACAACAACGATGACCCAGTTCACTGATGATCGACGCTTTGTAACTGTGTATTTGATAGCGAGGTTTTCAATAGTGCACAATATACGGGTAGGTCTCTGTCTGATCTGGAGTATTCGCTGGTGGTTCATAACACTTGAACTCCTGCCAAAAATCGTGTTGATCCGGAACCAAATCACACCTAGTATACAGACTGAAGCGTTTAATGATAAAGCATAATACAAGTAAGAATATCAACACCTACTATGCAGCGACTGAAGCTTCCAATTGATTAGACATGCATCAGAAAAACTCCTCTCTGTAAGTATAAACGCCAAACGCCAAACCATCTTTATACACACGCACCTCCGCTACTAAGAAGAATATTTAAAAGTTCCCCCCTACCCTCCCCCAAAGATGCTGCTTGCAAGGTATTACCACCACCTCCTGGTTGTATTTGCCGTTCTTCGGATTCTTTACATTTGTAATTTTGTAATCCCACTATTCAGTATACAGCTCCTTAGTTTGGCTACGCTTTTAACATGGACTTAACCTTAGATCTGGTTAACTGTAGTCAAGGGTGGGAGTGATGAAAAGTGTCAGACTCGGAGGCATGCTAGTTTTCTTTGACTTTATTGCACCCGTTCAGTTTTACATCATATTTCAGCATTGTGAACCACCCACACGCATTTCAATAGTATTGTGATGTTTGATACATATGGTGATACAGGTTTTTTTCATATGGTTATAAATAAACCATTTTGTCATAGACACGAGAAATTCTCTTTATTTTGACTCGCATGCAGAGCAGTGTGAATCTATGTACCCACCCCTTTCCCTCTCCCCCACAAAAAAAAATCTAGATTTGTGCAAGTATGTTTATGTCTTGGGCTGGCTCATTGTTCTTGCAGTATTGCAGTATTATCAGTTGACATTCCAGGCAGATCTGCTTTTAAGTCCGCATGTTTATGTTTTAATACTTCTTACAAAATGGGATCTTTGCTTTCGTTTATTACTGACTATAAGCGCCTCCATATTTCAAAAGACGTACGTCCACGGTTTCTACAGGCCGCACGCTATAGCGTACCGATCCTGTACACATTTCAAGCAATACAGCACTTCGACTCATATTATACATAACTCTTTGTGTAATTGTGTACGCTTATCACCTTTGATTGAACTTCTGGCGCCGCGAAACCGACATTTTATTAATCATGTCTGTCGGCGCCGAGAAAGTGACAGTTTGCAGAAAGAAGAAAATAGGTGTCGGGCGACGAAAGGTTCAAATCCGCGCAAAGGAAACGGTTAACTGCTGAAGCAAACTGAAAAAGAGCCGAGGTATAATAAAGCTGAAGATTATTCCAAAGTCTGCAGTGTGAAAAGTTCAGTTATATCTAGCAGATGGTTTTCTTTTATACTGATACAAGCAGAAGTTGCTGTAACAAAATAGTTTTATAAAGGTCAATCATCTCTCCTGTTTTTATTTTCACTCAATGCATAATTTTGTTTTGAACGATTTTACAATTTTTTTGATAAATTCTGAGTTTTTTTTTTTTGTTTTTTTTTTTGAGCGTTCGTTATTTGAAAGCATTTCTGAAATTTGAAATAATCCGTTGAATCGAATTTCCAGAATGTTTAAGTTACAAGCTTTCTATTACGCAGTATTCACTGAGACCGATTAAAATTTGCCAGCGACAAAGTGACCTACAAGGGTTAGACAGCAATCAGTAGGTTTTCATTTTTGCATCTTTGTTAAATGTCTTTGATGTAAACTTTTTTTTTTTAAGCTACAATCTTGGCTTGAGATGGGAAATAAATTCTGAACTCTATCTCTTTAGTTAATCACCATACGCATTGTTTCCGCATTGATAGATTTACAAGGGGTGTAGTCGAGTTTCACTTTATAAATAGCGAATGGATGAAAGACGGCGGGAGCTCATTCACTAGAACTGAAGAAAGACTGTTGTGTTGTAGTTGATGTTTTACCAAAGATCACGTCAATTAATTGCTGTTTTTAAGGGAATGTCTGCAGCATTTCCTTCAGTAAATTATGTTTATGCCATTTTTTGAGTCGGTTCTTGCATCAGTTTCCAAGATTAGCAACATTATTCGTGCTGTAGACCTATTATCTGGGGGTTACCGAGGTTTTCAACAAAACGGGGTTATTGTGGTAACTCGATATCATTGTTTCCTCATCCCTTAAAGCTTTTAAGTTAAAGTCTCTGCTGTATTTCATTCGTCAGTTTTAATTTTATTATCCGTTCACAGTTGTTGCTTCTATTCACTCTATCCTTTCTCTCATTCACTGTCAGTGGTTCCCTTTCCGTTTCTACTCATGGGGTATTTAACTCTATTCACTGAGGCATTCCAGGGTGACAGAGGTAAAGCCACACAAAAACCGCATCAGCTGGACTTCTTGCATCAGGTTAAAGAATAGCCAGTGTCGAACCAAGTTTGAACCTCGCAAATCACGTCAGCTTTTCTGACTTGTTTCCTCGCGACCAAACTAAGAAGTCGATAATTCGACAACGTTGGCTCAAGGTCTCGCGCACTTCTTTATCTATACAACAAAACATAATATTAATAACATTAAAAAAATATCTATGCCTTGAGCCTTGTGAGAGTGAATAAAGGAGAGGTGCTGAAGAGTGGGTGATCGATTGTATATCTTAATAGCCTCCCTCTCTCTCCCTCTCTGAAGCAAACAGTTGTTGAGAATGTGAGATACTAGTAGCAGCTCGCAACCCTTTATTTATGTTTTAAATATTATTTGTTTTTGTTTGCTTATGAATAGCGCTGTTTAAAGTTGAACGATTTTCACTTTCTTCGTCGTCTCGGTTGATTAAAAGTTCAGGTGTCATCATATCATTATTCATTCACTGGATCTTTATTAAGTCATGCCATCTGCGATTCTAAATCACAGAGTTTAATAGTGCAGCAGATCATCACGTTATTCATCACGACATATTTCTTAAAGTCATATCATCTCAGATTCTGATTCACAGACTGTGGGGTGAATGGGTATATGGATGTAGATGGGTGGGGTATTATGAAAATAGCTATCAGACTGTCTGGACGCGAGAGGTGTTGATAATTGAAGGAGTCTTTGGCATGCATTGTTGATCCCTAGTGGCGCCTTTTAAAGACTATACTGAAGACTTCGATAAGGCACACTCTTCGGGTGAAATAAATTCTGCTGTTACCTTAGTCCATAGTAGGGCGTGACAGCTTTAGCATCTGATACCAGCACCGATTCGTGCAATTTTTGCCCAGTCTTTCTCAACACAATCAATCAGGCTGGATCAAAGAGAGGCGGTAGTGATTGTTTACTTTCCTCTGTATTACTGTAGACAAAGTTCGGGAAAAATCCTATCTTGCACCCTGTTTATAACATTGATTGACTTGAGTTTGCCACCTCGTGTTTGTAAACATCCTTGTTATTTATGATTATTCGAATGACGCTCCATCCATCCCTGCCCCCAACCATATTGCATTGAATTGTGTCACCAACTCATAAGCAAAATGGAATATTGCCGTACAGTTGACATGGTAATGTTTCGTTACAAGCTTTTTCTTAGTTATGTGGGCACGTTGCCTTACGCTATGATTCTGGAATCGCAGTTGTCGTTGATAGAGATGACTTTTAAAGTCTCTTTAAATGGTACCACCCTCTTGAAAACTTCATGCGATCGGGAGAGAGGGACGGGAGGAGGTTGGGGCGTGATGGGGGTGGTAATCAGTGCTTTCAAACGATTCAGATAGCTCACTTGCTGTTGAATTGACGAATACGCCCTGAGTACCTAAGTACGCGTTGTTTGTGTGAAAGGTGTGTTTTGTTTGTCTTGGGTCGTAAGAGACAGAAGGTGAGAAGATTTACCGAGTTATCAGCACTTTTCAGGAGTAAACGTCGACCTAATGCCGCCTTTAGGGCGATAGGGCGGCGAACGAGAACCCTCTAAAACTCGTGCTGCATTTGAGAAGAACCCCAGAGTAATCCTGGTGGAGATTCATAACAATAAATGCACTCCTTTCGTGCTCCGCATATTCTTTGCTCGCCCTCTTGGAAATTGATGAATTAAGCAGGGGGACACAGCGCTTTCTGCTTCATCTTCTTCCCGACAATGGAATTCTTGTCGCCTCGCCCTGTCGCTCTTCTTTGACCTCCCAGATAGTGAAAAGTATTGTCTGCCGGTCTTACCTGCGCTTTTACCTCGAGCAGGCCTGGATCAGCCCAGGGCCGATGCCTTTATTTTCACTCTTGGACGGACGATAGGGGCAAATGAACTCTACTTTGTGGGATAAGAGAACACGTCGCAGCGTAAAGAGGGCAGATGGTGTGTATGCAGAGATTTGGGTGGATACAGAGTGGTTGAGGCACGAACACGGACGGAATACATCGTAACTCTTTAGCTCTTTCAACGTGCACTTCGGATAGATCTGACAGAGGGGGGAGGGATTTGTGGGAGGGGGGGGGGGGGGAGAGAAAGAATAATGAAAATTAGATCGAAGTATTTCAACTGAGTTCAATTATAATAATTTCAATGAAATAAGATAACGCGTATTTTGGTGTTCCTTAGGCCCAACATTATCCCCCTTCAGTAGTGGTAATCCGCAGACGGACGACACCCGAGTGGAACCGTTTTCCTGCTGAAGTCACCTCTGCGCCATCCCTGGCTGCCTTTCAGGCTGGGTGGGGTTGACACCAACTTGTAACAACCTCACCTTCCATCCCCCTGTCTGTTTTCCCTGTGCATTTTCATTCCACTTCTACCCTCCCCCCCCCCACACACACACCAATTCATGTCCACGTTCAGTGCAGCTAATACTGGTAACACCAAAGTGTTTTTTATTGTTCAATCTGTAGAAGTTAACTGCCTATATCATATAAGAGAGTTAGAGAGAGAGAGAGAGAGAGAGAGAGAGAGAGAGAGAGAGAGAGAGAGAGAGAGAGAGAGAGAGAGAGCGGAGAGAAAAAGAGAGAGGGCGGGGGAGAAAGAGATGTAGAGAGAGAGAGAGAGGAGATGTGTGTGTGTGTGCGTGTGTGTGTGTGTGTGTGTGTGTGTGTGTGTGTGTGTGTGTGTGTGTGTGTGTGTGTGTGAATTATGCTGAAATAGCGAAATTATCACAACTTGAATCCTTGTTAAAACGAAATTTATGAAACTTAAAAGCGTGATCAAACAATCATTTACGTATTTAATCTTATTTTGCTAACATGTGCATGCCTTCTTCTTTTCCTTTTTTTAAACTCACATGCATAGCAATGTGACTATGTACTCACGCCCCCCCCCCCACCCCACCCCACCCTCACACACACACACATAAATTAAAAAAAAAATCCAAATTTTTACAAATCTGTACGAGATGAGCCCTAAATAGTCCAAAAATGACAGTTACAAAAATGTCAGTCCGTCCGTCTGTCCGCCGTTTGTCATCACAAGGTCAAGGTCACTGAAACTCAAAGTCATCCCAAGGTCACCGTTTTTTTTCTTCGTTTTTTTCTTTGGGGAGGGGGGGAGGAGGGGCGGCATAATTTTGCTTTTGCTGTAAGTTTGTTTAATAGTACATGAGTATATTTGGAGCCGGATGTCAAGGTCATCTCAAGATCAAGAGCATAGAAATATCAAAGTCGGTATTACTTTGCATTTTAATGCCACCGTTTCGTTTTGATTTCCTGTGCATTCAAATTTATGTTGAATATTGCGAGTTCCAAAAGTAGCATATAAGTCATATGGGCTTTGCCCTTCTAGTTCTTCTTTAATTGGCTATTTGCAGATTGCTATGCTACAAACTCTTGGTGTAAGTGTTATGAGTAAATTATTAGCATGATTGGTTCGTGGGTGCATCTAATTTATGATTTGTTTCACATTGTTATTATGTTTCTCTAATTGTTTACCAAGCTAAAAATAGTTTATATTGTTAGAAATTGAACATGTTTATCATTGATTTAAAGAAAAAAATATATTGACCAGCAGTTATGACATTGTTGCATGCATTTGTTTCCTTGCTCTTTACTTCTTTTTTTTTCATTGTATTGTCACATTTTATTTTTTTATTTTTTTTTACTCACATGCATAGCATGTCTGTTTGTGCAAAGCTTGCACTCAGAACCTATTTCAGCTTTCACAACCAAACTTGGTAAGATGGTGTTTATCTATGAGACCTCATAAATGATCAGTGAATGAATGACTTCACTTCAAGGTCGGGTCAACTGACAATTTTTTCACAAAAAATGTCACTTTTTTTTCCTAAGTTATTAATATTGAACTTACGATTCTTTGATGATGGATATCAGTAAGACAAACATAATGTGCAGTTTTGGTCAACCTCCAAAGTCAAGGTCACTGGAGCTGTCCAAAGTCGATTAGTATAGGTATTTCGAAGTGACCTTAACCCTAAACTTTGAGACATATAAAGTTCAAACTTGTTGTATTCAGAAATGATAGATAGATCTTTCATATATGTTCCGTGTTTGCGTTGATCTTGAAGGTAGATAGATCTTTCATATATGTTCCGTGTTTGCGTTGATCTTGAAGGTCAAGATCATATTAGGCCTTGCAAAAACAAACAACATTTAGGTCATCGTACAGTGAAATGGCTCTATGTAACCCATAGTATGCAACAACATTGGGTTATTTGATCATACATGAGCATGAAGTAACCTGAGGGGCAAGATAATCTCAGGCTCAGGGTCACTGAGGGTCAAGGTTATCCCAAGGTCACTTTTTTGTTGCCATAATACAACTTTTGCTGTAGTTTATTTGATAGTACACGTGTGTATTTGAAGCAAGAGGTCAAGGTCCTCTCAAGGTCAAGAGCATAGAAAGATCAAAGTCGGTATTACTTTGCATTTTAATGACACTGTTTAATTTTTTTCAATGGGCAGTCATTTTCAAGTTAAATATTGCAAGTTTCGTAAAGAGCATGTGAGTAATATCTGCTTTGCCCTTTTATTTATTTAAAAAAACAAACAAACCAAGACTGTGTTGTTGTTTGTATGATTTAAAAAAAAAATTTTGTTGTTGTTTTTTCTGAATATTTGTATTAGGCAGTTTTATTATAATGCTTCTTTTTATCTTCTTCGCAGAGCCTCACTCTGGGTTCCGGATAGCTTTCAACATGTTTGACACTGATGGCAACCAGATTGTGGACAAGAAAGAATTTCTCGTGGTAAGTGTACTTTGTTAATTAATATTCACTGAGAGATTATCTACAAATTATTATTATTATTATTTTTTTTTTTTATCATCATACCATTGCAGCTTGGTTATCACATTTACCATTATAGCATTACTACACTCATTACAATATGGCTCTTTTTTTTTCTGGCAAGTAAATTTAATGGTCATTGTTTATGATTTTATCATGCATAGCCCAAACCTGTCTACATAGCCTACCTGTACCACCAACTGACATGTCATTTCTCCACATTACACTCGATTTGATGTTGTTTAGCTGTCAGTTGTTCGGTGTTGCAGTTTCTCTGTTGTTTACTTTTGAATATTGTATTAATGACATGTGTCATATGAAAGAAACGTACATAATTATTTATATAAGAACAAGGTTCGAGAAACTTTTACAGTTGATGTGCATCTAACAAAGGTGCTTATTACAGACTATCAGTGTTGGGTGTTTTACCTAAAGTTTACAATGTACAAACCATATACTTCTGAAATTATACTTGGGGAAAAGTTACTTTTAACTTGCAGATATTTGCTTGTTTGCACGAATCGTCAAAGTAAACGAGGCAGCTTTTTTGGGGGTTGGTGCATATGAGAGGGATTTATGTGTGTATTGTTTTATTTCATGTATAACTTTTAATTATTATTTTTTTGTTTTGTTTGTTCGTTGATTACACTCAAGGGTTTTGACAATGATTAAGAACGTTATTGAAAGATAGGAATACCACAGTTTTAGTGTAGCTTGACATAGAATCTAGGAGTAGGCATTCTACTTGTAATCTTTTCTAGTTTTTCTTGTGTGTTAAGCCGCAATTTTGTGTATATATATCCCAATTATTTGCACATAATTTGAATACACATTGACTCTACTGAACACGTTGACTTTACTTAATAATTAAGGTTTGATTCTGAGACATTTCCACCTTAACTATAACAGTAACTGTTGAAGTAGAGTTTGCAGTCCACGGTTCCCCATTTTGGCGTTTAATCTAATGAATCGTTTCCCCACACGCCTCATGCCTTCAAGTTAATTCTTTTCAAGTAGTGTGGCTTTATATGTTTCCCATTTTAACACGTTTTGTGGATTCCAGCTGTAGTAGTATAAAGTTATAACTTGTTGATATTTTAATGCCTAATGCATCGTATGCAAGCTGGTCATGCGACGTTGCAAACTTTTATGTGTTTTCATCATTCCTTTTTAAAATGTATTTTTTAAGGATGTTTCATATTTTTTAAGGATGTTTCAGCACATTTATTTTTATGCATTAACAGTAATCTGTGTATTTTTTTTAAAGCTGGGTCATGACATTATAGACAAGTATTGATAGGAAGTTTCATTGGCACTCTGTTTTCAATGTGTAAGATGTAGATTCATCTTAAATACACGTAGATAGGTTTTTAAACTGTGAATTATGATTAATCAATTTTCCTTCCACCAGAGCTTCTTTATCACTAACTTTGTCTGTGTGTTTTGTTTTTTTAATTATGAAAAATAATATTCCTGTGAGACACAGAGAGGAAGAGGCAGCGATTTTTAATATGCTAAATAATATTAATGTGATTTGTTGGTAGAATCATTTCCAATTTTGCACTGAAAATATTCAGCTGTTCTTTCTCATTTCACGCATATTTGAGCAATCTTTGTCGTATTACAGTAGTAGTTAGAATTTTTTCCTTTGACAATGGCAAACTGTTCCATGCTCTATATACCAATGATAGATTTAATTTGAAAGAATGACTGGATCCGTGAATGTGTTAACCGATATTTTAGTTTAGTTTTGTTAATGCTTGAAAAACATATCTTTTTCCATTCATCTCACCCATTCCTTTTTCTCTCTCTCCCTCTCACGAACGGACAATGCGACGATGACAATACACACATCCAGACACAAGCATATCATGCGTGTACTTAACAGCTGTCTAGATGTTACACTTTTGTTGGTTTTATCAGTAGTTTGATTCAGCCCCGATGCGTGAATCCTGATAAGTGTAACTCGGATTCGTTTATCCACGCAACCTGTTCACTCAGCAACAAGGCATGAGTCGTCGTATGAAGTTTTTTAACTTTATTCAGCGTACATCAACAACTGCATACAATCGCTCAATCGCTTTTCCCACTTTCTCTCTCTTTTCTCTACAAAGTGCATCAATTATATAGTTTTTCTCTATACTCAGATAACGTGAGAACGTTCCAGCGTGACGCATTACAACCAATCAAAATAATCTTCGTCATCACTGTCAAACGTCATACAACTTTCTTCATGATAAAAGAATCTCTCAGCTTCTATTGGATCTATCTAGATGCTTCGATCGATGGTAAACAAGCAACCCTAGAAGATTCTCCAATAATATCGACCAACGAAAATATCAACATTATAACAAGCTTCTTCTAACAACAACGCAAAATCAAATCAAAGGTAAATACACTCCGTTATTGAATGCTTTGCAAAATAAAACGATCGGATCTATCGTGCGCGTCTCACATGTACCATCGTGCGCGTCGCATACGTAACACTAGAGAAACATACTATTCCTTATTTCCACGGTGTTCTTTCCACTTCATTTAAAAAAAATTGTTTTATTTATTTATTTATGTGTAACCATTCTAACTGATACGAGACTAGGAAATTACAGTGTGCGTGATCGTGAGAAGTACTCACCACCGAATAAACGACTTAAATGTAGACCACTGGGAGGATGTCCTGCCCTCTTATCTTAAATAGTTTTATCGATGTTTAAATAGCAAAGTATTTATAAAACAAAGTGTATCCAAAGAAGGGCATAGTCCGTGAAAAGTGGATTTTTGACCAAGCAATGTGCGGTTATGTTTTTACCCCCCAAAATTTTTTTTCAATTTTTTTGCAAATCTGTGCGAGATCAGTCCTAAATAGTATAAACATTACATTTAAAAAGTATATATTCTGTCCGTTCATCTGTCCGTCGATCCGCGATTTGCAAAACTTGTAAGTGGATTAATATATCAAAACCTATTTCAACTTTCACAACCAAACTTGGTAAAATGGTGTATATCCATGAGACTTCATAAATGATCAGTAAATGAATGACTTCACTTCAAGGCCAAAACTACAGGGTCATCAAATGTTGTCACAAACTGACCATTTTTCACACAATTTCACTTTTGTTTCTATGTTATCAATATTGAACTTGTGATTCCTTGATGCATGATAGATATCAGTGAAACACATATACTTTGCAAATTTGGTCAACCTCACTCCAAGGTCAAGGTCACTGGAGCTGTCCCATGTCGGTTAAAGTATAGGTATTTTGAAGTGACCTTGACTCTAATCTATGATAGATATAAATCCAAACTTGTTGTATTTAGAGATGATAGATTGATCTTTCCTATATTACTATAATTATGTTAAGTTTTTGCGTTGATCTTGAAGATCAAAGTCATATCAGGCCTTGCAAAAGCGTACAAAAAATAGGTAATCGTACAGTGGAATGGCTCAATTTAACCCCATAATATGCAACAACATTCGGTTATTTGACCATACATGAGCATAAAAGGTCACTAAAGGTAAAGGTCATTCGAAGATCATTATTTTTGCCATAATACAACTTTTGATGTAGTTTATTTGATAGTACATAAGAGTATTATGAGCCGGGAGGTCAAGATCATCGCAAGGTATTGCTTTGCATTTTAATGCCACCGTTTTTTTCTTCTGTTTTCTGGGCACTCATTTTCATGTTAAATATCGCAAGTTCCATAAAGAGCATGTGAGTCATATGGGCTTTGCTCTTCTAGTTTTTCTTGTCACGTAATTTTTAACAAACATTTAACACTTTTTACATGTTGTTGCTGTAATGGCACTGTTTGACAAATCAGTTTTCAAAATAATTGTGAAACGATTAAGCTAGGTGCAAACATTTCACACTTCTGATCGAGTTTAACTAACAACCATTCACCCCCTGCAGAGAAACTATCTTTTAAAAAAAAAGGTGTGTTTGTGTGTGTGTGTGGGTGGGTGGGTGGGTGTGTGTGTGTGTAGGTGTGTGCGTGTTATAATTATTGACGACTCAACGGGAATATGCTAAACACCCCACTTTCAGTTAATCAAAGACTGATGATACCATAACATAACATGTTGCATGAAAACGAAACTTTTGCAACAAAAGAGCAAAACGAATAACGTAGGTTCAAGAAGAAGATGAAGATATTTTGTCGCAAAAACAGTGGATTATAAAGTATGGCAGCATGAGTGGCATTCAAAATACTGTTTCCGTTAAAACCAATAATGCAATTGTGGTAGTTTAGTTGCCATCATGCACAAACACCCCACTCCACTGAGTATACACTCTGTGCATTCTCATGTGTATATTTATGAGAGAGAGAGAGAAAGAAAGAGAGAGAGAGAGAGAGAGAGAGAGAGAGAGAGAGAGAGAGAGAGAGAGAGAGAGAGAGAGAGAGAGAGAGAGAGAGACTGCATCCCACACGATTCACGTAAGTAAAATGGTAAGTTGTGATTTACATTGTCACACTTTAGCATGGAACAGTCTGTCATTGAGGTGGATTTGTATGCATTTCCTTATAGATCTACTTGTTCATCACTTAAAAAAAATCTTTCTTTTTTTCACACCGTCAAGAATATCTTGTGATTATCATCGTTTGTATCTTTCTTGTTGTACTGTTTTGGTTTTTTTCTTTGTCCTGTCTTTTTCAGTTGGAAAACTTCTTCATTCTTCCTAAAAAGGAAAGAAAGTTTGTGCCGAGGGACCCGAAAAAACTCCAGAAAATGCTAGATGTATGCACCAAGCCTTTGCTCTTATGAATATTCTGTACTTTCGCTTTAGAGTAAACGATTGTCGTAAGTTTGAACAGTGACATGTTTACACACATATATTGGCCAGTGTGGTAAACGCAAGATATACCAGCATGTTAAGTATTCAAGAATGTATATTTCTAGACTTTGAGCTAACTTACTTTGGAATGACTGTGGTAGAGACGAGTCTTTATAGTATTGTTTATCATTAGAGCTTCTGTATTTCATTTGTAGCGTACTCGAATGAATATTGTCATAATTGATTTATTTCAATAGATTACTGAATTAAAAAGCATGAAACTAGCTTTTTTTTGCCAGATGGTAGCTATAGAATGTATTTAAAATGTTAGAAATGTATAATAAATTATTAAGTAATGTGAGAGCGATTAAAGGTTAATTTAGAAAAAAAAACATGTTTTTGTAAATAAGAATTAAGCTTATATGTAAATAAATGATTTCATGGTACAAACAAAAGTATTTAAAAAATATCAGTCGACTTTTGAAGTTACCACAGAACGACAGGGCATAGATCTACTAGAAAACTAATCGGGAAGTATTCCGGATAGTAGTTTATGAATATGTGAACAAATAAAATGGATTATATAATTCTTTGTCTTTGCAATTCCAGAATATTACTAAGCGATTCACAACTAAATATTCTGGTGTTTTTTTTAGCTTTTAACTTAGGCTTATCACATTATTCAAATTAAGCAGACAAAAATGCTGAAGACTGCTTGCAGAAGATATTGTCTGAGTGTGAAAGGACTCGCATACTGCATATACTGCAGCATCATACATCATTACCTGGTGCTCCTTTTGAACCATTTGCTCATGTGGACCTTGATGATTGGGATAGAATTAAGGAGGCAAGAAATTTGACATGAATTTCAGTGTATTCAGTTTGTTTTAAACAGTCGGAGTTTCAGTCTGTTCATTTGTTGTTAAAGCAGTTAACTGTACATCGTTTTGTTTATCCAGACTTTGCAGTTATTACATCTTGGGTTACGGAGGACTCAATTCTGTCTTGATAGGAATTATTATGGCAGGTTTCATATGCCGCATGATTTACATAAGCAGTAGAAATTGCATGTGGTATTAATCATATAGTAGGTTAAAGGCGAGGAGTGGGGAAAATGGTAAATAAAGAGGGCAAGGTTAAAGTGTCACGGAAAGAAGTTCTATATTATTTGAATATGTTTCCTTTGTATCCTGGATGGAAAAAAAACAACCTAACTAATTTTATAAATAAGCGTCATTAATAATTATTATTAAGCTTAGAGTACAAATGGATAATGGGTTTTCATGTTGCTCGTGCTGTTCTATGTTTGTGTGTCTGTGTATACGTAGTGGGTCTGTGTGGTCACGTGACGTGTGTTTTACTCACACGGGAGTTCTTGAAAGAAATAATTATAATGAATTAGGGAGACTGACTGTAGCTGTCAAAGAAGGTGGTCGTGTGTCTGCAGTTGGTGTGTGGCTGAGGAGGAACAGCTACATCTTGAGAATACAGCTCAGAAGAAATGGAGATTGAGAAAGAATGGAGCTGTGGGGTATTGAGAAGGAATGGAGCTGTGAGGTATTGAGTGAGGAAAAGGAAAAGCAGACGAAGAAGAAAACGACAGTTGAGAAGAGAAATAGATCAAGTTGAAAGAAGATGAGATAAGACAGCTAGAAAGTTAGAAGGTGGCGGTGAGGATTGAGAGGAGGAGGGAACTGGAAAGTGGATTGATGAGTTCAGGAGATGAGAGCTACAAGAAAGAGAGCTAAGTACTTTGTCACGTGACCCACTTGTCTGTCCTGTTAATTGTACGTTTATTTGTATGGTTGTATAGTTTGTGTTTGGGATTATCGTTGCTTAACTGGGAGAACATTGAACCTGAACGGATTTACGGACATTGGTTATTTCCTAAGTAAAAGTGTATAAATGTTAATTGGACTGGACTCGGGTATGTAAAATGAACTTTGCACGGGAGTATGAGGGGTGTTGTTTCTCTTGTCTGACAACTTTATAGTGTATTGTTTTCTTTGTCTAGTATTTGTTTATCTACTTCTATATTTACGTCTTTACACCTTTACGTGTCATAAAGGATGACAATTCCATTATTAAATGTTCAATTTTTTCTAATTTTGTATATTTATTTTTATTTTTATATTGTAATTTTTTTTTTACTGCATACTAGCAAACTCTTATACACCACTACAGGTGATCAAAATAAAAATAAAAATAAAATAAAAGTGTATTTTAAAAAAATATCCAAAGGATGTTACATTTGAAAAAAAAACTAAACTTTTTTTCCATGCCATTGGGGAGAAATAATGAAAAAGGTCTTTTGGTAAACAATTAATTTAATAGAGAAAAAAACTGTTACTATATAGACATTGCAAAAATACACAATGTAAACGTTATTAGTTAAAATAAATAAATACATAAAAGTAGTTTGCAACTCAGAGTTCATTTGAGATTGCAGTAGCGTAAACAAACTATATATATAAACATGATATAAAAAAATTAAATTGTTTCAAATTAGGCAGATACAGCAGTTAAACAGGTTTAGTGGTGCATGCATCTAAAGATTTCTTTCTCTGAAAGCTGTGGGTGAAGTTTTTTCCCTTTATTCCAGAACCTGCAAGTTATCCGGTTTTCTTCGCATTTTGCTTTTCTGCTTGCTTGGGCATGCTTCCTACCCCATTTTTTCACCATACTGCTTTTTGCAGCATGACCTTGCTTGTGTATTTCGGGTTTGGCTTCCAGCAAATGACCAGATGCACATTTACACTCTCAATTCTTTCTGCTTTATAGACGTACATATATTGTGGGTGTCAAAGTGCTTTTTAGATGTTAATTTTTTTAAAACAATATTTGCATTTGTTTATTTTTCAATTTATTTGTTATTCCATAGGGATAAGAAATTGTACCCTAACTCAGAATATAACCTGTCTTTAATTTATTATTATTGTTATTATTATTATTATTATTATTATTATTATTAATTTATACTTATAGTGTTTGTTAGATGATAACGAAATTAAGGTATAGATAATGGATGAGATAATATCGTAATCAAGATATGGATATTGGATGTTTAAAAAGCTTGAGTCATCCATCTGGATTTGGTCATTTGTTGTGCACATGTTCTTTTTTTTTTCATTTGCATGATATTTTTGTGGTTCCATTTGATTTAATAGAATAACTGCATGTCTTTTCTCTGTTTATTAACATTTTATTTATGCACAGAGTATTAAACATATATATATGTTTATTTATTATTTAACGTAAGGGGTAAGGAAACCAGTACACATTTTGCAAAGAAGTGCTCATCTCATGCTTCACCTATGTGCACACTCTTTTTCAAATTTTGTAGATACTCCTTAACCAAACCCTAATTTTTAAAAACATGAATTTTATGGGGTAATAAATATGATGGCATATTTTCTTCCATTTTAGTTCAATAGATTTTGATTTCAGATAACAATTCATGGTTGATGCACATTGTTCATGGAACATATTTGACACATTGAAGCACAAACATTTAACATGTCTTTATGAAGAACTTCAGAAGATGCAGGTTTGTGTAATAAGAAATACATTTATATACCTTAGAATTGAAAAACATTAACGAAGATTTTTTTTCACTATCTGTTCAGACTATATGGTGATGTATATCATACATATTATATGCAATTTGGGTTTCAGCTTGCAAACCTTACATTTGTTGTACTACTTTGTTTACACTTCTTATTTTTTCAAGGTAGTTTCTGGTTTCATGATTTCACATTAGTTCCTGGTTGTTGAAAAGCTGTTTATTTGATTTATTTTTTATTCTATTTAATTATGTGTCCATCCTTTTGTTAGAAATATTTTGAAATATTAGCTTTATCACTTTAGTCATTAAATATTATTTCTAACATTTCAAACACATGAAAGTTGACATCCAAAGGTGGTCTAAACTCTGGTACTTTATTTTTATTTCTTCTTTTACTCTCGTATCATGACATTTTTAATTCTTCGAACTCAAATTTGAGGATGTATCAGTTGGAAAGTAATGCCAATTGCTGAATTAGTCTATGTTGAGTAACGATAGTAATAACGGTTAGTTTGTATTACATTCCCTCTCTATCTTTCTTGTATATCTTGTTCAGTGACATTGTTTATTTCATTTTTAGGTAAAGTCATTAAACTTTGAGGCTTATTGAACTTGCTAGATTTGAAATATGTAACGTAGCAACTATAGATTTTTATGATGGATTTTGTGTTTGAACTGAATCAGTTCAACTGTCCAGTGTGTCTACATTTGTATTGTTCACTATATATTTCTCAATTGTTTCTTCAAGGCAATTTCAATTAATCTACTGCAGTTCGTTCCATAATTTGTCGTTTAATTTTATTGATGGATTGCTTGCAGTTCTGTCTTCTTGTGTTGTTTTGGAAACATGAGATTGGGCAGCAGAAATGTTTTTTATATTGTTGCATTGATTTCCTTTTGCAGCTTGTTTTCTTGGATTCCCTATGCAATGCAATTTTACCTCGCTTGTCTTTTCAGCTGGAACGTGTGTTTAGTAAGCAAGGACAAGTCAAGGCCACCCAGTCTGCCACCCCTTCTGAAGTATGTCCTTTTTTATCTGCTTGTTCTATCATGTGGATTTTGTGTTAATCTTCATCTTCCATTAATTTTATTCCATTAATTTTTTTTCTTTCTATTTTTATGGAGACAGGGATACACAGTTGATGCAACTTAACAAGAAACAAAAGTACGAGGGGCAGAAGAGATACTATTGAAGGGGATGAGAAACAGCTGCTTCTGTGTCTGATTATGACCTGGGTCATTAGTTAATTGTGGTAATTGGGTCGCAGCTGGATCATTAATTGATCATAGCAGCTGCGTAAAATTAATGATACTGATTGTAGCGCAGAATAATTTTCATCTTAACTTTTGCGTATGTACATAGGCAAATATGTCAATTACTCGATAACTTTGTAAGGAATTAACATTTGGCAGAATACACAAAGTTTGAAAGCAATTAAAGAATTTAAAACAAAAGATTAAAGTAAATTAGGTTTGTTGTTAAAAAAAGATCTTAGCAGTTAACATTGCCCTGTATTACGTTATAGGATAGTTCAATTTCTCTTTTTCTTCTTTCATTTTCCACTTTGTCTCTTGTATAATATTCAAAATTTATCTTAAGGATATTTAAATCTAAATTTAAGCAAGCAATTTCAGCAGTACAGTAATTACTGGAGTAAAGAGTAATGAGAAAGGTGAACGATAAATGAAAACTGTTTTTAGAAAGAATGTATCACAAAACATACAAAATAATTTAGCATGAGGATTTTTAAATTAACAAACAAACAAAACAAAACAAATATTTTATAGTTTATGTAACTCAAGTGGAAACATTTTCATAATTTTTAAAACTATAAAATATAACTGTATAAATTTTGTGTGTGCATTATTAGAGAGGAGCTGACTAACAGTTACTATGGATTATGGAATTATATTTATTATCACATGTATATTTATTATGACAAGTGTATATAACAAAAGCTCTAGACATGCTTTTGCTTTCGGAATGACTGCTTTTACTTTAAAAATAACAAAAGTGCTTATTAATTTTAGGTTATTTTTCTCGACCTTTCTTTTTGTTTTTCTTTTGTTATTATTTTTTTAAATTTTAGTTTAGTTTGGCTTGTTATTTTATGATAGAAATTGCACATTAAAATGTATTACAAGTGATATTATTTCATATTTATCATTTGAACATTAAACAATACTTGACAACGCTTACCACTGCATTAACTTGAAATCTGTTTAGATTAATTACTGCATAATATTTTTGGTTTTGTTTTGCGCTTTTATTTGTCATTCATGTTACCCTTCAAGGAAAACGCTTTCAAGGGATTAAGTCGCTACCACAAATACCGGGTGAGATTTCCCATCCAGCTAATCATGTTGTTTTTAATTGGGCTTGTATTCCAGTTTTTCTTTTACCTCATTTTGTATTTTTTAAATTAAAATTCTGTTTTATTTTCGTGCTTGTGGTTGGTTTTATTCGTCACAATTTCAAACCTTGTTTAAACAATCTAGTCCTTTTTTTTTCTCTCCCATGGTTTAGGGATCCTCTTTAGTGGTGTTCCCATCCCCCCTAATCACAATTGAAGGGATCCTTGTTTGAATATAATTTTTCCTTCTTGTACCGAAGATTTGCTTAGTTGAGATTTCCTTGATTTGGAAACGTTGATCAATCTGCTTCAGGTTAATTTTGCTCGCCACATCATTAGCAAACATCTGTTTAGTTGTTTATTATTTAATTCTTTATAGACATATGTACCATGTAGCCTATTTTCAAAAATATATTTGTGATCATGATTAGATGTTAGACCATGCAATACATTTCTATCTAGTCAGTTGTTTAGCTGTGTACTGTACTTATATATATATGTATATATATAATTATACAGAAATGTGTTGTGACTGTTTTAACTTTTATTCTGTTTTGGTATAGAAAGATTGTGTAGCTGCATATATCTTTGTTACGATTGAGAAGCGCACGATAGATCCGATCATTTTGTTTTGCAAAGCATGCAATAATAGAGTGTATTTGCCTTTGATTTGATTTTGCGTTGTTGCTAGAAGAAGCATTTTATAATGTTTATAATTTTCGTCTGTCGATATTGTTGAGAATTTTCTGGAATTGTTTATTATCGATCAAAGCTTTTAGACCTTTCAATTAAAAGCTGGTCGAATCTAAACATTATATGACATAAGGCAGTGCATAGTTTTGGTGACGAGTTTTATTTTGATTGGGTGTTATTGCATCATGCTGAAATGTTCTAGCTTTTTCTCGATCACAGAGTGGCTATATAACTGGGTAGCTCTGTTGGTAGAGCGCCAGTCCCCTATACACTTCGTGTCTGGGGACGTTAAACTACCTAATGTAACGGTAGAGTGGCTTACTAATAACCGAAAGGTACCTGGTTCGAATGCCGGATTGGCTGACATGTGACCATTTTATTTGCCCCTTACCATTAACTGGTTCGCTGGTGTCAGAATAATGTGACCAGTAGTCGCCAATATGTTCCGGTGTCGTATGACTATAATCTACAATTACCCTTACCCTTGTGAGGATGATCTTTGTGATGATTTTGGAAAGCGATCTTGTATGCAGTTGTAGTTTGCTGAAAAAAGTTGGAAAACTTTATACGACGACTCCTGCCTTGTTGCTGAGTGAACAGGCTGCATGGATAAACGAATTCAAGTTACACTTATCAAGATTCAAGCATTGGGGCTGAATCATCTATTAATAAATACCATGTAACACTCTTATAACAAAAAGGTGAATCTACCTTTTTTTTAACATGATGAAGTTGGGTCAAAACACCAAACTATCCCAGTTAGTAATAATAATACTGTATTAATAATAATAATGCAATAATAATCACAGTTAATAATAATAATACTGTATTAATAATAATAATGCATTAATAATCATAAAACAGGATGCTATCACGAGCCTTTTCTTCAATTGATCTATTTACATCATTAACATTTTATATGTTTCATTTAACTTTACTGTTAATATAAGATAAAACTATCTCCGATATAGTTTTGTACTGCCATGTATGCTTTTTTTTCTTTAGTGAAAGTGTTGCTAGGTTTGCTATGTAGTTAAATTAATGCTTCAGTGCTTTTTGCTTTTGCTAATTTTAAGAAATAAAATTGAAACTGTTTTTAATTCTCTTCCAATAGGAATAACCTGCAACCAATATGCAAGCCATGAACAAACAAATGGATCTGCCTCAAAGGGATTTATTGTTAAAAAGAACAGAAAATATTTTCCTGCCCGCTTGCTTTTGTGTGAACTTGCACTTTCAGTTTTCAGTGAAAAAAAAATCCACTGACTGTTTTTCTGCGCTTAGACATTTAAAAAAAAGTATTGTATGGGACAATGAAGATTCTTACTGATATCTTTGTCATTGGTTTTTCTTTGATTTGTGAAGATGTGATAGTAATATAATTATGTTAAGGTGATATAATTATTTCTAAACACATGTAGATTATCACATGACCAGTTCAATTAGAAAACGTTTAAGTTCGTAGTCTAGTCCAATAATTCTTTTCTAGACTGCGGAAACTGACTTCCCTTCAGACTTGTATATTGATTTTAAATGTATTATGTTTTGAAATTCTGACATTAATGATGCCATTTTGGCAACCTATTGAAGTAGAATCAATTTAACTTTTGTATTCTGAATTTCTTCAAATGTGTTCAATACAGATAATTTGAATTTTGCTAAATGTTTGTGTAAAATATTGTTGCTTAAATTAAACTAAATAAAATGTGTTTGTTTAAAAACAAACAACGGGAAAATATAAAGAGTAGAAAGTAGTCACTTTTGAACTTAAAATAACATCAGTATCAAAGCCACCTGAAGTAGTGCCACCATCGTCCCACATCTCTAAAGACTGGTGAGAAACGTCGAGTCTTCAGCTATCATAAATCTCTGTTAGTGTTAGCTATATATCTATTAGCTATAATTTTGTATAATCTGGCTGACTGATAACTTGTTACTATTACTGTTACTATTATTGTTACTATTATTTCACCGACTTGCAATAAGTATAAATAATTATTTACCAGTACTGCTCATAAGTGATCAAAGTAATTTGATGATGATGATGATAATAATAATAATAATAATAATAATAATAATAATAATAATAATAATAATAATAAAGGCTTCTATAGCTCAATTCCTTGCAATGGGATGAAGTAGAATGTATATTTTATGGTTTGGAAAAAGAAGAAATCATGTGATAAGCTTTGAGTTCGTAAAATTGTGTTGTATCCTTAATTTCTTATGGTTGTGTCCTTCGTAAAAGAAATTAGACAAGAACTTGTTTCAGGCCTTGGACAAGGAGATTCCTGACACCACACTCCTCGTTCACTTTTTTGGACCTAAAGGAGATCAAGTTCTAGACTACAAAGATTTTCATAAGTAAGACACGAACATGTCCATCTTTCCATCTTTTGTTTTAAGTAGAATTTTGTGCAAACATCTTTGTTTTATAATGCTACATTTCATGGAATAAATTAGCCCCTTTGGGCTTGAATGACCTGGGAAAGTGAATTGGGACAGGTCATTTGCTTATGAGCTCTTTGGTGGAAGCTAAAAATAATAGTTTATATAGTTGGCATGCCAGCTCATTTCTACTAGCTGGCCAAAGTCAGAATCAAACCCGAGCTAACCAAGAAACAGTTTTCATATAGTTGAAGTGCACTGATTGAGCCCAAAATGGGCAGGTAATAACATTCATTTGAAGTGCTATGGGCTGTGGAAAAGTTAAACACCATTTTAAAAGTCAGTGCAAAAAGTTGATTCCTTATGTTTGAAAGGTACCTCTAGAACCACCTTGCAATATGGACATACCACAGCACACCAATGTCAATATGTGCTTTTTCTTACCAGTTTTTACATTGACAGTTTATCAAAGTAATTTATAAGATGTGATTTTGTTCTTCAGGTTTATGGCCAATCTGCAGCATGAGGTAATAGAGCTGGAATTTCTGGAGTTTTCTCATGGCTTGAACACCATCTCCGAAGTGAACTTTGCCCGCATCCTTCTGCGCTACACCAACCTTGACCGTGGCGAGATTGAGGAGTGTGTCGAGCGTGTCAAGTCCCGAATCCCAGAGGAAAAGGTGGGGTAGCTGGAGAAGGAGGAAGTAGAAATAATAAATTAGTAATTAAAAATTTGTTTGTGTGTGTTTTGTGGTACCTGTGTGAAATTGAACTGTCAAATACGTTTGAATCATTTAGGATGACTATTGTTAACAAATATAATGATACTTTTGCAGGGTATTTCTCTGAAGGAATTTCAAGAGTTTTGCCAGTTTCTGAATAGCCTGGACGATTTTGCCCTCACCATCAAGATGTACACTTATGCACAGAAGTCTGTTTCTCAAGGTAGGAATATAATTATTTTAATGCAATAATTTGCTGTTCAACCTGAATGCAGCTTCAGTGCATACAAGGATTTAATTTAAATGTTCTCAGGAATAATACCTCGAATCACTGTAATGGCGAAAGATGTGCACTTTATAAATTGGTGTAATATCAGTATTATTATGATTATTATTATTAATATTATTATAATGATGTAGACATTGGTAAATTCTGTTGTCCGTCCCAAATAGACCCTAATCTAATGGGAATGTAAATGTGCAGGATCGTCATCGTCACATTTTGTTAGCATCAATGGGTTTCGGATATATATATATATTTATATGGTAAAGACTTCTAGCTGAATATTTATGTGATTACTATACTATGTTTTGTTCTTTGTAGAGGACTTCAATCGTGCAGTGAAAGTGTGCACAGGCCACACCTTGGGGCCGCACGTGGTCAACACAGTGTTCCAGATCTTTGATTCAGACGGCGATGGAAACCTCAGCCATCAGGAGTTCATTAGTATCATGAAAGACAGGCTGCACAGGGGAGCAAGGGTGAGTTTCAGCTATACCCGTTATTTAACACAATAAATAAATAAATAAAACAAAATAAAATAACAAGAGTGTTTGTATGGGGCACTTACTTTGCTAATGGGATAGTTAGTTTTAATGGGCATGCTATATTTTCATTGTTAACCTCATTTGAAATAACAGCAAGCATGTTATGTTTTCTCAAGACTCAAGACACTTTATTAACTAATGAATTCAAAATACACCCCTTGGGGTCATGAGCAATCTTGCCACTGTAATGTCTTTCCTTTGTAGGAATGACAGATTCACTGCGGCAACAGTACCCCCGTTGGAGTGCCGGGGGTTTCAGTATAAATAGTATCCCCACTTTATGGAAATTTAGTGCTTTAAATTCCCACTGTCGCTGTCTTCCTCATTTACTCTTTCCCATTCCTGCTCTGTCCTATCACTATGCTATACTATCTTCTTCTTCGCTAGATCAATGACCTACCTTTTTTCTTGAAAACTCTTCCTGGACAAGACTCCTTGTTTGTGTATGAGGTCTGTTGGAACAGCTTGGGAGTGTTGGACGCTTTCTGCCGGGTGGTCACTAGGGCTTCCTATGATGTATTACTTAGCAATATAGGCATTTTATATGTATGTGTTTTGTTGATAGTTTATAATGATGTTTGTATTCTATTTTGTTTTTGTAACCGGGGGGGTTCGAGTAGTTGGGGTCAAGCCTCAGCCGTCCCCTGCGTGGGATGTCTTTATTGTAAAGTGACTGGCCGGTGGAGGGCATTCAATTTTCCCACTAGGGTTGTTTCAGCAGATCTTTTATGCGGATCGGGGGTTGTCCGGTCCTGATTTGGCTCGGGAGAGTCCGCTGGACCTAAAGCAACAATCAAGCAATCAATCAATCAATTCAAAATACATAGGAATTTGTTTTGGTAATGCGGTAAAGCATTCACTACCTAGTGGAGCAACCATCCTTCCACTTGGCATCAAGATATTTAATCTAATCCAAAAAAAATTGTTTTAAGAAATAAAACACGCTCACTCGAATACACATGCACACATACTTCTACATAGGTATTTAAATTAGGACATAATCATGTAATGTGCCTTAAAACAACAAGAAATTGCACCAACATCAGCACATTAAGACAATTGGCATTAAATACATAATATTACTGTAAAACATGAGCGTGACTCCAGCAGCCAACTAACATCTAACCAAACAATCCAATTCATCCATATCACAGAAGAGCCATCACAGCAAGAATATCATGTGTTAAAAATCCCTCATGCTCTGTAAACAACTGAGGCCACTAGAGCTGAGAGGCAGCCTATGGGAAGAAACTATTGTCAAACGCTGCAACTGAACCTATCCTCTTTATCTAGACCAAAAATGGACTTGAACGCACATTACAATTGCAGATTTACTTAACGGTTGCCATACAATTTGGTTTTGAGTTGTTATTCAGTTGAAGCATATCATTTACCAAGAAAACAACTACATTGTTTCATGAACCGTGCGTGGGCTTTGAAAACAATGTATTTTTGCAACTTAGCTGTAATCACTAATGTTGTTTTTATTTGCTTTCAGTCACATCTGATGCATACACAGAACAGCTGGGAAGCCTTCAAGACCTGTGTCAGAACTGAAATGAGAGCCCTATGATGTTGTGATTGCTCTTCACCTCAACGCTTTTCTTGAAATGGACTGTTCTGTAGTTACCCTCCACATTCCTGTTCTCCACTGAAGCAAAAAAAAAAAAAAAAAAAGAACACTCCCCACCCCCAATAAAACCCTGAACTAAAGTCAGTATAATTAATTATCTGTACAATACAATACGACGTTCTCTCACACAGCATTTAACATGTGTACTTTTAAACAAATTAAAATAATAAAAAAATGTTTCACAACACACAAAATGAACAGCACAGCAGTATAGTTGTAAAAGTAGACGTTAAACATCAACAGTTGTGGCACAATCACACTAAACACCTCTGCATTATATCGAAGATAGCAGTTGCACTGAGGTTAATATTAAAGAAGGATATACAAAAATAAAATAAAATAAATATCTTCTCTCCCACCAATTACTCCGCCTCCATCCGCACTTTAAACGCACTTACACATGCATAACCATCACCATCTCGGGTGTAGCCACAAGCTTCCGCTGAAAGTAAGTGGATGCACAAATAAATCTGAGCCATGCTAAAAGTAATAAATGCAACATTAATACTACTAGCAAAAACAATCTTACAACACTACAAAACACACCTAAAAAAATAAATTGAAGACGATGAAAAAAAAAACCTGGCAAAACGCATGCATGCAGCAAACAAATAAGCACCAGAATGTGTTATTTTAAATCTTTTTTTTTTTTCAAAATGTTTCGACTTTTTTCATGCACACATTTTCTGTTTCATTTTCATGTCCTTAGTTTCCATTTGATAATCACATTTCCTGGATCAAATCAATTGTTGCTGTGGATTACTTCTGTGATTTGCTTTTCTCCTAAAATGTTCTGTGTGGCCCAGATATAGAGGTCCATAATGTACAGTTCAAAGTGCAATCTCCTTGTCGTCTGCCTTCTTGTAGCCTGAAGTTGAGTAAATTATTTATTTTTGCCCGATATAGAGTGAAGTATGATGTGTGAAATATTTAGTTATTTTCTTCTTCAAATAGAATACATGTACTTTATGACACGTGTTTTTGATTTCTTCCCTCCCCAACCCTTGATCCGTTTAGTGACGAAAATGTGTGGACTTTCTATTTTCATATAATATTGAAAGTAAAAGCATGTGAAGGGAATGCCATGTTCTTTTCTGAGGAAGCAAAAGAGGTAAATCCCCCGTAGGGTTGCCGGGGGTTTCTGTATAAATAGTATCCCCACTTTCTGGAAATTTAGTGCTATAAATTCCCACTGTCGCTGTCTTTCTCATTCCTACTCTGTTTTATCAATCTACTATACAATCTTCTTCCCTAGATCAGTCACCTACCTTTTTTCTTGAAAACTCTTCCGAGACAAAGCTCCTCATTTGTGTGTGGGGTCTGTTGTATCAGCTTGGGAATATTGGACCCTTTCTGCCAAATGGTCTCTAGGGCTTCCTATGATATTATTATTTAGCAATGTAGGCATATATATATATATATGAGTTTTGTGGATATTTTAAAATGTTTGTATTCTATTTTGTTTTTGTAAACGGGGGTTCGATAAATTAGGGTACCGCCTCAGTGTCCCTTGCGTGGGATGCCTTTATTGTACAGTGACTGGCTGGTGGATATCCTTTAGTTTTACCACTGGGGTTGTTTCAGGAGATCTTTTATGCGGATCAAGGACGAGTCCTCTTTCAGCCAAGTTGTTGTCTTGATTTTGTGGTCCTGATTCAGCTCTTTGCAGTTCGCTGTACCCTGTAAGCAATGAATAACTAAGAGGGAAAAATAAACTGTATGAGCGTGTCATATTTGTTTGAACATAAAACATGTAGTTTCTGTTTAAACATTAATTATGGACACCGCTATTCAGTTGAACTATTTTATTATATCTTTTAAACAAGAATTAGTTTAGTGATTTTTCAAAAACTCTGTACTATTGTTTGTTTGCTTTGTTTATCATGTCTAGTGTACACTATGGATTTTTTTATGCTCGAGGAAAATACAAATCCTCAGCACTAATGTACTAATAGTTTGTGGAACAATATGTATCCTTTTTATGATCAACGATTCTGAGGCACCATTTTTCTTGTGATACATTGTTCTGAAATAAATGCTGCTTTCAGCCAACTTAATTCAGTTGACCTTCTATCTATCATTAACTCGTGTAATTGCATTTGTTTTGAATTCTATTTAATTACTTTTGTTCAATCAATAAGTTTGAATCTATATATTTTTAATATGTACTCTTATTATCTATTATATGTTCAAGGAATAGGAAAGCAGAACTGCTAGACTATTTGTTGAATTAACCAAAAGAAAACATTATTTTCAAGCTAAACATTTATCAGATTTTACAATATTCATTTTCTCCCCATTGACCTCCTTTGGGGTGCCGGGGGTTTCAGTATAAATAGTATCCCCACTTTCTGGAAATTTAGTGCTTTAAATTCCCACTGTCGCTGTCTTTCTCATTTGCTCTTTCTCATTCCTGGTCTGTACTATCAATCTGCTATACTATCGTCTTCTTCGCTAGCCCAGTCTCCTACCTTTTTTCTTGAAAACGCTTCCGGGATAAGACTCCTTATTTGTGTATGAGGTCTGTGATCAGCTTGGAAATATTGGACGCTTTCTGCCAGGTGGTCACTAGGGCTTCCTATGATGTTATTATTTAGCAATGTAGGCATTTTATATGTAAGTGTTTTATTGATAATTTATAATGATGTTTGTATTCTATTTTGTTTTTGGAAACGGGGGCTCGATAAGTTGGGGTGATGCCTCAGCCGTCCCCTGCGTGGGATGTCTTTATTGTAAAGTGACTGGCTGGTGGAGAGCTTTCGGTTTTACCACTAGGGTTGTTTCAGCAGATCTTTTATGTGGATCAGGGGTTGTCCGGTCCTGATTTGGCTCGGAAGAGTCCGCTTGACCTAAAGCAATAATATTGTAATGTAATTTAATTCTCCCCATTGGGGTTCCGGGGTTTTCTGAATAAATAGTATCCCCACTTTTTGGAAATTTAGTGTCATTCTCATTTGTTCTTTCTTGTTTCTAACTGGTTCTATTAATCTACTAACTACTCTAGACCAGTCATCTATACCTATTTGTTTTTGGGGTCTCTATGGTATTATTATTTAGCAATGTATGCCTGTCCTACCCCTTAACTCAAAGGTCGTTGGGGCACAACAGATGATCGTTTAACCAGCGTACTCCATCTTTCTCCGTTCTCGGCAACCCTCATTGGCTTCGTTTAGTGTAAAACCAGTCCATTCTCGAATGTAGTCCTTCCACCTCTTTTTCTGTCTCCCTCTTCTTCTGCCTCCTTGCACCGTGCCTTCCAGGTTGGTTTTTGCAAGGCCTGATGCTCTGGCGACGTGGGGATACCATCGAAGTTTCAGTTTCTTTACAACTGTGAGCCTGTCATCGCTTTGTCCAATGGCGTGTTATGGTCTGTCGGACTTCATTGTTGTTGATGTGCTGGGTATAGAAAATGCCCAGAAGTATATATATACATGTGTGTGTGTGTGTTTTGTTAATATTTTATAATGTTTACATTCTATTTTGTTTATGTAAATGGGGGTTTGATAACCGAGTGCAACCTCGGCGTCCTCTGTATTGGATGCCTTTATTATAAAGTCGCCAGCTGGTGGAGTGCCTTCAGTGTTACCCTTAGGGTGGTTTCAGCATCTATTATGCAGATTAGGGGCGAGTCCTCTTTCAACCAAGTTGTGGTCCTGATCCAGCTTTTTGCAGTCCGCTGGAACCTATAAACAACTAACTTAATGTTAATCTTATGTTATTTTTTATTTTAATAAAACAAAAGAAAAGGAAAATGTGATTATGGTACACTTAGCATGCAATAAACGCCTCAAACTACAATTATCTCCCTTGAATGTTACAATTTTAATGATCATTTAAAAAGATATATACATTATTATTATTTGCAGTATCCCATTTCATTTTTATTTCATATCTTCATTATTATTATTTTTTTTAAATTTAACTTGTTCTACACCAATTTCATTTCCTCATCCCACTTGGAAAATGTTATCTATTGCTTTTGGATTTGATGGATTATTGCATTTAACAATCTTCAAGTACTCAAGTGCTGAACATTTTGAGAGAATTTGGCCAGTTTAAGAGTAAACAAGCACTTCTAAATTCAGACAACCGGTTTGAAACATTTAGCCTTTATAAAAAAAAAAAAAAAAAAAAAAAAAAACCGCCCCTTTTCTAACATCACCTAAGCTTAAAAGGATGCCCTAAAGGGAAACTACCACCATGTCCCATAAACTGAAGTTATGATGCAAGATTATCTCCCATACTAATAATAATAATACAGGATGCTATACGCCTTTCCCCAAATCATTCAGGCTCAAAGCGCGGCGATCTATACCAACATACACGCTCACCTGTCTCATCCACCCTCACCAAATACACATCCATCACTCAAACAGGTGGTGTAAAGGCAGAGAGATCGCTATTAGAAGATGGAAAGAAAATCGAATTTTTATTTTTGAAATTTTTATATTGACTGCGTCCTGTACCATTATTGAAGGGAGGGAGGAAACCGGAGTGCCCGGAGAAAACCCTCGGTGACCTCAATAGTCTTGTACCTAAGTCACATATGTTCGCCCCTTGCGGGAATCGAACCCGCGACCTTCGGCATAGGAAACCGGCGACTTATCCACTGCGCCACCCCTACAAGTTCCGAATATATTTGTTCTTAAATTATGTCCATCTCACGTACTCGATGAAACAAAAACATAATTTACCGATTTTAGCGTATGAAATGCTAAACAAGAGATAAACTACCTAGATTTCTTTCATCGCTCTATTTATTACAACAACCACCCACTAAATTTTAACACATTCATCCCAATTCCTTCTTTTCCTTTTTCAAAATGTTGCACTTTTGAATCAAATAGTTAATGAAACAAGGCAATGATTATTTTGTAAATGTATACTTGTCCTTTTCACCCCAGAGGAAAAAAACCAAAAAAATGTTGACATTTGTCAGCTATGTATTGAAAGTAAAATGTTAATTTGGTAATGCTGAGCTAAGGGAAAAACCACACTAACAGATTAAGAACACTTACCTGACCAAACCAGGAACAAAATATCACGGAGGAATCCATTATTCCATATGGAGATCAGTGGACATGTCCTTCCTTCAATCTAGTGTTAAGTGCGCACCACATTCTACAATAGAATGAGCAATAGTATGCACGTCAGCACATTGTTGACTCGTCTATTTTTCAATGACTCCACACATGTTTTTTTTTTTGCATTGTGAGACCGCAATATAGGTCAAAACTTCTGGAAAATATTGGTGGGCTTTGCCACATCTTTTTGGGGAAACTTCATCTTCCCATCTTTTTTGTTTTTAATCATCAATTTTTCAAACCAAGGATACAAAACAAGCCAACAAAACAACTGCTCAGTCCACTGCTCTGATGTGTCTTTTTTTTTTTTCTCCATCTTGTTCTAATTTTTCTCATTCAGTTTTTTTTTCTTCCTAATTTTTTTTTTCCCTTTCGGATTTTATCTTATTTGTTCTTTTTTTTAAAACTTCAATAATTCTTTTTTGGTTATTATATGTAATTTCTTTTCTTTTTTAAAAGTCTTTTTTCAAATATATTGTTCATGTCTTTTTTTTTTTGGTCTTTTTTTCATCATCAGAGCAGCAACACAACATCACTTTTTCAAAAATAAATATAAAGAAACATGTTCATTTCAACCATACAGTAGAACAATGAAAAGAGTAAACTACATCCATCATATTATGATGATCAGTTGCACATCATTATTCATACATCCATAATACAAGTATGAAGCATACACAATCTTGCAAGGGAGATCAACAATAACCATACTTCAAGCACTGGTTCGACAGAACAGCACAATACACACAATTCTCTTAGCCGTACAGTTCATCACACAATTCTATACACTTATTAAAAAAAAGCACATTGATGCTGTGCAGAGAAAAGTGGTGAAATTTGTTCAAATACAAATTTAAGAAGCATAAAAATGATTACAAAAATTTCGGAAAAATAAAGTACATTTACCAAACTTTACAGATTTGAACCTTTCACAAAATCATATATGCTACATTATGTTTCCATATGGTGTGGGGTGGGATGATGGATGTGTGAATCTGCTACAAAAAAATGAAGAAAAATGCATCGTCTCGTTCTGCTCCCTTCCCCAAATAACAGTACAAATGATATACCATAAAATTATAAAACCTGACCTCAAAACTTGACCAGTACATACCGCAGGAAAAAAGTAAGCGTGTTCAATATTTTCTTGCAAAATAAACTAAAATATGAGCCATGATGGCACTTTGAGAAATATTGCCTGTATAAATAAAATGTCTGCAGTTAGAAAAATTTTGTTTTGTAGTAATGTTAGTTTTAGGGGTTTGGAGAGCAACTTCAAGAATCCCCATTTGCAATGAACCTAAGGAGTGGGTTCACTCCCATTTTACAATTTTAAGGATTCTTTTTTTCACACTTTGATAAGCTTTTTAAGGATTGGCACAAAAACGATGGACAAAAGAGTAAGCGCACATTTTTCACAGGTCAACACACACACACACATCATGCTCGTATTCATACCAGTGATTCATACACAAACATTCACAGCAAACTATGAAGTCATTTCCTAAGCATAGAGCGGCGAATTAGGAGCTTTGTGATTGGTTGATAGTGCAAAAGGTAAACCAATGAAAATCAAGCTAACTTTTCAGTCGCATGGCCATGCTAATTTTAGATATGATTCTTCCCAAAACAGTAAACAATCTTGTAAGAAGCAGCTGTTTGTAGGACACCCTTACAGAAATAGCCTTCTCGCCTCGCTCACGATCTTCTCACACCATAGATACATTTTTCAGGCAAGTTTTCAGTACCAATTGTAACATTTAAGACATGCTTCTCACGCCTGATCGAAGATTCTAAGGTGTGATTTTGAGGGTCTAAGGCATGATTATGCCCGATCTCCGCATAAAGGGGAGCCCAGAACTTATATTAATTGTATTAAATGTGTGTGTTATGCCTAAGAATAAAGTGGTCTAAAATCACAAAATGTAGGTGAAAAGACATTTATATATAACATTGAATCGAATTCTACGTGTAGAGGACATTTAATTCTTCTTATCACGGGTTAGAACTTCTTACACACAGAACATTCACATTTAAACATGTCTCATTTAGCCTTGCAAGCGTATGCATATAAAGCTAAAGTTTCTGTCCTATACAATTTAATCCGCATAATATGCTTCTAGAAACAAAAACTATTTTTTAAACCATCTGAGCTAAGAATAAAAACATATGGATCATTACCCCAAAAATATTTTCACACACGCAAATACTAGATTCCATCAAAGCATGAAGATCACGAACAGAAACGAAGTGAGAATTAAAAAATTAGGAAGAATTTAAATAAATAAGAAATATTTCAAGTCAATCAATTAAATGTGAATGCATGAGTAACATAGTCAAAATCAAAGTTAAATAGTTAAAAAAAATCTGTTCAAGCAAGGATAGTGCTAAAACTTAAGTTCATGTGACGGACTAGAAAACATGTCATGGGGTAGCAAAGTGCAGCAGACTTGATGTTCAACATTTTGAAAAAACAAACTGAATGAAAGAAGCATTTCAATTTTTTATTACTTAAGTATTACATACTTCCCAATACGTGTACATTAAAACAGAAGCTTTACACTGAAGCAAAATCTGAAAGCTATCATAATAGAATATACACTTCCAGAAAGAAAATAGCGCTGCCTAAAGGACTGATACGTTGCACTTTGCCACCAGATAACAATAAAGAATAACTAACATTCAGAGCCCACAAGGATCCAACAAAAAAATCTTTGCAGAAGTAATGAAGCTGCATGGCACCATCTGAAAGTTTAGTAATGTTGGATCACCGTCTCCAAGAACTCTCCTCTCCATCTTCTTCTTCTTCCTCGGGAGCCAAGAGAATGCGTTCATCCATGTCTTCATCCAGACCGGTCAACATGTCTTCCTCTGGGTGAATGGTCACTTCATCCACACCTCCTACCACTCTGATATCATCATCATCTCCCACCACCCTCGTGTCTCCATCATCCACTTCTTCTTCCTCCTCAGAGTGGACAGTAGCAGCCTCTCCATCTTCTGCATCATCTCCAGCCTCCTCCTCCCTAACACTGACTGTCACAGTGTCACCGCTGTCCTCCAGCAGGTCAGTGCTGACTGTGCGTATGGTAGCCACTGTTGCTGCTGCACCCTGTTGATGGTAACACACACCTGAACATTTCTGTAAGAACAAAATTAATCTTCAATTCACTGTCATGTTTGCCTTACGTACCATATTTTGCAAGTTCAACAATGTGGCAAAAGATAGTGAATCAGACCTGCCTACCTCAGATTTTCAGTTTCAGTATTCTGACTGGCAAAATGTGGTATTCTGGGACCAAAATTCGTATTTTCACTCTCGGCGAATCGACGCATTCGCAAGTAGGAATTTAACAATTGTAAATGTAACTTAGTGAAGATAAAGAAGAAGTAATCACTGCATTAAAAAAACACCTCAAACTGATTCCTTAAATACACTGTTCCCAGATTTATTTATTTATTGACTACCGAACAAGCGCAAAACTGTCATTGCTAGAGAGCAAAAATTCAGTTGATAAAAACTTAAATTGGAATTGGAAACAACAAAATAATTTATCTATAGTGAAGGACTAAGTAATTTATATGATGTGCAAAAATGTCAACATTGTTTTCCTTCAGCTGCTGGCTATAGGCTAGCAGCTCTTGAGCCTGTCTGGTATAAACTGTACCATGCATACTTCAACATCTGTGACTTGCCGAGTGAATTCTTTTTTGCTATCCTCTGAGCTGATCTGCTTTTTGAATAAAGCTGTAACGTTTCGTGTCTTTGGCAGATTCTTCCACTGACGTTCGGCTGTTTTGTGATTTTGTCCGGCAACATGCCTCTCACAATCACTACGTCCACCGTGATCACAACTAAAATCTCTGACACACGCCAAGCAGTGGACGAATGTCGGCCCCTTCTTAGATTGCACAAGAAACTGCAACTCATCTGATCAGTGTACGAAGACAAGAATGTCTGCTGTTGTTTAGGCTTTTTCTCCTTTGAAACCGACGTTGACGCTTCATCCAATTCATCATCAGTTTCATGGGCTCTTATTATTTTTCTTTTCTTGGCACCCGTGGCAGACACGGTTGAACTTAATGTAGTAATCTCTGACAATGAAAAGTTTCAATTGTTTCTGACTTAAGTATGGCGCGCAGTATGGCGCCGTGTGAAATGTCTTAAAACCCAAAACAATCGTCTTATTACACCCACAAAAAAAAAAAAACTAAAAAAACTATTTTTAAAAAAAAGGTGCCAAAATTCGTATTTTTTAAGGCCTTTGCGTATTTTCATATTCTAGGTCTCAAATCCGTAAAAATACGGAAAAATCCGTAACGGTAGGCAGGTCTGGTGAATGAACAATTAGAGAAGAAAAAAAATCCATAAAATAGCTTTAAACTATGCACTTGACAAAGTCAATCTTTGTTCTCTGCATTATAATAAACAGTAAATTGTGCTACACAACAAAACCTTCAAAGGATGTATAAAACCCATTGGAGACAATACATTCACAATACAGAAATGTTTTTTAATTGCCACTTCTCCGGATGTTCAAAGAAAATGGTTTGAAATTGCTAAGACCTACAGCAAATACAAAAGTTTGTTGTTTTCAATAGGTTCTTTGATCAATGTTTGACATTTACACAAAACATTGTCTACATGCAGTCTGACAAAGGATGGTAAAACTTTCAAATCACTTAGTTGCAAGAAATTCCCAATTGTCCGAGCATGAGAAGAAAGATAAATCACTATTATGTTATATACCTCGTCTTCATCATCTGTTTCAGCATCCTCAGTTCGTTCAGTAGCAGGAGCAGAATCTGAACCAATGTGGATCACACCCATGTACCAACGGACAGACAACTCCTGCTTCTTGTACTTTCCTGCATTAGCAAAGGCCTGAAACACAAAATAGGAATGTTTTGTTGGCCAAATAAATGTATGGTGTAGCTACAATTCTTCCAGTGTCAAGGCAAAGGACAAATGCAAATATAACATACTGTTTAAATTGTAATAATTTTCGGTGCAGTGCTGTGTAGTAAAATATGGGCACCACATGAAATATCTTTACAGTACCTATTAACAATTCTATCCTATCCTGTAACTCTGAGGTCGTTAGCGCACAAAGATGATCGTTTAACCAGCATACTCCATCTTTCTCTGTTCTCAGCAACCCTGATGGTTTCGCTCAGTGTCAAGCCAGTCCATTCTCGAATGTTGTCCGCCCACCTCTTTTTCGGTCTCTCTCTTCTTCTACCTCCTTGCACTGTGCCTTGCAGAATAGTCTTTGCAAAGCCTGATGATCTGGGGACGTGACCATACCATTGGAGTTTACATTTCTTCAACACTGCGAGCAGGTCATCGTGTTGTCCAATGGCTTGTATGATGGACTGTTAAAAATCATATGAAAAATATGTTCTTGCTAAATACAGGGCTTATTAAATACATGGCTCTGGAGTTAAAAAAAAGGAAATTGGCTCGGATCCAGGAGCCGCCTAGGCGCTGGTAGAGAGTGTAGGGGTATACTCAGCTTTTTTTAGACTCAGCAAATTCTACGTTTGGTTAAACGATCATCTGTGGTGCCCAACGACTTTCAAGTTATGGGATAGGATAGGATGGCAAATTCTCCATTGCTCGCATTTGATTTCCAACTGGCACACTGTACACAAAGCTGTTCCATTTCTTAAGATCTTCCTCAAATGTTATCATAGTCGTTCATCACCCACTTCTTTTCCATCCTTTCCCCCCTCCATGTGTTTTCCATGCCTTTATCATCAACTGCCTCCCACGCTGAAAAATGTGTCGCATCCATTTTACCGGCTACGATCACAGGCTCTGAAGTCCCTTCTTTTGTATTTGAAACTCGTAGGCCTCCTACATACTATATCATGTAATTGAGGCCTACGAAAGACGAGACTTCACAACATGCACAGTTCTGTTTCTGTTTGACATGAGGATACGCACCAAACACTTTTTCATTGGAGAAAAATTATTGTCAAACATTTTTGTTCCGCGGAAAATAATATTGTTCTCGCTGGAAATATTTTTTAAAATAGTGGAAATGTCCTGAACCTCAGAAATTGCAAGCCCTGTAAATACAATACGAAACATAATTTTGTAGACGGGTAGACATCAAGACAATGGACATCCAATACTGCCCAATGTTCTCAAACAATAGCAATCAAATTCTGAAAACAAAGCATTACATTTTCAGATGCACTAAACTTTGATGATCAACATGATTTCACATTGATTTTATTAGAAATTTAGACTTGAAACTTCTACTTTATTCTTTAATTCAGAAAATCCTTGAAAGAAGAATGGGTACCATCTCAGCTTGCTTTCTGTCGGTGAATGTGATCACAGCGCATGGAATGTCTTCCCTCAGATCTGTTTGCACAATGTCACCAAAAAGCTGCAACACAAACAAAAATGAAATGTAAGCCAGGGGAGGGGAATGAACTTGAAAGACATGTTCCATTCATAAAATGACAAAAGTTCACAGGAAACTTTTCTAAAGGAATGCTAACGCTGCCTCAGTCAAGATCTTTGCTTATTTTAAAATCAAAAGTTTTTCCACTAAAACTGACATCTTTTCACTAAACAAAAGAGAGAGAGAGAGAGAGAGAGAGAGAGAGAGAGAGAGAGAGAGAGAGAGAGAGAGAGAGAGAGAGAGAGATTCTAAGAAACATACTGCGAAGTGGTCCTTGACATCTTGCAAGTCATCCAGCTGGAAATTGCGCACCTCCAATGACTTTGGTCGTTTATCCAAGGTCATGGCACCACCAGCACCTCCGCGACCTCGACCTCGACCTCGCCACCAGGGCGTTGTGCCTCGGACCGGGGCTACCCCACGACCACGGCCAAGCAAACCCATGGAAGCTGCCTGGAAAGAAAAAGGGTCTGACTCGGGCTGCAACAAAGATGAATGGAGATGGAGGCACACACAAAACAGTACGCAACGCCACCAGACAGCCCCAAGTCACAACAGACAAGGCACCAACACTAATGATACTCAAGATCCAGGGCTGTTTTAAAGAATCCGAGAACAACCTCCATCATGAAACAATCACAAGTGCTGAAAAAAAATGTACGTCATCATTTCCTCTTTAACTGGAAGCACCCAATGTCATTCCTGACAAATTCATGCCAAATCCGTGCTACACAAAATAGAAACGAATATGGGTCTCAAGGAAGGGAGACTTTCTGGAGACATTTAGGCGCATCCATGATAATCAAATGAAAAGCACTATCCTATCCTATCCTATCCTGTCCCATAACCCGAAGGTCGTAGGGGCACCACAGATGATCGCTTAACCAGCATACTCCATCTTTCTCTGTCCTCAGCAGCCCTCATGGCTTCGCTCAGTGTCAAACCAGTCCATTCTCGAATGTTGTCCTCCCACCTCTTTTTCGGTCTCCCCCTTCTTCTACCTCCTTGCACTGTGCCTTGCAGAATGGTCTTTGCAAGGCCTGATGATCTGGTGACGTGGCCATACCATCGGAGTTTCCGTTTCTTCACCACTGTGAGCAGGTCATCGTGTTGTCCAATGGCTTGTGTGATGGTCTGTCGGACTTCAACGTTGGTGATGTGTTGGGTATAGGAAATGCACAGAAGTCTTCTGTAGCACCTCATCTCCATGCTTTGTATTCTTCGTTGGAGATCTGCTGTGAGGGTCCATGCTTCGCAAGCATATAGGAAGATGGAGATGACCAGAGATCGCAGCAGTCTTACTTTGGAATGTAGACTGATGGTTCTGTCTTTCCAAATGGGCTTCAACCTTGTCAGGGCAGCAGTTGTTTGTGCGATCCTGGAGAGGACTTCCTGTCGAGACCCATTGTCTGACACAATGGCTCCTAAATATTTGAAGCTGTGCACTGTGTTGAGGGATTGGCCTTGTACTTTGATGTCCGTGTTGATGCCATTGGTGTTGTTGGTCATCATTTTGGTCTTCTCTGCACTTATTTCCATTCCATAAGCTCTGGAGGTGGTGTCAAGCCTCTGTACAAGCTGTTCAAGTTCTTGTTCCTCTCCAGCCAATCCATCAACATCATCCGCAAAACGAAGATTGGAGATTGCTCTGCCCCCTATGCTGACTGTGCCTTCGTGATCTGCAAGAGCATCTGACATGATGCGCTCTAGGAAGATGTTGAAGAGTGTTGGAGAGAGTAGGCATCCTTGACGCACACCGATTGTTGTTCTGAACCAGTTCCCGATGACGCTGTTATGGAGGACTGCACTGGTAGCCTTGTCATACAGGCTTTTGATGACTTCTATGATTTTAGGGCTGATGTTGTACACTTTCATGGTTGCCCATAGAGCTGCATGCCAGACTCGGTCAAATGCCTTCTTGAAGTCTATGAACACATGATATAGATGTTGTTGGTGCTGTAGGTATTTCTCACAGATTATTCTGAGGTTGAAAATCTGTTCAGTGGTACTTCGCCCTGCCATGAATCCTGCTTGTTCTTCAGCTATGATTTGTTCAGCTTGTGGTTTCAACCTGTTGAGTATTATTTTCAGGAGGACCTTGCTGGGATGGCTGATGAGGCTGATGGTGCGGTAATTTTCACACTCCTGAAGGTTACCTTTTTTAGGAAGAGTGATGACAAGCGACTGGGTCCATGGTGTAGGCCATTCCCCATTCTGCCAGATCTTGTTACAGATAGTGGTGAGAGCATCAGTCATCGCTTCTCCTCCTGCTTGTAGCAGTTCCGCTGGTATGTTGTCCACTCCCGCTGACTTCCCTTTCTTCAGCGATTGCACTGCTGCCTCAACTTCTTCCCGGAGAATTGGGAGGATTTCTTCTTCTTCTCTGCTCTCGGGACATGCTAGAACTGATGGGTCTCCATTTGGTGTATGGTTGTAAAGGTCAGAGCAGTACTCTGTCCATCTGTCCAAGACTTCTTGTTCTTCTGTAAGGCAAATGCCAGACTTGCTTTGGATAGTGGAGACTTTGGGCTGTTTAACACTTGTCAGCCGCTTCACAGTCTGGTAGGCCTTCTTGCTGTTGTTCTTGTTCAGATTGTTCTCTATTTCCTGGCATTGATCTTCTATCCAGTTCTCCTTTGCTGTGCGCATGCCTTTTCGGATGTCATTGTTGATTTTTCGGTAGACATCAGCTCCCTGTGAGGTGTTCTTTTTCTTTTTTAACTCTCTTCGTTTATCACACAGATCCAAAAGTTCAGGTGTGATCCACGGCTTCTTCTTTGGTCGGTGCTTGCCAAGGATCTCAGTGGCGGCATCTGTTACAGCTGAGTTGAAGGTATTGGTCATGGTGTTGACATCTACTTCGCCTGCCCCCAAAATAAGCAGTGGTGCAAATTTCCCTCCAATTGTGGCCTGAAATATTTTTGCCACCTCCGGGTCTTGCAGTTTGTCCAGGTCGAACTTCAGCCTAGTGCACTTTGCTGTATTTACTCTCTTCAAATGGAGCCGGAAAGACATCATCACGAGATCGTGGTCACTTCCAATGTCTGCTCCTGGAAAAGTGCGTGTCCTGCCAATGTTGATGCTTGATCTGAAGCGTTTCTTGACCATGATGTAGTCGATCTGGTTGTGATGTTCCCCGCCGGGACTGTGCCATGTCCATCGTCTGGATTTTTTGTGGAGACCAAGCGTGTTTGCCAGTACCAGATTGTTGTATCTGGCAAACTCCAATAGCCTCAGACCCCTGTCATTTGTCTCGTTGTTGCAGTGGGGTCCGCATGTGTCTCCCCAGTTGCGGTGCGCATCTTGGCCAACCTTGGCATTCCAGTCGCCTTGCACTATGACTATGTCCTTCTTCGGCACTTGGTCAAGGACCGCCTGTATATTTTCATAAAAATCCTCCACTTCGCTGTCTTCATAGTCTGATGTTGGGGCATAGGCCTGGATGATGGTAATGTTGAAAGGGGTTGCTCTCAGACGGATGGTAATGAGTCTACTGGAGACTGGGCGGCAACCCATGACAGTGGCTAGAATGTTCTTGTGGACCAAGAATCCAACGCCGTGTTCGTGCCTGTCATCTCTACCGCTGAAATAGAGCTTGTGGCCTTTGTCAGTCGTTGTTTCACCTAGGCCTTTCCAGCGCAGTTCGCTGATACCTAGAACGAAATAATAGGGGTCTTTCAAAATGCAGACCTGCCTACCTCAGATTTTCAGTTTCAGTATTCTGACTGGCAAAATGTGGTATTCTGGGACCAAAATTCGTATTTTCACTCTCGGCGAATCGACGCATTCGCAAGTAGGAATTTAACCATTGTAAATGTAACTTAGTGAAGATAAAGAAGAAGTAATCACTGCATTAAAAAAAACACCTCAAACTGATTCCTTAAATACACTGTTCCCCGATTTATTTATTTATTGACTACCGAACAAGCGCAAAACTGTCATTGCTAGAGAGCAAAAATTCAGTTGATAAAAACTTAAATTGGAATTGGAAACAACAAAATAATTTATCTATAGTGAAGGACTGAGTAATTTATATGATGTGCAAAAATGTCAACATTGTTTTCCTTCAGCTGCTGGCTATAGCAGCTCTTTAGCCTGTCTGGTTCTGTGCTACAAAATAAATTATTTACAGTAACTGACTGGGAAAAATTATACGCAAACTGTCACTCATCACTGTTTTCTTTCAGCTGCAAGCTATAACAGCTCTTGGGTCTGTCTAGTTCTTTGCTGGTGTAATGTCTTAAAACCCAAAACAAACGTCTTATTACACCCAAAAAAAAAAAAAAAATTAAAAAAAAAAAAAAAAAAAAAAAGATGCCAAAATTCGTATTTTTTAAGGCCTTTGCGTATTTTCGTATTCTAAGTCTCAAATCCGTAAAAATACGGAAAAATCCGTAACGGTAGGCAGGTCTGCAAAATGCGTGGTTTACATTTTGTCCCATTTTCATTTTGTTGCACTTACTGCACATGGTTTCATTTACTAGCGATGGCCGTGGCCTGATGAACTTTCATCTTCTTCTTGCAGTAGTATGCCTCAAACTATGTTTTAAGTCTCAAAACAAGTACAGATGCTCATTTTCACATCTAAAATGGTTAATGGTCCCTTGCACAAAATCAAACCATTTTGGATGTCATACAATGTAATATATTAAGATGTAATAAAATATACCCATGAAGTATACTTCCCGAGAAAGGATGCTTTGCTAAAACCACAGACCATGTAGGCCACAACGTTTGTGACCTTTGATCCTTTCACACCAAAGACTCACAAAAAACTGCTAACAACATAGACAAAAAGTTCCCCCCGCTATTAAACAAAATCACAATCACACACTGCAAAAGAATTAAAACAACTGTGAATAAGCCCAGCAGGAAAAAGCAAGCACAGGCTGACAAAACATTAGAAATACCAGGTTGTATAAAGGGTTAACTCTTAGCGTCCTATAGCGCGGTAATGCGCCTCGCCCGTAATCCTGAAGCGCGATAATGCGCGCCTCGTTAGTGCACCTTTTAGTCATGAAATCACAAGAAATAGGAACTCTTCAGTGCATGAGAGAAGGTTTAGTCAACTTCCGGAAAGGTTCCCATGTGTTTTCCGCTATCGTTTTCACAAGTTTGATGTGGTTTTGTGTACTTTTTTAACGATTTTGTTTGAGGTTTGAGTTTGCGAAATGATGGCAGGGGATAGCTCCGACAGTAATAGTGAGTTTGGTAACCTAATTGATGAGCTTATTGCCGAAAGAGCACAAGGACTTGGTGTAGACAACCAGAGTGAGTTTTCTTGTCTGTGTTGACTGTGCGCACATTCACATGCAATCCACACTGTCTTGTTGTTGTTTTATTAATTTTAACATAGTCCATAAAATACCTGTAATTATGAATTAATTACAAGATTCCAACAGGTAAAAATAATACTAAAGTCAAAATGGTTTTTTGGGTACATAGAATAACCATTTTGTAAACATATCCTAAAATATGAAGTTAATGTGACAATAAATAAATTTTTTGCAATTTTTTCAAATTCATAACCCAATTTATTGCAATAAACTTGAAATCCTTACAGGATATATGCGCAAATGTACAGAAAACCTTATAGGATGCTAAGAGTTAAGGGAAAAAAGGTGATGGGTGGAACATGGAGTGGGTAAGGGCTAGGCAGGAGAGTTGAGAAACACAAACCCTTTGGTGATGATCACGTCACAGCCAAGAAATAATACTGCCGTATTTCACTATCACTTAACAGTAAAATTTGGCAGTTATTTCTGGGCAGCGACATGAAGTTGGCCCCTCCCACCCCCCCTCCCCAAAATATGCATACCTGCTTGGTGAGCTCCACTAGTTTGGTGCGTAGGACTGCAGTGTCACCTGTGCTTTGCTTGGTCATCAGCTCTAGCTCAGTGTCCAAAATCTCCTTCTTTATACCAGTACCCTGGCTTGATGCTGATGCAGAGGATGTGGATGTAGCTGTGGATGTGATGGCAGTTGCAACTGCCATAGGGCTGACCATGGGTGTCTTCACCAGCTTGTGAGACCCTGCTGGTGGCAGTTTTTTGGCAGCTGGAGTGCCAGAGCTGAATTTCAGTTTGTCAATACCGTCAGACACTCCTTTCAGCATCTGTTGACACACAATTTTTACTTACTGGTTCTATAAATTTATTTATTTATTTTTATTTCAATAATTCTTATAACAGGCATGCTACTCTGAAAATTTAGTTTTCCCGAAAAATTTCGCAAAGGTTAGCAGAGCCCCGAGAGCGAGCCTGAAAAGCAGGCGAGCCCTCTAGGGGGGTCCGGGGGCATGCTCCCCCGGAAAATTTAAAAAAAAAAAGTTTAAAATCTGTGCAATCTGGCACATTCTGAGCACTTTTTGAGAGACGAAAAATCAATCAACAAAGACGATAAAAACCAAAATTTAGTTTAAACTATATACAAGAAATGACACTGGTAGGCCTACATGTCTGTTAACATTATTTTATTATAGTCCGTCATTTAGTTTAGCTTTTGAGACCTTTGTCCCAGTCTCCTACCTTGTTTCTTATCACAATTTCGGTTCGAAACATTTTGATGCTATGCAACTATTAGTAGTATTTATCATTACAAAAACGCTTCCATACATTATCAAACTTTTAAAAAAAACAGAGAATCGTGCACAAAACATGGTGAAGATGGTCAAAAATCAAACGGAAACAACTGGCCGCCTACGCTAAAACACAGAGCGAATCACGTAAGAGAGAAGCAATCTGATTGGTGAGATAAATTTAGCTAGCCAATCACAACGCCGCTTTGATATGATCGTTAAAATTGACTGTCATGGCGGTCTAGCAGACGAATCCCGCTGATATCACCTGGCCCACCGTGATAAGAACGCTTGTAATTCTTTCTTTTCGACACAGATTTCAGACCTGCCTACCTCATGCATTACTGATCAGTAGTCTTCCCTGTGAATTTCAGTAATTTTGCATTTTCCTTCAGTAATTCTACACACATGAGGAAACGCTGTGTTTTCTGAATAAACAAGGTATAAATAAATTCACGGCACGTTTACTACTTAAAAAGCACACAAAAACTGTTTTTAAAAGGATAGCAAAAAGAAGGAAACAATATCAAACAGATTTTAAAATGATTAATTAGTATCATGAGAGACCATGGCATGCAACAAAAGATAAACCTGCACATCACTGACCCGGTTGTGATGAAGGATAACTGTTCCAAAGGAGTTTTATTTACATTACCGGTGATTGACTCATATGTCATTTTCATGATAAAGATGTGTAATTCACAGGAATAGGCACTACACATAAATTAATTCAAAGTTTGCCTTTTTTATTTATTTTTTTAAAAAGTTTTATCAGCTGTCAAAAGCAGGACTTGTTACTGTGAATACGTTTACTTTACCAATAACAATAGCACATTGTGAGGTTCATTTAATTACAGATGAAATAGACCACACTGGAAAGAGTGACTGTACCCTGTACAAATTTTGCTTTTTTTTTTTTTTAACTGGTCCTTATATTGTGCCAGCTGCCTGGAGTAGGCACATTTGAGATAGTCCAGCTCTTCTTGCCTGACATATCTGGTGTCTTCATGGCAAGATTTGGGGACCAGCCGCTTACAGTCGTTTGCTCCTTCATGCCCAACTGAGAAGTCAGAGTCGCCCACAGAACAGTACAGTATAATTCTGGGCCACGTTTTTTGAAGCCACAAGACAAGGCCAATTCCTCGTGTAATCCGAAAGAAATACTTGCAACAGCAGCTTTTTCTTCTTCTTCTGTACTTGAGCAATCTCTACACACTCAGACTCTTCTGATTCGTGGTCTGTCTCATGTAAACGTGCAACTTTAGCCCGATTAGAACTTTCTCCACTCGCCGTTTTCACTCAAGACATGCTACTTAAGCCTAAGTCGGCTTTTAAGTTCGTTCATGCACGCCAGCCCAGCGCGACAATTTAAGCTTGTAACGTTCGAGCATGTTTATTGGTTCACGACGTCCAATCGCAACTCTCGAAACACTTGCTCCCATGCAAGGGCGGTTACTCTAACGGGTTCTAGGCCTAGCAGACAACAATTTAACAAGTTTACACGGCTCTAAAAATTGCGTAGTTTTTCGATCGTTTTCTCCGTAATTTTGCATGAAATTTCGTACTCCCGTAATAGAGGGTAAAATTCCGTAAAATTACGGAAGGGTAGGCAGGTCTGAGATTTTTTTAATACTCCCGGAAATTTTTCAATCATCCGGAAAGCCACCGGGGCCCAAAAATCGATCTCCCGGAATTCCGGGAATTCCCGGAAAAGTAGCATGCCTGTATAAGCACTTTTTCAGCCAGCATTGGCCGATACAGGATCTAACTCAAGCCACCCGAGGCGCGCACTTGCAGCCTTTGGGCACATAGTCTGACGAAAGAGTAGTCATTGTTTACAGCATCCAGCGAATGGCAAAGAGCCAAATCATGACAAGAATTTGGTTGAAAGAGGGCTCAACCCTGACGACTGAGCACAATCCTGGACAAACAGGGATGATAGAGAAGAGACCTAGTGCGTGCTGGGTGTATTTGTGTAACCAGCACTCGCCCGTCTAGGACATGAGAATCAGGATCTTGGAAGTTTGCGTGATGGAATGAATGCCTGCATGTACAGACTAGACCTTGGTTTATACTCTCATCTGATGGAGTAGGAGCGCAGTACCTCAGGATATTTTTTATTTGGGGGGGCGGTTGGGAAGTGGAGGTGGTGTACTCCAGGTTATATCAACAGGCTGCGAAGCACTTCCTGTACAGGCTGCAATGTTATCACTTTGTTTTTGCCTTTTTGTCTATGCACTATGGAACGAACTATGTGTCAGGGTCATGTCATTTTTGTTTTGGCACTCCAGGCCGTCAACAGGCTTCGAACCACTGCCGTTATGGTCTGCAATGTTATCGCTTAACATCCAATACTTTAATTGTTTTGCCATTGCATACACCACTGAGCAAACTGCTCTCCACAGCACATAACAGCACCAACAGATAGTGTGTACAGTAGGAAGAAACAAAAGTGATAGTTTTGTTCGCTCTTACAAACAAAGCAAAAATATGCTCAGTGGACAGCAAGGAGAAAACGTTTCAGCAGATAAAATTCATCCCACCTCTCCTTTTCTCCACAAGCGTAACAAGTTATAAAAACTACTGAACATGCAGGAGTATCCTGAAATTGGAATCAAACCTAAAAATTCTAAGCACTGGTCAACTAACCTTCATGATGTTTGTTTTTTCTTCCAAGGTGAGTGTGGTCTTGCCCCTTTCTAGCTTGTCCAACAAGAGTTTCTGCTGCACTAGCTGTTTCTCCAGCAGAATCTGCTTCTGCTTTTCCAGTTCGGCCTTCTTTAGGGTTGCCTCCTACAAATGATTTAGATCTCATATGTCAACGATCAATTCTCAATGAAAATATTTTTAAAACAACAATGTTATTTCAAAATACCACTATATACACACAATGTTTTTTGGACAAACTGATAATAAACAAACTGCTTACAAAACTAGGAACATGTTTTGTGCAGGGTGGAGAACAACTGAATCAAGAAATCTCTGAAATCCGGCCGGGGCCCAGGGGCCAAGCCCCGATATTCGCCCCCTGGAAGAAAATGAATTTATGCAATTTTGAAAATTTAGGGCCTCTCCTGAAAGCAAAAAGCACAAAGTAAACATGAATAGAAACAACAACAACAACAAAAAAAAGAATGTTTTATGCACCTGTCTTTCAAAAAAGTTAAGAATCTTGATTTGTAGGCCTAACAAAGTTTGAGGTCCACTACTGTTACACACAAACTCCACATTTCCAATTTTACTGGGCACACGTTTGTCTATTTTTTAGCTGTAAACAGGCAAGAATTTTTATAATTTTAGAGATATTTAGGGGTACGTTAGTAAAAACACCACATCTTAGGTATTAGTGACTAGTGTATACATTTAAATGAAATAAAATGCAAAAAGAACAGAAATAAATTCTCTTTTGATTATCTACCCTTTTATACTTCTCTTGTCATGTCTTGTTTTTTATTACTTCATGTGTATAAAAAAAAAGTTTTAAAAAGTCCAAACAAGCCCCCTCATCTTCTTCACTTTTATGCCAGTCTGAAAGATCGTATGCATGCACACTACTGACACTAATTGTCTAATGTCAGTACCGATCTCTTCCTACGACTCCAAGTCCATTTCTCTCACTTTAATGTCTGATAAATGGAAGCCTGTAAACTCCCCTTCATCAGTCGAAGAATCCAAACCATCCATTTTAGACACACACAATAGGTAGCGGCAGTGGCCTACTAGACATGCGGGAAACCAGCTGATAAGCCACATTTTTGTCGGCAATTTACTGGTCTGCATGTAATTATTGTCACATAAAAATTACATCAATAAAAACATCAACATTTCAACTTTCTTTCTATGTTGTTTTTACGAATAAATTCATCTTTAAATAGTCGCTAAAGTGGCTCAGAAAAGCATACAGTCAGTGTACTTTGTTGCGTGTCGCCATTGCCTGGCGGCCATGCTCTCCATCAAAGTTGAAAACCGTCTATTTTTATCGCCGATGTTAGTGTTTGTTTACTTAAATTTGATTGGTTCAACTAGTCTTAATAGAAAGATGAAACTCCTAGCTTTATTTTCGTATATCTATTTTCTTCGAAAAGCAACGTATTTTTAATTGCGAAGCAGTTGAAATCAAGGCAAAAAAATATGTATACTTCGCGGCTTGATATCTTAAAAATGGCTGTTCAGAACTATACAAACCATGGACCCGCTGGAAAGGTCATTTTCTGCAGATTGCAATGGTATACGAAACATCGTTTTCCGTTCCATACTCGCGGAGCGGGAACCAATGAAAGACGAGTACCCATAACACGTGCCTGGTAGGCCAACAACTTTGAAAGTCATGGCTGCTAGTGAAAATTGTGCTTCGAGCTGCTTGGACTTTCGCTATGATTTCCAATAAAATCAGTGCCATTATTGGTATGTTTCGTGCAGTCTTGGATTGACCAGTTTCTGGTAAATTGTAATGAGTTTATGGTGTGGTACGTTGATAATTTAGCAAAATATTCGAGTACCGTTTACCGGAAGTGCATAGAAAGTGTCGTCTGCTCCAATGTTTAATCGATAGTTTTAGTAAAGTTACGGACCAGGAATAGGCCTACACGGTCTGTAAACGTCCCCTTCTTGTAATGATGTATACATTTAGTTTATTATAACACCTATTATGTAATTAGTGGTTGGCGTAGCTTCATTATTAAGCGTTAAATGATTGAAAAACTAACATAAAATTTACCATTAATGCCATTGTGTCAAGCTAAATAAATCATGATGATCTGATCTAGCCAAGTCAACAAATCTTTTATTACCCCGCATTGAAGAATTTACACAGAGCATTGCAACAAGGTTATAAAATTAATAATGATAATATTATTAATAATAACACAAATATATTATTATAATTAGGCAATATCCAGATATAGCCCCCTCATCATATTAACAGCTCCAAAATCATTTGGCTTTTTTTCTTTTTTTCAGTTTTTTTACATTCTATTAACACAACGAATGCCATAATATACATGAACACCCACATTGCAGACAATATAAATGCCTTCTTTCCGTCGGAAATATGTAACTAATATTGTATAAGGGGCTATATCTGGATATTGTCTATAATTATATCTTTGTGATAATACTTGTATTTCTTTACATCATGGTCTCAGGAGTCTTTCTGCCAAGTTTTATGATTGTGTGTAAAGTTATTTCCAAAAATATTACACTGAATTCTACTGATGTCTGTAAAGATTACACTGTCATCTATCTACACACCAAAAATTTTGGTTGTATCTTAAATAGTTTGTGAATTATTGGCATTGAAGTGCGAGAAACTGTAATTTTCCTGTTTTTCCGCTCGGCAAAAAAAGGTTTTTGTTATTTTTGAGGCTCTTATACTCCAAAAGTATTGAACTGAGCTGTCTGAAAAAAAATGAGCATGTTCTACACAAATTTATTTGAAATATCTGAAAGTTTAAGACAGCTGCTATAGATATTGTGTGAATTGTGATGACCCATTGTAGCCCTCCCGTGCAATTTTGCGATGGTTTCAGTTGCGTTTTTTGTTAAGTTTGCATGCTTGCTGACAAAAGCCATATGAGATTAGAGGGCTAGAACTATGTGTTTTTTCTATTCCTGGTTGCTGATAACAGATCCTGGAAAGCTGAAAGGGCTGGAAATAACTATGTGGTACCCACATGCTGCTAAAGTTGCCCTATTTTACAGTTTTGAACAGCCGCGACAGCGTATAATACTAAAATATCAATATCTCAGGAACTAATACAGGTATCCACTCACTTTTTTGTGTGATTTGCTTGTATTTTAGTTTTCCTTCAAGACAACACAAAACATACACTCTCACTTCAAAACCAAGTTTTGACTGCCGCTACCTACACACAAGAAAATTTGAAGAAAAAAAAATCGAGAAAACGAACGCATCACAGAGAAAACTTGTGGAAATGCAGTCGAATGTTTTTACAACAAAATAAACCGGAAGTCAATTGCCGGAAGTCTCGCAATCTTTCAAACAACGCGAGAATATAACCACATGTTTGATACGGACGCTTTTGGACGTTTTGCCTGTTTAGACCTTCGGCCGCTTTTGGCCGCTATGCCCAGTAAAGTGTAGCCCCTCAGCTTCTCACACTCGGAACTCAATATTTTTTTCTCGGAAATGCAAATGCCTTCCGCGGAAATCCGCGGATTCGCGGAAAATTCTCCACCCTGTTTGTGTTAAGGATTTCTCACTGAACAGCTCTTACAACAAACTAGAAGGACAAAACCCATATCAATCACGTTCTCCTTCCGGAATTTGCAATACTTAACATCAAAATGAGTGCCCAGAACAAAAAACACAAAATGAAACGGTGGCATAAAAATGCAAAAACAGACTTTGATCTTTCTATGCTCTTGACCTTGTGATGACATTGACCTCTGGCTCCAAATACACAGCCATTCTGCTGTACGATGACCTATTTTTTTTGTATGTGTTTGCAAAGCCTTGACCTTCAAGATCAACGCAAAAACAGAACATATACGAAAGATCAATCTATCATTTCTAAACAGAAACAAGTTTGGGTTTTATATCTCTCATAGTTTAGGATCAAGGTCACTTCAAAGGTACCCATACTATCCAACTTTGGACAGCTCCAGTGACCTTGATCTTGGAGTGAGGTTGACCTAATTTGCACAGTATGTGTGTCTCATTGATATATATCATGCATCAAAGAATCTAAATTCAATATTAATAACTTAGGGAAAAAAAGTAAAATTTTGTGACATTGACCTTGACGTGAAGTAATTCATTCACTGGTTATTCATGAGACCTCATGAATATAAACAAAATCTTACTAAGTTTGGTTGTGATAGTTGAAATAGGTTCTGAGATAATAATACACTTTTAAGTTTTGCACCTACGGATGGCAGACAAACAGACGGACGGACATACACCAAAAAAAAAATTTTTAATGTCATTTTTTGACAATTTAGGACATTTCGCAAAGATTTGCAAAAATCTGGAATTTAGTTTTTGAGGGGAAGTGAGTACATAGACTCACATTGCTATGCATGCGAGTAAAAAATATAGCTTTACTCCAAAGTTCACAGTTATAGGTAAAACCATTTACACAAAAAACAGTCACAAGAAATGGACCTTCTTCAGTTCCTCATTCTTCTTGATAGCCTCAATGCGAGAGACAAAATCAGCAGTTTTCACTGCAGTGGGGCTGGCCATTGGGGCAACAGCGGACCGAGCCTTGGAAACTTGCTGGTTGAACACCGTCCTCTTCAGAGACCCCAGTGACGTGGTGTACACAATACTCTGTGGAACATGCACTAAAACATTACAATTTCAGTTACTTACATCCACCAGACAAAAACACTGACAAACAAAACATATATAGATAATGGATATGAGACTCCCCATACAGGTGCTTTCAATAGAAATCAAGAAATTGGAGCGGTAAAATATTATCGCCATTTCAAGGTTAACCTTTAACATGCTGACTTTTTTGCGAGTTTGTTTCCTATGCCACTGGCCTTTTTAAAAAGGCGTATATTTTTAGCATTACTCGCTTCACTTGATGCCATATTGCTCAGCCAAATAAAAGTCCTATCTTCGTGAACTTTTGTGTGTGGGTGGATGACTGTTTTGTGTATTATTTTCTCTAATCAAATTCATCTAATGTTGATTATATTTTGTGGAAAAAAAATAAAAGGATGAAAAAAATCTTGCACTCGTTGTCACATGCTCCTGGTACCTCTTCCTCATGGGAAGAAACAGAAGGATCATCACTCACTTAACCTCATTTGACTCCACAATAAAAAGTAAACCCAAAGCTCTAATACATACACTGAAAGATTTAGCCATTTGCAAACACAAAGTGAAGTTGCGGGGATGCCCGTATGTGTGTAACTATGATTGTGAAGGGAGAGTTTATAGTATAGTAGGTATATGATGGCGAGTTATATTGTCAGAAGTGAATGAGGATAGGGCTTGGCGATATATATCAGCTGTAGCATGCTGAAGATTAATATTCGCTACAGAGAGTGAAACACAGAATAACTGAAGATTATAAGGCACTAAAAAAGATTCTGTTTACGGTAACATAGGAAAAAAAGGTCGGTAGGTAGGCCTCTTTTTTTCTTCTTTTTATTTTCTAAACCTTTTCCACCTTGGTTGCAATTCTTTTTCCCTTTTTTTCCCAGGCGACCCCCCCCCCCCCATACCCCCCAGAAAGTTTAGTGTTGGGCCCAAAAATTAGGATCGGTTGGAATACCGTAAACAGACATTTTAGTAGGGAGGGGGAAAGGGGGGTGGGCGCCCTAACAGAAAACCGAAGGTTGTAACAGAAAAGACTGGCCGAGTAATACCTTTTCTACAGTTTGTGGTGCCATGGACTTGGATACATTGTTCAGAGACAGCTTGTAGGCAGGTGGAATGATGGGTTGGCGAACAACTATCTGGGACTTCATGCTGCTGCCATCTTGCACAGTGCTACTCACAGCATCAGGGTTGGACTGAAAAGTTAAAGACCAAAAAGTGTTAGTCTTCCTGCCCTTATCTGAAATCACTGCTATGTAATATTCAATTCTGTAGTTTCCACCCAAGGCACAATGTGTAAGAACAAAACTATAAAAATGTCAGAATCTACATTCTTTGTTCTGTCACCTGCACATGTACAACTCTATTTAACATTTTTTCTTTGCTCAAAGAATGTTTACCTCTTCTTCTTCCAAGGTGTATTCTGTAGTAATGGGCTCAGTGACCTGGCTGAGAGGGCCTAACCGTGCATGAATCCCCAAACGTCCAGGTACCTCATCACCTACAGGTTTCATCATCACTTTTGGTTGATTTCCAAAGGAAGGTTGGGCTTCAGAACCTGCAGGTTTAGCAGAGGGACGGTGCCAGAACAGCTTAATGAAACGGTTGTTGAAAACTGGCTCACTGCTGTGGTAGGCGTTGGCAGCCTCCTCATTGGCAGAGAAAGTTATCAATGCTGCCCCTGGGTCACCTTCAAAAGCCACCTGAAATAATGGCCAAAGTGTTTCTTACATTTTTCATTTATTTCAATGCAGCATCATTATACTTCTCTATAGTGTGTTAATGTGAGATCACTGGTCCAAAAAAATAACTCGAAAGTTTGCAACGATCAATTCTGACAAGACATTTGATTACACTGTCTATAAAATAATTATCATCTTTTGATGATGTGCAAGAATTATGTCTATAATGCATCAGGTTCTGAATTTATATGAATAAAGGATGAGTAAAGTGAGGGGAAATCAAAATTCATACTTGAATATTTGTTAAGGAGCCAAACTTGGCAAAGTGTTCATTGAGCTTGGCAATGTTGTTGAACTCTGGAGGGATTTTGCGCACTTCCAAAGTCGTGTTGGTCTGTTTGAAGTGTGGCCGCTGACCTGAAAATAAAATCACAAACAGATTTTTTTTTTAAACACTAGAAGGGTAAAAAGCAGGCCTGGCTATTTCAATGAATGTACAATGAAATTTTTTAATGTTTTTCATTAGGTCTAAAGTGACCTTGACCTTCAAGTGGAAATATTATAAACCATTACAGAATTACACTGCCTCCTCACCTCCCAATCTGTTAAAGTCAAACTGCCTCCTAGATCCCTGACCACCAAAACCATGACGTGGGTTGAGATGAGGTCTCTGTACCATCCTCACACCACCATCTTCCATTTCAGTGTGAGTGCGCTTAGATGGCACCACAATCCGTGATGGTACAAAGGGTGGGGATGAATCGGCATCCGCATTACCTGCAATGATGATAACATTTCATCATTAATTAAATAAAACAACACAAAACAGGACCTTATTTGGTCTAATCGTCACCCTTTCTTGTTCATACGGAATTGTTAAGTATCGACAGAAATAACCTCTTTAACATAAAAGTGTCCACTCTGTTTTTACAAACTTTATGATACTATTCACAATTTCCAAAACGAAGTTACAAAACACTGTTCCCTTCTTTATCCGAGGTTATTCCTCTTGATCCATGTAAATAAAAATGTCCCCCAAAAATATAGAATGCATAAAATGTGACCCCAGAAACTTGTAACCCCAGAAAAGTATTTACCAGAAATATTTTCATCGTCGTCATTAGTTTGTACAGGTGGCATCTCACGGTGGGGTGGTGGTCCAGGGGGAGGAACATTCATGGCTCCAGGGGGCATGGGGAAGTTAGGAGGGGGACTGGTCCAAAAGGGAGGGCGTGGGGGAGCAGAAGTCAGCCCAGGTACCTCAGGGTTGTAACCTTCCGTCTGGTATGCCTCAACTGTTTTAACAACAGGAAACACACAACAAACAAAAATTGTTATAGTACCTCAGAACCAATGAAACAACTCTTGCAAATCACCTTTTAAAAAAAAAAGTTTAAAAACCCAATCAAAAGAAAAGCACGTTATATACAAAACTTTTGAAATAATCATTCTAATAAATGTAAAGTGTTCAGTCGTTTGCTATCACAAAACAATAAATTATCTGAAAATAAAGTGTCCTTATCTGATTCTTTCTCATTCTTTTGGTGTTGTAATCTTGTTATCAGTAAACTTAAACTCTGGGTTCATACAGATTTAAAAGTCTAGATTTCCATGACTTTTCCATTCTCAAATTATATTTTTCCAAGAGAGGTGAACCACTCAACATACCCCATGCTAAACACAAACTAGAAGGAAGTGCAAAGCCCATATGACTCACATGCTCCGTATGGAACTCGCAATATTTAACTTAAAAATGAGTGCCAAGAAGAACAAAACACAAACACGATAGCATTAAAATGCAAAGTAATACCGACTTTGATCTTTCGATGCTCTTGACCTTTATTTAGTCGATTTTGTCCTCTGGCTCCAAATACACTCATGTACGATTAAATAAACTAAAGCAAAATTATGATGCCAAACAAATAAAACAGTGACCTTGGGATGACCTTGACCTTCATTGATCTTGACATTAAGTGAAATTGACTTTGATCTTCAAGCTACCCCTAATGCTCATGTATGATCAAATAACCCAACGTATAATATGGGTTAAATACAGAATAATTCCACTGTACGATCATACATTTTAAACATTTTTGTAAGGTCTAAAATGACATTGACCTTTAAAATCCACAAAAAAATCTGAAAACATATGAAAGATCCACCCACTATCTCTAAATACAACAAGTTTGGACTTAATATCTGCCATAGTTTAGGGTCAAGGTCACTTCAAAGTACTTATACAAACTGATTTTGGATAGCTCCAGAGGTTGGAGCGAGGTTGATCCAATTTGCAAAGTATGTGTGTCTCATTGATATCTATCATGAATCAAAAAATCATATTCACTATCAATAACTTTTTTTAAAAAGTGAACTTATGTGAAAAATTTTCATTATTTTTACTCAAATTTCTTGACCCTGTGACCTTGACCTTGAAGTGAGGTTATTCAATAATCATTTTGGAGGTCTCATGGGTATACACCATCCTACCAGGTTTGGTTGCAATAGATGAAATAGGTTCTGAGAAATTATACCACTTACAAGTTTTTGCACATATGGACGCAGACATTTTTTTAAAAAAGTCTCTCAAAAAATGCAGTTTAGAGATAAATTAAAAAAACGTTTTTTAAAAAACAGGTTCACCAAAACAAACGTTTTTAGTATAATTTGTATTCAGTAACAAACAGGAAATTTTGTAGCGATAGTGAGTAGATTGGGGATCCCATGCATGTTTGAGAAAAAGATAAATAAAAATGTTAACATACAAGGTTTTTACTATTTTTTATGTGCTGAATGTTGCAAGTTATTATATTTTGACTGTTTTGTGTGAGCCTGAAGATGCTAGTTAAAAAAATTCCTATCCTATCCCATAACTCAAAGGTTGTTGTGGCACCACAGATGATCGTTTAATCAGAGTACTCCATCTGTCCTCATCAACCCTCATGGCTTTGCTCAGTGTCAAACCAGTCCATTATCGAATGTTGTCATCCCACCCCTTTTTCTGTCTCCCTCTTCTTCTGCCTCCTTGCACTGTATCTTGCAGGATGGTCTTTGCAAGGCCTGAGGCTCTGGTGATGTGGCCATATAGATGGTCTGTCCGACTTTGTCATTGGTGATGTGCTGAGTATAGGAAATGCCCATAAGTCTTCTGTAGCACCTCATCTCATGCTTTGTATTCTTCCTTGTAGATCTGCTGTGAGGTTCCATGTTTGGCAAGCACATAGGAAGGTGAGATGACAAGTAGCGCAGGAGCCTTACCTTGGAATGTAGACTGATGGTCCTGTCTTTTCAAATGGGCTTCAACCTTGTCAGAGCAGCAGTTGTTTGTGCGATCCTGGAGAGGACTTCCTGTTGGGACCCATTGTTCGATATAATGGCTCCTAAATATCTGAAGCTGTTGAGAGATTGGCCTTGGACTTTGATGTCTGTGTTGATGTCATCGGTGTTGGTTTTAGTCTTCTCTGCACTTATTTCCATTCTAAAGGCTCTGGAGGTGGTGTCAAGCCACTTATGTCATACGCAAAAGGGAGGTTGGAGATTGATCTACTCTCTATGCTAGCTGTGCCTTCGTGATCTGCAAGGGCATCTTGCCTGATGCACTCCACGAAGATGTAGAAAAAAATGACCAGAAATTGCTGGTACATCCACAATGACAATAACAAAACCTCATACGTGACGTCAACTCATTGCTGGAGCATCATTTAATAGAATGAAATCTTGTAAGTTGAGTTACGAGGTTTTAGAAAGTTATTTCAAATTAATAAAAACCTCTTAAGTGAGATACGAGATTTTTATAAAAATCGTTTGACCTGTTGGGACATACGAGGTTTTAATGTTTTCAAATACTGATGTTTTCTAAACGAGTTATGAATTCCGAGCTTCTGACAAAAGAAATGCTCAAAAATGCAAGGGACATAACCATGCAAAAACGACTTTTTCAGAGTTACGAGGTTTTGAATGGACACCAACAATTTTTAGACTATTTAGGACTCGTCTCGCACAAATTTACAAAAATTTGTACAATTTTTGTGTAGGGGAGTACATAAGGTTCACAATGCTATGCCTTCGAGTCAACAAAAACCATCCTACAAATACCTCAAGGTGTTTTATTTTATTTTTGCCTTTTAGTTTTACATGTTAATTTCTTTGAGTTTGGCATCGGTGATCTTTCGAATTTTAAGGTAGGTCTTCCTTTTCCTTTGCTGACTTTCTCATAGCATTTGATTTAGTTCAGGAAGTTTTTATATTTCTTACGTTTTTCTGCTTTAGAGCACTGTCATCAGGCCCTGAAAAGCACATTGTTCCAAACTCTTATTACTATCTTCTGTTTTTCATCTTTTCATCTTAAGCTCATTAAGTAAATCCATTGTGGACCTGCGCTTTTGAGATTGCAGTGTTTTCTTTCTCCTCCTATTGCTGTAGATTACTGTCTTGAACATGAAGCAGAAAGAAGATTTTTTTTTTTACAGTTCCCAGTTCTCCACTCTACCAACATGTTTCAGATGGCCACCGATAGTTTTAAGTGATACTAAGATTTTGATACTCTTCCCACAAACTGTTCAATAAGCCATGGTATTTACAGTGTGTGCTGCTAGCCAGACCACATAATTCTTTGTTTTTCAGCCGAATCTTACTAAACGAACACTTTCATTTTTACAGGTTTTCACACCAAGCTAATTCAATCGCCACAAACAAAATGGATGGCTGCAAAACCAATCAAAGACTAGGAAAATGATACCATGGACAAACTAAAATTAACCGATAAACCAGAGATCGCCTTTTAAACAATCTGGTTTACATCTCACTCACTTCCTCCGCTAGTATATGACAACCAGAAACCAAACTACAAAAAAAAACGTTTTCCCACTTCATTAAAATTTCCATGACTTTCGGCAATGACTTCAGTTGAATTTTTATGTTTTCCCGAGCTTGGAAAACCAATTGTGAAATTATATGATTTTTTCCATGCCTATAAACATAGTCTTACGGGGCGGTCTTGCAAGTCCAGGCCTAATGTGGATGGCTGGTGGAGGCACATTCATGCCAGGTGGTGGAAATCCAGGACGCATGGGTGGTATGTTCATTCCTCCTGACACTGGTGGTGGAGGAATATTAGGATGGCCTGCATAAAAAAACAAAAGCAACCACAGAAAATATTTAAGATGTACAAGCCTTGGACAATAAAATCAGAATTTGCTTCTTTATTTTCAAAAAATTGTTTAGGCCTGTAATGTGTGTGCTAAAATGTTAACATGCCTCCTTATACGAGTCCAAAAACAAAAAAGGGGTGGACCAGATAGGGAGGTGCATGGGCACCCCCACAACAAAATTAAAAAAATTGCTTTCGACAAGTCTTTGACGTCCTCTGCCTGTCAAACCTCAGTAGTTTGACCATCCCAGAAACCGGAAATTAGCATATAAAAAGTGTTGGTGCCACCCCCCCCCCCCCAATCTCCTTTCTTCCCCCCCCCCTCACATCCACCCTTCATTCCTAATCCTTTCTCCCTGTTTTGACTGTGGTCTGCCCCTGAAATATACAGCGTACTAAATTGGCAAGTAAATATAGAGATAAAATACCAGCCGTGTCTGATAAATACGCTCAATAAATTGCCATTGTTCACACATGAATAGGAGCTGGTATTACAGGTCAATTTGACACAAGGATCACAAGACAGCAAATCTGCACTTAGTGAACCTTCCCGCTGATCCAATAGTGTAACATGCATTACCTCTGGAACATAAGTGAACCTTCCCGCTGATCCAATATTGCAACATGCACTACCTCTAGAACATAATTTACTATGTGTGCAAGTTACACTCCTTTGAACTTTCTCTTCCACCCACTACTCAGATGAGGACTATATCAGTACCAGCCTGAATATTGTTCCAATTACAGTAGCTTTTACCTGGCGGTGGGAAGGAAAGGACATTAGGAATGCCAATATCTTCCACCACCACTGGGTCCATTCCATGGTCATAGGGACAAAGGTCACCCAGAATGCAGAACCCCTTCTCTGAAACACCACACTTGGACGTGTGACATACAAGACAACACCGCACTTCTTTAATCCCATGCAAAAGCAAGAGAAAAGAATCAACTACTTTAAATTGGATAATAATGCTTCCAGTCAACAGTAATGAAACAAAAGAATGAACAGGACAATATTTAAAATGCTTCTAACTTGTATACTTCTAAAATTATATTTAAAACAAGACTACAGAAGCTATTGAAATATTATTAGACAATCACCACAAAAACATATAAACTAAACTGCACACAGGTTAAAAAAAAAAAAGATGAAGAGGGGAGGGACGAGAGAGAGAGAGAGAGAGAGAGAGAGAGAGAGAGAGAGAGAGAGAGAGAGAGAGAGAGAGAGAGAGAGAGAGAGAGAGAGAGAGAGCACAGATAAAAATAAAAAAAAAGAATAACAGAAATTGAATAGTAAAAGACCCCTTACCCACACCAACCCACTATGCAGAATTGGAACAGATTTAGGGTTACATGTAGACAAAACTAGAAGGGCAAAGCCCATATGACTCACATACTCCTCATGGAACTCAATATTTAACATGAAAATTAGTGCCCGTGAAAAATAAACTGAAGTGGTGGCATTAAAATGCAAAGTAATACCAACTTTAATCTTTCTATGCTCTTGACCTTGAAATGACTTTAACCTCTGGCTCCAATACACGCATGTATTATCAAATAAAGTACAGCAAAGGTTGTATTGTGCCAAAAAAAAGTGACTTTGTGATGACCTAGACCTCCAGTGACCTTAACCTTGGGATGACCTTGATCCTCACTGATCTCTCACGCAATTTTGATGAAATAACCCAATGTTGCATACTACGGGTTAAATAAACAGCCATTGCACTATACGATTACCTATTTTTGTATGTTTTTGCAAGGCCAAAAATAACCTTGACTTGCAAGATCAACGCAAAAATGGAACACTATGAAAGATCAATCTATCATTCTTAAATACAACAAGCTTGGACTTCATTTCTCTCATAGTTTAGGGTCAAGGTCACTTCAAAGTACCTATACAAACCGACTTTGGACAGCTCCATTGACCTTGACCTTGGAGTGAGGTTGACCAAATTGATATCATGCATCAAAGAATCATAAGTTCAATATTAATAACCTAGAAAAAAAAAAGTGAAATTTTGTGAAAAATTATCATTTTTTGACTAAAATTTGTTGACTCTGCGACCTTGACATGATGTCATTAATACACTAATAATTTTTGAGGTCTCATGGGTTTACACCAAGTTTGGTTGTGATAGTTGAAATAGGATCTAAGTACTTTTAAAGATTTTGCACAGACAGACAGAGAAAAAGATGGACGGACGGACTTCTTAAAATATACCTTTTTTGGACTCGCAGATTTGCAAAAATCTTGAAGTGTTTTGTTTAGGGCGAGTACATAGATTCACATTGCTTTTCATGTCAGTCAAAAATAAAGTATAATAACGTCTGAGAAATAACTAACCATCACCACACGGTTTTCTGTGTTAGCGAGCAAAGAAATGGCATACCATGAATGCTGAGAAACACCAAAATATTACAGTCATACTTTGCTTCTCAAATGTCCAAATTAATAATAATATTAAAGAGAAATAGGGAGAAGAAATATCAAAGTAACAAAAGAAACCAAAAGCCAACAATAAGGAACAACACCCTCCCTTGTGTATACACATTAGCCTGGAGAATTTGAAAAATAAAGGTTCAAAATCTCATGCAGACAGATTATAAAGACCAACTTACCATCAAAGCTCTGACATCTCATGCGCTCTCTGCCTTGGGGTCTAGGCCCCAGCACACCTGCAGGCCCAGGCATCACGAGAGGTGGTCCTTCTCCAGGGGGAATAGGTTCAGATATGCTCATACCAGGCAGAGAGGAGCTGGAGGTCACAACAGCAGGGTAGTGTCCATTGTCTTGGGTTGGTGTGGACCCGCGGCTATCTGGTTCTGGCCGACCTAACACATCATAAGCAATGTTTGAGAGTGTTCCAGAAAGAAATCAGAAATGAATGCTGTGGTTAATATGCAAGCATAAAATTACCAGAATATGATCAAAGTCTGTCCTAAAATACTACTCAATAGTCAATAGCTGCAATTTAAATCCAGGGTTCATACAGACTTACAAGTCTAGATTTCCATGACTTTCCATGCCCAAATTATATTTTTTCAGGACCAGTAATTGTTCAACACACACATCCACACACAAAAATATATACCACAAATACCTCAAAGCCATTCATTTTACTTTTGCCTTCTAGTTTCACATGTTGTTTGGCATTGATGTTTTTTGAATTCCAAGGTGGTCTTCTTTCTTCCCATTTGCTGACTTTCTCATAGCATTTGATTTGGTCAGGAAGTTCATACAAGTTTTGTTCATGAAAGTTATCATATCACCTTTGGTTTCTTCTTCAAACTGAAACTCTTACAGTAAGAGTCAGTCTTAATGAACATGTCTTCTGTTCTTCATCTTTTCTTCTTTAGCTCATCCAGTTCCTCCATAATGGACTTGCGCTTTTGGGATTGCAAAGCCTTTTATTTTTCCTCCCTCTGTTGCTGCAGACAACTGTCATAAGCCTGTCAGGAACATGAGGTACCAGGAAGCAGTTTTTTGTAAAGTTCCACGTTCTCCACTCCACCACGTTTCAGATGGTCAATGATACCTCAAATTGACACTAAGGTTTTGATACTCTTTTCACAAACAGTGCAGTAAGCCATAGAATTTAACAGTGTGTGCTGCTACCCAGCTCAAATATTCTTTGTTTTTCTGCAATACCTTTCTAAACAAGCACTTTCTTTTCATTTTCACCAAGTTTTCTACACTACGCTAATTCAATCACCCCCCCAAAAAAAGAAGGTTGACTATTTTGGCATAATACAACGCTTGCTGTAATTTATTTGATAGTATCAGAGTGTATTTGGAGCCGGAGATCAAGGTCAGGAGCACAGAAATATTAAAGTCAGTATTATCAAAGAAAGTACAGCTACGCAAAGAAGGTTCATTTCGACTCTTACTGCGAAACGGAAGTTGCGAGCGCCAACTAGCGGAATAAGTGATAACTCGCTTCGGCCTTAGCGCTTAGCAATGGAGGAAAGCGTATCAAATCAAGTAAACAAACCTAGAATCCGTCCTGGTGGGCAACACTGCAGCGCTTTTAACTGCACAAATGGACGATACAAGTGCCCTGGACTTTCGTTTTTTAATTTTCCAAAGGAAGAATCAAACATAATTATAACCAAATCTAACAACGTTGATCTAGATCTACCACTCGATGTAAACTGTATTTTCTTTGTTGATACTGAAATTTATCATATCCCAATTTCTTACAAATGGAAGATGAGGGGAGGGGGGAGGGGAAGGCGTAGATTTAATTGCTGCTTAAGAGTAATTTTTAAAAAAAAAGAAAAAGAAAAAATAGTAGGCCTAATGAAATATTATTGCATGACTCATTGACTGGATGTGTTGTCTTGTAAAGAAAAACTATTAAAAAAAAAGAAGTAATTTTTAAGCAAATAATTCTTCATAAATGCATCTAAGAATAAAAATCCAAGAGCAAAAACTATTAATTATTATCCTTTTAATGTATAATGCTACTAGTTAATTGTCTAGTATTATCAGATTTTGTTGTTGTTGTTGCATGTGAAATGTATGCAGAAAAAATACCAAATGTGATTTTTTAAATCTTTCAAATGTAAAATACCATTTTCTGTGTGACTGTATTCCCTTTCCATTACATTTGGTTTAAGCAGACAGGAAAAGGGTTAATTGTATTTGTTTTGTCTTGCAAAACTTCTGTTTCTTTGTAGGTATGTCTTAATCTTGCTAAACAAAAAGTAAACAACAGATTTAATTATAAAAACCTAACATTCTTACCCTTTTCATTATTTTAAACATACATTTATTGAGATGACAGTACTTTACAAAAAATGATAATTGCTGAAGTTTCCTTTATATGAGAGAGAGAGAGAGAGAGAGAGAGAGAGAGAGAGAGAGAGAGAGAGTCATCATTGTTGCTTTTTGTTGCTATAATATTCATATTAAATGTCAGAAAAAGAAACACAAATGTTTGAAGCTATTTTTTTCAGCTTTTATAAATGCATGATGGTTTAACAATAAAGTAACATAATTGATGCAGCCTGCTGCAATGTACAGATCTAATATTATAAATGACTACAAATATTTCTTATTTGACTATTTTTATTGTTGCACTTTTTGGTCTTATCTAGGTGCAATTTCCAATGTAATGATTCATGCAAAAAAAATAATGCTTTTAAACGTTAAATGTGTTTTCTTTAAAAGCTTCACTGTTCACTCTTCTTGTTGCATTGCTTTATTTCTCTACTTCTATAGTCTTGATGTCTGTTGGTTTATATATTATTTATTTCTTCAGAATACATATAAAATATATACATCACAAGCAGCAGGGACAAGCAACAAGCATGCTTATATAAGCCTATCCCTGTGTGAGTAAATTTCAGAGTTAAATTTGGCAGAAGAATATTAACATTGTGCAATATATACATATACACACACACACACATGTCTGTTCTTTTTCTTTAGTCTATCTTAACCTATCAAATTTCCTTTTGCAACTACAGTTCTATTATAGAGATAGCCTATATTAAACCATAATGATGATGATGATGATGATGAAAATGATGATGATAAACAGTAGGCCTAATAATTTATAGGCTTATTTACACAGTTGATCGAAACGAAAGCAGTAAATATAATTTTAAGATGAGAGCCTAACAGTAGGTTAGCAGCGATTAAAATCAGAAGTGCAGTGTAAATGAGATAAACAGTAGATTGGAACACAGTTATTAACTGGAAATGCTAAATCAAGCAATGTTCAGAAAAGCTATCACCGGTATTCAAGCTTACTTTTGGGTTTGAGTTTTGACGGATCTAGGATGAGTACAGGCCGAGTACAGGCCTACTGAATCATCAGCATTGGTACGGTAATTTAATCGGCTGAATGCATAATTCAAGCAACTTGTTGGCAAGCTGTATTTACATTATTAAAATCAGACACTTATTAACTTACTTTCAAAAAAAAAAGCAGAATCGCTTGTTAATTTAAGCAAGCGAGTGTCCGGAACATAATCTACTGAAGCGGTTTGTTTACATAGCGCTAAGAACAAATTATCGCCCTTGGAATCATTTATCACGAGAATCGCTGGGGGGCGCTACGAGTGGCTACGTTTTGTAACTTTATATAGGCACTCGCCGAGATGAACCTTCTTTGCGTAGCTGTACTTTCTTTGGTATTATTTTGCATTTTAATGCCATCGTCTCATTTTGTCATTTTCTGGGCACTAATTTTCATGTTAAATATTGCGTGTTCCATAAAGAGTACGAGTCATATGGGCTTTGCACTTCTTGTTTGATTAGGGGGAGGCGTGGTGGCCGAGTGGTTAGAGCGTTGGCTTGCAGATCTGAAGGTCCCGAGTTCAAGCCCAGGCCGGGGCACTGTGTTGTGTCCTTGGGAAAGACACTTTACTCCCGTTCCCTACTCCTTCGGATAAGAGTATAAACCGAGGTCTAGTCTGTGTCACATGCATTCCATCATAAGGGACTTTAAAGATCCTGATGCTCATGTCCTAGACGGGTGAGTGCCGATGACAAGAACACATCCAGTATGTACCTTGGGTAAAGCGCTTCACTTGGGGCTGCTGTACTTTCGAAAAAATGAAAGTGCCCGAATTTCACCTAGGTGATAATAAAGTTGTTAAAATAAAAATAAAAAATAAAAAAACAACAATCAGAAGCTAGTAAAGTGATACCACGGACAAACTAACAATAACTGACCAACCAGAGATTGCCTTTTAATCAATCTAGGCTACATCTCACTCACTTCCTCTGCAAGCAGATGGCAACCAGAAAACAAACAATCCAAAAACGTTTTCACACTTTATATATATATAATTTCCATGACTTTCCATAACTTCATTGAAATTTCCATGACTTGGCCTGAAAAACAATTTTGATATTCAATGACTTTCAATGACCGTACAAACCCTGTAAATCAACCATATTCGAACAATTTCATATTTTGTCATCAAATACTACTCAGTAATCACACTCTAGATCAGCCATGTTCAAACCATATTTTGTTGCAAATTTTTTGAAAGACAAGATCACAACCTACCTCTAGATCTTGATAGAGAATGAGAGCGCGATCGAGTGCGTGTGTGTGATCGAGGTCGGCTCCATGATCGTGACCGCCTGGTCAATTTTTCCCTTAAGTCACGCAAGTCTCGCTCTCTAGGGCTGCGAGATCTTCCTCTACGGTCAATTGGGGAGCGGTATCGAGGACGAGGGCTACGTGATCGACTACGGCGACGATATCGTCTATCTGGGGAGTAGCGGCGCTCTGGAGAGTAACGTCTTTCAGGGGAGTAGCGAGTTCGTTCTCTGTCATCATACCGACGTCTTCGTTCATCTCTGAAAAATGCACGGTCAAAAATAAAATCAAGAAACAAAGAAGATCTACTAAATGAAACACACACATATGTATACGTTATGCAATACAATACACTGAAATCTACAGGCCATGTTCAGATAGTCAAAATACAGTGTAGAAAAATCCCTGAGGTGAAAAATCACTCACAAGTCACGCCCTCTTCGAGGACTAAAGCTGCGACTTCTAGATCTTCGCCTACGATCCCGAATGTCCCGACGGTCATCTCGCCTGTCACTGTCACGACGTTCCCTTGTGTCTCGATCATCTCTGTCTCGAGTGTCTCTTCCTTCTCGGCTGTCACATCTCCCTTCACGATTTTCTGTTGGAGTTGGGTCTTGCTTAGCTGGTAATGATGACTAAACAACCACAGATCACAACATGATTTTTGTAAAATCATACATAGGTAACAACTTTTAAAAGATGCGAAGTGTGTAAAGGAGCGAGAGTGATGGAAGGGTTAGAGAGAAACAGAAAAAAGTTCCAAGCTATAAAATAAGAAACATGTTTTGTCCATACTAAAAACTGGTTGGATGCAAACAAATTCTTGGTACTCACCCAAGAGTGTGATTGCGAGTTATCCTCAGATTTTTTGCTGCGTTTGTTTATAGGCTCCCCAACAGAGTTCCTGGATTGGGTGGAACTGGCACTTGATGACTGAGCTGCCGTATGTGGAGGTGTTGGAGCTTGGGGTTGCTTTATATCAGACTTCACAGGAGTTGGGTCAGGAGTTACCACAGGAGTGGGTATTGGAGTGCCTATGCTGACCGGTGCTTTTACTACTACTACCGATTCATAGACCTTAGATTTCAAACCCTCGAACAAATCTTCCACAAAGGCCTTGGTCTCTGTCAGAAAAAACAACAACAGACAATTGTATTCCCCCAAAACCGTCAACAATCGTAGGATCTGTTACACTACATTAGTAACTTACAGTTAAGCTATTTTTTTTATATAAACTAATAGTATACTATACTATCAGTAAATAATAATATATTTTTTTATTAAGCTTAAGTTATTACATCAGCCTTAAGCCCTCAACATCAGATGAATGTTAAGGCCGAGAAAAAAAAAAGTGTACAAATTACATAACCCTCTTCTAGTTCTAATATTTTCACAAGAACACTAGTAATATAGTAGAATTAGTAAGTAGGAATAAAAATAAGAGATTCTGACTTTGCTGCAAAAAGACATCCAGCTGGTCATTGCAGATCTCTTTCAGCTCTGATTCAGGCTTGTCTTTGCGTACCAAAGCACAAACATACTTCGCAAGAGCAGTTGGCTCAGCATCACATCTGAAATTGTAAACATTTACAAAATTATGTTAATAATTTGTTGGAATACGTTACCTTTCTTAGTATTCTAATTGGAAATTTTACAAAAGTGTTTGTCATTGTTTTAACTAAAAATAATAATAATAATAATACCGGATGCTAATACGCGCTTTACTTCGAATGATTTCGAACTCAAAGCGCGGCGACCTATATACCAACATACACGCTAAACTAGACTAGTCAAGAGCCTCCCACTCCCAGTTATCAAATTAGATCCTTATCACCACTACCAATACCTGAGCAAAACTATGCTGTGAGAGTGAAATTACCCCAATGCTGTCCACTCTGTATGGCTCTGTAGACCTAATATTGCCAAAGACTTCTGCTACCACAGCTGAAGCACGCTAGAACTATTTGGAATCCAGAATTTGGCAAATGGTTAAGATCAGCATCCTATCAAAATTTATACAAATTTGAACATAGAAGGATGCTAATTACTAGTACTGTAAGTGTAGTAGTAGTAGTAGTAATAGCGGGTACCCGTAATAGCTAGGGTTCCAGTTAGAGCTAGGTTTAGAGTTAGGGTTATCTAACCCAAACCCAAATTGATTCTTTCTGTATGTGTTCTGAGAACTAGTATTGCGAGCATTATTTTCCCAAAGTGGCTTTCTTTTTTTAAAAACTAAGACTAATGTGTAGGCTAATGTATGTAACCAGATGTAACTTACTTAGGCCTAGTAAGTGTAGTAAACTGAGCAATTCCAATCACACACTGACACAGTAGATCAGTAAGATCACCTATCCTATCCTGTCCCATAACCCGAAGGTCGTAGGGGCACCACAGATGATCGTTTAACCAGCATACTCCATCTTTCTCTGTCCTCAGCAGCCCTCATGGCTTCGCTCATTGTCAAACCAGTCCATTCTCGAATGTTGTCCTCCCACCTCTTTTTCGGTCTCCCCCTTCTTCTACCTCCTTGCACTGTGCCTTGCAGAATGGTCTTTGCAAGGCCTGATGATCTGGTGACATGGCCATACCATCGGAGTTTCCGTTTCTTCACCACTGTGAGCAGGTCATCGTGTTGTCCAATGGCTTGTGTGATGGTCTGTCGGACTTCGTCGTTGGTGATGTGTTGGGTATAGGAAATGCACAGAAGCCTTCTGTAGCACCTCATCTCCATGCTTTGTATTCTTCGTTGGAGATCTGCTGTGAGGGTCCATGCTTCGCAAGCATATAGGAAGATGGAGATGACCAGAGAGCGCAGCAGTCTTACTTTGGAATGTAGACTGATGGTTCTGTCTTTCCAAATGGGCTTCAACCTTGTCAGGGCAGCAGTTGTTTGTGCGATCCTGGAGAGGACTTCCTGTCGAGACCCATTGTCTGACACAATGGCTCCTAAATATTTGAAGCTGTGCACTGTGTTGAGGGATTGGCCTTGTACTTTGATGTCCGTGTTGATGCCATTGGTGTTGTTGGTCATCATTTTGGTCTTCTCTGCACTTATTTCCATTCCATAAGCTCTGGAGGTGGTGTCAAGCCTCTGTACAAGCTGTTCAAGTTCTTGTTCCTCTCCATCCAATCCATCAATATCATCCGCAAAACGAAGATTGGAGATTGCTCTGCCCCCTACGCTGACTGTGCCTTCGTGATCTGCAAGAGCATCTGACATGATGCGCTCTAGGAAGATGTTGAAGAGTGTTGGAGAGAGTAGGCATCCTTGACGCACACCGATTGTTGTTCTGAACCAGTTCCCGATGACGCTGTTATGGAGGACCGCACTGGTAGCCCTGTCACAACATTTTTTTTTTAAAACACGATGGTGATCTGATTTTGTAATTATTGCCAAAAAAGATGTGACACTTTAGAAATAAGAAATGAAAGAGAAGAGAAAATATGTTAGAACAAGCTTACATTGGTGCCAATTTTTGCACAAGCCACTGTTTCAGTGCGTCCACATTGTCGATCTGCATTTTGCAAAATTACAGGACTAAAACTCACTTCAGGCGCAGTTATTAGAAAAACAACACTTATCACTTCACAGTCAATACTGAAATTTAATTACATTAAAATTATAACGTTAAAGCTGAGTGGAAACATCAACAAGACGGAGGACAATTTCCCATTCTGTCGGTTTTAGTTTCTACCAACGTGACAAAATGGCGGACAAGGAGAAAGTGTTAATCAAAATTCTATTACTCTATCTTTTTCGTAAATATTTATAGATGTAGTGCTATGAAATTGTATAGAACAAAAATGCTACAGTTATTTGTGAATTTTGTTTAATAACGTTTGCTACATTTCTTCCAAAACTGGAAAAATATATTGTTTAGAGATTAATTAAGTAGGGAAATTTTACTGGAACGATATCTTTCTAATTAAAAGTTTAAGGAGAGACAGTTGTCGCATTTTGAACACTTGTTGCTCAAACGAGGAAAAAAATTATCAAATGCATTTAAAATGCTTTTTGAGTCTAGATTTCAGTTAGTTTTATTAAGGAGTCTAGAAAATGTGTCTTTTTATACAAATCGGTGATTCTAACACACGTGGGCTTTCAGTTTAGAAACGATTGATACAGTTCGTCCGATCATGGACCCTATATAATATGTTCCGATGGCTCCCAAAAAGAAACAGAATCAAGAAACTGAAGAATGGAATGAATGTAAACAATGTCGACGAATTGTTCATAGAACCGACGTAGAAACACATAAGTGTGACTGCTTTTCAGTTCATGGATTTATCCACGATAGGAAACTTCATGCTCTTTTGGTTTCTCCAACAAGAGGTACTAATACAAATTATACCAGACAGCTTACTATAATATATTATTATAGTAGAAGCTGTCTGGTAATACTGCATCTCCAATATTGCATTAACTAATCTAATTTAATGAATTTTATTTAATAACAGTCAATGCCATACAATGCAACATATACAGAGCTTATTTTTGTTGCATTAACTAAAAAAATGATTAAGTTTTATTCACCAAATTAAATTAAAATTGTTTAACAGAACTAATTTCAGAGATTGATGGTTTAGAGGGGGTGGAGGAAAGGTGGACCGCTGTTGCCAAGCCCAAGGCAATGGTTAACTCACCATGCATCATTTCAAGACAGACTTGATTAGTTGATAGGCTGATGAGCAACCACCACAAGCAAAGACAGGACAGTATTATTACTATTAAGGACACGATATACTGTAGACTATGACTATGTATGGCCTTTGTCACTAAATTTGTGTTCCCGCAGATCTGTAAGTAATACTATAATACATGTGTGTGTGGGCGTGTTTGTGTGTATGCGAAAGTGCTATAAGAATTTCAATTGACATCTTATTCATGTATGTGGTCTTGTTGTTTTTTTTCCAGAAAATATGAAACTATTTCCAAATTTCACCAACAAGAGCAATTTTTTGCTTGTCAACCCCAACACAATGAAACTGTGTGGCCTTGGTGTTGGACAGCCTTGCAATATAGACAACAGTTACGTCTTGACATCTTGGCCTTGCAGTTCTATCTCGCCTACATGTGTTTTGCTTCCACCACTGCTGGCAGGTCATCTCCTCAGTAAAGAGGGGGTGAAAGATTGTTCTCTTGTCACAGTAGAGAGATTTCAGCCATCAAAAACAGACGCACACACTGTAAAAATAGATCTGGAGTAAGTTTAGCATTTGATCTTGCTTTCACTCTATTCATAGAGTCTATGATCATGTTATTTGTTATAAAATCATAATAGTGAATGTTTGTTGTTACTGAATCAGTGAATGTACTCAGTTAGTATCAACATTGATGTGTCTGTTATTATTACATGTATGTTACATTTTTAGCGATATGTGATCTGATCATATTGTTCTGCTTCATTTGTTGCAGAATATCATCAGATGCAGTAAATGTCAGTGACTTCTTAAAAATTCTCAGATGTAAAATGGGTGTGTTTGTTATTTTCTGAAATAGAGTTCAACTTCAAGAAAAGTTGTTTTTTTCCCATAATCATAGTTTTGATAAAATCACATACTTTGTGAGATGATCTTGGATTGTTCTTCTTTGAAACATAAACCATGGCATTGGATATATGAATGTTTGTTCCTACAGGACTAGGTCCACCCCAAAAAATGTCTGTTTACAATAACATTGAGAAAAAAAAAAGGGTCGGTCTGTAAGTGTAAGCTTACTTTATTTTTCGGAACTTTTTCACCTTGGGTGCAAATGTTTGGCTTTTTTCTTCTTTTTTTTTTTTCAGACAATCCACACAAAAAAGTTTAGGGTTGGGCCAAAAAATTAGGATTTGGTCGGGATACCGTAAACAGACATTTTTCTTTTTTTGGCCTTAGTGAAAGGAAGCTAGATATTATTTGTTAGTATTTTAATGTTGGGTTCTGATTATTGAGTCACTGTGCAAAAATAGCTACACACCCGCTACTTATACCTATGCCTACATTCCAGAAAGAATGCAATAATTTGACCACAAGGAGTAAATCAATTAAAGGAAAGTGACTTAAAGAGAAGAATGAATACACTTTTATGACATTTAAGTCTTTTTTGTTTTGTTGTTGCATATATATTTTATAGAACTAATTATATAGAACTTTTTCACAAATAGCTTATTTATTACGTTGGGTTTTTTTTTGTTTTTTTTTCTTTCTGCTACATTTTCAGAAAACCAGTATATCCGAGAAGATTCTACACACACTTTGCGTTACTTTGGACAACTCATGAAATTTCATGTTAAAACAATACAGCCTTGCTTTCCTCCTTTGACAAGCTCACCAGCTAGCAGTTCTCCTGTTTCTCAAAATCTTTGTGACGGCATGGCACTACTAGAGATCTCCACTGATGATGACACTTCTCAAACTTTGAATTCTTCATTGATTCACAGCTCTACCCCTTTGAAGCAAAGCTGCATTGACAGCCTAAATAAAAAATGTAATTCATCTCCAGTTTCCGCTCTCTCGCCTGAACAAAAGAGGGATGCAAGCTTGTGTAGTGCGTCTCCAGTGCAAACAACCCCTCTGAAGTCAGAGTGGCAACGGCCAGATCAATTTTGTACACCAGTGATTGAATCAAGCAGGACTGATGCTGCACAGTCTCAGTTTATTAAGGTGACTTCACGGACAAAGTTTCTCCTGCAAGAATCTTCCCCCCAAAAAGGAGAAGCGTTTGAAAAAAAAATTACATTCAGTTCCATTGGGGGGCTTTCTGAACAGATTGCACAAATCAAGCGTCTTTGTGTTGAACCGCTTATGGCTATGAAAATGGGAAAGCTTCCAGGTAATTGTGTTTGTGTCTGTGTGTGTGTGTAAATAAAATTGGTGGTATCCTTTATAAACATGTGCATAAAAAATAATAATAAATTGTCACTGTACAAATGAGTCGCGTTGACTGAGCCATTTATTTTGTGCCTATAGTATTAGTACTGTATAAAATTAAAATTCAAGATGGTGTGCTCTCTTACCACGATGAACACAGCAGTTTATTCTTGACATTATGTTTAAAAATTTTCTTGGGTGTTAATAATAATTGTTAATATTACTTACAGATGTTCCCCCTGAGCGAGGGATTTTGTTATGTGGTCCTCCAGGCACAGGAAAAATGATGCTTGCTGATGCTGTAGTCAATGAACTGGAGATCAACACACTTCGTATATCGCCAGCAAACTTTTACAGCCAGTAAGATGCAGTTTTGGTTTTTTTATAATCCATAAGTTCATTATTTGTAGCATTGTAAAAAATATTTTTGCAATGAAACGACACTCATGGCAAAGTGATTTTTTAAAAAAAAAGCCTCTGTTTAATATTTTATTCTTATGCAGGTACATGGGCGAGTCTGGTGAAAAACTACAACATGCTTTCTTGGCTGCTTGCAAGGGGTAAATATATGCATTTATTTGTTCACATGATTTTGGTGTATTTGGTTCCATTTTATATATATATATATGAGAAGCTCTCTGAGTTTGTAAGTGCGCTATATAAGAGTAATCTCTTTCTTTCTTTTATATATATTTCAGCATATATATAAAGAAACATGATTCTTTGTGTTCAAAGAAGCTCTTTTTACTATCACTTTGCATTTGCTCATGCTTATACTAATACATGTATTTTGTTGTTTCAGGTCAACAAGCCTGATCATTATCAGTCAACTGCATGTGTTGTGCCCTTGTCCACGATCCAGTAGAACTGATGCACAGAAAAAAATGGTGGAGCTTTTCTGCTCTGCAATGGACCAGATTTCTGAAGTAAGGTTTGGTGTTTCTCTTTCTTTATGATAAATTTCAGTCTCCACAGTAGACTTCGATATTTTGTGTGTAAATGTTTGATTTATTTATTGCTGCTCTCACACAGATCTCAATCCGGACTGCTATAACTGTGATTGGCATCACAAGCAAGGTGGAAGATGTTGACCCAGAGCTTCTTCGTCCTGGAAGATTTGGCACCAAAGTGGAAACTACTGTCCCTACAGCAGAGGAGAGAGAGCAGGTGAAAGTGTATTTGTTACCTTTGTCGCGTTTTTGTATGCATATATGGATGTGATGTTGGCCACTTCTGTTATTTTATGCAATAATTATTAGCATTATCAATGAACTCCGGTAAAGTAAGATTATGAAATCGGTTAAAAGGGGGGGGGAAAAAATTTTGTGCTATATTTGTATTTTTAAAAAATGGAAATTGCTTTCTTGTTTTGTCCAAATGTTTTAATGTATTTATGTCATAAGTGTTATTGTAGTATCTTATTGACTTTAAAATAGTTTATATAGTTATTTTCCTTTATTTTTTGACAGATTCTCCATAAGCTTCTACAGGATGTTTCACATTGTTTATCCAGTGCAGATATAAAGAGCATAGCAGAGAATACTCATGCTTTTGTTGGAGATGATCTCCTTGGAGCTGTGAACAAAGGTTTGTCTAGTGATTCATAATGAACAGTCCCTTGTTATGACCAAAAAGCAGAGTAATTGCATCTTATCACTTTGCTTTTAAATTTCTTTCACAGTACTTCATGGACTACATGGTGATAACTTTTTTGCATTGACTTGATTCACCTTGTAATCTTTTATGGTTAAAATCCTATAGTCCGTAAAATATTTCTGTTGGCATTCTTAATTATATTTTGGGTGGGGCTGGAAAAGAATCTTCAGTACATGTATGTTTTGTACGTTATCAATTAGGGGTGTTCGGTTTTACCGGTTTTCCGGTTAAAATCGGTTCGACTTTCTCACGGTTCGGTAAACCGGTTTGGCCTTAAAAAACCGGAAAACCGCGGTTTTTCTAAGGGATATCACTCTTCCCGTAAAGCACTAGCAAAATGGCAGAAACAGATAAATTCGTAGCGAACACGCGTGGGAAAGCTGACATTTGGAGATTCTTTCTCCTGCGAGAGACAGAAGCGGGAAAGGTTGACCCGAATTTCACAGAACACAAACTTGGAACAGGCTTTTAATCTTTCAATGCGCATTGTTTTTCTAACCAATATGACATTCGCAACTTCAGATTCCACCAACGGTTTCACAAACTCAAAATTGAAAAGCAAACTCCCATATCTACCCACAGTGGAGGAGGGAAATAGCCTCTGAGTTAAGTAGCTAGCGACATAAATTCTCCCCCCCCCCCCCCCCAAAATTCAATACAGAGGTTATTTCCCTTGCTTACTATGCGCCTTTACCCGGGGTGACCAGTTGCAACTTCTAGCCGGGTTAACCGGTTTTAAACCGCGGTTTTCTATTGGAAAAACCGGTTTGAGAAATCGTACCGGTTCCACCCTCTATTATCAATGCTTTTAGAGGGGACATTAGTATTTAGCTAAGAACTGATGAGCTTGAACTTCCATCATTCCAGCTGAAGTTATCTGCAAGTGTCGGGCAGGAGGTGACATTGTGATGATGTCCAAGAATGACGTGAGACAGGCAGTGAAATATATCAGCCCAAGTAGCATGAAAGCAGATCAGTCTGAACGTCATGTTCCACAGGTAAAACAGCCTTGTGTTTATTGCATAGATTTTACGTAACACTAAGTAGTTTTGAGGATGCGGGTTCCTGACTGTTTTCATATATGTATAATGTGTTTTGTTGTTTATAAAAATTATGAATAAACACACCTGATATAGACATACACATAAAAGCAAAGCACATTTAATTCTGTGTTAATGTTTATTTCAGAACGTTTATAGTAGTTTATACTTCTTATTCATTGTGGTGGGCAGCCATTTTTCTGAAGGAGCTTGTTGCTGTCTGTAGATTTGTGTATATAACTTCATTTTCCAATTTTTGTGCAAAATGTTGTTTTGCTTGCTGCAGGTGCGATGGGCTGACATAGGAGGACAAGAGAGTGTGAAAATGAGACTGAAGCAAATGGTGGAATGGCCACTTCTGCATGGAGATGCTTTCTGTCACTTCGGCTTGAAGATGTCTGGTGGGTTTTTGATGTATGGCCCGCCAGGATGCTCAAAGACCATGATCGCCAAAGCTTTAGCTGGAGAGAGTGGATTGAATTTCTTTGCTGTCAAGGTCCGTCTAATGATTTACCTCTGAAGTTATAAATATTTATTTACAGGGCTATTCTGCTTTGCTATCCAGATGAATTTAGTATTTTGCTCCAAGGTATAAAATGTTTACAAGCTGAGTTACAATTTTCATATATGTTGATGGAAAATGAGTCAGGCATTCAGATTGTTAACGCTGTAATTGATTAATGATTCGAATACTTGAAGTGGTTTTAAAAAATTATAATAACATTTACTTATTTGCTTTATATTGTCGAATTATAATTAAACTGCTTAGTGCACACAGTGTTGTTTTAACGATGAGCACACTTAGTGTTAGTTTTAGAGAATAATTAAAACACAATATTTTACAATCAATTCTATGTTTCATCTACCTGTTGTTTCTGTTAGATGTTGGAAGTGTGAAATATATGTGTTAATGGCAACATAACTGTTATCTGCAACCCATCTGTTAACATGTTCAGGGACCTGAGTTGCTCGACAAATATGTTGGAGAATCAGAGAGAGCAGTTCGGGAGCTTTTCCATAAAGCTAGGTCTGCTGCCCCTGCCATTGTTTTCTTTGATGAGATTGACAGCATCGCTGTGGAGAGAGGAGTGTAAGTTCAGAAAAATCTTGTGATAATGTTGTCCTTTTCAAGATTGTTGTCTTTAGCTATTCTGACTGAACTTTTTAATTACAGAAACATAGTTTATCTTTCCCTTTTTATATGTTATTTGTTTAAACTTTCAGGGCTAAAATAGTTGTAAAATCACAATACAGTGGAACCTCTCACAACGACCCCCCTCTATAACGACTCCCCCGCTACAACGACCCATTTTATTTTAACCGATGTATTTCCTTATATTGCTGTCATCAGTATAGCGACTCCCTCGCTATAACGTCTAACGACCGATCTTTGCAGACCGTATAGCGACTTTCTCGGCATGACTGCACAATAAAAACTGTCTACGATCTTGTTCAGCACAGTCAGACAGGTACCTATATGTGACACGCCAGCCGATAAAGTAATCTTCTATAAGTTTGACGTCATCTTGTAACGTCACATTCTAGATTCTACTCGTTTGGGGTTTGCATTTCACTTTATTCACATCACGAGCGCGGCACTGAGAAGAAGCAAAGAAAGCGTGATGGGATGATGGAGTCTACAAAGAAAAGAAAATTTTTATCTCTGGAAGATCGAGTTAATGTTGTAAACAGACACAAAAAAGGAGAGACTGCCATTGCGATCGCAAAGAGTCTTAAAGTTGGAAAAACACAAATTCAAGGAATTATCCGAGACAAAGATGACATTCTTAAAAGGTGGGAAAGTGGTGATAATGTCGATCGTACGCGATCAAAACAGAGGAAGACAACATACTCGGAAGTAAATGAGAAAGTTTGGGATAGGTTTCTGGATGCTAGAAGAAAGAATATTCCGATCACTGGCAAATTGATTCAAGAAAAGGCCATTATGCTCTCTGTAAAGACCCCTCTCTATAAAGACCCCTCTCTATAAAGACCGATTTTTTTCAACATTTTCAAGGTCGTTGTAGAGAGGTTCCACTGTATATGATTATTGTTAATGTAAAAGGGTCTGTTTTTTGCTGGGGTTCATAACATATTCACTTGCATGGAAGCTAGCACAGACAGCCATGTGTTGTTGTCAATGACAGTGATGTTCTTTATGAAAAAGTAGGGAGTCACACTTGGCATAAAAAATGCCCTTCACACTTTGTAGGGGACGCCGAATCTGTCTGCGTACAACAGAAACTCTGCCTAAAGGCAGAAGTTAGCATATCAAAGCATTAATCTCATGACAGCAGATGGATAGACAGAAGCATAAGATTCAGACAGCCATGCACGAGAACCACACGCTGCAGAAACTCATTCATTCCATCTGCAATTCACATCAAATCCCAGGTGGGGCGTTAGGTGAAGGTGCTGTTGCTCTGACAACAGATTTAGGGGACTTTCTTTCCTTTCCTTTTGTGATACTAGACATATTTTACACTTAGTTGTCAGTTGGTTTTCTTCTTTAGTTACACTGATGGCGAATGATAGTGTGTCATGGATATAGTATTAATTTGTTGTTGTATGTATTATATACTTTGTGATGATATTCTGGGGAAGATACGTTTATCTTACTAGGGGGTAAGACTTATTGATAGATGGGCGATGCGCTACCACTATCGATCGTTCTTTTACCAGAAGTCCTAAAGTGGTGTGAGAGACAGGTCACGGTACTTTGGTCACATAAAATTTATATTTGTTCTCGGGAATTTTAGTATCATTTGGCTCAACTTGAGAACCGGTGATGACTAATCAAAAGACTAGATTATTATGTCTCAAGAGAAGAAAACTAATAACTACACAACAATACAAATAGAATGACACCAGTCGTATGTGTGTAATTTCACTTTTTATATATTCAACACAAACTTTAACATTTCTGCATTAATCGGTAAATTAATAAGTAATATAGTTCCAAGTGCTGGGAAAATGTTTTAACAGGTTTCTTTCGTCATTTGCTACCTGCGGTTACGATTTTCACTGTTCGTAAGTTTCAAAGGTTCTAGTTTCTCGAGGGTATGACTCAGTTGTTGTGGGGGACTTAGCTAAGGTAAGTCGGGTCGCTCTTGAAGCTGTGGGGTTTGGACGTGGTCAGGTAGAATCGTGGTAGTTCTCCTTGGTTCCACGGGAGCGACGGTCAGGCGTTCGTCTCCACAAACGTGATGATCCCAGGTCCGACCTGTAAAAGTCGGAGCCCTGGCTACAGTATTCTCGTTAGCTATAAGTGTGCGGTCCCCTCTGCAAAGTGTCTATAGCATCAGACACCTGCAGGGTTCCCATATGCACAATTCAATTCGAATCTTAAGGCTAAGGTACATCAAACCACATGCATACTGTCTCAGAAACAATAATCTGTTTCTGTAACTATATATCAAGAACATATTATTTATACATGGCAATCAATATACAATAAACATACACATATCAAAACTATTAGTGTTATCTTACTTGTAGACTCTGGGACTCGTGAAATCGTCTTTTACGTCTCTAGCACCCTCTTGATGAGATGGAGATAGACGAACACTGCAGTTTGTTCCTTTGGTCGACCCTCACAGCCTAACAGTTCTTTTGCGACTGATCAGTTGAGATTTGGTCCCCAGAGGTATGCAAAAGTTCCCAATAGTCTTCTGACCAATCGTTTTTAGCTCTTGTTTTCGATAATCTCGCCTCTACAGAATTATGGTTCTAATTTGAATAGTTCCTCCCCTTCTCTCTCGTCACTGGACACGCATAATCACTTTTCAAGTGGAGTATCAGGGATAGAGTGAAGAACAGATGCCATAACGATAAGCGGTGCCTGCCCAATACGGGTGACATCATCTTGGTAACTTTTGGCTGGAGTGAGCTACTTAGTGTCTCATGGCGAAGACAACGCTATGGTTAGTTTTTGACTAAAGTATGCTATTTAGAATTCTTGGTCGCCAAGCCTGTTGATGGTATCGGTAGCTATCGGCGGTGTGCCTGTTTCAAGGAAGTTAATTTGCCATGTGTGTGCTGCTTGTTAGCTAACTGTTGTATTAATGTCCAGTTTCGTTTCGATGGTATCTCTGTTTCGCTAAGCTAATTTCCTACATGTTTGTCGTCAATATTTATGCTGTTACATAGGCCCCCCAAAAACTATTCTTACACGTGGGTAAGAATTGGTACTGAAATGGTGGCGCAAATATGTACATGCATTATTTACATAGAGTACTGGGGAAGAGGTCACTGGGGTACAAAGCTGGGTGCATCCACCCGCAACTGTGAGGGGTTGGAAGCAAGGTTAGGTTTGTCTACAGTGGGCACGGGGTATCTGCTGAGGTAGTCAGCTCCGTGGTTACTCTTTCCGGGTATGTATTCTACATGAAATGAGTAGGGCTGTAGCAAGAGTGACCAACGCATGAGTCTGGCGTTGAGTTTCTGCGATGACGCAAGGAAGGTTAAGGGTTGGTGGTCGCACTGCACCTTGAAATGAGCGCCATACAAATACATCTGGAATTTCTGGATGGCCCAGACCAATGCCAAACATTCTTTTTCTACTGTTGCGTAATTGTGTTCAGCTTTGTTTAATTTCCGGCTGGCATAAGCGACTGGCAGGAGAAGTGTAGGGTCATTGGGGTCAGATTGTAGTAGGGTTGCTCCTAAACCTTGATTGCTCGCATCTGTGCGTAGCACGAATGGTTGGGTTGCATCGGGCAACTTCAGGATGGGTTGTGAGGTGAGTCTAGCTTTCAGGGTTTGGAACGCATCTTCGCACTCGGCATTCCATTCTACTTTCTCGGGCGCTTTCTTCTTGGTTAGATCAGACAATGGCGCGGCGATGGAGTTGAAGTTGGCAACGAATTTCTGGTAGTAGCCACATAGGCCTAGAAACGATTGCACATCTTTTTTGTTTATCGGGCGCGGTGCCTTGTTCATTTTCGCGATGTTCTTGTCTTCCGGAAGAAGACTGCCGTGTCTGAGTGTGTGACCGAGAAACTCTATCTCTTCGTATCCTAGCAGGCACTTTGTCGGTCGGGCTGTTAGTCCGGTTTCCCTAAGTCGCTGAAGAACGGTAGAGAGAAGTCTTAAGTGGTCATCCCAGGTGTGGGTCGCGATTAAGATATCATCCATAAAGTGATGGAGTTCTTCTTCTTGAATGGGCGCGAGAAGTTGTTTCATCATGCGTGAGAAAATGCTTGGTGCGTTGTTCAGTCCAAACGGTAAGACATTGAACTCATAGTGGCCATCAGCTGTACTGAAGGCTAGATACGGTCTTAGGTGCTCTGGCACCGGTATCTGATAGTACCCTTTGCTTAGGTCTATTCGCGAAAAGTATTTTGCGTTATGCAATTTCGCGAACAGTTGTGCTGTGTCTGGTAGCGGTTCAGCTTGGAATTCCGTCACGGCATTCAGTCTGCGGTAGTCAATGCATAAGCGATGCTCTCCGCTCGGTTTGCGTAATAGGACTATTCCAGCGCTGTATGGGGAGGTTGAGGGGGAAATTATTCCTGCCTCTAATAGGGTTTCTATCTCCTGCTTGACAGCGGTTTGTTTGGCAAGCGGGATAGGGTACGGTTTTACTCGGACAGGGGTAGTGTCAGTCAAGGTCATTGTCACTTCAACTAACGGTGTCTGTCCAGGTATGTCCGTCAACACTGCTTGGTGTTGTGCAACTATCTCCATTATCTGTCTTTGTCTGTCTGTCGATAGTTTTGGGTTGATAGCTACGTCTCTGTAGGTCTCGCTACTTTTCAGCGGATACTCGATAGCTAAATCCTCTGTTGCTTCGACTTCTTCTGCTATAGACAAAGCCATTAAATGATCTGTGGATGTTGCGTCATCGCGGTCTAGGTACCGTTTGAGCAAGTTGATGTGGTACATTCTCTCTTTTCCCTTTACCTTGATCCGGTAGTTTGTTCGCGACACTTTTTGCGTGACTACGTACGGGCCTTGCCATGCAATTTCTAGTTTGTTGGAACCGCTGGGGAGTAGGAGTAGGACTTTGTCTCCTTCAGCTAATTCTCGCTCTTTGGTGTTTTTGTTGTAGTGCCGAGCCTGTCGCGCGCGAGCTTGTTTGATGGCAGACGTTGCGAGTTGCCAGGTAGAGTGTAGGCGGCCACGTAATTCCGTTACGTATTGGGTAGCTGTTTTAACCTCTTCGTCTACCTGAGAATCTGTCCATCCTCGCTTCAGTGCTTCCAGTGGACCGGCTATCGGACGACCAAATAACAAGGTTGCCGGGGGAAATCCCGTAGACGCGTGTGGAACCTCACGATACGCGAACAGCGCGGCGGCTACGTAGGTATCCCAAGTCTCTGGCTTTTCGTTTACGAGTTTGCGCAGGATGGAAATTAGCGTACCGTTAAACCGTTCGACTTGACCGTTACTCTGAGGGTGGTAGGGAGATGAACGAACGTGTTTCGTCTGAATGAGAGAGAATACTTCTTGCATCATCTTTCCCGTAAACCGCGATCCGTTATCTGTTAGGATTTGGTCGGGAAATCCAACTCTTGTGAACATAGTGACCAGCGCTTCTGCTACTCGTTTGGTATCGATAGTAGGCAGGGGTGTTGCTTCACACCACATGGTGCAAGTATCCACTAAGGTTAGGATGTACCGATTGCGCTTTTTTGTGAGTGGCAGTGGGCCTACGATGTCTACTGCTACTCTGTGGAATGGGGTACCGGTGACGGGCATTTCGCCTAGCGTTACTGGGACGGTCCATCTCTTTGATGCTACCTTCTGGCACTGGGGACAGGAGCGGACAAAGCGCGTAATGTCTCCTGTTATTCCCGGCCAATGATAGTGAGCGGTAATTCTCTGAATTGTTGCACTCACGCCCATGTGTCCGCTAAATGCAATGGCGTGTCCTACCTCTAGTACCTGTGGTCTATGTTTGGCAGGGACAACTAATTGAGAGTGGTCGTGGTCTGTCTGTCTGTACAGTAGTCCGTTTTTCTCAAAGAACTCTCCTTTCTTAGGTGGGTCATGCACCTGAGGGAGTTTTTTGTAGCATTTAGCTAATGTGGGGTCAGCTAGTTGATCTGCCCTCATCTCGGCTGGTGCCGGATTAGCAGGGAGATTATCTGCAGCGTCCTGTCTTATCTGTGCTCTAGTTTGGACTGATGCAACCGATGCCGGCGCAATTGGCGTCCCTAAATACACATATTTGCACCCTAGTATGATGTCATACAAAGGTGCATCCATTACTGCCGCTTTTACTTTTCCTGACACATATCGGGAGTCTACATGGACTATCGCGATTGGTAAGGTGGAGGCGGGTATGGATCGATCAGGGCCTTGCAAAGTGACGGTCTCGTCGGTGATGTCATCAGCCGCTACAAGAGTTCGACTGACGATTGCTTTGTACGATAATCCGGTGTCGTATAGACATGACGCGGTTTTTCCGTTCACTACAACTTTCTCACTGACTGGGGGTCGGGACTTATCTGAAGTCTCCAGTTCAACGGTACTAGTTTGACTTACAGCCACTGTGTGCGTTTGATTCGCTGTTCTACGGCAATCAACTGTGTTATGGTTAGTCCTTTTGCAGTTAGAACAATATTTCCGGGGGTTTTGACCTTGACCGGGCGGTTTCACCGAGTTTTGGGTTTTCTTGTTATCCGAATTCTGCTGATTCTGATTAGACTGCTGTGTTTGTTGCGGGTGGAGTTTCTGGTTGTTTCCATCTCTGCTGGGTTTATCTGTTACCTTGCGTTTAGCTTCATTTTCATGCGCGGTGGTGTACCGGTCCGCTAGTTTGATTAGATCAGCTAAGTTCTCGGCACCTTGTTCCGCGGTGAACATCCTAGTTTCTGGCGTCATTGCACCGCGTAACTGTTCGCTAAGGATTAGTTCAGCAAGATCTGCGAATGATTCTTCTAGGTTGGATAAGGCTAACCATTTACGCAAGTAGGTTTCCAATCTGTCTACAAACTGACTGTGGCTTTCACCTTTCTCTTTCCGTGAGTTGCGCAATTTCTTACGGTAGGTTTCGGCGGTCAACTCGAACCATATCAAAAGTGCTTTCTTTAGAGCTGGGTAATCGTTACTTTGTCCTGTGGGCAATTTCGTATACACGTCATAGGCTGTACCCCTCAATCCTTGAGCTAATTTTATGTTCCATTTGTTATAGTCAAGTTCGAATTCCTGTGCTAAGCGCTCAAACCGATCAAGATATGCATCTATCCTATCAACTTTCTCGTCAAATGGACTTAGAAAAAAATTCATGCCTGGAGTGATGGACGGAGGTTGGGGAGGGTTGTCAGATGAGTTTGACAGTAGGCTAATATTCGGGTCAGTTGCCCGAGCTGCTATCAACTGGTCCCTTTCTTTTTCCCTGGCTTCAATGTCCAACTTTTTTAGACGTTCTGCCATATCTAATTCCATGCCTTTTAACTTTTCTGCTGCCGAGCGTGCTCTCTCTGCCTCTTCCAACTCAAGGAGTCTTAACTTTTCAGCAGCCTTGTCCGCACGATCTCTTTCTTCAGCACGGTTTTTTTCCAATTTATCCCATTCTGAGGTTACATACGTGATTAAATCTTGCCCTGCTAGACCTAGTGCTATTCCCTCCTCCCTTAATTCACGGCGTACTTTTATGAAGTCGGCCATGATAGATTTCTAGATCTCCAGAGTCCAAAAGCAAGATAACCTAAATACTATTAGTCAATCTAGATTAACACAAGTACAATCAATCCCTATGTGAGATGTTACCAGCAATCCACAACAATTTTCAATCAATGCATAAGACACAATTATCTTACATCAATCAATACATACATGTGCATACAACAATCAATTCAATCATGCAATTCAAAAAATCAAGAAAAAATTTTTCCCCAATGTAACTGAGTCAACTCTCGGATTTTGTACTAGACCACTGTTACGAATCCTAAGTGAGATAATGTTTTCTATTCGATATTATCTTTAGTTACTCAAGATATAGATACAAAAATTTATTATCCCGGACGAGCCCCCATATGTGATGATATTCTGGGGAAGATACGTTTATCTTACTAGGGGGTAAGACTTATTGATAGATGGGCGATGCGCTACCACTATCGATCGTTCTTTTACCAGAAGTCCTAAAGTGGTGTGAGAGACAGGTCACGGTACTTTGGTCACATAAAATTTATATTTGTTCTCGGGAATTTTAGTATCATTTGGCTCAACTTGAGAACCGGTGATGACTAATCAAAAGACTAGATTATTATGTCTCAAGAGAAGAAAACTAATAACTACACAACAATACAAATAGAATGACACCAGTCGTATGTGTGTAATTTCACTTTTTATATATTCAACACAAACTTTAACATTTCTGCATTAATCGGTAAATTAATAAGTAATATAGTTCCAAGTGCTGGGAAAATGTTTTAACAGGTTTCTTTCGTCATTTGCTACCTGCGGTTACGATTTTCACTGTTCGTAAGTTTCAAAGGTTCTAGTTTCTCGAGGGTATGACTCAGTTGTTGTGGGGGACTTAGCTAAGGTAAGTCGGGTCGCTCTTGAAGCTGTGGGGTTTGGACGTGGTCAGGTAGAATCGTGGTAGTTCTCCTTGGTTCCACGGGAGCGACGGTCAGGCGTTCGTCTCCACAAACGTGATGATCCCAGGTCCGACCTGTAAAAGTCGGAGCCCTGGCTACAGTATTCTCGTTAGCTATAAGTGTGCGGTCCCCTCTGCAAAGTGTCTATAGCATCAGACACCTGCAGGGTTCCCATATGCACAATTCAATTCGAATCTTAAGGCTAAGGTACATCAAACCACATGCATACTGTCTCAGAAACAATAATCTGTTTCTGTAACTATATATCAAGAACATATTATTTATACATGGCAATCAATATACAATAAACATACACATATCAAAACTATTAGTGTTATCTTACTTGTAGACTCTGGGACTCGTGAAATCGTCTTTTACGTCTCTAGCACCCTCTTGATGAGATGGAGATAGACGAACACTGCAGTTTGTTCCTTTGGTCGACCCTCACAGCCTAACAGTTCTTTTGCGACTGATCAGTTGAGATTTGGTCCCCAAAGGTATGCAAAAGTTCCCAATAGTCTTCTGACCAATCGTTTTTAGCTCTTGTTTTCGATAATCTCGCCTCTACAGAATTATGGTTCTAATTTGAATAGTTCCTCCCCTTCTCTCTCGTCACTGGACACGCATAATCACTTTTCAAGTGGAGTATCAGGGATAGAGTGAAGAACAGATGCCATAACGATAAGCGGTGCCTGCCCAATACGGGTGACATCATCTTGGTAACTTTTGGCTGGAGTGAGCTACTTAGTGTCTCATGGCGAAGACAACACTATGGTTAGTTTTTGACTAAAGTATGCTATTTAGAATTCTTGGTCGCCAAGCCTGTTGATGGTATCGGTAGCTATCGGCGGTGTGCCTGTTTCAAGGAAGTTAATTTGCCATGTGTGTGCTGCTTGTTAGCTAACTGTTGTATTAATGTCCAGTTTCGTTTCGATGGTATCTCTGTTTCGCTAAGCTAATTTCCTACATGTTTGTCGTCAATATTTATGCTGTTACATACTTCCCTTATTAGGCCTATACAGTCAATGCATTGATTTTAGACTTCTTAGTAAGAATGTGGGTATAACGTTGTTGGTGACGGTATGATGTGAGCATGTGATGTGAATCTGTTATTTTTGCATGTTTTTTTTTAATTAATGTATTTTACAGACACCCAAGCAAGTTTGTAATTTCTCTTGTAGAGATGAATAAAGATGAATTGTATTGACTCCATTCACACTTGCCACACCACAGTACACAGACTTCTTTCAGGTTTTGGTCTTCTTGTCCCTATTTTATTACATATATTCAGACTTATTTGTTTGCTCCAGATCTGGTGGAGAGGGAAGTAGTGCTGCCTGTCGTGGAGTTTTGACACAGCTGCTTACAGAGATGGATGGCTTTGTTGAACTAGACAAAGTTATAGTCATTGCTGCAACCAATCGGCCAGATAAGATAGACTTTGTGAGTTTAATAAGTAATTGTTGCCTAAGGTCTATTGTATGATTGATTTTAGTCATTCTTGAGTATGTGAATATTTATTTTTATTGTTGTAATATATGTTGTATAGTTGGAAAATTAAAATTATGAATGTCATTGTCATCGTTAGATATCTTCAACAGAACTGCTTTAGATGTTGTGATATGATATTGCATTCATTTTCTGTGATGATTTTTTTCATTGTATTCAATTTGACCATTGAGGATTTCACATGTTGTAATAAATAGTCAATTGATGATTTATTTGATGACATCAACAACAAATGATCTGAAGATTATTTTTTGTTTTTCCTATTCTTTATCCTTAGGCCCTATTGCGCCCAGGCCGACTGAGTCAAATTGTGTATGTACCACTACCGAATGCGGAGACACGCAGAGCAATTCTAGAGATCGCTACCAAGACAACACCTATAGCACCAGATGTTTCTCTGGATGAACTGGTTCTTAGGACTGAACACTTCTCTGGGGCTGAGGTGTGTTTGTACTTTGTTTCCATTGGCACATTTCACCTTTGCTTTTTCACATGTGTATGTTTGCCTCTCACTCTCTCTCTCATTCTCTCTCTCTTGTTCTTTAATTCCTCTGGAACAGACATTAGCTCTAGTCCTTTATTTATTTATTTATTTTAAATTGTTAATTATTTTCCTTCATTATTTAATTATTTTTATTATTGATTTATTTTTCTATTCAATATTTATAGGCCATTATTGGAGCAGTCTTATTTTGAATATATATATATACTCCTCTTCTTGCTTCATTGCAGCTTATGCAGCTGTGCCATCAAGCAGGATACAGCGCCATAGAAGAGTTTAGGGAACAAGCAAGAAAAATACATATGCGACATTTTGAGGCAGTACTAGAAACACTCAGGCCACAAACAACGGCAGATAAAATCAAGTTCTATGAAGACTTTCATTCCAAGTTGATGATGGCTGCCACATAAAACTTTTGGGATCAGTTTCGATCGTTTTGTTTCAGCAATTCGTAAAATAAATCAAAAAGTGTTTGTTTTTTGTTTGTTTGTGTTCGTGTAGTTAAATGTCCCAACTCAGTGTCTGTTATTGAAGAAAAGCAAATTCCTATATAATTATCATGTTGGGTAAATGAATACAATTCTGAATCTGAATACTAATCATGTTCTTCTGGTTATGCATATATGTCTGTGAGTGACTGTAGATTTGTATATATTTCTCTAAATAGTTTTCAGTAAACAGTTTGAGTAACGGTGTAGTTGTTCTTTTTGACTAAAAAATGTATTGCCCCTAAACATATACATTGCATGCATACATATTCACCTCAAAATACATGCAAAAATACCAACGTTCATATATTATTTAACACATTGATACATGAAAATAAAAGTAAGTTAAAAAGATATGACGGAGTGGAACTGAACTACTTTCTTTCCTTAAAGTTAACAATATTATTTCCCATGCAGGGTTTATTCTTGGCGTCGGTCATCGGTCATTGACGCATAAAAATCTGAAATGACCGATTGGTTTTCCAGCCAGCTGGTCAAGTGACCTATTGATTTTACGATCGGGCGGTCAAACTTTGCGAAGATTTGTCATTTAAAAAGTTCTATACAAACTGCGAACTCAATAAAACTTAGCAAAACCATTATCAAAACGAAATCATTTACCCTTTCAGCATAATACAAACTTTTCCGATCCATAGTTTTCATTGCTGACATGCAACGCGCCAACGCATTGACAGTCACAGTGTAGATCTAGTTTGTGATTCCATTTTGTCAACAAACAAAAAAATGCCTCCGAAAAAAAACATGGTGTTTAGGCCTATAGAGTAATACTATAGCCTAGTTTGTTTTGTTTTTTTTCATTTAAAGATGCACATTATTAAATTATTAGTAATGTCATTATTATTATTATTATTATTGTTATTATTATTATCTAACTAATAATTTACGGATCTATTTACATGTATGTACTTTGGCACTGTTGGATTGTCTCCCTCTTTTGGCAGTGCACAGATTGTGTAGTGTGTACTAATGATGTCACACATGACGTAGATGATTTGTTTGTGGGTTATTTTAAACTAATGTATTTTTTATTTAATTATTTATTTTATTTAATTTATTTGTGTTCATTTCTTTATTCATTAGTAAGTATTATTTTTATAATTATTTCTTTTTTATTTTATTTTGTGGAGGTAATTAAATAAGGTTAAAGAATGGATGCGGACTTGTACTTTTTCCATAGAAACATAAAAAATGTCGGCAGCATCATGAAATGTCTTGATAAAGGTCTTTGTCACTGATGCCCGAATTTTAAATAGAGAGAGAGAGACTCGGGGAGTTATTTTATACCATTTGTACTGATAAGCGATCGAATGAGACTGTGTGACTTATTGCTTTCCAAAATGACCTATTGTTTTTCCTGTGAACTGGTCAAATGACCTATCATGGTCACTTTCAAGATTAATCCCTGCCCATGCATGGGAATTTTGTGTGCTTGGTTCCCATGAACTACACACCCAATCGATGTTGGCATGTAAACCCAACTAGTGCACATTTTCCACTCCACACTACTGTTCAAGTATGGAAAGCGTCAAAAGTGCATGCAATTGCACATGAAAATGCACACGCAATTGCACGCCTATCTAGCAGCTGATTGATCAAAAACTTAACACGCCAAACTGCGTAAATGCACATGCAATAATAGCACGTGCATTTACCTAAGAGTCGCATCAAAACTAGGAATGGGAAATGTCCGGAAATACATTCTATATACCAAAATAATGTCATTATAAATCGACAAATAAATTGCAATGTAACCCTCGCCACTCTGTCGCCAATCCCCAAATTAAATGTTTTAATAATTTATATTTACTATTCCATGTTTACTTTTTTTTTTTGCTGCAGTTTATTATCCCTTTCTATCGGGAAACTCTGGGCCGCCTCCCCCGGGGAAGGCGTAGTCGCAGCCAGTGGCGCGCCCAAACCCTACCTATCTAACATTATTTTTGGAATTTTTGCTGGGGGAGCAAACAGGAGTACCCGGAGAAAACCTTCGAGACGTTGCCCGAGTCGAAAGTAAATAATATTCGGAAAAACATAACGCCCAGATGCTGGCTCGAACCCACACCTGTCAGGCGCCATTGGTTTCTGGCTTGTGGACAAGGCCAACTTGGCCAACAAGGCCAACTTTGTGTCCAATAGAACAACAACAAATGTACACATAGTGTTACCAAAAGTTTGTATTCGCAGTGATAACATCTTAGCTTAGCAGTAAAAATTTAGCGTTAAAAAAAGTAAAAAAGTAACAAAACAAAGCTATAGTGAAGATTTAGGCCTAAAGAGTTCTAGATGATGAAAGTCAGCTGTGACATATTGCTCAGTGATGTAAACTAAATCTTTAAAAAATAGAGTCAGACTTCCAGATAACTAAACACACAGTCAGAACTACATTCTCCTTCAAAAAATGATCAAACGTGGTCTAAAATGATAAAGAAACCTACTCCTCTACTCTAATAAATATTTTCAGAAAATCTTAAGATCTAACACAGGCTCTGAAGTCTTTTTTCTCGTCTTTGTAAACTCATAGGCCTTTTACATAATATACATACATATACAATGTGGTATGTATATGGAGTTACTAGCGGCGTGATGTCAACAATCGGACCGCGAACTTGTTTTTTCCAACCTAGTTCCAGTCATTCGCCGAAAAAGGTAATTACCGAAGTCGAACGAAGCTCTCCGAGTCGAGCCAAGCTAAGCTATCCGATGTTTTACGAACGAATGCTGGCAGGATTACGTGAAACCACAGGCTGGGAAGTCTCGTCTTTCGTAGGCCTCAATTACATACTATACTACGTACGTATGTAGGAGGCCCACGAGTTTACAAAGACGAAAGAAAAGACTTCAGAGCCTGTGGTGAAACATCGATGCTTAAAAATAGCCGCTGTTGCTTCTAGATCTAATTTTATTTCGATCTGCACAGCTTCAAGCTTTAAGTCAAGTCGAGATTCGCATTTTGAAGCAGTTAGTATTATTATTTTATGATGACTAATATACTGATACAATTAATAATAAAGAGTAAAAGTAAATACATAACACATAATGCATACATACAACGATTTCACATCTATATCAACAATAAAACCATGACAAAACCTTAAAGCGCTATGGATACGTTGATGTCCCTTCAGCACAACAAGGCAAAGCAAGTTTATAATGGTCTCAAAAAACTGACATTTTTATTGCAAGCACCAAAGCAATTATTTATTTAACTAATATTATTCTTTTTAACTGATACAGTAAATTTGTGATATGTATTTCAATGATATGTATTTTAATGAGAAACACGTATTAAAAAAATGTTGTGTGGCAGGCGTAAATTTCCATAAATCATCTGAAAACTGGTAAATCTATAAGAAAAAAATAACCAGTAACACCATCTGAATATTTCGGATTACACCCAACTTCAGCAAAAACAAACAAAACGCCACTGACTACATTTACACCATTGAGCACGCACAGCAGCACACTATTCTTTTCTTTCTTTTTTTAAAAAGTAGGAATAATAGTAATAGTAATAATAATAATACTAATACTACTAATAATAATAATAATAACAAACAAATAATATCCTATCCTATCCTATCCTGTCCCATAACCCGAAGGTCGTAGGGGCACCACAGATGATCGTTTAACCAGCATACTCCATCTTTCTCTGTCCTCAGCAGCCCTGATGGCTTCGCTCAGTGTCAAACCAGTCCATTCTCGAATGTTGTCCTCCCACCTCTTTTTCGGTCTCCCTCTTCTTCTACCTCCTTGCACTGTGCCTTGCAGAATAGTCTTTGCAAGGCCTGATGATCTGGTGACGTGGCCATACCACCGAAGTTTCCGTTTCTTCACCACTGTTAGCAGGTCATCGTGTTGTCCAATGGCTTGTGTGATGGTCTGTCGGACTTCGTCGTTGGTGATGTGTTGGGTATAGGAAATGCCCAGAAGTCTTCTGTAGCACCTCATCTCCATGCTTTGTATTCTTCGTTGGAGATCTGCTGTGAGGGTCCATGCTTCGCAAGCATATAGGAAGATGGAGATGACAAGGGAGCGCAGCAGTCTTACTTTGGAATGTAGACTGATGGTCCTGTCTTTCCAAATGGGCTTCAACCTTGTCAGGGCAGCAGTTGTTTGTGCGATCCTGGAGAGGACTTCCTGTCGGGACCCATTGTCTGATACAATGGCTCCTAAATATTTGAAGCTATGCACTGTGTCGAGGGATTGGCCTTGGACTTTGATGTCCGTATTGATGCCATTGGTGTTGTTGGTCATCATTTTGGTCTTCTCTGCACTTATTTCCATTCCATAGGCTTTGGAGGTGGTGTCAAGCCTCTGTACCAGCTGTTCAAGTTCTTGTTCCTCTCCAGCCAATCCATCAATGTCATCTGCAAAACGAAGATTGGAGATTGCTCTACCCCCTATGCTGACTGTGCCTTCATGGTCTGCAAGAGCATCCGACATGATGCGCTCTAGGAAGATGTTGAAGAGTGTTGGAGAGAGTAGGCATCCTTGACGCACACCGATTGTTGTTCTGAACCAATTCCCGATGGCTCTGTTGTGGAGGACTGCACTGGTAGCCTTGTCATACAGGCTTTTGATGACTTCAATAATTTTAGGGCTGATGTTGTACACTTTCATTGTTGCCCATAGAGCTGCATGCCAGACTCGGTCAAACGCCTTCTTGAAGTCTATGAACACATGATATAGATGTTGTTGGTGCTGTAGGTATTTCTCACAGATTATTCTGAGGTTGAAAATCTGCTCAGTGGTACTTCGCCCTGCCCTGAATCCTGCTTGTTCTTCAGCTATGATTTGTTCAGCTTGGGGTTTCAACCTGTTGAGTATTATTTTCAGGAGGACCTTGCTGGGATGGCTGATGAGGCTGATGGTCCGGTAATTTTCACACTCCTGAAGGTTACCTTTTTTGGGAAGAGTGATGACAAGCGACTGGGTCCATGGTATAGGCCACTCCCCACTCTGCCAGATCTTGTTACAGATAATGGTGAGTGCGTCAATCATCGCTTCTCCTCCTGCTTGTAGCAGTTCCGCGGGTATGTTGTCCACTCCCGCTGACTTCCCTTTCTTTAGCGCTTGCACTGCTGCCTCAACTTCTTCCCGGAGAATTGGGAGGATTTCTTCTTCTTCTCTGTTCTCGGGACATGCTAGAACTGATGGGTCTCCATTTGGTGTATGGTTGTAAAGGTCAGAGCAGTACTCTGTCCATCTGTCCAAGACTTCTTGTTCTTCTGTAAGGCATATGCCAGACTTGCTTTGGATAGTGGAGACTTTGGGCTGTTTGACACTTGTCAGCCGCTTCACAGTCTGGTAGGCCTTCTTGCTGTTGTTCTTGTTCAGACTGTTCTCTATTTCCTGGCATTGATCTTCTATCCAGTTCTCCTTTGCTGTGAGCATGCCTTTTCGGATGTCATTGTTAAAACAAATAATAATAATAATATAAATAATAATAATAATAATGATAATAATAATAATAATAATAATAATAATAATAATAATAATAATAATAATAATAATAATAATAATAATAATAAACAAAACAAATAAATAAATTAAAGATTTAACTAAATAACTATACTACTACTACTACTACTACTACTACTACTACTACTACTACTACTACTACTACTACAAGCGAAGTGGTGGTCATGATTTTGTGGTCCTTGCAGTCCGCTGGACCCTGTAAGCAATGAATAACTAATTAGCTATTAATTTAACTCTGATCTCGAATTGTCTTGATTTTGTGCTACTGATTCGGCTCTTTGCAGTACGCTGGACCCTGTAAGCAATGAATACCTAACTATTAATTTAACTCTGATCTCGAGTTATTTTTTAAAAAAATCCCTTAGCCTACTCATCCTTCTTCGGAAATTTAAAGATTCAAATATTATAAAGTATAGGCCTAAATATTATTAATTAGAATAGATATAGTTTATACATTTATTTACGTATAAAACAAACAATACAGGTCTAATAATTATATTCAGCTAATGAGCTTCTTCGCTGAGCGAAGACTGACTTATAATATATAATGTAGGCTAGATTAAGCCTATGTATACTGTATAACAGTGTCTACTTGGTTTTAGGCAGGAAATGGGGATTGTTATTATTAGCCTACTGCTGAGAACTAACAAATTGTAAATCAAGGAACGCAACTATTAAATATGGTCGATAATAACAAAGTATACCGTTGCGAAATGCTAATCTGTGTAAATCGAACAGAATTAGAAGCGACAGCGATCATTTTTAATGTCAACAAGTCCTAGTCATGCAAGCATCATTTCGTAACACATCGGAGAGCTTCGTTCGACTTCGGTGATTGCCTTTTTGGGCGAATGACTGGAACTAGGTTGGAAAAAACAAGTTTGCGCAATCGGACCAGCTTTTGTGATTGCGTTTTGGAACAAATTCACAGTGAATTTGGAGCTAATTCTGTGGAAGTGATAGAATGTGTTACTATGAGTGTCTGGTATTCCTTGGCACCCTCCATTTGAGTTTAAAATGGACACAAAAGGTAGAAATGCGATTTTTGGAGGTCAGTCACTCAAACTGAAGTGAGGGAGTAAAACATCTTGTATGTATAGTATGTAAAGGAGGCCTACGAAATACGAAATTTCACAGCCTGTGGATCACAGGCACCTGTGTCTGGACACGAGAGCGCCTGTGCCTGTGACGCTTCTCCCTTTATAGTTATATCTATAATACCCAAAGGGAGACGCTTCACAGGTATAGGCGCTCGCGTGTCCAGATACATGCGCCTATGCTGTGGATCTAACAAGATGAAAGCTATACTAAAGATAACTCCTACAATAGATGCACGGGTTTTCCGATGATTTTTCCATTCCAAAAATATATAAATAAATTATTATAGCATTTAATATGAATGGTTGGGGGCAGAGGAGGATGTGGATGGTGAGTGAATTATTTATCAATTACTATACAATTATTTTGGTACATATTAACATATTTCCGGACATTTCCAATTCCTAGTTTTAATGTCGGATAGTGCAGTGGTTGGAGCACTCGCTACTGTGTCGAAAGTGAAGCACCGTCCGGTGCGGTTAGCACTTGGATGGGTGACCGCTAAGGTGTGAAGCGACAAACAACAACGCCCCCAGTTGACTCAACTGTGATTGAGTACCTACTCTCTTGAGGGTGGGGAAGGTAAAGCAGCGAGGGAGAGAGTTGGGCATCACCCTCATTACGCTGGCCCAAGATAAGTGTGATCTCCAACATCACGCTCCCCTACGGCCACAAGGCTATGGGACTACCTTTACCTTTACCTTTACCTAGTTTTAATGTGAGTCATAAGTAAATGCGAGTTCATTTGCACTTGCGCAATTTGGCCTGTAAGTTTTTGACCATTCAGCTACTAGATGGGCGTACAATTTCCGCGTTCCATATTCAAGTCCCATTCATTCAGATTATCTTAGATTCTGTGAGGGAGAGGAATCCTCATCAAGTTTTATCAACACTGCTGAGTCCCATTATTACTCCTATAAGCCAAGATTGCTCTTCTGACACTGTTTTAAGAGAAAATCAGCCCTGCTGGTTACCCATTTATGCCTGGTGATGGAAAAGTGAGGTTATTATGGTTATTTCGATTATTTTGTTTTTATTTCTGGTAAAAAGACAAGTTCAAGGGAGAGCAGCCTGAACAACAGCTTCTTTTTGTTGTTGTTGACAGCATGTGCTTTGCTGTTAAATTAGTTTAGATATTACGAGTTCTGCGAAATATACAAGATATTAACGTTCTGCATTAACACAGGAACAATGAAAGCGAACAATGTAGAAGGGGTTTGTCGACTGACTTTCGACAAAGGTAGGTAAATCGCTTCTATTTTATCTAGGAAGTTCCACTCAGTAATTCTTCTTCAGTTCTTGTAGTTGTTCATTTGGTAATCACTGATTTTCATCACAAGATAAATATCCTTGACGAGGACGATAAATTGATTCGTATTCGTAATCCACAGGCTTCGAAGTCTCTCTTTCTTTTAACTTTTGTATTATAGCAATGTAGTCGTCTCGTTAGATGATTATCACAATAGGCCTATAACTGAGTATAAGTAAGTGCTCTGGTCCTGTGGGTAATCCCTATATTATAAAGGCAACATTACCACATTTAATTGGCGTATCTAGGTAAAATAATAATATCTAAAGCACAAATCTTATTGATTTGTGTAAACTTTAGTATTATATTATGCCTGAAAAGGTTGTGTCCTTGTCCAAAATACTTTCTCAAGCATTGGCGCCAACTTTGCTACCCGACCATGCACTTTGTGAATTCTTCTCTGTTTTTCAGGGAGTCAGTCTATGTGGCCTGATATGGCCTACAAAGATCGTTTGTTGCTGGTACACCCCAACACAGCAAAGACATATAACCTATTGATGGATTGCCCATATGTGGTAAACAGTTGCTATGTCCTGAATGCTTGGCCTTGCAAGTCCGCCAAGCCATCTTGTATTATTCTCCCACAAACAGTGGCTGATATTATATGTGATCAGAGCAGTGATGTTGACAATGGAGAGATTATGATCACAGTGGAGAAATTGGAGAGAGTTAACTTGGCAAAGAAAGTGACGGTTCATCTTCAGTAAGTTTTTATTGGTTACTTTCAAGCTTTATTTGATTGCATTATATAATATTATGTAGCATGTAGACATGATTTGATTATAAACGGTACTGTTCAACAAGAGAAGAGTACTCCCTCTTCTCATTCATCCCCAACCTCTCCCTTCTCTTTACTTTCATCTTCAGTATATCATTTTTGTTTATTTTTGAATTTTTGTTTTCTATGATTTTATTTGATTGTCTGAATATTGAAACATTACAAGCTATCAAATGAGTATGACCTATCATTTCAGGTTACCAAATCATCTGAAACCAGAGGATTTCTGCCAAGTTCTGAATGAAACATTGTGTAAGTATGATAATGTTTCAGTGTTTGTTTTATTATGTATATACATGTACTTTGATATAACTATTGCTGTTTTATTTCCCCTTTACGGGTTAAAAAATTACTTTTTTTATGAACATTGTCGACTTCAGAAGAATTGACGCAGTTGTTTTAATGAGCAACCTATAAGTTCTAAATTAATAATTTATGCATGGTAAAAAACAACCAATGAGTTCTAAAGTAATAATTTATACAGTAGCAATATATTATCTTTTCTGCAATAGCTGTTGAAGCTATTTGTTTTCAGTTTGAATAAAATTGCCTATTGCCTTTTTTCAGTTGGTCATTGCATTGCAGAAGGTATCAAGCATGTGGTGGCTTACTATGGTGAAAGACTTGCCTTTGACATAAAATATATTGAGGAAAAATGTATCACCAAACCAGAGATGGACAGAACAAGACAGCTTCTCAGGACCTGGCGTTGCTATTTAGCAAAGAATGACAGTTTAAATGGTCCTTCGTTCAGCTTATGTGAAGAAATTCCTGGTTCAAAACCGATGCCAAAACGTGGTATATTCAGTATGCAACTCTTCAGATTCTTTGGAACTGCAAGAATCTCCAGTCCAAAGGTTGCCGTCAAAAGACTTGGTTGTTGGTCCATGTTCGTTTCCATGTGACACCCCCCCAAATACTGAAAACAGATGATGCATCCTCTTTAACACAGTCTTTACAAGCTGTGGAAATGTCATCGCCTTCATCGTCATCATCTGTTCCTCGTCCATTAGTGCCTTGCTGTCAGCAAGAGTCTGATGATGTTGAGGGTGGGAACTCTTCTAGTCAGTGCCAGTTTTATTTTGTAGATAAACAAACTCAGTTTGTTTTGTTGGAAGTGGAGAATGCCAACAAAAAGGATATTGAAACAACGAAGAAAAGGAAGAAGGTGACGTTCGACTCTATTGTAGGACTGGAAAAGCAGATTGAAAAAATCAGAGCCCTGTTTCTTCTTCCACTGAAAATGTCCAAAGAAGGTATAGTAACTTACGGTATCATTATTTATAACTATACAGAAGTCTTCATGTTATTATTTATAATAATTCAAATCTTCTGATGAATTTGAACAAAGTATAACTTGTAATCTTTATAGGATAGAAGTTAGTACAACTTATACAAGTGTGTCAGAAGAACAAAGATGAATTTATGTCTGATTTTTATTGGATTTAGTTACCTTTCTTACCCAGATATTTTCAAGAAGTGTGGAACAGCACAGATGCGGGTGCAGCACAACATATTACTGCATGGGCCTCCTGGAACAGGAAAGTCGATGCTTGCTGAAGCCATTGCCTGTGAACTGGGATATTACTGTATTTATGTCACACCTTCCAAAGTTTGCAGCAAGTAAGAGATTTTTTTAAGAGCTATTCAGAAATGTTCATTTTGTTTTTTAAATTGCAATTTTCATGCATTTTGCAACAACATTGCCCTGCTGTAAAGAGCTTTGTTGGTTTTAAGTCTCTTTCAATCAAATCTAAATTTATTTGTTATAGCCTTACTTTTATTGTAAATGTCTTATGATGTGTTCTATTACTGCTTTTCTGGTTAGGTATTCATATAATTTTTTTTAATGTACAATGTTTAGGTAACATTTGAGGTTTGAATGCATACGTAAAATTCCAGTCTTAATGTTCCAGAGTTTATGGAGAATCAGCAAAGAGATTGCGCAGGATATTTGAATCAGCTAGGAAAAGGTAACAATTTAGCTTTGATTGTCACTTTGTATTTTTGTTGCTTATTTCTTGCTCTCGAATTTGACATTTTGCATCTTTAGTGCATATATTATGTATCGTGTGGTATGTCTTTGAATGTTTACAAAATTGTTTTGTATCTAAAACATTAGTGTTATGAGATAGACAGAGGTGAATTTTAAATTGTGTAACTTGTGTTTTTTTTGTTTCTATTTTCTGTTTGTTTCTATTTCAGTGCACCCAGCATAGTGATGATTGAACAGATAGATGTTGTGTGTCCGACTGAAGACAACAATTCTTTAGACACAGATGTTGCTACAACTTACTCTTTGGCCATGCTTCTCGATCAAATCATGGAAGTAAGTTTAAAGACTTTTTAAACTGGTTAAAAATTTTTAAAAATTTATTTTAATTTCTTTTTTTTTCTTTTTTTTAATTTTTCTGTTTCTTTTCAACATGATGTCACTTCCCAAAAAGTATTTCTCCTGTAACTGTTGCATTAATAGTGGGTTATAGCACTAATATTTCTAAGCAGAGATTTTACATTGTGATTATTAGCATGAGGATTTGGGTTTCTTTTTTGTTTGGTAAATATTCTTGCGAGTCATTTGTTTATAATTTTTAAGTATAAGATCTATTCCGTAGGTTTATTGTTGCCTGTAATGTTTAATTATTTCATCATTTTTTAACACTTTAACTCATTGAAGTCGTGCCGCAAACGGTGCTACGGCACTAGCGGTGCCACACAGGAGCGTGCCGCCGCTATGTGTACGTCGCGTGTTCACAATTTTTTTTATAACAGAAAATGAGTACCAAGGGAACTAAGCAATACCCATACTTGAAAGGAGTCTTTTTAGAGTAGATTGCTTCCCTTTGACCATATTTTTGACAAAGTTTCTCTTGAGATTTTGCGATTTTTATGAAGCTAGCAACACATTGTTTACAAAATGGCTTCCCGTTTTGAACGTCAATTGTTGGGAAAATTTTGTTTTAGTTATGTGACAAATGCCTCTTCAGATTGTGCTTTCATGATTATTTGTGTGTAACATTCATTTCTACTGTGTTTTTACTTCATAAAAACAAGAGAATCAAATATTTTCATATAAAAAATGGGTGCAACATATAGGTATTGTGCTTCTTATAAAAAAAAATTTTTTTTTGCAAAAGTGATGTGTTTTTGGTGCAAAATAATTTTTTTCTGGAAGATTATAGCAGATTGGTGGTAAGTGAAATTAAAGAAACATACTTTAAGCTTTCATTTGCAATTTATTTTATGTTTCTATGTTGTCTAGCACATTTGGTGTGATTTTGTAAAAATAGCCTAAAATCCTGCGACTCTGGAATGGAGCTGAGTCTGGCACTCTGCGACTTCAATGAGTTAAACAGATTTATGAATTATTGTTGTTAATTTTAATAATTTGTTAATCTATTATTATAATTATATATATATATATATATTATGCATGCATTTATTCATACTGGTTTATTTTTGTTGATCAGTCCAACTGCCAGGAGCGAGTCATAGTGATTGGAATGACCAGCAAGTTTGACTTTATGGAAAGCAGCATGAGGAGGTTTGGCCGCTTTGACTTCGACATTGAAACCACTGTGCCAGCTGCCAGAGAAAGATTTCAGGTGCATTTTTAATAACTTCCCTTATTATGTCCCCACGGAGTTATGCACCGTTCAAGAGACTATTGAATTGGATTCAAGTGGTTGTTGGGTTGGATAGAATAAATAATCCAATTATTGATTTTGAAGGGAACATTGTTTTAATTTTGTTAAAATCTTTTGTGGTGGAATGTAGCTGTTTTTTTTAATAAGTTCTTGCATTCAAGAAGATATGGAAAATGATGACATGCATGCCAAAAGACAATGAGCAAAAGGTCAACGTCTTTTACAATGATCGGAACATTTCTTTTGAGGTTTTACGTAGTCCAAACAATTAACTCATGACTGAAACTTCACCAACAATGAATGAACATTGAGGTTTAACGTCTACACCCACCATTGGCGATATGGCAGACGGGGATAACCATCCCAGGGAAAGAGGGGTAGGGACCTGAATCAACACTGAACCACCAAAGCAATCATGCTGCTAAAATGGACAGTGAAAATGGCCACATTTTATATCGCCCACCACGAGATTCGAACCTGGATCATCGGTGTGCCAGGCGAACGCTCTACCAATTGAGCTACGGCGGTGGGACTTCACCAACAATTCACACATTCTAGCTATTTATACTACTAACATGCCACAGTAATTTCACTTTTGCGTCCATAAATGCACCCATCTCGTTGAAAGGAAAACTTCTCCATTATTATGAAAATGCAGAAGAAGAAATCGGGTATGGAACATTTAGAGTACATATTTACACAAAAATGCTCCTACCTTTTCTTCATGACTCTGACATGACATGATGATGTCACAAGCTGTACATTTTTATCCTCTTTTAGAAGTCTCTGTTTAACATATGCTTTAGCCCATTTGTTATTATTGTTTTTACAATATGTCTTCTCTTGATATACTGAGTTCTATTAAATATTATGCTATTTCTACAGATTTTGATGAAGCTTCTGGAAGATGTACCTCATAATGTGTCAAACTCCGACCTGGAAAAGTTTGCAGAAGGATCTCATGCTTACGTCGGCGGCGATCTCAGAGACATTGTTGTCAAAGGTAAAATATACCGTTAAAGTGCCCCAATTTAAAGTATTTGTTTATTTTTCTGGAAAATGAGTTTACCCTAACATTCACATTGTTGTTACATTAAAAATGATACATTGGGCTTTCATTGCCCAAACCCAATCCTAAGGTGTGAATTTCCTATTTCTGTTCTGTGATATGTAAAAAGATCTCCGTTTCAAAACACCAAGGAAGGCCAGCTAGCAAGCTTTTTGCTATTGTTACAAGTCTGGCTGGCTCACATTACTTCATCAAGTTTTATTGCTTATATTCTAACGAAGTGTTTGTTTGAAACTGTTGTCTGTCTTGGGTACATTTTGTAATGCTACAATGTGCTCCAATCAGATCAGCTATATGCTCTCATCTGAAGGAGGAACGGTGGTCTAATGGTAGTGCTTCGGCTTGCGGATCTGAAGGTCCCGGGTTCGAGCCCTGGCCGGGCCATTGTGTTGTGTCCCTGGGAAAGACACTTTACTCCCGTTTCCTACTCCTTCGGATGAGAGTATAAACCGAGGTCTAGTCTGTGTGTCGCAAACATTCCATCCTAACGGACTTTAAAATCCTGACGCTCATGTCCTAGACGTGTGAGTGCCGGTAACAAGAACACACCCAGCATACACTTGGTTTTTCTCCCCCATCCCTGGCTGCCCAGGATTGTGCTCAGTTGTCCGGGCGTCAGACCATGCGCCCAAAGGCTGCGGGTGGGCGTCTCAGGCGGTTTGAGTTAGATCCTGTATCGGCCAGCGCTTTGAGCATGAATTGGTAAAGCGCTATATAAATAAAGTGATTAAATTAAAATTAAAAAAGGAGTAGAAATAGTTGCAATCATAATAGTTATTTGGTCAGCAAGCCTTATATGTTATAGTTATTCTGTATATCCCTAGTATATTTTCTTGTGTTAATACCTGTGTATCACTTTGCATTATTGTTAAATTGTATTTTTAACTGAATTAGTTATTGCTTTTTATCTTAGATCACATCACACCCAAGATATAAGAGGAATTAGCAATCTAGTGACAAGTAGCTTGCTTTAAGGTCCTTCAATCAACTTTTACTGTATAGGATATCCACTGTTCAAGAACTCTTGGTTGTTATTAAGGTTTCTTTCAACTTAATATTGGCTTCCTTTTCTTTTTTGCTGTGAAAACCAAAACTAAGAGTGAAATTAACTTGTTGCATTTACTGTTTATAGTCTGAGGTTTGATACTCAGCGGGGCGTTTATAATACTGTTTACTGAGGATTTTGTTTTTTTTGTTTTCCCCTTTCTAGCTCAGCACCTTTGCCACAGAAGCATGCAGAATATGAGGGCTTCTTTCAAATATGAGCATTTGAAAGAAGCTTTCTCCATTGTCAAACCCAGTGTATTGAAGGAGATCAGTATTCACATTCCTCAGGTACAGATTTTGGTTTTTCTTCCTTATGTACAGGTTGTATATCTTCAGTGTTACTTGTAGTAAATTTGACCTTTCTCAGCGCATCTTGCCATTTCACAAATATTCAAGAAAAACACACGCACAAACAGCAACAACAACAAAAAAAAACAACAAATAATACGCTCACACTGCTTTCTTTACCAAATGAACTTTGTTTCATACTCTATCAATTAAAAACATATCTTTTATTCATATTTACAAGGCAAAGCAAAAGTATTTCCCCCCTCCCTCCCCACCCCCTTTCCCCTCCCATGCCCACTCCACCACCTCCACTCCCCTCTTTCCTCATTATTTACTGTGTACAATGGTCAGATATTGTTCATATGCATTGAAATAATTTATTTCGTTGTCTATATTATTGTCAGGTGCGGTGGTCAGACGTTCGAGGAATGGACAAAGTGAAGGCTAAACTGAGACAGGCTGTAGAGTGGCCACTCACTCGCCGCGAGGATTTCTTGCACATGGGGCTGAAACCTTTCCATGGCTGCTTGCTCTACGGTCCTCCTGGGTGTGCTAAGACCATGATGGCCAAGGCAGTGGCTGGAGAAACTGGGCTGAATTTCATTTCTGTCAAGGTAAAGCATTTTTGATTTTGAATTTGCGCTCAATTGCAAATGGGTTCAAATGATCTTTGGAGGAAGGGAGACTAAATGTTTATGGAGAGCACTTGGAAAAAGTAAGGAAATTGTCTGGGGGTAACAGAAACATCTTGAATATGATCCTTATGAAATGCAAACGTCCGCTCCTTATTTATTAAATCAATTTTGTTGGTATGATTTCAGGGTCCTGAACTGTTAAGAAAGTATGTTGGTCAGTCAGAGAAAGCAGTGATGGAAGTGTTCCGCAAGGCCAGGTCTGCTGCCCCTTGTATCATTTTCTTTGATGAAATAGACAGCCTGGCAGAGGAAAGAGGCGGGTATGTATTTTCCAGATAATGGTAGAAAGAGAAGATAAAGCTGTCATGTTGTTGTTTTTTACAGCTGTCATGTTTTTTTTTCCTTTTATGTCTTATCTTTATTATCTTATGCCTGGATGATGCTCAGCAGCAGCAGTTGTAAAAAAGCAACTCAAAACTCATCAGTTAGGTTAAATCTCTGTTTAGCCTTTGGTACCTAAACTTTATTTGTTTAAAGCTGATTTTTTGTTGTTGTGTGTGTGTGACCTGATCATGCTGCTATGGAATTTTAGTGTTTGTATCAGTTTGCCTTTAATTATTGTGAAATTTGAATGCTAGCAATGTTTTGTTTTATTCCATTTATGGAATTAGGTGCTGTCTATATCATTGTCATCATCACTTTCAAAACCTGAGAATGACATGCATGGGTATCAGCTGAAGAACTTCCTGTTTAGTTTAAATTTTATAATTTATTTATTTAATTTATTTATTTAAATGTATTTATAATTTATTTGTGCAGGTCTGATGGAGGAAGTGGTGTGGGCAATAGAGTGGTGGCGCAGCTTCTGGCTGAGATGGACGGCTTGTTGGAGCTCATCGGTGTGACAGTGGTGGGAGCTACCAACCGTCCAGATGTGATTGACAAGGTACTCATGACTGCGTGCAGCATACAAACTTGAATGCGTCAACTAGTATTGAGGCGGTATACGAAAATACTTGGTAAACCATGTGGTGCTGGTCACTCACTACATAATACCAGTACAGATTCAGTGTTCCAATACATTCAGCAGACGCCAACTCTCCATGGAAAGACTCAAAGCTCTTGTCCATGAAGAAGAATGTGATGCAATCTAACTGCTTTTTGTTTGCTAACCCGTTCCCACAGTAAAATGCCCTGATGCCTCCCGTTCGTCATAGATTTGCAAGAATCATGTTACGACAGGTCAGTTTTGCTGTTGCTACACAGTGGTTGTAAAGAAGTTGAACAACTCTTGAAATATTATTTTCTATCACGTTATTAAATAATGAACATAAATGTTCCAGTTTTAACTCATACAAATACATGCTGTAGCTTTTGTAGTAACGTATGTATTATGTAGCAACTTTAATCTGCATAAATTTGCAGGCATTGTTGAGACCAGGGCGACTAGACAGGGTTGTGTATGTACCATTACCGGATGCTGTTTCCCGGTGTGCGATTTTGGAGGGCCTTTTTGCAAAAATGCACACAGCGGCTGATGTAGGTTTGCAGGAGCTGGTTGAAAAAACTGAAGGATATTCTGGAGCTGAAGTAAGTGATTTTTTATACGAATAAAATATTTGTTGGGTATTTAGTTTGAAGCTGAAGTAAGTTAACTGCCATGTCAATAAATTTTGTGTTTGAGTATCTGGTTTGAAGCTGAAGTAGAAAATCGCTGTTGAAGTGTATTTCAAGATTTGGCATTTGGTTTTTGTTATATGTAGTGTGTGGTGAAATGATTGTACATGTTTTAATCAATTGTAATGCTTAGTTCCTACCAAGCAGTTATTTTTCATATTCTATGTATTGGCGACATAACCAGTGTCAGTTGCAAACACTTGCCATTACTACACATAAAGTGTCCCCGTCGGCTACAAATTGTCATCAAATGTACGTGTTTTAAAAAAAGTATTTTTATATTATTTAATTTTATTTTCCTCTATTTTATTTTGCATTGTGTATAATTTTATTTAAATTGCAATAGAAATATAATTGACCCTTGTATAATACTCAGTCTTGTGTTTATTTTAGTGCATTGTTAATTTATTTTAAAATTTTGTGTTGACAGCTGACGTTCCTGTTAGAGAAGGCAGCGTTATGCTCGCTCACCGAGAGTTTTGAAAACAAATTTATCCAGCTACATCACATTGAACAAGCTCTCAAAGAAGTACGGCCACAGATGTCAACAGAGAAAATAAAATTCTACGAAAATTTTCAGGCTGACTTCCGTCGGGCAACCCAGTATTAAAAATATGTTGAGCATTCATGTTGACGGCTCTAATAGAATTGACACCTCCTCTAATTTGGATGCAAATGGAGAAGTACCAGTGCTGACAATGAAATCATTATGACAGTTATTACACCTATTTTGTGTATGTGTATGTGAAGAGGGGATGTGAAGTTGTCTCTCTCAGTTGTGGAAGTTGCTGAAAATGAGTTTAAGGGGAATATGAAACGAAGAGAGATATTAATACAAAAGGAGTAAGAGGATAAAAGAAAAATTATAGTTGAAACAAGTGAGCATTAATATCTTACAATGTTTATTTGTATCTAAAAAAAAGATATGTACATGTTATTGTCATTCAAAACACTGAAAAGCAATAAACAATGCATAGCATTAACATAACATGTAAATGATATGTGTTACTTTGATAGGTAATTTTTCACAACACATACTCGCATTTAGTCGGTAACTTTCTTCATTTCAAGCACCTATCATAAAAAAAATGTAAAGAAGTCAACTAAATAAAACGTTTTGGTACTATACAATTCCAGACATAACTAACATTCTTTCAAAATAGACCTGTTATACACTCAAATTTACGTTGGTAAATGAAAAACGCTATATCTGGTACCATCTTTTCAAACTACTCACTTTCTTCATCTTTGTGTAAAGTGTTACTAACAGACTATTTCCATCCCACCCTCCAAAATGTAATTCTACTCTTCATCTTTATAAGCTCACTATAATAAGAATACAAAAACAAGTTATCCTCATATTCAAATCACTTGCATTCACACAGACTCCTCTGATATGATTAGATTAAGATTTTTCTATCTGATCCTCACTGAAAAACAAATATATTCTATGAGTAACTTTACAATGATTGATGTGTTTATCAGAACGATGAGCGGTAAGGTATGTACAATGGTTTATGCATATTTCATCTGTGGAATGTAAACACAAAAAAGTATTGAAACGATGAATTGAAAGCTTGAATATTGTTTCAATTACAAAGTACTTTTTCTTCATTTCCGCTTGATTTTTAAAAGTCAACACGTCAATCTTAATAAGAGATTCAAAAATTCTTTGTCAAGCATATTGAACTACTAGTTTTTGAATAATTGGTGATATTTGTTTAAATTTTCTAAGAATGCAACAAAGCCAGCCGATTCTTAAAATGGATAATAAATCACAATATTCACTCTTTGATGCACTCAATTCCATTTAATATTATAATCGAACTTGTCACTAATACAATGAAGTCAAGTTTCTAAGTATTGTAAGTCTTTCATCATATCAGCATCAAACATTGAAAATTTAATAAACTGCCAAATATTCTTTGCAATGTAATATACAACTTACAAGTGTTCAAGGTCAATACATTTTATTCTGTCTTACTGATAATATTTTGTTATAATCCAATAAGACACCAATAGCTAGAAGATATAATTTCACACCCATGGGTCAATGGAACATCGCAGAATGAAAGGGATTTGGGCATTAGTAATATTTTGTCCTTTTCACAAATATGGTGTTACATCTGCTAATTAGTTCTTAATGAAACTTCCCACAAATTCATTTTTATGTCCAAAGTTTGCTGCAGTTTAAATGAAAAACAGGGGTGAACTTTCCAGTCAGAGCAGCAATCTTTCTTCAAAAACTTCTGTCAAAATTTGTTGTCCGTAGCAGTTTAGAAGGCAGAATAGGAGTGGACATATTTCTTGTCCGAGGAGCGAATCTCAGATGCCATGTTCTCCTCAATCTCCTGAGAGCGAGAGTGGACCACACATGCAAAGACAATCTGAAAAATAAGAATGTGTCATAACCAGAGATAACGAAATTGTTAATTATACAAAATATATTGAATAGATGTTATGAACGCTCACAAAAAATTGATAGCATTGAACTTGAAGGAGAATTTACTGCAATTCACTTCAACAGCACAAAAGAAAAAAAAAGTTTATGTAATGTGTTTCAAAAAAATTCAATAAAAATCAAGATATACATTCGTACAGTGAACATTATTACCTACCTCGATTGTCAAAGAACGTGTGTAACTGTACAAAATCAATCCTATAAAGTTTTGATTAAAACCAGCTAAATAATATTTCTTATACCCCTATATATACCAATCGCATAAAGTTATAAAAACTATTAAGTTAACATTGAATACACTTAGACTTACGTTCAGCACTAAGCGGAAGAGCCACCACAGCCAAATGAATACCAAGAATTCTCGCCTCTGTAACAAGATAAACGGTATCAATAACAGTAGTAGCAAGAAAGAGTTAATAATATAATAGAAGAATTTTATAATACAGCTTGATTCACCATTAATATGAGTTCACTGTGTAATTGCAAATATGATAGAAACCACTATCGTCTAGATTGGTCCATAAAACTGGTGCTGGGGCTCCTATATTTCTGAAAAATGTGTAGGAATATTAAAAAATAACTTTAAACAACTGCTCTAGTGAGCAAACTGCTCTAGTGAGCAAACTGCACAATCATTAAAAAGCAATACTTTCAAAAGTTAGTTTTCTTGGGTTCTTTTGTTGTTTTCATTTTTTTCATTTAAAAAAAAAGAAAAGGTAAAGGTAGTCCCATAGCCTTGTGGCCGTAGGGGAGCGTGATGTTGGAGATCACACTTATCTTGGGCCAGCGTAATGAGGGTGATGCCCAACTCTCTCCCTCGCTGCTTTACCTTCCCCACCCTCAAGAGAGTAGGTACTCAATCACAGTTGAGTCAACTGGGGGCGTTGTTGTTTGTCGCTTCACACCTTAGCGGTCACCCATCCAAGTGCTAACCGCACCGGACGGTGCTTCACTTTCGACACAGTAGCGAGTGCTCCAACCACTGCACTATTCGACACCCTATAAATTTTTTTTTTGAAACCCATTAAATATACATGAACTCTTCCTCCACTTCTACCACTCCCATCCCCTTCCTCTATCTTTCGAGATATATATGAATTTAATTGCAATAATTCTTGGCAGCCGCTTGCACCGTGCCCTTATATCGTTGTAAGGTGCAAGTGTTCAAACCACCCCAAAGGCGGACGATAAAAAATTAAAAAGTTAAAGACGCTGCACACTCCAGGGCTTCCACTTGTTGATAGTAAGCCTGTTTCCTATGCCGAAGGTCACGGATTACAACCCCATGTGGGTCAAACTTGCGTGACTTAGATACGAGACTTTTTAGGTAACCGAGGGTTTCCTCTGGGTACTCCGGTTTCCTGCTTCTCTATAATAATGGTATTGGATGCAGTCAATCTAAAATGTCAATAATAAAAATGTATTTCTATTCCACATTCTGTAATTATATTACATGATTATTGCTTTAGGTCCAGCGGACTCTTCCGAACCAAATCAGGACCAACCTCCTGTAATAGCAATCTCTTCAGATCGCCACGCTTTTGAGTTTGATGACAAAGCGCGTGATAACATCCTGTATTACTATTATTTTATATATATATATCCTCCCTCGATCTCTCTCCTCCCTCTATCTCTTTCTGTCTTGCTTACACACATAAGTACTTACGAAAGTGTTGAGTCCATAGAAAGAGAACTCAAAGACAGAGAAGCAGAATTCTGTGATGGTGTACATGATGAAGATGTAGTTGTACCAAACCAGTGTCTTCATGTACAAGACAAAGTGCTGAAAATAAATGTATAAAATCAATAAAATATTGTAATCCTTTTTGTCTAAACCTTTAACAATTGTCAGAGCAATTTTGCCAACTTGGTACAAACAGATTAGTTCATAATAATCAAGCTCTTTGATCTTTCAGCTACAGTATGCTGGTGATTTCAACGCTGTATCATTAATTTTTGTGGGCGTATCAGATGGCTTGAGTTAGAGCCTGTATCACCCAACACCTTGAGCAGCTCTTGCGCTGGAAAAGCGCTACATATGAACGATTAAATAATATAAAATAAATAAATAAAATAAATGTTTGATGTTTTAAAGTAAGAGGAAAAGTTCAGGTTCAGACTCGTACTCAAGACCGTTTCCTGAATATGAAAACTTACATTTAAATTAACTTTTCTGACTTCACAACCACAAATAAATAAGTCATTTTAAATGATCAAAATACACATAATTCATAAAAACATTAACATTACATCTGGCCGCAACAGACACACAACACATGAATGTAATCTAGCACTATAAACCCTTCAACTCGCTCACACATTTTCCTGCACAAATCACGCTGGATCCAAGCACACACAACACTAATAACCAAAGGCACGCAACGTAAATACGCTTTCCAGGCAAACTGCTCCACAACCTATCTCAGGACATCAGTGAATGGTCATAGACAGCAGGCACATAGGTGGGGAACAGGTTAACGATCATGCCTTGCTCTTTATTTCAATCTGTCTCTGTTATAAATGACAATATATTTCTAAAGCAAACTTGTTTTTTACTCACCAGCTGTGTGACCATGTACAGCATGTACAGACTGAAGAAGATTATGATTACATGGGTAGCTGACACGATGGCATCACTGCTAATAAATGCTGAAACAGAAATTTAGTGTAACATTTATATGCGTGATACTGCTACATTACATGTTCAAACATACATGTCACAATACAAAGATGATTTGATTAAAAACACATGTGCATTAATGACAGAAATACAGAAAAATATTCCCTGAAGATAAAACGTGGCTCTCCGTATAGCGAAAAAGAGAATATCAGGTACACACAAATGTTACAAGTGCAGTGGTGTCCAATATTCTAGCTGGGAAACAAAAGAACACACTGACAAAATTAAAGAAGGTTCTTTTCAATTTCAGAGATGCTTTTCTTTGGAATGTATATATATTCAAAAGAATTGTTTACATAAAGTTACACTAAATGAACCTATGTCAAATGTATATGTTTGAGTCTTTATCAGGCTGGCTATGTTTGTTGGTGCGTGTGTATTGATGATGGTACTTTACATACGAACATAGCATGCTCAGAAAAATAATGACACTAAAAACAATTACAGGTAACAATAACTTTTTTTTTTTTTTTGCTGCAGTTTATTATCCCTTTCTATTGGGGAAACTCTGGGCCGCCTCCCCTGGGGAAGGCGTAGTTCCAGCCAGTGGCGCGCCCAAACCCTACCTACCTTAAATGTTTTGTGAATTTTTTTTAAATTTTTGCTGGGGGAGCAAACCAGAGTACCCGGGGGGAAAACCCCCCGAGACGTTGCCCGAGTCGAAAGTAAATATAAATAATATTCGGAGAAACATAATGCCCAGATGCTGGCTCAAACCCACACCTGTCAGGCGCCATTGGTTTCTGGCTTGTGGACAAGGCAAGTTAGAATAATACCTGCAAAATAAAGCAAAAAAAAAAAAAATCACAGGGGAAAACTAAGAATTTTGCAATAAATTTATGTTCTCTCTTAGTTACCTTCCCACTGATGAGATCTCCATTCCCAGTTGAAACCTCGACCGATCTGAAAGTCTGTACCAAATGCGGCCATATCAAGAGCCCTTAGCAAAAGGGCAGATGCTGCTGAAATCTGCCAATCATAATCATACATTTTTATACAAATACTGAATAGATAACAATTTTATGTCACTTTTTCTATAGAATTTTATCATTAAACCATAGGTCCATGTGCATGTGTATACTCCACAAATTGGGAGTCAAAAGGTACTTAAAATTAGTAGGCATGGAATTGGAAACCTGTGCCTGGATCTGTGACCTTCATGAACACAAAAGGGCTAAAGGTTGATAGCCTAAGTGCCAACCCATACTGTGATACTGTGTACATATGTTGTAAATAATCATAATCGATAATGAGCTTATCGTTTTAAAACCAGGAAACAGAACAACACACAGTTGTGTACAGATCAAAGTATAATAATCAAAAGTTGACAGGTAAAAATAATGCTCATCAAATTGTTCACACCCTTTACAGATTTTATAAGCACACATGTTCCTATAAACATAAAAATGTTATATACTATATAGTATATATTTTAATTTTGTGTTTACAATTACTAACATTACACAATGTTCATAATATTTTTAATGTTGAAGGTACATATAATGATTATGATACATTATGAATATAATTATATTTAAAACTCATATTTTATGTATTTCAACTAGGCTTTCACATGCGTTAAATACTATCAACCACAATATTCATTATCATTAAAATATATTAATTTGTCCGGTAATCGAATTAGTACAAATTAATAAATTAGTTTTCAAAACAGGAAATGAAAGAACGTGTAGTTTGATCGAACAAGTAGTGTGTGAGTGTATGTGCAATCAAGCATTTACAGGTATTGTACATCAAAACTATTGCTAACAATAAGTACACTCCCATCTCTCACCACGACATAGATGAAGCAGACGAAAGTCGCTGTCCGCAAGTTGAAGCACATACATTTTTTCATCAACGGCATTTTGGCTGGTAAGGCTGTCGCCACAACCTCGTTCTCACCTGTGCTGACCTACTTTAACGTTCACTTCCTAGAGAGCAGTCATTGCGTTAAAACTAACACTCACTCAGTTTGCCTAAAATTTAGCTATAAATCTTGTCCACTATATGATTTTTTTAAAGTAAAACATCATAAATCTCTATCTTGCTTCATCAATATATAATATAGTATTGTTTTGGTGTTTTTATGTTCTCAAATGAAGTACAGTCAGGATTTTATAATAATTACTCCCGCAGGTGCACTTGTCAAGAAAGACAACTGCTGAAGAATTCCGAGTTGAAACAGTACTCTCTCTCTCTCTCTCTCTCTCTCTCTCTCTCTCTCTCTCTCTCTCTCTCTCTCTCTCTCTCTCATGAATACTTACTTGTTTTAAATAAACTAGTCTTCTGTCTTAAAATATAGTTTGTTGGTTGTTGAGAGTTTGTTGATGCGAATTTGTTGACTTGAGAATATGTGAATATCGCGTATGCTCCAGAGAACGTTGAGGACATTTTTAATGTATTCTTCATATAAACAAAGAAATAAATACAAATTCATTCACAGCGCTCTTCCTTGCTTCAACTTTGCATTGCCTGCAGGACGTCGAACAGCATCGTTCTTTGCGGCGCTAATATGGAATTCAAATAGGCCTATAGTATGACAATGACCAGCGACATTTTTTTTATTATTATTTCTTTATGCATCTATGTATTTTTATTTATTTATCTATCAACCTTTTAATGAATGAATGTTTGTAATTGCCTTTTCTTATATATTTGTTGCAATTTGTTTTAGTGCTGTCTGCAAAGCATATCTTAATTTCTGCTTGAGATAATAAAGTAGGCTATTCTTGAAACTTGACTCTCTCTCTCTCTCTCTCTCTCTCTCTCTCTCTCTCTCTCTCTCTCTCTCTCTCTCTCTCTCTCTCTCTCTCTCTCTCTCTCTCTCCCTGCCTCCGTCCGTCCATCCGTCCATCCGTCCGTCTATCTATCTATCTATCTATCTATCTATCTATCTATCTATCTATCTATCCATCCATCTATATTCCAGTATAGTCGCAGCCTAAAAGACAATAGCGAGGTTTGGGCAAACAAAAGAGATAAAATCTAGAGGGACGAACTTAAAGTAGATCGGGGGCCGGGTAGCTCAGTTGGTAAGAGCGTCTTGCTAGTAACCGAAAGGTCGCTGGTTCGAATCCCGGATTGGTCAACGTGTGATCATATTATTTTCCCCTTTACCAACAACTGGCCCGCGGTTTCAGTATAAATCGGTCCAGTAGTCACCTATATGCGAAAGTGTCGTGTGACTATAATCTACAAACAACATTAAAGTAGATCTACTGACCAGATTTTAATTCAAAACAACTTAGCTCAGATGTCTCAGACGTTCAAAACTGCCACTGATACTCAGTATGGGCAGTGTGAGTAAGCACGTTATTGGTGCAATGTGATAGTCATTCCATACTCCTTTGTCAGTAGCATCATCATCCTACAAAACTTTATGGTCCCATCCTACCTGGATGGACATTTATTTCTGATACTTCGTCAAAGCGATCAAGTGTGACGCGAATTTAAATTCAAATAATTTACGAATTTAAAGTTTTATCTGAGTCTTATTCATCGTTGTCGGCTGTTGTGGAGAGGTAGAGCGTAAATAATAACCGACATAAAAAAAAAATAAAAAAAAAAAACACGCGCACGCCACAGAACACACGAAGAAACCAAACACATACGTATTACACAAACACGCGCGCGTACACGCACACACACAGGCAAAGTGTGCAAAACAAGGCACTAAAAAACCCACAAGAAAACAACTAAGGAAAGATCAGGAAATTGAAAAAACCCACTTATCGTAGCTCTGTATATTATAGTAAAGTTTCTAACGCATTCGTTTAAATGAAATAATGTTCATTTTTATTAACCTTTATTGTTTGCGTGTTTTGTTTTTATCCGGAATTTTAGCAATGTCTAATAGGCCTATCTATCAAGGGTAAATTGTGATTTTAAACAATTGATATAACATTGATAACACAATGCCTCACGAACCAAACAACATTAAACGTCAAATGAATTAAGCTATTTATTTAGCTTAATTAGATTTGTTTCATTATAGCATAATTATATTCAATACCCTTTTATAAATGGCGCCCAACTCCATAGTGGGTAGCGGAGTTTAAAAAAAATAATTTATTTATTTATCAATTTTAAGGTTTGGTTCTCACTCATACACCTTAACGTTTTATATGTCACTATGTCTACATTTTTTCCATTGATTTCTGCTTTGCTAGTTGTAGAGAACAGAATTTCGGTCTCGGTATGGAAAGTCCCAGTCTCAAAATTTGAAAGCTCACAAGGCAGCAGTATTTAGCTTCTTTTTTTTTTTAAAATTCTTCTTTTGTTTTAAATTTATTAATCACTTTGTAATCCCCCATCATACAGGAAATGAAAAAAAGAAGAAATATATATAGGCCTACTCAATCACCAGGGGAAGGGGAAGGAAGCAGAACTAAATATTTAAATACGCTGCATAATTCTCCAGGTCTGTGCTTTAAACGCTTTTGATATTTAAATGTAATTAACAAGGAAAAGAAAGTAGTATTACATTTTCTGTATCATTTTTGCTTCACGGTATCTAGCTTTAGTGGAGAGGAGATTCTGGGCGAGAGAGACAAGAGAAAGAGAAAGAAAGAGAGATTTAACATTACATGTAATTGTTCTACTTTGAATTAAAATCAGTTGGAATATGGAACATACATTAAGCATTCTGCAGGTTTTGAAGGGGTTAGAGTAATGAACTCGATCCTATCCTATCCTGTCCCGTAACCCGAAGGTCGTAGGGGCACCACAGATGATCGTTTAACCAGCATACTCCATCTTTCTCTGTCCTCAGCAGCCCTGATGGCTTCGCTCAGTGTCAAACCAGTCCATTCTCGAATGTTGTCCTCCCACCTCTTTTTCGGTCTCCCTCTTCTTCTACCTCCTTGCACTGTGCCTTGCAGAATAGTCTTTGCAAGGCCTGATGATCTGGTGACGTGGCCATACCACCGAAGTTTCCGTTTCTTCACCACTGTTAGCAGGTCATCGTGTTGTCCAATGGCTTGTGTGATGGTCTGTCGGACTTCGTCGTTGGTGATGTGTTGGGTATAGGAAATGCCCAGAAGTCTTCTGTAGCACCTCATCTCCATGCTTTGTATTCTTCGTTGGAGATCTGCTGTGAGGGTCCATGCTTCGCAAGCATATAGGAAGATGGAGATGACAAGGGAGCGCAGCAGTCTTACTTTGGAATGTAGACTGATGGTCCTGTCTTTCCAAATGGGCTTCAACCTTGTCAGGGCAGCAGTTGTTTGTGCGATCCTGGAGAGGACTTCCTGTCGGGACCCATTGTCTGATACAATGGCTCCTAAATATTTGAAGCTATGCACTGTGTCGAGGGATTGGCCTTGGACTTTGATGTCCGTATTGATGCCATTGGTGTTGTTGGTCATCATTTTGGTCTTCTCTGCATTTATTTCCATTCCATAGGCTTTGGAGGTGGTGTCAAGCCTCTGTACCAGCTGTTCAAGTTCTTGTTCCTCTCCAGCCAATCCATCAATGTCATCTGCAAAACGAAGATTGGAGATTGCTCTACCCCCTATGCTGACTGTGCCTTCATGGTCTGCAAGAGCATCCGACATGATGCGCTCTAGGAAGATGTTGAAGAGTGTTGGAGAGAGTAGGCATCCTTGACGCACACCGATTGTTGTTCTGAACCAATTCCCGATGGCTCTGTTGTGGAGGACTGCACTGGTAGCCTTGTTATACAGGCTTTTGATGACTTCAATAATTTTAGGGCTGATGTTGTACACTTTCATTGTTGCCCATAGAGCTGCATGCCAGACTCGGTCAAACGCCTTCTTGAAGTCTATGAACGCATGATATAGATGTTGTTGGTGCTGTAGGTATTTCTCACAGATTATTCTGAGGTTGAAAATCTGCTCAGTGGTACTTCGCCCTGCCCTGAATCCTGCTTGTTCTTCAGCTATGATTTGTTCAGCTTGGGGTTTCAACCTGTTGAGTATTATTTTCAGGAGGACCTTGCTGGGATGGCTGATGAGGCTGATGGTCCGGTAATTTTCACACTCCTGAAGGTTACCTTTTTTGGGAAGAGTGATGACAAGCGACTGGGTCCATGGTATAGGCCACTCCCCACTCTGCCAGATCTTGTTACAGATAATGGTGAGGGCATCAATCATCGCTTCTCCTCCTGCTTGTAGCAGTTCCGCGGGTATGTTGTCCACTCCCGCTGACTTCCCTTTCTTTAGCGCTTGCACTGCTGCCTCAACTTCTTCCCGGAGAATTGGGAGGATTTCTTCTTCTTCTCTGTTCTCGGGACATGCTAGAACTGATGGGTCTCCATTTGGTGTATGGTTGTAAAGGTCAGAGCAGTACTCTGTCCATCTGTCCAAGACTTCTTGTTCTTCTGTAAGGCATATGCCAGACTTGCTTTGGATAGTGGAGACTTTGGGCTGTTTGACACTTGTCAGCCGCTTCACAGTCTGGTAGGCCTTCTTGCTGTTGTTCTTGTTCAGACTGTTCTCTATTTCCTGGCATTGATCTTCTATCCAGTTCTCCTTTGCTGTGAGCATGCCTTTTCGGATGTCATTGTTGATTTTTCGGTAGACATCAGCTCCCTGTGAGGTGTTCTTTTTCTTTTTCATCTCTCTTCGTTTATCACACAGATCCAAAAGTTCAGGTGTGATCCACAGCTTCTTCTTTGGTCGGTGCTTGCCAAGGATCTCAGTGGCGACATCTGTCACAGCTGAGTTGAAGGTGGTGGTCATGGTGTTGACATCTACTTCACCAGCCCCCAAAATGAGCAGTGGTGCAAATTTCCCTCCAATTGTGGCCTGAAATAGTTCTGCCACCTCCGGGTCTTGCAGTTTGTCCAGGTCGAACTTCAGTCTAGTGCACTTTGCTGTATTTACTCTCTTCAAGTGGAGCCGGAAAGACATCATCACGAGATCGTGGTCACTTCCGATGTCTGCTCCTGGAAAAGTACGTGTCCTGCCAATGTTGATGCTTGATCTGAAGCGTTTCTTGACCATGATGTAGTCTATTTGGTTGTGATGCTCCCCGCCAGGACTGTGCCATGTCCATCGTCGGGAGTTTTTGTGGAGACCAAGCGTGTTTGCCAGTACCAGATTGTTGTATCTGGCAAACTCCAAGAGTCTCAGACCCCTGTCATTTGTCTCGTTGTTGCAGTGGGGTCCACATGTGTCTCCCCAGTTGTGGTGCGCATCTTGGCCAACCTTGGCATTCCAGTCGCCTTGCACTATGACTATGACTATGTCCTTCTTCGGCACTTGGTCAAGGACCGCCTGTAGATTTTCATAAAAATCCTCCACTTCGCTGTCGTCATAGTCTGAACTCGATAGAATACGATTTTAAAAATAATTTACTACAGCTGTGGCTAGTTATGAGAGAGAGAGAGAGAGAGAGAGAGAGAGAGAGAGAGAGAGAGAGAGAGAGAGACTTTGACTTGACTTGACTTTTGACACTGTTTTTATTAGGCCTATGCCCATACAGTTTGGGGATGGGGTTTACAATGGGAAGAAATACACATAAATCAACACACACACTCACACATACAAACACACACGCATACACATTTGATATCAATTCAATTGCAGAATAAGTAAAATTCAAGGACTTTCTCAATTTACGTTTACTTAATTTCCATCTTTTTCTAATATTTTCTTTCCATAACTTTTCTTTTTCACTTTGTATGTAACTTTTATAAATACGTTGTAATTTCTTACCTGTTGTTTCTATTTTTTTTCTTTCTTTTTTTACCCCCTTTTTTATAATTTCTTTCCATTTCATTTCTTCTCATTTTCCCCACCATTTTTTTTGTTCTCATCTTTAACATTTCCCTTCTTTCACTTTTTAGCTCTTATTTCCTTTATAACATATATTTATGAACACACATACGAATGATAGAGGCATATTTAGCAATCATAAAACGTCTTATCCATTTGGTAGCACTCATAGATAGCACAAACACACCCAAGTCAGGGCCGGACTTGGGAAAAGTTGAGGGGGGGGGGGGGTTACAGATTCAGCGAAGGCGCGAAGCGCCGAGCCTTCTAGGGGGGTCCGGGGGCATGCCCTCCCGGAAAAATTTTTTTTAAAGGACGCAAAATGGTGCAATCTGATGCAATCTGAACCTTGAAAAAGCCATTTATGATGGTCTGGGACTTTGAGCTTTTTGAACAAATTGAACTGACAAACTCTGGGGTACAAAAATAATCATCTGCCCGTCCCTTAAAAAAAACAACAACAAAAAACACACACGAACATTTATTTATCAGCAGAGATGTTTTATATACTATTATTATTCACTACATTTTGTTGATCGTTAACAGTATAAAGCTTTACCTTGTAATTTATGAACATCACCGCCCTGCTTTCACTTTCAGTCTTGCTGCACTAGGTTCCTCGGCATTAGTACCATTTGTGAATTGTATCTTCTGGCAAAACAGTTCACTGCCTCTTTGAAGTCAATATCAACATCCCTGTGCACTTTCAGTAAAGCAAGTCCATTGAGTCTATGTTGCCCCATTGTAGAGCGCAGGTAGTTTTTTAGGTTGCGCAACTGACTGTTTGAACGCTCACACTCGGCGGTAGTGACAGGCAGGGTGCAAAGGTTCTTTAGCATGATGAACAGGTTGGGATAAAAATCCCTGTCACAATGTTTCAGTGCTTCTGATGCCGTGGATGGGATGATAGCTGTCGCATTCTCAGCAGCACTTCGCCATTTGCAAACCCACCTTTGGTATTCTGCATTAAGGGTAGCGTTGTCTGGTAGATCAGACTCCCACAACATTGCCAGTGTCTTCACCCCTTCTGGAACCTGCATGAAACCATCCTGGTTGTCTATTAAAGTGCTTGGCACCAGACAGAGACCATCAACTGCTAGGTCAGCATTTTTGAACCTCGAGTCCAATTCGATTGACAGGTGTTCCAAGAAAGGAATGGCAATGTTAATCTTGAAATATTCTTCTGGAGTGGCCGCAGGTTGGTTGTCACGGAGAGTCTGTCGGGATGCTTGACGAGGAACAATAACATCAGTTGTCAAAGCATTCGCCATTTTGCTGACTTCACCGAACCAGGCAACGAACGCTGTGTCGACATCTCTTCTAATAGAAGACATGCAGTTACTGACCGCTTTGATTTCCCTGTAGGCATCGACAACATCTTTTGTCCTTTTCTGCAGCTTCACTGTCAAGGGTTTGAAGTAACGCAAACAATTGCGGACGACAACGAATGCAACGAGGAAAGCACTGCTGCTCAAGGTGTGGAGAAAGCCAGTTGCCTTGGTCAGTGTCTCACTGTCCCAATTGTCACTGTCTTCACACATTTGTCCCAAACAGTCGTAAACAACCAGAAAGAGAGATGTATAAACCTCCAGTGCTTCATGTTTTTCTACCCATCTTGTTCTGCACAGATCAACAAGCTTTGTTTTTGTCGTGTCAGGCTGAGATGATTCGATGGTATCTTCAAGTTTTCTTTGTCTCTTTGGAGAGTTTGAGAAAAACAGTGACAGTTCCCTCAGTGCTCCCATCATGTTCTTCACTGCAGGCAAGCCGCATGCTTTTACAATGCAGAGACTCAAGCTATGGGAAGCACAGTGTCTCAGGTAACAGAATGTAGTTACTTGTGATAAAAGAATCAGTGGTTGAAATTGAGTAGAGCAGAAGAGGATTTATTTTTTTATAGTGCCTAGGGGAGAGGGTTGAAATTTCTCCCTGGATTTACTTATGATTTGATTTTAAAAAAAAAAGAAAAGAAAAAAAAAGAGGTACATAGCCAGGCCAGGGGGGGGGTTACGTAACCCCTGTAACCCCCCCCCCCTAGTCCGGGCCTGCAAGTTAAAAGAGAGAGAGAGAGAGAGAGAGAGAGAGAGAGAGAGAGAGAGAGAGAGAGAGAGAGAGAGAGAGAAGGTGGAGAGGAAATGCGGGGCGAGAGAGATGATGGGAATGTGTCAATAAAATAATTTTAGCATGCTACTAGGACAGAGGTCTGTTAACGGAGGTGTGAAAAGGTCGGAATGCGAAAACGAATTGTATTGTCTAAATAGACGTTATTGTAGAAAACTATACACGGAGCATTCGATCTAGCCTGAAACTTACGAGATGCAAGTCATGGCTGTGTGCAAAACGAAGTCGTAAATTTTAAAGATCCCGGAGAACGTACACGTTAGAGGACATAGACACCAGGGGTAGGGGTTGGAAGGAGGAGAGGGGGGAGGAACACCTGCGAAAACACTCTTTGGGGAACATCTTTCTGACTGACCACCATTGGAGCTAGACTTTCCAACTTGTGTAAAACTATAGTGATTGTTTCACTTTTCCTCAACAACCACGACACGGTCCATCATCCCAATCCGGCACCCGCCATCATTCTCACTCATTCTAAAATTGAGAAGAAGAAGAAGAAGGGGAGAGGGAGGAGATGGAGAAGCGGGCTAATCGGGCGGCTGGAGTTTAGTAAGATCCTGTATGGACCAACGTCTTGAGCAGCTCTTGAGCTGGAACATCACTATTTAAGAACGAGTAAATACTTTTTTTTAAATAACTTTTTTTTTCAAGAAGAAGACGATTTAATGATAGCTTGTGATCAGTATGGTGTCACGGGATCTTTCATTCCGCTTTGTTCTGCTTTACGAGCTGAGCATCGCAGGCCCTCGGAGCCAACACCAATCTTTTAAACCGGTTTAAAAGTAGGCAGCTAAGGAGAATAGAGAAAAGGGGGAGAGAAAAAAACTGTATTAAGCTTGGCTTAAAACTTCTGACACTCTGTATTCACGTTCTCTGCTGTTTCTGGTTTGTCGTTTCGCCCTTCAATTTGATTGGTTGACGAAGTCATCGTGACGTCACTGCCGTGAGCCTCGTGTTGAGCGGTCGTGTGAATTCACTGGCCACTGTCGACTTTGCCTTTGCTTTCTGGCTGCGCGGGCAAACAAGACTGCCACGAGTCCGTCGGTCATCGTTGTCTTTAGACAGTGGTGGACAGACAGCCACTAAGCTGAAGACGGTGTTAGAGAGACAACGTCATTTTTTTATTTCCAATCTTACAACAACAAGATAAAAAGAAAGAAATATAGGCAGCTTAATTTATTTTTTTTCGTCACTTTGCCACTACTTAGACAATTTTTGAAATTGGTTTTAAAAAAATTGAATTTCTTTATAGTTTGTAAAAGGATTAGCTGTGTCTCTTTGTGGAACAAAACTCAAACAAAATCTATAAACATTCTGATAAACTTGTCAACTGTTTCTTGACCGAGGACGAAAGATACTAACACAAGAAACATGAATTCTTTTCTTATCGGTAAGTCCCTCTTCTGTTTTATCTCCTTAAATAATTCATATATGATTTGTTTTTGCGTGAAAGCACAACTTTTTATTTTGTGTTCATTTATTCATTCATTTATTGAATCAATCATTCTTCCATGCATTTATTTATTAGTTTGTTTTTGTCGTTTCTCTTATTGTGTTAACCATTTATTACTTTAGTGTGGGTTTTTTGTGTTGGTTGGTTATGCAGTTATTTATTTCTTTTTGTGTGCGTGTTGTTTTGAATAATTTATTTCTTGGTTTCTTTCTTCCCTTTTCCTCTTTGTGTTAATGTGTTTCCTCTGAAATAAGTTTGAATAGTTTCTTTTGATCTCACATTTAACTATGAATTCGGACTTCCCAATTTGAACGCCCTCACGAACCACCATGAGGTGTACCTCGCTCATGGTGCTTAACTCTATCCACCTTCCCTTTGTACGTGAATAAATATTGTACTATGCCTTTATTGTTAAGCTTGTTCTTGTTTTCGTGTGTGCACAGATCTTGACTGTATTGTTGTGAGGTTTTTGGTATAAAGTTATTGAGTTATACTAAATGTTATTGTTATAAGCTCCCAAGGGTAAGGTTTAAAAAAAAACAACAACAACACTCCCAGTGCTTACGTTTTTACCCTTGGTAAATAAAATTGTTATATTATCTTATCTTTTGTGTGGAAGAAGACGAAAAAGAAGAATCAATTACCGTCGACGTTCAACTACTACACCTACCATTTGCGCTACGGCAGACCGGGTTAGCCATTCGAGGGAAGAGGGGGAGATGGGGAGGGGCGGTTGGGCACCTAAATCAACTCTGAACCACAAGAACAATCACACTGCCAAATTGGACAGTGAACAATGGCCACCATGGGATTCGAACCTAGGTAATCCGTTGAGCTACGGCGGTGGGACAGAAGAAGAAAAAGAGATGAGGAGGAAGAAGAAGGAGAAGAGAAGAAAAATGAGGAAAGATAAATTGAACAATTTAACTCAATGCAACTGATTTTATGGTTAATTCAACTGCGATTGTAACACACGATGCCCATCATTCAATTCTCCTTAAGAATGCTTGCATTTCCTTCTTTCTTAACTGTAAAAATGAATTAATTAATTATCATTCATTCATTTGTCTCATTTAGGCTTTCTTTCGTCATTATTTTTTTCCATCCCTGTCTTTCCTTTCTTTGTTTCTTTCGTCCATTCTTTCTTTCCTTTTTTAAAGAATTCTTTCTTTTAAGACACAGCAAATTTGCAATGAAGATTGTTAAAAGGTATTTATTAATATGTGGAATAAAACATGCCTGAATTAACCTTCACAAAGCGAAGTAAACTATGATTGACAAAGATAGACAAATTAAGGAAGAGGTGGGGCGTGAGGGGAAACAACTCAAAGCTTAACATATATATCCACCAGAAAATCGAACAACAACATTTAGGTACACGTTATATTTATAAGTGCTTCTCATTTTAAAAAGTCAAGTAAAAGTGAAAGTCAAATACTTTATTATTCAAATGAATTTTGGTGTTGCGATAAAACATTCAGTCACAGACAATCTTTCTGACACTGAACATTAAAAGCATGAAAAGACATGAAATGATTTAACAAATTCTTTTAAGAAAGATGAAGCACACACTGTAGATGATGGATGAACACATGACTTCCAGGTGGATACACAAGTGGGGTTAGTATAGTGTTAGAATTTTTGCAGGCAGCTGTCAGGTCAGTGTGAGTCCGAGGAAAGCCCCCAACACGCTAACAACTGGACAGCGATCATCCAGAACATTTCTTTAAAATGAAATACACCATTACAAATCTTTTTGCGTCAGCTAGTCCTGCTGGCAGGATGGACGGAACACAGGACACTGCAAACAAGACAGTTTTAGCCTGTTCATCTACGCGCACACAAACAGGGACGTACGCAGGTTTTTACACGCAGGCTCCCTCGGTCCACAGTCAGTGGGATACTGCATTCCCGAGACAGAGGCCTTAACCTCTTGCAAAGAGGGTGATGGGAGTGTGGTGTGAGAAGGGGCAGGGTGAGAACTATGAGAAGCACAATGACCTGTTTGCCAGAGCGAGGGTGGGGGTCGGGAGAGGGGTGACAGGTAGGGGGGTGAAAGAGAGAAGTGAAATGGGAGAATAAAAGGCGACCAAATGACAGAAGTTAAAGCGATTTTTCATTCACAGAAGTTAAAGCGAGAGGGGCCGGGTAGCTCAGTTGGTAAGAGCGTATTGCTAGTAACCGAAAGGTCGCTGGTTCGAATCCCTGATTGGTCAACGTGTGATCATATTATTTTCCCCTTTACCAACAACTGGCCCGCTGGTGTCAGTATAAATCGGTCCAGTAGTCACCTATATGCGAAAGTGTCGTGTGACTATAATCTACATACAAACAAACAAGTTAAAGCGAGTTTCCAAAATATTTCGTTCTTATATCATGCTCTTACTGTCTCAAAGTATATGCTTAAGCCCATGCCACGAGGTAACATGATGCTTTCTTTGCCAATGTTTTTTTCCACTTATGTTTAATTTGCGTTTATTTTCTTTCTTTCTTTCTTTCCTTCTTTCTTTCTTTCTTTCTTTCTTTCTTTCTTTCTTTCTTTCTTTCTTTCTTTCTTTCTTTCTTTCTTTCTCTCTTTCTTTGTTTTCATTTTGTTTCTTTGTATTCATTATTCTTAATTTTTTATATCCATTATATTCATTATATTTTATGTATTTTTTTCTTTCTTTCCTTGATATTCATCATATTCATTATAGTAATTCATTCATTATTTTAACTATATTAACTGTATTCTTTCTTTCTTTGCTTTCATTTTGTTTCATTATATTCATTATACTATTCTTGTTTCTTTGTTTGTTCCTTTCTTTCTTTCTTTCTTTCTTTCTTTTTTTCTTTCTATCTATCTTTCTTTCTTTCTTTCTCTCTTTCTTCCTTTCGTTTGCTTTCCTATTTTCTATCTTGGGTTTCCCAGACACAAGTAAAGTCACTGGATTACTAGCAGCTTTGGACTATAGTCATAGGAATGTATAGTTTTTGTGCGAAGTCGTCCTCACAAGTCAATGTTTTCAAAGAAAGTTATCTGATTTACTTTGAAGCAATTTTGCTGGAATGTAACGAATACGAATACAAATTCATTTTTTATCCTCATCATGACACACAAAGATGTTTGTTTGCGATGTAGTGCATCAGAGATATGAAAATCAAAACATAAAAGCATAAAATACAATGAAACTTAAAATGTTAAGCAAGAAGGTCGTATAGGGTTTTTTGTTTGTTTTTTTAAAGTAAAGTTGTCTTTGAATAAAAAAAAAAAAGAAATATATAATGAATTTGGGATTTATACGTTACAAGGAAATTTTTCTCTACCCTACTTTGACGCTAAATCAACTGGTATATGAAGCATATATATAAGGAATTATATCTGACTAACCTAAAATCAACTGGAATGTGAAACAAACACGGGTTGTGGTTTTGTATTCAAGACACAATACTCTATAGGATACAGTAACTAGAATTTCTTGTTAAAGATTTTTTATTTTATTTTTTTTTTTTTACTCCTGATCTTTGAAGTGAAATCCGTTGGAATGTGAAACGAACATGCGGTATAGTTTATTTTAAAGCAATCGACTCCATGGGATGTAGACATTGCGATTTCTTTTTGTTCCACTTTGAATTAAAATCAGTTGGAACATAAATCAAGCGTGCTGCTTAATGCTTGAAGGGACAAGGTTAATAAATAAACTCTATAGTATACGAAACAAATTTATTTCTTACAGCTGTGGCTAGTTATGGTAAACGTAAAGCGCAGGTAAAGGTGACAGTGTTAAGGGTTGATGCAAGTGCCTTAAATCTAAATATTGTGGGTGGCTATGGCCATGGTTGCTTCATGATTTAAATGTGACGTTAATTAGTGAATGAATTAGTTTAATCCATCTTACTTTTTCTTATTACTTATTTTAATCCTTGCTATTTGGTCTTATTGTTTACATTAGCATACATTACTGTTCATTATTATCATGTATTGCAATGAAGTAATATATGGACACAGTACGGTTTTAACCTAGACAGAAAATAACGTGGGTATTTCTGTTTGCTTTGGCAATAATTTCAAACATTTAGCAAAAGTTCGGGCATGCGCCGGTGCCCTTTTCTTCATTCACACAAAGGAATTTTTTTTTCTCGTCCAAATGTAATCTTTTCTTCCTGTCAGTCAGTTTTGACCCCATCATACTTCTGTCTCTTTGTTTCTGTGTCTGTCTGCCTGCCTGCATGTTTATGTCTCTGTCTGTCTATATGCATATCTCTCTCCCTCTCTCTCACATACACACACAGACACACAATTTCATCTGGTTCAAGCCCATTCGACTTGGCGAATAATGTTAGAGACTTCCTCGAGATTTACGGTTTTGCGCATGTTTAGACTGAGGGAGTAACTAACAAAACAGTTTTCTTAACTCTTTCCATTTGTAATAATAATAATAATAATAATAATAATAATAATAATAATAATAATAATAATAATAATAATAATAATAATTATTATTATTATTATTATTATTATTATTATTATTATTATTATTATTATTATTATTATTATTGTTATTATTATTATTATTATTATTATTATTATTATTATTATTATTATTATTATTATTATTATTATTATTATTATTATTATTATTATACGAACATTTGTTTCCCGCCAAATCTAGACAAATAAAGTCTACTTTAGGCGCATGTCAACACTCTCGCAACATTCATGCACATGCACACGCACACACACACACACACACACACGTACATACATACATACATACATACATACATACATACATACATACATACAGCCTTCACATGCAAGAACATAAAATACCAAGGAAGAGAAGAAGCAAATCAAAATAATCTGCCCATCTATACAGCAGAAAGAAAATGATTGCCAAGATCCAAGAAGACTGGACAGCAAAAGTAATGTCCAGCGAAAGGTGTTCAGTTTACCGCATATTTAACTCGATTCAGAAAGCTGAACCGTATATAGGCTTCATAACCGTAATACAAATTCAGGGATTCTCGGATAAGATTTCAGATATTACGATACACTCCACAAACATTGCCCTTTCTGTCCCACCGAGCTGAAAAAAGGAATATTATTTTCTTTTTGTATCACCAATGTATCATGAAATGAGATGCAGATATTTGCATCATCTGCAGACAAACAACTTAAGCTCTGAGGAATGTATTTAAAAAATGCTTTATTGGATTTGCGTACGGGATTTGCAAAAATTGCAATGTTAATATTTTATGCACTTAAGAAAAAAGACGAGTCACTCCAGTAAGAGAAAGAAAAGCGAATAAAATAGCATAAAGTATTTAGTTCGTGTTTTTTATCCCTAAGACTTTGTCGAACAGCAATATTTCAATTAATTATTTAATTAACAATAACTGGCACTGTATTTGTGTTTAAAGTGCGTCTGAGGTCGAGGTCAAAATTGCGCACAAACGTAATAGGTGTCAAATTTATCTTAAGGGATGATGATTATTTTTCTACTTTCTAAGTGTGTCTAATAATTATTGGCGAAAATCGAATCTAAAGTTCATGTTCGACCATCCAAAACGTATGATATTCTAGGCACTGAGTGAAATACCGCCCGTAGAATATATACAGGCCCACAGGCGCGAAAAACCCGGAGTTATATGCGCATGACAGCCTGCAATTACGCTGTCAGCGGCTTTGCTTTGATTACTTCTATGCGACTTTGTTCTCAGCCTGTTGTTTACGCTTAATGTGTAATGACTTACAGTAGGAAAATCACGAAGTGGCGTCACACTATGGGCGGAATGGTTTGGATTTTTTTACAAGCTGCTTACACGCTTATTTGAGAGCTTTCACCTCAATAATGTGGTTTTATAAATTTTTCTATGATCATGCTATTTAGTGTAAAAGTGTGAAAATATGATTTCAGCCTCACTTTTACTTTACTTCTCCTCCGGCTCTGACACGCTGTGCACACACATCCCTGCCGCCTTAAGGAAATAAAACTGTGCACCTATGCATGCATTATGCAAGCAAATTCACAGGCACACCCGAATCCTAGTGCGCTGCAAACGGACAGCGCAATAGACGTTGCCCAGTGTGGCAGCTAAACAGAACGAAAAATAAACTAATAAAGGCTGTCGAAATGAAATTGAGAGTAGGGCACTAAGAAAGCTACAAAACTGTCCCCCCAAAACAATGAAAACAATTCTGAAAATTTTAATGTCCTCATTGTTGTGCTCTAAGAAGGAGGAGGAGGCGGAGAAGAAGAAGAAGAAGAAGAAGAAGAAGAAGAAGAAGAAGAAGAAGAAGAAGAAGAAGAAGAAGAAGAAGAAGAAGAAGAAGAAGAAGAAGATAAGAAGAAGAAGAAGAAGAAGAAGAAGAAGAAGAAGAAGAAGAAGAAGAAGAAGAAGAAGAAGATAAGAAGAAGAAGAAGAAGAAGAAGAAGAAGAAGAAGAAGAAGAAGAAGAAGAAGAAGAAGAAGAAGAAGAAGAAGAATATATCCTCACCCATTGAAAACACTTGTTCAAAAAAGGACCCAGTTGTTTTTACCATCAAACGTCTTAGTGCACTATGCATTTAAGCTTAGTTGTAAAGTGAAAAGTTAATATTGGTCAAAATTTATGTTTAAAGTGAGACCGAGATTTTTTTTTTCAATCACTATGATCATAGAAGAGTTTTTTTTTAATCCACAGTACTGAGTGAAAGCTGTCCGATGGGCGCGTAAGTAGCTTTCAAAAGTCATTGAGGTCCCGGATAACGTTACGGGCTTTCGCTAGCAGAGGGGTCTCTAATATATAATTGAGCGTTACTTCAGACTGCAGGCACGGCATTGTTTCCCTTGGTTTATTCATAGCAACGCATTAAGACTTGTTGGTCACGTCCCACTGCGTTTGTGGAACGCCTCTAGCTCTAGCTCTGCCTACTTTTAAGGGAGATAAGCCATTTATTGCTATGGCAGACGACCTTTTGAACGCTCGAACACGACGTTTAGATTCACGTTTCGGAAATATTAGACAGAAGATATATGAATATATAAGCAAAACCGTAATCTCTTTTTCTTTCTTTTTTTAATTGTGATAAAAACGAACACCAAAACACCTAAACTAGAACATTTCGTGTAAATTGTTACACTTCATCAGCTACACACAAACAAAACGAAAAGAACACGATGGGGAAAATGACGTAAAAGAACCGATGACACATATGATGACGCAAAACAAGTCACACATCTTTCTCTCTCTCTCTCTCTCTCTCTCTCTCTCTCTCTCTCTCTCTCTCTCTCTCTCTCTCTCTCTCTCTCTCTCTCTCTCTCTCTCTCGCTCTCTCTCTCACCACTTTATACACATATATTACTATCATCAGGAGTGAAGTTAACACCACAAACATATTAAGGTTCACAGCTATCAACAGATTAATTGTTAATTTTTTTTCTTATTTTCATTATTATCATGTATTGCAATGAAGTAATATATTACTTCACTCAGTTACCATTATCACGAGATACTTTAAATTATTAATGATAATTTAGTTAGACTTTCTTTTTTTAAATTAAAATTATGGGATCATCAGAGATGTAGTGTTTGTATGCATTACGGTATTTATAAGGAAAATCGTCCTGACGGATTCAGGAATCAGAGTGAAAATAAACATGATCAGTCCAATGTACTATACATACTGTAAAACTTCTAGAACTTGAATAATATATATATATATATATGCATACCACACAAGATCGAGACTGTCTTCGCCCATACATTACCATTTTCTTGTGTTAGTCAGAACTAGGTAGTATGTTGTTACATTTGCCTATAAGTACGGGAAAGTATACATCTATTTCTAGACATGACGAATAGTGAGATAGTGCTTGTGTGTGTGTGTGTTCGTGCGTGTGAGTGTATGTGTGTGTGTGTACTTGGGTGGGTATATGTGCATGTATGTATATGTGGGTGTGTATGTATGTGTTTTGTGTTAGTGTGTCTGTATGTGTGCGTTATGTAGGAAACCAGGCTTGTTTGTTGAGCAGTTCCTTGTCGTCGTCGTCGTCGTTGTTGGTGTCGTTAATGATGATGACGACAACAATGACGATCAGACGATGATGATGATGAGGAGGATGATACTACTACTACTACTACTGCTGCTGCTGCTGCTGCTGCTGTTGCTATATTGATTCAGCTATTGATTCTGTACTACACGTCGTTCTGTAACAACTGCGAACATTAACAACGAATATTCCCACTGTTTCTAACTTTCATCTTACTGGTTGTTTTTTTTTTCGACAGCTTCGGCCGTGCTTCTGTCCATTGTCAATGTCCCGGCCTCTTTGGCAACGACAGTGACACCACCATCAGCCAACGATGCCGACCCCACCGCCAACACAGTCCCCTCAACCACGAGTATGTACTATCAAGGAATCCTTTGTAATGTTTACATCTTTGAATACTTACTGCATTTAGTTAGACCTGTTTGTTTTGTAGTACAACTATTTAATGTAAAGTCTGACTTAACGATTGTTGAATTTAGTGAATCGTTGTTTTGTAGTACAAAACATGTTTTCTTTGCATGGAGTCATTTGGATGGCAAGTATATATAAATCACGTACACTCTGAATAATTACTGAAATTAGTTAGACATGTTGTTTGTAATTGAAAAAAAAATATAAGTAGGCCTAAATCACGTAAAAACCTAATTACACGTATCATCCCATTTCATCTTCATCGTGTTTTATCGTGGAATGCCTCTCCGATGAATCAATATGACCTCATTTGAAAATCAGCTGACATGTTATGTTTAACCAATGTTTTGTATTGCGGCCCGGACAAAGGAAAAAGAAAGTTGACGCCGACTGTCACACGATCAGTTCGACTTTGGAAAATGCAGATTTAAACAGGGATTTTGACCAAACTTTATAGGCAAATTATCTAGGGGAGTGTCCCGCCTCCCGTGATTTATATTGTCCTATCGTAAAATCTGGATGTGTGTGCGTGCGTGCGTGTGTGTTTGTGTGTGTGTGTATGTGCACCTCAATGAAATTGTTCAAAAGAACAGAAGATAATACCGCTTTTTACCGTTCTTGTCAGTTGTGGTTCTGCTTTCCCCCCTAGACAGGGTGAAATTAAGTATTTCAGAGACAATTACATACGCCATCCAATCCACCGTAAATTTAATCCAATGTCCACTTAATGCAATTTGTTTATCGCCACACCCTATGTCACAGACACATGCATAAGGCAACGAGATATTTGCAATGACACTTGTTCTTTGAGGCACTGATATAAGTTAGTTTTTGCATTATGAATTGGTCGCCCAAGATTAGAACCCTTCTTATTTTCTGGCCACATACCACGCTGTTTGGCTGCAGTTTTGATCTTTGTTCCTTTATGGAAATGGTAAATAACTCTAAACATTAAAACAAAATTGGCTGATGGGAATGCTTTGCTATTCTTATCGATATTAGTTATTTTGGAAGGTGTGCAACAAAATCTAAAATAATAATAATGTTACTACTTTGGGCTCTTTTCTTATTTTTTTCATAACAAAATTTTGCAGAGTATGCAGGATCTAGTCAACCTTTTATGAATGTCTATGATTTCGTCTGAAACAACAATTTGTTAGTTTTTCATATATATATGAAAAACTAACAAATTGTTGTTTCGGGCGAAATCATATATTTGGTTAGTTTGATTGATTTATTGTTTAATCGATTGCCTGGTTGATTTACAACAGCTGCCGCTGGTGGAGGAGGGGGACAAGGAGGAGGTCAGGGAGACCAGTTGCCGGTGTGGGCAAAGTGTCTCGCTGATGCTCCCAACAACCCCCCTACAGACAGCACCGTTGCTTCTCTCTTCACACATTGGTGCAGGTAAGACGACGACGAAGAAAAAGAAGAAGAAGAAGAAGAAGAAGAAGAAGAAGAAGAAGAAGAAGATGATGATGATGATGATGATGATGATGATGATGATGATGATGATGATGATGATGATGATGATGCATCGATGATGATGATGAGATGATGATATACCCAAGTTCGCATTATCGCCATCATCATCATCACCGTAATCATCCACGTCATCATCATCATCATCATCATCATCATCATCATCATCATCATCATCATCATCATCATCATCATCATCATTATCATCAACATTGTGATGTTGCAGGTATTACTATGACGGCTTACTAGCGCCAAAAACCAGTTACCATTATCACGAGATACTTTAAATTAACACGTGTTCTGTGTAATTTACACAAGTGTCAGTAATCCACAGTTTTAGTAAATAAATATCAGTATTTGCCACGCCGTCCTTGCGCCAAAACCTGATAATTACAATTTTCGCGTAATCTTATTGTATCCCGTAACTCGAAAGTCGTTGGGGCACCACAGATGATCGTTTCACCAGCGTACTCCATCTTTCTCTGTCCTCAGCAGTCCTCATGGCTTCTGTCAGTGTCAAGCCAGTCCATTCTCGAATGTTGTCTTCCCACTTCTTTTTCTGTCTCTCTCTCTTCTTCTGCCTCCTTGCACCGTGCCTTGCACGATGGTCTTTGCAAGGCCTGATGCTCTAGTGATGTGGCCATACCATCGGAGTTTCCGTTTCTTCAGTACGGTGAGAAAGTCATCGTGTGGTCCAATGGCTTGTGTGATGGTCGGTCGGACTTCGTCATTGGTGATGTGTTAGATATAGGAAATGCCCAGAAGTCTTCTGTAGCACCTCATCTCCATGCTTTGTATTTTTTGTTGTAGGTCTGCTGTGAGGGTCCATGTTTCGCAAAAGTATAGGAAGATGGAGATGACAATGGAGCGCAGCAACATTACCTTGGAGTGTAGGCTGATGGTCTTGTCTTCCCAAATGGGTTTCAATCTTGTCAGGGCAGCAGTTGTTCGTGCGATCCTGGAGAGGACTTCCTGTCGGGACCCACTGTCTGATACAACTGCTCCTAAATATTTGAAGCAGTGCAACATGTTGAAGGATTGGGCTTGGACTTTGATGTCCGTGTTGATTCCATTGGTGTTGTTAGTCAACATTTTGGTCTTCTCTTATTTCCAATCCAAAGGCTCTGGCGGTGGTGTCAAGCCTCTATCAGCTGTTCACGTTCTTGTTCCTCTCCAGCCAATATATCAATGTCATCTGCAAAACGGAGGTTGGAAGATTGCGCTTCCCGCTGTGTTGAGTGTACCTTCATGATCTGCAAGGGCATCTGCGTGATGCGCTCTAGAAAGATGTTGAAGAGTGTTGGAGAGAGTGCATCCTTGACGCACGCCGATGGTGGTTCTGAACCAGTTCCCGATGGCGCTTTTGTGGAGGACTGCACTAGCAGTCTTGTCATACAGCCTTTTGATGACTTTAATAATGTTGGGGCTGATATCGCACACTCTCATGGTTGCCCACAGAGCTGCATGCCAGACTCGGCCAAATGCTTTCTTGAAGTCTACAAGCACATGGTATAGATGTTGTTGGTGCTGTAGGTATTTCTCACAGATTATTCTGATGTTGAAAATATGCTCAGTGGTACTTCGACCTGCCCTGAATCCTGCTTGTTCTTGAGCTATGATTTGCTCAGCTTGGGATTTCAACCTGTTGAGTATTATTTTCAGGAGGACTTTGATGGGATGTCTGATGAGGCTGATGGTGACATTCCTGAAGGTTACCCTGTTGGGGAAGAGAGATGATAAAAGACTGGGTCCATGGTGTAGGCCATTCCCCACTCTGTCAGATCTTGTTACAAATAATGGTGAGGGCGTCAATCATCGCTTCTTCTCCTGCTTGAAGCAATTCTGCTGGTACGTTGTCCACTCCCGCTGATTTTCCCTTCTTTAGCGATTGCACTGCTACCTCAACTTCTTCTCGGAGAATTGGGAGGATTTCTTTTTCTCTATTCTGGGGACGTGCTAGACCTGATGAGTCTCCATGTGGTGTGTGGTTATAAAGGTCAGAGCAGTAGTCTGTCCATCTATCCAAGATTTCTTGTTCTTCTGTAAGGCACAAGCCGAACTGGCTTTGGATCGTGGAGACCTTTGGCTGTTTAATACTTGTCAGCCGCTTCACAGTCTGGTAGAACTTCTTGCTGTTATTGCTAATTTACCTCCAATAGTGGCTTGGACTATTACCACCACCTCCGGGTCTTGCAGTTTGACCAGGTCGAACTACAACCTTGTGCACTTTGCTTTGTTCACTCTCTTCAAGTGGAGCCGGAAAGACATCGTCACGAGATCGTGATCACTTCCGATGTCTGCTCTTGGGTGATGCTTGTATACTATAAATGAATTTTTAATGTAAGTTACCTGTGTTTATATCTGAGAGTAGTGTTATATACAGTTGTATTTGTAACGGCTAAAGAGTTTAATTCTTACTCTAAGTTATTGTCATTGTTATTGTGATATATGTATGTGTTGACAACACAATGTAAGTTCTTAAAATCGATAATAAAGTTGTTTATCTTATCTTATCTTATCTTATCTTATCTTATCTTATCTTATCTTATCTTATCTTATCTCCTCGCTGGGACTGTGCCAAGTCCTTTGTCTGGATTTTTTGTGGGGACCAAGAGTGTTTGCCATATCAGATTGTTGAATCTGGCAAACTCCAGGAGTCTCAGACCTCAGTCATTTGTTTCGTTGTTGCAATGGGTTCCACATGTGTCTCCCCATTTGTGATAGGCATCTTGGCCAACAAAGGCATTTCCGTCGCTTGGCACAATAACAGTGTCCTTTCTCGGAACTTGATCAAGGACTGCCTGCAGATGGCCACAGAAGTCTTCGACTTTGCTCTCGTCATAATTTGATGTTGGGGCATAGGCCTGGATGATGGTGATGTTGAAAGGGGCTGCTTTCAGAGGGATGGTAATGAGTCTACTTGAGACTGGGCGACAACCCAGGACAGTGGCCAGAATGTGTCATTATGGACCAAGAATCCAACGTCGTGTTCGTGCCTGTCAGATTTCCCGCTGAAATAAAGCTTGTGACCTTTGTCGGTAGTTGTTTCACCTAGGCCTATCCAGCGCAGTTCGCTGATACCTCAAATGTTCTTTCGGTAGTAGTCCTTAGATAGTTACAAATGTATTGAGATAATTACATCCTATCCTATCCTATCCTATCCAGTAACTCGAGGTCGTTGGGGCACCAAAGATGATCGTTTAAGCATCGTACTCCATCTTTCTGTCCTTTGCAAACCTCATGGTTTCGCTCTGTGTCAAGCAAGTCCATTCTAGATTGTTGTCCCCCCACCTCATTTTCTGTCTCCCTCTTCTTCGGCCTCCTTGCACCATGCCGTGCAGGATGGTCTTTGCAAGGCCTGATGCTCTGGTGACTTGCCCTAACACCGGATTTTCCGTTTCTTCAGCATTGTGAACATATCATCGTGTTGTCCAATGGCTTGTGTGATGGTCTATCGGACTTCGTCGTTGGTGATGTGTTGGGTATAGGAAATGCCCAGAAGTCTTCTGTAGCACCTCATCTCCATGCTTTGTATTTTTCGTTGTAGATCTGCTGTGAGGGTCCATGTTTCGCAAGCGTATAGGAAGATGGAGATGACAAGGGAGCGCAGCAGCCTTACCTTGGAAAGTAGACTGATGGTCCTGTCTTTCCAAATGGGCTTCAACCTTGGCAAGGCAGCAGTTGTTTGTGCGATCCTGGAGAGGACTTCCTGTCGGGACCCATTGTCTGATACAATGGCTCCTAATTATTTGAAGCTATGCACTGTGTTGAGGGATTGGCCTTGGACTTTGATGTCCGTGTTGATGTCACTTTTGTTGTTGGTCATCGGTTTGGTCTTCCCTGCAACTATTGCCATTCCATAGGCTCTGGAGGTGGTGTCAAATGTCTGTACCAGCTGTTCAAGTTCTTGCTCCTCTTCAGCAAAACCATTAATGTCATCCGCAAAACAGAGGTTTGAGATTGCTCTAGCCCTATGCTGACTGTGCCTTCGTGATCTGCAAAAGCATCTGACATGATGCGCTCTAGGAAGATGTTAAAGAGTGTTGGAGAGAGTAGGCATCCTTGACGCACACCGATTGTTGTTATGAACTAGTTCCCGATGGCGCTTTTGTGGAGGACTAGGCTGCACTGGTAGTCCTGTCTTACAGGCTTTTGGTGACTTCAGTATTTGTAGGGCTGATGTTGTACACTCTCATGGTTGTCCACAGAGCTGCATGCCAGACTCGGTCAAACGCTTTCTTAAAGTTTACAAACACAGCTATCACTAAAATTTACAAATATTTCTACGTGATCATGTTTGGATCCAGCAATCCGTCTGAAAATGCGCCAAAACCGAAAATTGTAATTTTCAACTGATAATTACAAATCTTACGTGTTAATTGTAAATATGTCGTGTTCCACGGATCTGATCGTTTTTGTCTCAACCGTGCTACATATACGCATGTGCAATATATAGTGACCAACCAGCATACACTTGCGAATACCCGCTCTTTCACCGCGCTGCAAACTTGTGCAATGGAAGGTGTTGTTCATGAAAACGGTAAACAAAATTAAATGCTTCTTGTCTGTTTGAGTACATAATTAATTACGTCCATAATGTATACTTTAACCCCAACACAATGCTGATGCGCATGCGCAGTCCGATGCGCGAATCATATGCGCAAACAATGTCCATAGGAAGCCTTAGGTTTGGGCGCTAATAAAGTGTGGCCAAAACTAAAACTTATTAATTACCACTGTGAATTACCACTATCTCTGTGAATTACACAGAACACGGGTTAATTACCATTATCACTGATACCTGTAACTGCATGTTTTGGCGCTAGAAAGCCGCCTTTGCCAGAATTAAGCATGATCACGTAAAAATTGTAATTATCCAGTGAAATTTGTATATGTGATAATTAGGCCTACAATTTTCCGTATTGTAACATTTCCAGGCGGATTGCTAGAGCCAAAACTGAAAATTAAACAGGATCACGCGATCATATTTGTAATTTTTCAATGATAATTTTAATTATCCCTTGATACTTATAATTATCCCATGATGTTTGTAATTATCAGGTTTTGGCGATAACTCTATCTAGGTTGTTATCTTGTCTGTGTTTATGTATATCTATTTGTCTGTTTTTCGTCCGTCCGTCCCTCTGTCTGTCTGTGTGTCTTTCAGTCAGTCAGTCTGTCTGTCTGTCTTTCTGTCTCATTCTCTGTCTCTGTCTCTGTCTGTCTCTGTCTGTCTCTCTGTCTCTGTCTCTGTCTCTGTCTCTCTCTCTCTCTCTCTCTCTCTCTCTCTCTCTCTCTCTCTCTCGTGGTCACGGTCAAAAAGTATATGCATGATGAAATCATCATGGTGAGATTGCCTGTAGTGTGCTAAGCATTCCTGTATTTAGTTGTTTACAAAACACTTATTTTGCAAAGTTTCTGGTAATTAGACGCAAGTAAAAATGGCAGCAAATTTTGGATGCCTGCCATTGTTCAATATAAATGTTGCCGTACTGCTCAACTGTTGATATTTTTTATTAGGGTGAAGGTAAAAAAACAACCACCAAACAAGGGCTGCATCCCCCTTCATCAGGCATCCTCAACATTGTGGATTCAAACTCAGGGGCAAACTAGGTTGGGCTGTGGTGGGCACACACTTATTGTTTGTTCTCGTTAGTCATTTCCCTGCGGTTTATATAGTCTCAACACGAATCTACAATGATGCAAGTCACGCAACGCGAAGTACAGAAGTGTATCCTTCAAGCTGTAAGCCATTCGCATAATCGGCCTCCCTTAAAGTTTTATTACGCAGAGACCCCCTGTTGTGAACCGTGACATGGTCGCTTCCGTCGCTGCTATTTTATACCATATCAAGTTGTCGGCCGCAGGTGATCCATGGAAAGATGCAAAACAGGGAAGAACCTTCATATGATTTCCTTGCGCTCGCATCCCCCACCAAGAAGATGCTTAGGGTAGTATCGGCGAAGCCCAATGCTAATCCTATCAGGGGTTCATGCCCTCGTACTTTTACAGCCAGTCACACAAAAGGCACAAGGTACAGGTTATAGGACCATTGAGAAAAGAGCGAGATTTCGTTCTTGCTGTAAATTAGTCATGCATTTACTCCAACGGCTGTTCCGTTGTCTGGGTAACTCCAAGCCAGAATAAACAGCGCTATTTTTTAACAGACCAATAAAATTGGACACAAACCATTTCGGTATTCTTTGTGATATACAAGCCTGTAACCTGAATAAGAATACATTAAATCCTTGTTGACATTTGTTTTCATTTTCACTGTATATCAACTTAGCTGTTTAGATAGTGTTACACTCGTAGTTGGTTTTATCATCAGTAGTTGATTCAGCCCCGATGCTTGGATCCTGATAAGTGTAACCCAGATTCGTTTATCCACGCAACCTGTTCACTCAGCAACAAGGCAGGAATCGTCGTATGAAGTTTTCCAACTGTATTCAGCATACATCAACAACTGCATACAATCGCTTTTTCCACTTTCTCACTATCAACTCTGAAACAGTGCGGTACAATATAGTTTCTCTATACTCCAGAGAACGTTCGAATATTCCAGCGTGACGCAATTATAACCAATCAGGATAAAGTTCGTCATCACTGTCTTACGTCATACAACTTTCTTTAGGGTCCAAGAATTTCTCAGCTACCAGTAGATCTATCTAGACGCTTCGATCGATAGTAAACAAGTAATCCAATAATATCGACCAACAACATTATACCAAGCTTCTTCTAACAACAACGCAAAATCAAATCAAAGGTAAATGCACTCTGTTATTGAATGCTTTGCAAAACAAAACGATCGGATCTATCGTGCGCGTCTCACACTTACTATCGTGCGCGTCGCAAACGTAACAGATAAACATGACAAATAAACAAACATGACGTAGCTGATTCACTGTTACAAGCGAAATGAACAAAATAATTAGAAAACACACATAACGATTTCGAAAGCGGTGTAGACAAGCAATGGCAACCACATTATAATAATTATGGACATGCAAGGTGTCGTTTAAAGTTACATTAATTAGCCTATCAGTGTTGCTGTTGTTGTTGTTGTTGTTGTTGTTGTTGTGGATGTTGTTGTTATTACTGTTGTAGTTGTTGCTGTTGTCGGGAATTGTGGTGGTTATTATTATTGTTGTTGTTCTTTTCTTCTTCTGCTGCTGCTGCTACTGCTTCTGCTTAGTTTGCGAGACAGCGATCCAGTATATAGACTTACATTTCGGTGTTTGTCACTTTAAACCTTGAACAGTTATTACAGTTTAAGTGAACTTTTTAATGTTGATTCTGGAACAATCTGTTTGGTCCACAGTAACTACGAGACTGTCATCCCGTGTATAACCGCCGGACTGCCCACTCCGCAATCCAGGAACCCACTGGACATGTTTGTGAAACTGCACTTTGACCCCGCAGACCTTCGAACCCGTAGCCAGGCCCTCTGCCAGACCTTCCAAGGTAAATGCAGCTGAAAGGTGTTTTCTAAGTGAAGCGTTGCAATATTTGTTGACAAGCAAATGACTAAAGAAAATTATTCAAGGTTTTAAAAGTAAAGAAAAGTCTGATGTTCCGTGTCAAGATTTTGTGAAGCTTGGGTATGGAGCCTCACCGACAGCTTTCTGGCAAGGTCTGCTCTCTCGCTGTGGTTATGTGTCGTCTAGAATGGCAGGTCAGCGTTGTACACAGTCCTCTTCTTCGTAGAGAAAGAGAGAGAGAGAGAGAGTGAGAGAGAGAGAGAGAGAGAGAGAGAGAGAGTGTGTGTGTGTATATATATATATATATATATATATATATATATATATATATATATATATATATATATATATATATATATATATATATATATATATATATACAGGTAATACATTCAAATTTTGTCGAAATATTGAATGACAGTGTTTATAGGAATACAATCAGTACTCTACATTACATTACATTACATTACATTACACACGCGCACCGAAACACACACTTACAAATTTCTCTCCCTCTTCCCTTCCCCTCATACTACTTCACCACTACCTACTCCTCCTCCCTCCCCCTCTCCAACATCACACATTCATCTAACTGCTTTAGTCTGGTTTTTAAAACACCGTTGACCTTCAGTACTGCAGCTTTCAATGACGTTCCTGCAAGGTCTGGATGCTGTGGAACAGAGACGGACCAAAGAAAACAGGGGAAAGAGAATGTTTCTGTTTAGTGTATGGCTTGTGTCACCTTTGCTATGCATACAGCCAGACAGATCCTTGGTGTTTTGCTGCCTCGCGAAAACGAAATCCTCGTGATGATAATCCTTACGAAAAGGATGGGAGTCCTCTCCACTCACTATCCTCCCTTAATCCTCTTGCATACCCACCACCTACTAAGCCAAAACGCGTCTTCCATTTGGAGTCATCTTTTCTACAGGTCGAAATTTGGTCATATTCTCTGGCTGTCTCGGTATGTTCTCCGGTTGTGTCATCAAAAGGTCTCCCGATATTTTGATTGCTCTGTTGACATCCCAAATCAGTGGCCTGTAGAGCCTTCTCCCCCCTCCCCCCCCCCCCCCCCCCCCCCCCCATCACAGCTGGTTTTGGACAAACCCAAGATGGAGAAGAAGAAGAAGAAGAAGAAGAAGAAGAAGAAGCAGAAGAAGAAGAAGAAGAAGAAGAAGAAGAAGAAGAAGAAGAAGAAGAAGAAGAAGAAGAAGAGGGTATACATGAAAATGTAGATAAAAGGGAGATAACAAGAAGACGAAGGAAAAGAAAAATGACGGGAACGTCATTTTTCAGTTTAAAGGGAATGTCTTTTTTTGACAGTTTAAGGAGGGTAAATATGCATTCTTTACACAGACGTAGACACACACATACACACAACCAACACACTAGCACGCACATACATACACACACACACACACACACACACACCAACAAACACACCCACACACACACACACAGAGCAGCAGCAACTGGGTAATAGACAGACTTTAAACTTTGCGAGGTAATGGAAAAGAAAAAAAGAAGAGATAGACAGAAGGAGGGACGGACTGACAGACGGAGGAACAAACATATAGACTGATTTCTGGCTGGCAAATTGACTGACTGCTTAATCAACTGCTATTAAGTGGTCGTGTAGATTCCTGAAGGTTCAGGGTGTCAATTATATGGTCTTACGAGAAACACAGCAAAACACCCATGTTTCATGGTGTGTGCCTTTATTTGTTTTTTTAATTTAATTATATGCTGCACGCCTTTCTACGCCTGAACTAATTCAAATGATTGATACATTGTCAGGTCTTGGAGAACGTCTGCTGTGTTTGAAGCAGAACAACGGGACACTGGAAGCGTGGTGCCGTGCAAGGTTCTCTCAGGGTCTACAGTACGTCTTTGCCGTGCAGCTCCAGAAAGCCTTTGACGACCAGCCAGGCGTCTACAAAGAACTTGCATGCGAGTCAGTATTAATTCTGTTTCCTCCTTGTTTGGTTAGATTTGGTTGGTTAAGACGTTATTTGGTTATGAAACTATTGTAGTAGTAGTTGTTGTTGTTGTTGTTGCTGTCGTGCTAGGTTTACTGTTGTTGTTGTCCTTGTTGTTAACGGCTAAATAGAAATCTATACGGAATGAACATTTGGGTCAATTGGCTTGAGTCAGTGTCTATTTTGTTATTAGTGATCTTTTTTGTTTCGCACGGTGAATTAGCTAGTCGGTTGCGGTGATGAGGATTGGGTTGTTGTTCTTTATGACGATGATGTAAGTGGTCGGAGACAGCAGCAACGATGGGTTTTTGTTTTGTTTTGTTTTATGTTTGTTAGTGATGATAATGACGATGATGGCAATAATAATGACGACGACGACGATGATGATAATGACGATGATGAATGAATCAATGATGATGGGGAAGAGGAGGAGGAGGAGAAAGAGGAATGTATGATGAATGATGATGATGGTGGTGGTAGTAGTAATCGTATCATTTCTCGCTCTTGGCTGATTTCTGTTAGTTTACTCTCTGAATTAATTATTGAAGCATTTGCATCTTTCGCTGCTCAAATCCATATATAGTGTAGTCTCAGACGATATGCGGGCATAACCATAGTGATATGCTGGAAACACTTTAAAGTTGCGGAAATACATTTTCACTCTTTTTTTTTTTTTACAGAGTTACCATGGACACAAGTGGTTGCCAAGGCTCAGCCATGACAGCATGTGACGCTGAAGTCAAAGGTCACGTGTTAAACTACTACAGTCTCCTCACCAATGGATCTTGCGTGTCCGACCCTAGCGTCCCTTACACTACACCAGCGTGAGTAATGCCGATGATGACGACGACAACGATGATGATGATGATGATGATGATGATGATGATGATGATGATGATGATGATGATGATGACGATGACGATGACTAAAGAGGGCTACACGTATTCAGCTGACTTTAATCTCACTACGTTAACCCATCATCAATGTTTCCCTGGCGCCCATAGCATGTCTCCGTGGCCTGGAGTTGAGCGCCATACCAGTGGACATTGGATGTATTACAGATGATTTTTTACAGGCAGTTCATTCCTATCAAACAGCTCTGCGCGCGAAAAAAAAAAGTGACAACGTACTATCGTTGGAAGTCTTCCACTTCTTTTCCATTGTTGCTCTAAAGAAAAGGCTTTAATATAGTTTATATACGCTTGTCGTGAACTAGTAGGCCTATAATTGTGCTCGAGAATTTCCAAAGGGTGATGATGATGTGTGTTGCAGTCCACCTCCTCAGCAGAGGCCTCCGCCACTGGACGTGGTTGCTAGATGCGCCCAGCGAATAGCGCAGATTTTTCCTCCCAGAGAGCCTCTGCCAAAGAATGCTACAGCACTACAGAAGCTGAACTATGGACTCCAGCAAAACTGCGAGTGAGTAACTGAATAAATTTCACTGCAGTAATAGTAGCAACTACTGTACCTGACTTTAGAAATATTTCTGGAACAGGTAAGTCTTCAGAGAAGTTTTACAGAAGGTGACAAGAGTCAGAGTGACGAACGTTTAAAGGAAGACAGGCTATGAATTGCGTTTAATTAGATAGCGCTTTTTTTTTAGATCAAACAGCTGCTCAAGGTTTACTAATTATTTTCACCTTATCCAGGTCATACATTGAGCGCTACAACTGCCTGGACCGAGAGTTGCAACAAATCGACGATCCCTCCTTCAGAGATGTGTGGTTGTCCTCTACTTTCAATATGACCAACGCCATCAGATCGCAGAGGGAATTTTGCCAAGCCTTTGAAGGTAACAAGGCTAAAGTTAACAGGTCTGCTAGCCCCAAGCCCTGCAGTATTGTATCATTTAAGAATAATTTATCTTGGTATGCTCCTGATACTGCGGTCCCATTTCATAAGGCGAGGCTACTTGTGAGGCCAGTATTTTACATAACCTTGTTGCCTCCCTAATACCTAATTACAATAGAGGGGTTTCTTCGGGTACTACGGTTTCCTCCCTTCCTTTCATAATGGTAGGCCTACAATCTATACTCCAAAAATAAAAATACCAAACCAGTTTCCTTTCCGTCTTCTAATAACGATCTCCCTGTCTTTACACATTTAAGTGACGACCCTGAGTTTGTTTCGCGATTTGATTACTTGTGTATGTAGGAGTGTAAGCTTCTGTTTGTCGTGATTTGTAAGTAGTATTTACCAAATTAAGCCGTGCTATTCTTATAGAGTACATTTACCTTCAGCTCGAAATAGGTGCGTAATGATAGTGGGAAGAAACAACACGATTCATTCTGCATATATTTTTTATAAATAGTCTACTTGTTGCGGTGCACGCAGGTGGAGTGATTGGACAGCTGACCGAGGATTGTTATAACAACACGCAGCCCAGCCTTCAGCGGTGCGAAGGGCTGTACGGCAACGCTGTGGTCAGTCTGCAGCGCCAATTTGTGGACGGTCAGATCGATGGTCACGGTCTCCAAATAGCTGCTTGCAGGTCATTACACTTTTCTATAGCAGGACACGCTCAGGGCACTCAGGCAGCGTAGAAAAGAGAGACTGTATAGCTAAAGGGGATTGGGGAGGAGGAGGGGGGGGGGCACAGTTCCCTATATGCCACTGTGTCTGGGGACTTTAATCTACTCACGAATGAAGGAGGGAAATCCTGGCCGCACTTAGATTATGACAATGACGACGATAATGATGTTGATAATAATAATGACGACGACGGTGATGATGATGAAGATGATGATGATGATGATGATGATGATGATGACGATGATGGTGGTGGTGGTGATGATGATGATGATGATGATGATGATGATGATGATGATGATGATGATGATGATGTAACAGATGTTGACGACGACGATGGTGACTGCTATGACAATGGTAGTGACATGTACAACAACGATTTAACGACGATTGCAAAACGTTTCAGGGAAAGCATGCAGAGGGCCGTCTGTATCCGAGACTCGTTCAAACCATGCAGCCCAGCTCTAGCCGAAACGATGTTTGCCAGCGAAATGGGCACTTTGCCCGATGAGTGCTTTACTCTCGCCAGCCCCAAGAAGACTACCAACAACACCAACAACAACGAACCAACTAATACCATTGGCAGGTGGGTTTATAGCAGGACAAACATCCATCTTTCTTATTCACGACAAATAATTTTGCCGGAATGATGGAATAAAGTCATGGAATACAATTATTTCAACTTAAAATATTACCTTTTCGCCACAGGAAAACACCTGAGCCGATCCCGGCTGCGGAAGGAACTGTTGAAGATCGCAACGACTGGGAACACAACAACAACAAGATCTCTAGCGTGCCAGCTCAGGAGCAGTCGTCTCCCCCTGCTGGAGTCTCCGCTAGTGGCGCCACCGTCGGCCAAAGCACGGGAGTCAAATCTGGAGCATCTGGCATATCTTGTGGAGTTGTGTCCCTTCTCATGACTGTTGCAGCTTTCTTCGCTAAGTGGAACTGAAAGGACTCCTCCGAAATTGTCACAATGGTATAAATAAATAAATAAAATAGATAAATAAATAAATAAATAAATAAGAAAAGGTAATAAGGTAACAAGGAAACTCAGAGAGGGAGACAATTGAGAAATAGGCCTACACTAATAACTGTAGTATGTAAATTGATAAACAAATGATTCAATGATAACTTTTGGACATTAGTTGAGCAGCTGAATAACTGTATTTATTAATGGATAAGGACAACAGATAGCATCGAAAAAAAGGATCTTGTTTTACCAACGAGGCCTTAGTTTGTTTCATTTTTGGTTTGTTGAAGAAACAAGGTCAAATGAACATTAAACACATTTTTAAATTTATAATATCTCTATATATTATAGGTAGACAGGTAGATAGATAGATAGACAGACAGACACAGTTTCCTTCAGTTAATTTTTGTCTTATACATTTATACATGCTTCAACAAATTGATCATAGGTGTTCTCAGTTCAAAACTCTCCCAAGGAAGAGAGCGAACTCTCCCAGGTAAATGGAGAAAATGCCTTGACAAAAAAGAATAATATTATTAGCTTATTTGACGTTAGGGATAAGATATAAATATCCTTAGAATATGTGACACGGGTAAATGAAGTTCGAAATGTTCTTTCATGATAATTTTAAAAGATTTGCCTCTCATTGCTCGGCTGTTTATAATTCAAAACGCTCTGCACCTGTGTGTTTCTGTCACTACCCACTTCCCCTAACCCTCAACCCCCCCCTCTCTCTCTCTCTCTCTCTCTCTCTCTCTCTCTTTCTTTCTTTCTTTCTTTCTTTCTTTCTCTCCTTCTTTCTCTCCATCCCTACTCCACCCTCTCTTATTCCCTCCCTTTTTTCACGTGTATCCCCTTTCTTCGTTCTCTTTTAAATACTTTTATTTGTATAAAAAGCACTTTATCGCACACAGACAAATATCCTAAATTTCTACTTCATTCGTTGTTATTCTTTCTTCGATTAAAAAAACTGTTTTTTTCTTTCTTGTTGTTCTTCCATCTTTCCTTCCTTCTGTCTTCAATCATTCCGCATTTCTAGCCTTTATGTTTATTTTGTTTTAAATCTCGTATTAGTATCAATGGGTAATGGGCTCCTTATACTGTACTGATTCATATTCTTGCATAAATATAAGGATGAGAGAGATTGCTTTTTAAAATAGTCATTAGGCTATTAGCAGCAGATATTATTACATATGCATAAGGCAATAAATAATAAATGTGCCAGCAAAAAACTTTTGCCTAAACTGAATCAAAACGGAAGGCACGCGAAGTAGTCTGTGTGTATGAAGGTTTGCGTGGGTCGAGATAATTAAGCTATACTCATATTATTCTCAATATTCACATTTGGATAGACGGTTTTAGTATAAAAAATAAATTCAAAAATGAAATTAAATGCCGCATCCCAAATTCTCGACGTTCCATAGCAGACTTGAGCATAGCACTATTCGCCTGCCGTAGAAATTTCAGCCATGCTACATTTTAAAAGTTCCACAGTGATAAGCTTACTCTAAGCGCTCGCTCGCATACGCACATGCATACGCTTACATACGCTCGCATAACCACATACATACGCTTACATACGCCCGCATACACACGTGCAAACGCTTACATACGCTCGCATACACACATACATACGCACGCAAGAATACATATTTAAACAGTGTGGTAAAACGGTATAAATTAAACTTTGTAAGAAATAATACAACATCACATCTAACAAGGATAAATATTTGAACACTACGGTGCAACATTATGAGATAAAACACGTGAAGCATCGTAAAAAATAATATCTTAGTATAAAAAGGTATATTTAAAGAGAGACACACATACATACATACATACATACATACACACACACACACACACACAATCTCGCTTACTCACGCACACACGCGTGCGCTCACACCCACCCACCCACCCACACACACACACACACGCACACACACAAAGGAGGACATCAGCATTAAGAATAAATAATGAAACAATGATAAAAATAGCTCAAAGTAGGCAGTAAAGCATTTAAACCAAGAACATTACACAAAAAAACTGATGGAATACACACGCACACACACACACCTACACACACTCCCCACTATTCAATCACTCACACACTGATTGTTCTGGATTTAAAAGTATTTGGTAAAGAGGTAGGTTTTCAGGTTCTTTTTGAACACGGAGGTTGGAGGGCAAAGAGTTGGGGCAAACATAGAGGGAGAGAGAGATCTCCTGCCAAAGAACTCAGCGAATACCTAGGAATTGAGAAGATTATATTGTGAGTGTGTGTGTGTGTGTTGTATAATAAACATTAAAACATACAATTGCTGTGTTATTGTGCTTATTGCAATCGTCGCATGCATTATTCTTCGGCTTTGTTATTGTTTCTTGATTAAATGTAATATAATTATTTTCTTTAATTCTTTATTTAATTTTTAATTTGTACAATCTGATAAAGATTGGAAGCTTTACAAATTTAAGTAGTTTCTTTTTTTATTTCAATTTTAGTTAGATTTTTTGTATAAATAGTTTTATACGTGTAACTACATTTTCTTTTTTTCTCTTGATTTTTAATTTAGATTGTTTAGTCGTGTTGAAAATTTATTAAAACCACAGTACTGTATCATAACTGAGGTGCATTTGTAAAATCCCATGATGAGAGTTTCTCTGCCTGCTTCCTTGTCTGTCTGTACCTGCCTGATTGCTTACCTCTCTCTCTCTCTCTCTCTCTCTCTCTCTCACTCTCTCTCTCTCTCTCTCTGTCTCAGCCTGTCTATGTCTTCCTTTTTCTGTAATACGCACACTCACGCTTTCTCTCATCCTCTCTCTGTCTGCCTGTCTCTGTCTCTGTGTCGGTCTGCTTTTGTCTGCCAGTCTGCCTATCTGTCTGTCTTTCTTTCTATTTCTCTCTCTTTCTGTCTCTTCATCTCTCTCTCATGCGCACCCACACCCACACACACACACACACACACACACACACACACACACACACATACTCTCTCTCAATCTCTCTCTCTCCCTGTTTTTCTGTCTGTTCCTGTCTGTGTGTCTTTCACTTTTTCTCTCTCTTTTACACACATAGGCTACTTTCTTTCATGCTTTCTGTGTCTGTCTTTCTCTCTATTTGTCTCTCTTTGTCTGTCTCTCGCTTTTTGTCTGTGTCTGTTTCTCTTTGTTTATTTATCTCTTTTTCTGTTGGTCTGTCTCTGTTTCAGTCTGTAGGACTGTCTCTCTCTATAATTTTCTCTTTCTCTCACACACACATTCTCTCTCTCATCTGTCTGCATCTGCTTCACTCTGTCTGTTTCTGTCAGTCTGTCGGTATCTCTCTGTCTCTTCCTTTCTCTCTTTTTCTCTGTGTCAGTCTGTCTGTTTCTGTCACTCTGTCTCTGTCAGTTTGTCTGTCTATGTCAGTTTGTCTCTGTCAGTCTGTCGGTATCTGTCAGTCTGTCTCAGTCTGTATGACTGTCTCTTTCTTTTTATTTCTCTCACACACATGCTCTCTCTCTCTCATCCGTCGTTCTGTGTCTGTCTCCGTTTGTCTATTTCTTTATTCTCTCTCTTTCTCTCTCACACATATTCCCTTTCTTTCTGTATATCTTTCTCTGTCTGTCTCTTTCTGTCTCTGTCTGTCTCCCTATCGCTGTCTCTTTCTCTTTCTGTCTGTGTCTTTCTGTATCTGTCTGTCTCTCTCTGTCTCTCTCTCTCACACACATACTCTATCATCCTCTCTGTCTGTTTCTGTTCCTATCTGTCTTTCTATGTCTGTCTCTCTCACACACATATTCTATCATCATCTCTGTCTCTCTGTCTGTTTGTGTCTCTCTTTCTTTCTTTCTCTCTTTCCCTTTCCATTTCCCTCTCTCTCCCTCTCTCTCTCTCTCTCTCTCTCTCTCTCTCTCACAAACTCTCCCATCCTCTCTGTCTGTTTCTGTTTCTCTGTTTGTCTGTATCTCACTTTCTTTATCTCTTTCCCTCTCCCTCTGTTACACTCGAATCGATGTTGGTGTTTTTCTATCAGTATTTGATTCAGCCCCGATGCTTGAATTCCTGATAGGTGTGTAACTCAGATTCGTTTATCCACGCAGCCTGCTCACTCAGCAACAATGCAAAGTCTTCGTATGTAGTTTTCCACTTTTATTCAGCACACATCAACACTGCATACAATCACTTTCCACATTCAACTTTTTACTTTCAACACACTATCAACAACGCAAAATCAAATCAAAGATAAATACACTCTACCACTGCATGCGCCGCAAAACAAAACGAACAGATCTATCGCGCGCGTCACACACAAGCGTACCATTGCACGCGCTTCACACATAACATCGTGCGCATTCCACACGCACCATCATGAGCGTAACACCCTCTCTCACTCTCTCTCTCACACACACACACACAAATCCTTCTTACACACACATACACACATACTCTCTCTCTCATCCTCTCTGTCTGTCTGTGTCTGTCTATGTCTGTCTGTCAGTGGCGTAGCTAGGGAATTGGGGGCCCGGGAGCTTGGCCTCTTTGGGGGCCCCTGCATTTTGACATTCGACATCATGACATGAAATAATGTACTTAATCAATATAAAAGTCTAAACTAATTATATTACAACCTGAAAAGCAAGATTACATGGCGGTGGCGTAATGTTTAATATTTAATGACAAAAAAATTTTCGGACACTCCTTTGGGGGCCCTTCTCAAGTGGGGGTCCGGGGGGACTTTCGAATTTGGACCCCCCCCTCACCGCCCCCTCCCCTAGCTACGCCACTGCTGTCTGTCTCTCTGTCTCTCTGTCTCTGTCTTTCTCTCTCGCTCTCTCCACCGTTGGGGTGCCGGAGTTTTCTGTATAAATAATATCCCCACTTTAAGGAAGTTAGTGCTTTATATTACGACTGTTTCTGTCATTCACAATTTCTTTCTCGTTCCTAGTCTGTTCTATCAGTCAGCTATCTTTTTCGCTAGACCAGTCACCTATTATTTTTTCTTGAGAACTATCTCAAAACTCCTTATTTGTGCATGGGGGATATTGGACGCTTTCTGCCAAATACTAGGGCTTTCTATGGTATTACTATTTAAAAAAATGTTGGCATTTTATATTTGTGTGTTTTGTTAATATTTTATAATTACTTTTATATTCTATTTTGTTTTTTGTATACGGGGGTTCGATAATTTAGAGTACAGCGTCAGCGTCCCCTGATTGGGATGCCATTATTTTAAAGTGACCAGTTGGTGGAGTGCCTTTAGTGTTACCAATAGGGTTGTTTCAGCAGATCTGTTATACGGATCGGGGGTGAGTCCTCTTTCAACCAAGTTGTGGTCCTGATACGGCTCTTAGACCCTATACAAAATGACTAACTAACTAACTAACTAACTCTCTCCCTTTTTTATATTTGTGTCAGTCTGTGTCTTTTACTCTCTTTTATGTTTCTGTCTCTCTCACATACTCTCTGATCTGTCTGTGTGTCTCTCTTTGTCGGTCTGTCTATCTGTCTGTCTCTCTGTCTCAGTCTGTTTGTTTTTCTGTCTGTCTCTTTCTTTTCTCTCTCTCTCTCTCTCTCTCTCTCTCTCTCTCTCTCTCTCTCTCTCTCTCTCTCTCTCTCTCTCACATATGCTCGCTCATCCTCTCTGTCTGTGTCTGTTTTTTGCTGCCTGGCTATCTGTCTTTGTCAGTTTGTCTGTCTCTCTCTTTGTCCCTACCTGTCAGTCTCTGTCTCTTTCTGTCTCTTTCTCTTTCTTTTTTTTTTTACATCCACACATACTCTCTCATTCTCTCTGTCTGTTTCTGTCTGTCTATATCTCAGCCTGTCTGTCTCTTTCTTTTTCTCTCTATCTACATTCCCTCTCATCCTCTCTGTCTGTTTATGCCTGTCTGTCTCTCACTTTCTTTTTCTTTTCTCTTACACAAACGCACATAGTCTATCTCATCTTATCTGTCTCTCTTTTTTTTCTTTCTTGCTTACACACACACACACACATACTATCTTTCATTATTTTTGTGTCTTTTTCTCTCTTTCTCTGTCTGTCTGTGTCTGTCTGTTTTTTTCTGTGTCTCTCTGTCTGTCTGTCTCTGATTCAATTTGTCTTTCACTTTCTTTTTTCCATCGCTCACAAACACGCACTCTCTCTCTCTCTCTCTCTCTCTCTCTCATCCACTCGGTCTATCTATGTCTGTCTATCTGTCTGTGTCACTCTCTCTTTCATGCTCTCTCACACACATACTCTCTCTTATCTTGTCTGTCTGTGTCTGTTTCTGTGTGCTCGGGTTATCTGCCTGTCCCTGGCTATCTGTGTATGTTTCTCTCTTTATCTGTGTATCTTTCTGTCTCTGCCTCAACATGTCTGGGTCTGTTTCTCTCTGTCTGCCTGTTTCTGTCTCTGTCTGTCTGTCTCTTGCTCTCTCTGTCTGTCCGTCTCTGTATGTCAATTTGTCTCTGTCATAAATGACATTTTACCTTAATCTAATTTTCCCCCCGAGTCTTAGCGTATATATTTTACTGTTAACATTAAATCTTAATCATGCCACCATTTGGTCGCATGCTATTTATATCGCTGTACATATTTTATTGTTGCAATAATTGTATTTCTTAAAAGTTTGATTGCTGGGGTGTCTGAGAATGTTTATGTAAATGAATGTTGATGTTATATCTGATGTTTTATTCATTGACTATGATACTGTCCTTGTCATGTTTCAAATTCATGCTCTGTTGCCAATATGTCAAATTTCCTTGTGTAAAAATGGGCACAATAAATCTTCTTGTATCTCGTATCTTCTCTCTCTCTCTCTCGCTCTCTCTCTCTCTCTCTCACACACACACACACACACACACACACATACACACACACATACTCTCTTATCTGTATGTGTCTGTTTCTTTCTGTCTCTGTCTGTCTGTCTCTCTCTCTTTCTCTCTCTCTCTTTCTTTATGTGTCTCAGTCTGCATGTCTGCCTCTCTGTCTTTCTTTTTCTATCTCTCAAACAATTTTTGAACAACGCACTTCAAGAGCCTTGGGACGCACGATCTGAGTCCTTATCTCTTCTATATCAGGCCTCCTAATTCCTGTTGTTTCCTGTTACTTACTAATGGGAACAGGATCCCTAAGGAAATAAAAATGCTGAAATCAACAAAATGACACATATAGTATATGTTAAAACATTCCAGAATAGAAATGATAGATGTGTGTTTAATTTTTATAAAGCTGTGTTCAATGTTATTTCCAGGAATGGAACACTGGGAATTTAGATTAATAATTGTACTTTATTAGTCTATGCAAAGTATGCTATTTGCAAGAATGGAGATTGGAAAATGTATTTTAACTAATTTTACTTAAATAAACAAAATTAATGTTTTTCCTTGAAAATATCGCATTTTAAGCAACACTTAAACAATATTTGTCTGATTGAAAATTTGATTTTTAAAATTTATTTTAAAACTAATTTGACATCAAATAAAACAAAAAGTGTTTCCTTAATTTATGGAAAACACTAAACTTTGAAGCAACTCTACAGGGGCTTGACCACAAATATTGGTTATGCACAAACCCCAAACAGCACCAAACAAACTAATGAAATGCCGGACGTTGGCTCCTATCTGATTTTATCCTCCGAATTCCTTCTCTTACCATCCCACCCTTTCTCTTTGAACACCTGCCTTCCTGCTTCCCTAAAACTCCGTTAGCCACTCTGACTTCCCTCTTTCTCACGTCACCCTTGAATCCATCGACTACGCATCACCTTTTCCCAATCCCACACCCTAACCCTTTTGGACTCCTCTATCGTGCTAGCACACCACATAGCTAAGAATCGAACACTATAAACGCAATTGCAGCAAGATAATACCTACTGTTTAACTCCCCATAGGTCGATCTGAAATCTCCTTCTCCTTATCATCATCATCATCGTCGTCGTCGTCGTCGTCATCATCGTCATCGTCATCATCATCTTCATCGTCGTCATCATCATCATCATCATCATCATCATCATCATCATCATCATCATCATCATCATCATCATCATCATCTTCAACAGCAGCAGCAGCAGCAGCAGTAGCAGATTCATCATCACCATCATCATCATTATCATCATCATCATCATCATCATCATCATCATCATCATCATCATCATCATCATCATCATCATCTTCATCATCATCGTCGTCGTCTTCTTCACAGCCTTCGTAATCACAAAATATAAGAATTTTTTAGCTCGATCTTAGTTTAGTGTTTATGTTTAAGATTACGATATTATAGATGTATGTAGGCTTACATGTACTGCATGTCAGTGGTGAAGATGGGGGAGGGGGAAGCATGGGGGGTGGGCAGAGGGAGAAAATATAGTGGGTGGGGGTATCATTAAACCAAATTATTTCTCCTGTCCACACAAGACATGCAGTACTAACAAGATCTATTTCAATAAACATCAAGTTGAACTAGCCGCCTATCTAAGGTCATCCTAATCTCTCTTCCTTATCGCTTAACATTGAGCTAAGGATAGAGCGTCCCTTCTGTATAGTTCGACTAGGGTAATCGTGGTGTGGATGTTTTTTTACATTGGGAATTTCCCGGTCGAAATGGAGCTGGGGAGTGAATGGGGTAGGGGTGGCCTCGTGCGCGCAGTGGATAAGTCGCCACGTCAGTGGGTGGGGGTATCATTAAACCAAATTATTTCTCCTGGCCACACAAGACATGCAGTACTAACAAGATCTATTTCAATAAACATCAAGTTGAACTAACCGCCTATCTAAGGTCATCCTAATCTCTCTTCCTTATCGCTTAACATTGAGCTAAGGATAGAGCGTCCCTTCTGTATAGTTCGACTAGGGTAATCGTGGTGTGGATGTTTTTTTACATTGGGAATTTCCCGGTCGAAATGGAGCTGGGGAGTGAATGGGGTAGGGGTGGCCTCGTGGCGCAGTGGATAAGTCGCCGGTTTCCTATGCCGAAGGTCGCGGGTTCGATTCCCGCAAGGGGCGAACGTATGTGATTTAGGTACGAGACTATTGAGGTCACCGAGAGTTTTCTCCGGGCACTCCGGTTTCCTCCCTCCCTTCAATAATGGTACAGGACGCAGTCAATATAAAAATTTCAAAAATAAAAATTCGATTTTCTTTCCGTCTTCTAATAGCGATCTCCCTGCCTTTACATCACCTGTTTGAGTGAGTGATGGATGTGTGTTTGGTGCGTGTGAGGGTGGATGAGACAGGTGAGCGTGTATGTTGGTATAGATCGCCGCGCTTTGAGCCTGAATGATTTGGGGAAAGACGCGTATAGCATCCTGTATTATATTATTATTATTATTATTATTATTATTATTATTATTATTATTATTATTATTATTATTATTATTATTATTATTATTATTAATACAGGTTACATATCCAGTGAAGACTAGGTACGAAAAAGCTGGTGGTTGCTCAGCGTCTCATATTTTGCTGCACAAAAAACAAAAAAAACAAAAATCTGATTATTTCGGTACTTCATTTCACTAAAAGATGCACCTGCAGAAGCAGCTTGCATCGATCCTTTCATTTTTCTATCTTCTGTATTACTTTCGTTGAAAGACTATAATATATATTTGTCTTGTTGTGTTTAGTTTTTGTTGTGTTTGTGGTCTCCCTTGCTTTTTTTTTTTTTTTGACGGTCGAGCGTCATGTGTTCAGTTTCAGGTAAGTGTGCTAGCATAGAATAAAATAGCCTTGGGTTATTGTGTGCTGTGTATATTTCGCAATAATCTGGTACAGAAACGTAAATAACATACACTTGATTCAAAAACAACACTCATTTTTTTGTAGACAGGATGATTCCACGCCTACATGCTTCTTTATCTTCAGGTCTTTGCACTGATTCGGACCTCGTGATAAGATTTCGCATTCTTATTGGACAGCCTCGTTCTGGCATGACAGACAAAAAGTAGCAGAAGTGGAGCCAGACGACAGCATTACCTGTAGGAGACACTCAAATCAACACAATGACAGGGTAGGTTTAGAATTTATCTGCCTTTTTCTTATATCTGCAGTTGCTTTAGTTGCAGCAGTGATAATTCTATTTATAAATTACGGAATATTAGGTAAAGAAGCTGTCTGATTTATATCCAGAACGGAATAAAAATGAAACATTGTCAAGTCTGATAGGCAAATGAGGCTAGTGCAATCATTAGAGTTTGCATCCAGGGCTGAGCTTTAACGTTCGCCAACTCGCCAATGGCCCCTAAAAATAGTGTGTGGCGAGCTCGATTTGGGGTACCATTCGCCCGGCTGGCGACTTGAAAATACCGCCAGTGGTAGAGATTCTGTACCTGTACACGGTGTCTCGGAGCCTCCAGCAAAAAAAAAATAAAGTCCGAAGAAGAAAAAAAAACAGCAGACCCAAGCTCCTTCAAGTTTTGGAACATTGAGGAGGAGGATGTCGACGATGAATAAATTATACAGTGCTTGTTTTAAAAAATGAAACGTGTTGTTGTTGAAATTTATCTTGTTTATTAGCTGCAATAGTTATACAGTTTAAAAAAAAATGACCGTGCTTTCAATCAAGGGGTCTGGCAACCTGAAAAATATTTTGGCAACTTCAACTTCCCAGGTTAGGAGCCCGGCTGGCTCCTTAGCCTGGCTTGCTAAATCTCAGCCTTGGCATCCCGGTTCATGATTTATTAGAACAGTGTAGTCTACAATGTATAAAAATAAGTAACTAAAAGAAGTAAGTAAGAATTTGATTAACCAGATGTTTAAAAAGCTTTCTTCTTCTTCTTCTTCTTCTTCTTCTTCTTCTTCTTCTTCTTCTTCTTCTTCTTCTTCTTCTTCTTCTTCTTCATACGGTGGATACCGTCTCGACATAGGTCTATTATTAAACTTAAAATGCGTGTATAATTATATCGCTTGACATGCCCGCACCCCAACCCTCACCCCAAACCGCACCTTTACCATGGAATTTTTTGATTGAATAAATCCATTCTAATTTCTGTTCTTTGTTTTTATTTAGACTTCGTGTGTGATCGGTGATGAGTAACTTGTTTCCTATAAATTTAAATGTCATAGTATTTTATGTGCAGGTTGCTGTTAGCGCTTCAGGTGCTGGCAGGAGCCATTGCTGGGACATGGGCTTTATCAGAAGCGTAAGTCTACCCTGGGCACAAACGTAACTCACCTTTTACATTTGTCAGAAACCTAGCTCTACCTTTTACCACTGTCAGAAACGTAACTCTACCTTTTACCATTGTATCACTATCAGACACAAAGACTTTCTAGTGTTTTTTTTTCTACAAGTCTATTCCATCCTATCCCGTAACTTGAAAGTCGTTGGGGCACCACAGATGGTCGTATAACCAGCGTACTCCATCTTTCTCTGTCCTCAGCAGTCCTCATGGCTTCTGTCAGTGTCAAGCCAGTCCATTCTCGAATGTTATCTTCCCACCTCTTTTTCTGTCTCCCTCTTCTTCTCCCTCCTTGCACCGTACCCTCAGGATGGTCTTTGCAAGGCCTAATGCTCTGCCATACCATCGGAGTTTCCGTTTCTTCACCACTGTGAGCAAGTCATCGTTTTGTCTAATGGCTTGTGTGATGGTCTGTCGGACTTCGTCATTGGTGGTGTGCTGGGTATAGGAAATGCCCTGAAGTCTTCTGTAGCACATCATCTCCATGCTTTGTATTCTTCTTTATAGGTTTGCTATGAGGGTCCATGCTTCGCAAGGGTATAGGAAGATGGAGATGACAAGGGAGCTCAGCAACCTTACCTTGGAAGGTAGACTGATGGTCCTGTCTTTCCAAATGGGCTTCATGTCATGTCATGTCAGGGCAGCAGCAGTTTTTGCTACCCTGGAGAGAACTTCGTGTCGGGACCCGCTGTCTGATACAATTACTCCTAAATATTTGAAGCTGTGCATGCACCGTGTTGAGGGATTGGCCTTGGACTTTGATGTCCGTGTTGATGCCATTGGTGTTGTTGGTCATCATTTTGATCTTCTCTGAGCTTATTTCCATTCCAAAGGTTCTGGAGGTGGTGTCAATCTTCTATACCAGCTGTTCAAGTTCTTGTTTCTCTCCAGCCAGTCCATCAATCTCATACGCAAAATGTAGGTTAGAGATTTCTCTTCCTCCTATGCTGACAGTACCTAGTTCAGGATCTGCAAGAGCATCTGACATGATGCGCTCTAGAAAGACGTTGAAGAGTGTTGGAGAGAGTAAGCATCCTTGACGCACGCCGGTGGTTGTTCTGAACTAGTTCCCGATTGCGTTGTTGAGGGTTCTACAAGCAGTTAACATTAAAACATTATAATAAACAATAGACAGTACGACTTGTAAGATTTTTAAAGAAACATTGATGAATTGTACTTTAAAACAAAACAACCAAAGGGCTCAAAAGAAAGTTTTAAAAAGTGAACACGGTGACAAATATCGTACACACGAACACGTACACACACACGTACAAACACACACACACACGTACAAACACAATCACACATGCAGATATAAACACACACGCACATGCATACATACACAAACGCAAATTGCATTCATAAAATCAAATAAATGAGACGCGGTATAGACAATAATACATTACGTTTAAATTGGAATAAAATGAAGTGTGGTGAAAGTGCCATCTTTTACCATTGTCAGAAACGTAACTTTACCTTTTTCCACTACTACTGGTATTTATATATCGCTTTTTCTTAATGACAGATCACAGTTCAAAGCGCAGTTCTGCCCCGCATTCATTCTAAACGTTAACATCGAGCTACATACGAAATGAAATCGGCTAAAGCCAGATAAAGTCTGTAGCTTAAGTGTGTATGATTGTGTACTCTCCCATTCTGGTTCAGAGGAAACTACTTGGTGACAGCACCACAAACAGCCAGGGCTGGCTCACCGTACACCGTTACAGTACAGGTGTTCAACGCTGCCCAGCCAGTCACTATTTACGCCTTCATCGAGCATGGCGATTACGGCAGCAGCGGAACCGGCCCATTACAATATATCCCTGTTACCGCCATTTCCTCTCGCACACTGATGCCAGGTGAGATTATCACAGTCGTACCGTTGTTGTTGCGGTTATTGTTGTTGCTGCTGGTAATGATGATGATGAGGAGGATAATGGAGGATATATATAAGTGCTTTTCCTCCAAACCATCAATCAGGTTCAAATCGCGGCGATCTGTACCAGCACACACACATGTTTCACGCACTCTCACATACACATCAAACACACATCTATCACTCAAACATGTGGTGTGAAGGCAGAAAGATCGCTATTAGAAGACGGAAAGGAAATCAAATTTTAGTTTTGAAAATTTAGATTGACTACCATTATTGTAGGGAGGGAGGAAACCGGAGTACCTGGAGATAACCCTCTTTGATGTGAATAATCTCGTAAATTCTGTCACATAAGTTCGGCCCTTGCGGGAATCGAACCCGCGATCTTCGGCATGATAAGCCGGCGACTAACCGTCTGCGCCACTAGACTTTTCCGACGACGACGATGATGATGATGATGATGATGATGATGATGATGATGATGATGATGATGATGATGATGATGATGATGATGATGATGATGATGATGATGATAGGCCGGCTGTACATATGCATACTGAACACCATAAACCATTGCAAGTTGTTAACGAAGTTGCAGTTGATTTGATTTATATTAATTCACTGAATGATTCTGATTGGTCTTTCTTCCTTTATTTTCTTTTCTTTTATTTCCTTTTATTTTATTAAAAAAAATATTTTGCAGGTACAATCGAGATCATGTCACTGCAGGTACGAACAATTGAACACACTTCTCATTAACTTGTACATTATTAGTCTATCTCAATATCTCTTTAACACATTTATGAAATTAACATCCTAGATTTTGGTTCACGCTGTGTATGGAGGAGGGAGGTGGAAGGGTGGGAGAGCAAGGTAGAGGGGAGAATGAAGACAATGTGAGATTGATTATTTTGACAGTTTAGAAATACGTATTGATCAATTACCTCATTACCCCAGTCGGTAAATCTGGCACATTTTACACATTTTAAAAAAATCTGTAAAAGATTAGTGTCATAGTGAATCCAGAGTAGGCCTGTTTGATGCCTGACCGTGACCTTTAATTATAATTCCTTATCTTTGGATGAGTTAGAGGGGGTGGGCGGGGCGAAACAACAGAACAATATGAAAGTTTTATTGCTTTCTGTCCTTTAAAACAAAAGGTAGAAATACTTAATGATCCAATTAACCTATGAGTTAGTCAGTCTTTGGAATATTGGATCCTGTTTTTGGACAGGTGTAGAGCGGTGATAGGTGGAGGAGTTGCAGGACACTACTACTACTACTACTACTACTACTACTACTACTACTACTACTACTACTACTACTACTACTACTACTACCAATAATACTGGATGCTATATACGCGCCTTTCCCCAAATCAATCAGGCTCAAAGCGCGGCGATCTGCACCAACATACACGCTCACCTGTCTCATCCACATTTACACACATACGACAAATACACATCCATCACTCAAATAGGTAGTGTAAAGGCAGGGAGATCGCTCTTGGAAGACGGAAAGAAAATCGAATTTTTATTTTTGAAATACTATATTGAGTGCGTCCAGTACTATTACTACTACTACTACTCAGTTATTTTATAAAGCGCAATTCCGCACGCATGCATACACCAATAAACTCGCAGGTTCACGTCATATCTTAAGCAATCAAGCAACTATATACACGCATAGGAAGGACAACACACACCCACATACACACACACACACACACACACACACACACAAAACCATGCATCCCACCAAAAATTAACCCGTACAGGCCTATGACGTTAAGAATATACATAGATAATAACTTTTATGAAAGTTTTATTGATTATTTTCTTTTTTTTATATCAGTTTTTGAAACTTTATTGATCAACCAGTCAATCAACCCAGTTAGTCAAACAGTCCAGTGGAACTTGTTCTTTGGACAGGTGCCGTCGGCGCTGCACAACGATAACAGTTATCGGTTGCACATCCGCGGTACTGGAGGGCTGCAGCTTGAAGAGACGTACAGCATTCAGATGATTTTCACGGAAGCTGAGGTCTTCCTCCAAACCAACAAACAGGATTACATTGTTGGAGACACAGGTAATAACGTTAATAATAAAACGCGGTGACCGGTAACCAATAGAGAGATCCTGTTAAGCTTAGAAGACGGAAAAGAGATTAGTTTTGTAGTTTTAAAAATCACATTGACTGCATCGAATACTTTTATATGGAAAAAATCGAAATACCCGAAGAAACCCATTGGTGGGCAGTGTAAATGTTGACTTTGGAGACGAGCAGCTGTACCTCAACGCTACAACCTAGATGACAGCTTTCTCTTTAGTAACTGCCGGAAGAAAAAAACAACAATACCAATAGTTCCCCTGTTGGCATCTTTTTAAACTATTGCGAAAGATAGACTTGAGTAATGCAGCACGCTGTCTTTGCTATAGAGTAAAAAAAGCGTTTATGACAATTCTGCGTACTAGCTAAACAACTTGATGCTGAACTTGACCATGGCCATGATTTCTATCAATCTTACAGTTCCTTGTGTATAGGTCTGTTGCATAGGCAGTAAGCCTTAGCTGACACTGACTAAAATGCAATCTATCGGATAGAAGGCTAACCTTTTTGATCCGATGTGGAATTAAAGGAGTATGTTTCTTCTCTAGAAGTGCTAACAACCAAATATAGATTAGAACAGATTAAATCAACAGACCAGTGGAGGAGGAAGAGGAGGTAGTGTGGTGGGTGGGAGGTAGAATAAAACGAAGATGTTTTGGGCTTTCGTTCTCTTTCTTTTAGGTGAATAAGTAGCTTTGTGTTTGACTTTTGTTTTTCAATTTCCCTTGAATTGCTTTGCAGTGACCGTCAAAACTTTCGCCCTTCGCAGGGACTTGACACCTTACTCTGGAAATTACACCGTTACTCTGGTAAGTGCAAGGCACAGGCACAGTACGACGTATGCTTGTCTTTCGAGCATGTTTCTGTAAGACTATATAGGTAATCAATCTAATTCGTCAAAGCATTTCATGCATCAGTTTCATTATTTATTATTAAATATACCAACGAAGATATTATTAAAACCACAACGTCAGTATTTAGAGTAGATTCCATATGCAAGTGAACAGGACACGCAAGCAATATTTATGGCGTCTATTTATGATTAACATCCCAACTTTTGAAACCACGTCTGAAAAAAATACGCCATTTAGTCACACCATCATTTAAAAAGCAACATTCCAACGCTTTCTTCACGGACATTAATAAGAATAATACTGGATGCTATAGGCGCCTTATTTCTAAATCAGATTCAAAGCGCGGCGATCTGTAACCAACATACATTTCGTCATGGTTTATCAGCATGGCATGTCTATGTAAACATACCTTGTTAAACTTTAAATCATGTGCAGTCTTTGGTGTTTGATTTTTTTTCCCATCATGTGCATTCTACGTTATGTGTCCGATTTTTAAAAATAATAATAGGCTTAATAATAATACTGGATGCTATATATACGCGCCTTTCCCCAAATCAATCAGGCTCAAAGCGCGGCGATCTGTACCAACATACACACTCACCTGTCTCATCCACCCTCTCACACACACACACACACACACACACACACACACACACACACACAACAAATACACATCCATCACTCGAACAGGTGGTGTAAAGGCATGGAGATCGCTATTGGAAAAGGAAAAAAATCGATTTTTTAAATATATTTTTATATTGACTGCGTCCAGTACCATTATTATTATTTTTTTTAAATTATGTGCATTCTACTTTTGGTGTTTGATTTTTTTTTCGTGCAAAGTGCTTTTTTACGTGTTAAGTATAAGTATGCTATAATTATGCATTATCAGAAACTCTGGAAATTATTGCAAGTACATTAATTTTGTGGACAGACGGCTGGTAATAATAACGTCAAGATGGCTGTGTGGGAGGCATCAATGGGGATCAACACCTTTACCTACACGCTGGACGCTTTCACCTTTATTAAAGATTGGGCTCTGATCACCACTGTCAGTTCAGTAAGTATTTTAAGCAACATATAAAGCATGCTACGTGTTAGCAAACACTTTTCGTATGGTCTGCGTTGTTTTAATTCTCTCTCTCTCTCTCTCTCTCTCTCTCTCTCTCTCTCTCTCTCTCTCTCTCTCTCTCTCTCTCTCTCTCTCTCTCTCTCTCTCTCTCTCTGTGTTTCTGTGTATGTGTGTTTCGGTGTGTGATATTTGTGTAACAATTATGCAATTGTTTAGCTTTACAATCTAACAATTATCAAAGAGAAATGTACAGAATGCGGTTTGTAAATTTTAAAATCTAACAGAATCCACTTACACGTTTCTCCATTTTACAGGGACAGGGCGCAATTGATGTCACCAGACTTACCTTCAAAGTTTTCCCGAAAACCATTGGTAACGCAGGTATTTTGGAATGTTTAAGTGTTTTAATTGAATAATTCATTAATGAGAGAGAGATGATGATGATAATGATGAAGATGATGATGAAGATGATGATGAAGATGATGATGAAGATGATGATGATGATGATGATGATGATGATGATGATGATGATGATGATGATGATGATGATGATGATGATGATGACGGCCCACTTATAATATATTGTTGATGCATAATTCTATCATAACCGTTTCACATCAGCAACGTCATGTTTACATGTGAACAATTGAAGCTATTTGATTTTACTTTGGTTTTGTGTCAGGCTGGTTCTCGTCTAGCGAAGCGGATAAGATTATCGCTAAAGGTAAGCATGCAACATCAGAATGTACAGTAAGTAGAACTAATTCTAGTTATTTATAGGAACAGGTGTGTTAGTAATGATATTGTACGTTTTGGAATAAAAAGAAGTAACAAATTGTGGAGTGGTTTTCTTTTTTCATCAAAATTATGACCTATGCTGAAAAGATGTTACCAAGGAGTCGAGAAGTCCGATCGACATGTTTGACTATAAGTTTCCAATCCAATCCTGTACACCTAAATAATTTCAGTTGCTGGTATCACATGTATAGCCTATTACTACATCAATAGGGGACTCTCGGTTTAATGTATAGCAAGGCTAAACTGTGTTTGTGAAGATCGAACGAAAAACGATGCTTAACGTCCTATTGCATGAGCGTTAAGGACGATCACCACGTCGCCACCCTGACAACAATGACCATCATCATCATATCAAAAATGAGATCCAACGGATCTTCTGATCCAACGGATCTTCTGCGTTTGTGAAGATCATAAACGTGCATGCCTTTTTATAACTGAAGTCGCACAACGCTCAGTCCATTACGTGGTACATTTGTTGAGGGTTGTCACGTGATACGCTTACTACGTGATCCGTATCAATAGACTCATGAAAATGGTTGTGTTGTTTTTTTGTTGCTAGTAATGTTTATTAACACATATTAATAAGCATTCGTTTAATTTTTTCAAATTCTTGACAGGTAGGGAACAGCCAAACAATAAGTTTCCTACATATAGCGATTACAGCAGAAATATTTAAAACTGAATTCCATAAATATCCTGTTTTTGACAACGGACTTTCCGGGACTCTGCGGACGATGGAGACTCGCCTCTATGTTTTCTGTGTGCAAGAGCAGAGAAAACCATTACTTTTAATGTAATCTAATTCTAAAATTCCTGGCCTAAGACGTGCTTCCGTGTGATTTGCAGATGACATGGAAGTCAAGGTGACCCTACCAAAATCCATGAACTCTTCGACTCCTCTTGTGGGTACTTTCACTGCCAGGTGCTGAGTTAGTTCTTAAATCAATTATATATTGGCTGTTTATGATGCTGTGATCGTGTAATAGGTGGACCTGTTTGTGGAATGTTAGAGGGTGTGGTGCGATAAAAATAGAACGAGCTTCGAGTTGTACCACATTGGTCAAAACGTGTGTCTGATTTGTATCATTTACGCCTGTAATGATTCCTTCTTTGAGTAACAAAAATGTGTTGTATTGTAGGCTTACTGTAAAGAAAGGAATAAAGGAATTGTTTTTCTTTTACAAGACAGTATATATAATCTGTGAAGAATATACGTAAGGTCAAATAGGACAATCTAGGAAGAATAGTAGTATTTCTTTTATTAAAAGTCCTTAAAACTTTGGGGTCACAGAGGACTAAAACACCTTGAAATCGCTGGGTATAGCTTGGGGAGATATATTTAGGTATAAAAACCTTCCAATTGTAATTCCTCTTCTGGCGAATTGTGTATGTGTGTGTGTGTGTGTGTTGCTACTGCTACTGTATGAATAATGTAGTTAGTGTGTGTGTATGTGTATGTGCGGGTGTGTGTGTGTGTGTGTGTGTGTGTGTGTGGTATGTGCAGCTATCCTATGGGTGTGGGAGTGAACGGAAGAGCTGATATTCAACTCATTGGCAACGGCATGAGAACGCAAACCTTAAGGGTTAGTACAGTACTAATTAACTTAAAGGACAGCATTTTTAAATTCGTGGACCGCTCCACTCAGTGTAGTTTAATTTAATTGAATTTTTTTGTTCTTTCAATTTAATTTATTTTAATTCATTCAATATAGATCTAGTTACATTTCGTCAGTTTGGGTTAATTCCAATTTAATTTAAAGGATCACTTCAAACGGGCTAAGTCTTTTTGTGTGTGTTGTATATGGAGTATAAAAAATGAGAGTAAGAAGGGTATCTAAAGTTTATAGAACTACGAATTTAATGCAAAGAACTATTTCAATCACCGCTGGGTATAGTTCTGCTCTGTGTAGCTTATGACATTGTTTCTGAACCTTTCAATGTTATGAGCAAATGGAAATAACGGGAACTAAATCTGCAAATTTTCTTACATTAAAATTAATGATTAATGTAACAAGTTTGCATTTTTTCGGTATCAACTGTGTTTTAGTTTAACGGCAGCGCAACCTTCACCTTCCCCTACACGGATTTGACAACTCAGAACACGAGGGTGAAGGTCACAGTGACGGACGAGGAAACGGGATTAACGGGAAGCGGCGAGAGCACCGTACAGGTATACGAGAGGGACATTAAAATCGAGTTTACGGAACAGACTCCGACAGTCTTCAAGCCACACATCCCCTACGATTTCCAGGCAAGTTGATTGCGATGTTTTGTTGACGACCTTATAAAGTTGCTTGGGTTTTGACGAAGACCTTATGATTTTGCATCAAAATTGACACAATATTTGCTTTATCAAAATTAATAAAACATTGGAACAGATAAACCTGCATAATCATACTAATTAATTTTTAGGGATCGCGCTAGAGAGTTTCGAAACCGGTAGTACGAATTCGGCAGACCACACAGTCACTAATAAATTAAAGTGAAATTCTGAAAGCAACACAAACAAAATACTAGAATGGCAGGTAATTACTGCATTTCCTAATTTTCATACCTTCTGATTTGAAACAGGTAAAGATTAGTAATCACGTTGGCGAACCGCTGCTTGTCCCATCCAACAGCATCTACAATACCGTGTACATCTACGGCGTTGGCCACTACAACAGAAATTACGACCATCCCAATTTCCTATCCGGCCAACACAGCGGCTCTTTCCCCATACTGGCTCGCAAGGTCACCCTCCCAGACACTGGACTCCTCTCTATTACTCTGGATGTTCCAGACGACGTCACCAGCATGGATCTCCGGGTACGACATTCGATCGCATGCATTCGTTATCTCTCTCTGTCTCTCTCTGTCTCTGTCTCTCTCTCTCTCTTTCCCTCTCTCTCTGCGCGTATGTGTATGTGTGCACAGATCTTGAATATATTGTTACTTATGATGTTAATGTTATAAAGTAATATTGTTATACTAATTATTATTGTTCAAGCCCTAAGGATAAGATGTAAAAAAGTACACGGAGCCAAACTAGAAGAAAAATGAGTCCGGGTGGCGAACGACCTCACGAACAACCACGGTCCAGGCCAGAATCGCAGCGCAAACAAAGAAAGAGTGGAAGGTAGATTTCTTCAAAAAGGGCAAGCTCACGGTAGAATCACGGCGTCAACATGAAGACGACACAACTCGAGTAAACAGCGGGGAGCCTGCAGGGAAAAACGAACGGTAGCACAGGACAAGGACCAAGGACGGCGTGGTCAAGACCGGCAGCCTGCACATCGGAACAACACACTGAATTCATATAATGCAAACACGCAACAATCAAATAATTCAAACAAACCCCATACAAACTGTAATAGTTCCTTTGTCAGACGGCGTTGTTATTGTAGGACTATTTATCGAATGTTTTACGGAATGATGATTTGTGTGTTTTATTGCTTGGAGATCCAAATGCAAGAAAAGGTAACGGAGAGCTCGAGCTGGAAGATATGCTAAAGTTTGTACACGATGCTTATGATGATGATAGCGATTCAAGGGATGGTCTGAATATCTCGCCTATACATTCTAATGATAGAATTAACAACACATTTGGTAGGTCTCTTTAAAGCCTATGTTTTGTTTGATTGTGTCAGTTTGAACGGCTGTTGCAATGGGGATAGGGAGGGAGATTTCACATTTGTATCGCCCATTGGTAGCAGTGTGGTTGAATATTTTATGATGTCTAAGGATTTGTTCTGGGCTGATAGCTGTAGCATTACTGGTAGGTGCTGTGAATCGAGGCGATCACGTACAAAAACGTACGTGATCGCCTCGATTCACAGCACCTACCAGTACAATTTTGGTGGAGAAACGTTGTTGATCGAAGAGAAAATGACGATACCACTAGCGAACGTATAGTATGGTGTGAAGATTATAAGCAATCTTTTAAAAATGAATTATCTTCAAAGGTTTTTATTGACGCCATAAGAGAATCCACTCAGTCAGTTGATGAAGATATGGAAGGGTATCTTGATACCTTCACTAGGGCACTGTACGGCGCTGCAGCATGCATGATTAGGACGTCATCCACAAAGAAACCGAAGCGTAACGATTGGTTTGATCATGAATGTGCAGTTAAAAATAAATGTCTTGAGATGTCTCAGACAATTTTAGAAATTGAAAGCAGACCAGGAAACTAAGCATGATATATAATGTAAATGAGAGGAAAGAGTATAAACATCTTATTAAATGCAAGAAACAACAATTTGATTTGGCAAGGCTTGAAAAGCTAAATAACTGTGTAAATGATCATAGGAAATATTGGCAAGTAATTCGCTCAATGAACAGGAAGTCAGCTATTTATACAAACGTATCTACACAGCAGTGGTATGATCGCTTTTATCATGTTTTTAACGATTTTGAGGGGAGCTGATGAGGACGAGGGGGTCTGTAACACATAATGTGATTGCTCAGAGCCGTTGTTTAACGAACCCATTTATAGTCTAGAAGTTATTGCTAGTATTGGCAACCTTCAGTCTGGGAAGAGTACAGGTCCAGACAAAAATCTGGGAGAAATGTTAAAACAGTCGACTAAAAATATGTTGTTTTTTGTGTTTGTTTGTTTTTTTTTAAAAGTAAAACTGTTCAACATTTTTTTTTATTTAGGCGTTTTCCCTCTTGAATGGTCGAAGTAAATTATTGTCCCAATCTACAATAAAGGCGATACAGACAAACCAGATAACTGTAAGGGAGTTGCTTTATCCAGTGTCATCGGTAAGGTTATACTCACATTTTGAATAAGCGTCTGACCAAGTGGGCTGAAAAAGAAGAAAAAATATTAGAAGACCAAGCAGGATTTAGATCTGGATACAGCACATTCGATCACATTTGTACGCTCTTTGCCATTGTTCAGAATTAGTTGTTGTCAAAGTGTAAACTATATATGTAGCTTTTGTTGACTTTAAAAAGCGCTTGATAGCGTTAACAAAAATACAGCGTGGGTGGTCTTGCGGCAAAGCGGTGTAAACGGTAAAATATATACATCCTTAAAAGCTCAATACAACTCGGTCTTGATGTGTGTACGCAACAAAGGTCAATGTTAAGATTGTTTTCAGTGTCCAAAAGGGGTAAAACAAGGATGTTTCTTGAGTCATATGTTGTTTTATTTTTTTTATTTAAAAAAAAAATTAATCAACTAGCTTGTGAGGTATGTAGAAGTGAAATGTATGGAATTCAGCTTATTTCAGATGCTGTCGAACTGTTTTTACTACTTTCTGCTGATGATATAATTTTATTATCAGATACTGTCCTTGGTTTGAAAACTCAATTAAATAACCTCAAAGAAGAGACTGATAGATTGAATTTAACTGCAAATCTAGACAAAACAAACGTCATGGTTTTTAGAATGGGGGAGACATCTGGCTGCCCTTGAAAAATGGTACTTTGGTGCAGACGAGTTCAAAGTAACAAATTCTTATAAATATCTTCACGATAAAACTAAGTGTTTCGTCGGCTTTGTTTGAGGTCTGCAAAAAAAGGATGTAATGGGAATCCTTAAAATCATTGAGAAAAAATCCGGCACCCCCACGGGGGATGTAACAAAACTGCTTGCATGTGAGAATGAAAATAAAATAAATAATTTAGTTAAATTTGTGGCAGAAGTCTTCATTAGTAGATTACAGATGTAGAGGAAAGTATTTATGGTACTTTTTACATGCGAATATGTACATATTTTGATTTAGATTGTGTACCTGCCTGTCCATATTTAGTATTGTATAATGTAACTGAGAAATTGAGAGATTGGTCACTGTGTCCCGTTTGAACGAATATAATGTATGTGTGTTGCAGAAGAATAAAATGAGTGTTTTGTTCAACTATCTTTAAAATAGTGTAACAATGTTTTTATTATATTTTTAGGATAATTTTTTTAGTCATTAGGCAGCATGCATAGATTGTACATTAATATTTATATATTTTTTAAAATTAACATTAGCTAATCGTTATAAATGTTGAAATTTTCTCGAAATTTGTGATTATTTGTTTTAAATCTTGGCTAAGGGCTGTGTTGCTTAAGGCATTAAAGAATCAAATTATAAATTCTCTCTCTCCCTCTCTCTCTCTCTCTCTCTCTCTCTCTCTCTCTCTCTCCCTCTCTCTCTCTCTCTCTCTTTCGACAAAGGCATCTGTCGCCCACAGTGGAGGTCTAATAAGCATAGAGAAAGGTTAATAAAGAAATCCTTTTACAAATAAGAGTACACATACTATTTATTGATTTATATTATGAATTACATTTGTTGTGGAATGTTAGTATATAATATTGGTACGGAATGTGAGTGGGTTATGCGAGCCTGATCGTTCTGTTTCCTATGTACATTTCACTTGAATTTGCCCATGTTTGGCACTGTCGTAATGCACTTTTCCATGTTGAGGGACAATAAAATGTCTTATACCTTTTGTCTTATACAGGTGACTTTCCAAGGCGTGCAGGCCACTCTGCAAGTGAATCGTGTCGCTCTGTCAAGCAACGATGCTTACCTACAGCTGTCTTTGCTGGGACGTGTTCCTCCGGTTACAGATGTGAGTAGATATTTAACCGCCTTTCTATGCAGCACCTCGGTGTCAGTTTGTACCGGTACCTGAAATTGATTTTTTTTAAAATCTACCCCAATATAAATATATAATATTTAAAATTTAAAAAAAACACACACTGTAAGTTTTAACATTCATTCGCTACAAAGTTACCAGTGTATTGCATTTTGTAACCACAAAAGAGATGTACGGTGAAAGTTAATAACTTACAGATAATGTGTTAAGCCTATGAGAGAGAGAGAGAGAGAGAGAGAGAGAGAGAGAGAGAGAGAGAGAGAGAGAGAGAGAGAGAGAGAGAGTCTGTATATATGCGACGGTGTGTGTGATTGGGTATGTGCATGCGCGTGTGTGTGTTTGTGTGTGTGTGTGTGCGTTTGTGTTTATGTCCGTATTAATACTAATAATGGCGGCAGTGGTAGCTCAATGGTTCAGAGTGCGAGCTCTTTGTACGCGCTCCTTAGACGACGTGAGTTCGAATCCTGACAGAGTGCGAGCTCTTTGTACGCGCTCCTTAGACGACGTGAGTTCGAATCCTGACAGAGTGCGAGCTCTTTGTACGCGCTCCTTACGTGAGTTCGAATCCTGACATCAACAAACTATTTGTGAATGCTGGATATCGATGCTAGCGCATTAAGAAGCTTTTTGAACGCGTATATGCACTATCCTATCCTATCCTATCCTATCCCATAACTCGGAGGTCGTAGGGGCACCACAGATGATCGTTTAACCAGCGTACTCCATTTTTCCCTGTCCTCAGCAACCCTGATTGTTTTGCTCAGTGTCAAACCAGTCCATTCTCGAATGTTGTCCTCCCACCTCTTTTTCGGTCTCCCTCTTCTTCTACCTCCTTGCACTGTGCCTTGCAGGATGGTCTTTGCAAGACCTGGTGACGTGGCCATACCATCGGAGTTTCCGTTTTTTTACCACTGTGAGCAGGTCATCGTGTTGTCCAATGGCTTGGGTGATGGTCTGTCGGACTTCGTCGTTGGTGATGTGCTGGGTATAGGAAATGCCCAGAAGTCTTCTGTAGCACCTCATCTCCATGCTTTGTATTCTTCGTTGGAGATCTGCTGTGAGGGTCCATGTTTCGCAAGCATATAGGAAGATGGATATGAAAAGGGGGCGCAGCAGCCTTACCTTGGAAAGTAGACTGATAGTCCTGTCTTTCCAAATTGGCTTCAGCCTCGCCAGGGCAGCAGTTGTTTGTGCGATCCTGGAGAGGACTTCCTGTCGGGGCCCATTGTCTAATACAGTATATGCGCTATTTAAGAATAATCCATTTAATGACAATGGCGACAAATCAGCTTATGTTGTTCTTGCTGGCGTGGCTAGCCGTTCTGTGATTTAATGTAGGGCAAAGATAAGAATGTAGGTATCTGAAGGCGTGATGCACTTAACTGACTTTGTCATCCTTATCGGAAACGAGATCATAATATTGAATTAAGTTCCATTGTTTTAGAACAAAGATAACGAACTCGCTTTGTGTTGTTGGCTACTGTTTGAATTTTGTATCTTATAAATTATTTTTAGTATTGGCCAGAACTTACCCACCGAGACCTTGTGTCTTTGTATGTGTGTGTGTGTGTGTGTTCATTATTATTTTTTTTAATCAGTTTATAGTCCCCTCTCTTCCCGATAAGGATTTTCAGAGAGGAGACCATTCGTGTTCATTAGCAAATACGCCGCGGCATTGTAGGTAATAATAATAACAGCAATTAACCTATCCCAAATATTTACAATGGCTTCAATAAGTCAGTAACGAAATAGTAAATGCACGCGGAATCTGTATCTGACTGTGAGCTTCTGTTTCCCATTGATGTATATATATCACACACACACACACACACACCCACACACAAACACACACAAACAACCTTGTTTCTGAGAACATGCTAAAAAACTGTTTAAAAGTCACGGAAAGAGCGGAATTTTACTATAAGGGGTTCGGGTAAGGGTTAGTTGTAGATTTATCCCTCGCCCTTGCCCTAACTCTTTTTTTTCCGTCTCAAAAACCCATTTGCCTTCTTGGATTCTTAAATTGTATGAAACCAAGTGAGGACACTATCCGGCGTCAACAAACGGTTCGAAAACATTCTCAAACGGATCGTAAAAGACAGTTGACCTAAAAACAAATACAACTTGACCTAATTCTTCGCCTAGAGGACTAGAGGAGACGAAACTTACTTTTCCTTGCACTTTCAAACTTACCTTGGATCTGGGAACGTGCACATGTTCCCAGATACCAAACTGTGTCCCCAAATAACCGTACAAAAACAAATATACCTTGTTTCTGGGTACATCTATAAGAATATATATACATATACACACACACACACACTATCTATCTATCTGTAAGGAGAGAGAGAGATATGTGTGTGTGTGTGTGTGTGTGTGCGTATGTGTTTGTGTGTGTGTGTGTATTGCGAAATTATAAGAACACATTTAATGTCTTTTTTATTTTGTTTAAAATAATATTGATAACCACTATTCTCATTTGTCATCGTATTTAACTTTGACGTTTTTCCTCTTTGTATTTTAGACACAGGATGCCAACGTGCGATTTCGCGTACTGTCCAGTCAACCCTTAATGGACCTCACTGCTGAGGTAAACAGACGACGACGACGATGATGATGATGATGATGGTGATTGATTGATTGATTCATGATGATGGACGGCGATAAAAATGAGGGTGATAATAATGATGATGACGATGACGACGACGGTGACGGTATTGGTGATGGTGATGATGAAGATGAGGAGTAGAAAGAGGAGAAAAAAGAGGAGGAGGATGGATGATGTGGAAGTTGGCAGCTGAAAGCATAACGATGATCAGTTCAATTCAATTCAATTCAATTCAATTCAATATTTTAATTTCAAGTCTGTTCACAACAATGTGATTTTAGACAACAAAAAATTATGAAAATAAAATAAAATAAAATAATGATAATAATAACAATAACAATATAATTATAAGTAATAAATTATAAGTAATAATTTAATTTAATTTAATTTAATCAAAATTAACAATAACATATCAACGTTCTTCAAAATTATAATATCTTATATAAGTCTGTTTTCATAATGATACCAGCAATGTCACATATTTCTGTACCATATAAAATGGTTTTAATGTCATCTTGTGCTGATAATATAATTCCCTGTTGTTTGTATAATGGTGTTAAAACAGTACATTCAAACAGTAAATGATTTAAAGAGACGATCCCTTTACATATACAATTCATATTTTTCAAATACTTTGTATTCCACGAATTCAATCGTAGTTTGTATATCAATCTTGAAATTGCTCTTGAACAACATATAATATTTACTTTAGGAATTGTCATGTAAAAGTGCCGTTCAACTAAAGAATAGTATTCAAACTGACCGATTTTCAAATCACAATTTCAAAATCACAATCAAATCACAAACAATGATCAGCATAAACCGAAAATTCACGAACATGGAGATAGTAAAATGTTGCTGTACTTTGCGCTCAGCTGGTCTCCAGGAAGCGTATCGTGTCTGTCGTCCACCCCACCCTCACCAACAAGGCCATTTCTGGTGACCATCACAGTGCTGAGTTCACAGTGACATTGACCTGGGACATGACCCCTGCCACAGAGGTCATCATATACCAGACCATTGATCCTGTTAACCAGAACAGTCGTAGAGAGGTTGTCGCAGACAGCTTGGTGCTCAACGTTGAAGGCTTGCTGCAAAACCAGGTGAGATCAGAACATCATTAATGAATGAATGAAATTTATTGCATGAATGAATACATTGAATCAAGAAATAAATAAAGACCAAGATATTATTAAAGAGCCACAGCAATAGAAGATCATTAATAATCAACAATGGCAATAGAAAGTGAATCTGTGGGAAATCTGCATCGATGGCAGACGCTCCTCTTAACTGTTGCTGTTTGGTGTTGTTGTTTTCTTGTTGTTGTTCTGTCGTTAGTTCTGTAGCTGTTGTTGTCGTTGTTGTCGTTAGTTCTCCTGTTGTTGTTGTCGTCGTTGTCGTTGTTATCGTTAGTTCTCATGCTGTTGTTGTTGTCGTTAGTTCTGCTGTTGTTGTTGTTGTGGTTAGTTCTGCTGTTGCAGTTCTTTGTGCTATTATTATCGTAGTCCTGGTTGGCATGGGTGATTGCTGCCTCTCGTTCTGTCGTTATTTCCTTTGTTTCTGACGTGAGTTCCGTCGTTGCTGTTCCTACTTTTTTGGTATGTAGTGTTGTCACTATTTTGTTTTTGCAACCAATATTGTAGTTGTAGCTGTGGTTGCTGATGCGTTAATTCCTTTGTTGTTGAATTTTTTCGTTAGTTTTGTAATTGCTTTGCAGTTGCTGGCGCCCTCTTAGCATTGTCGTTACTTAGTTTAAGTGTTGCTTTTCAGGTGTTGCAGAATACAGAATCCTTTATTGTCCTCAAAAATATTCTTAAGAAAAATTATGTTCTGAGTTCATTTACATTTTTAACTAATTTTAAAATTTAAAAAAACACGATAGAAATTGAAGTTGAATTAAAGTATTAAAATACATTAATATAATTCCACAAAATTAATATTACATTGATCAAAATTTGTCGACAAATCCCTTTTTATTGCTGTGAATAAATCACTTATTTTTTTGTTGTCGCAGTTATAGTTGGTCATTTTGTTGTTGTTACTGTTAGTTCAGTTACTGTTGCAGTTGTTGTTGTGTTTTATTCTGATGTTCGAGTTGTTGTTGCTGCCGTTCATTCTGTTATGAAAGCCGATAGATAGGCTTTTCTGTTGCTGTTGTTGCTGTTCTGTCCGTGTTTTTGTTTTATTTACATATTTTTAAAGCGACGATTGGTTTTTGTGTTACCATCAGTTCACTTTTTGACTTCGTTCTGTTGTTGCAGTTGTTTTTGCTTTCGATTGTTGCGTTGTTGCTGTCATAATTTTATTGCTGTTGTTGTTATTCATTATTTTGCATTGGTGGTTGTTGTTAGCTGTATTGTTAGTTCCGTTTCGTTTGGTTGTAGTTTGTTGAGTTTGTTCCGTCGTTAATTAAGTTGTTGCTGCGCCACTTTTACTGGTTTTTTTGTTGTTGCTGCAGCTGCGCCTGTCGTTGTATCGTTGTTGTTGTTGCTGTCATCAGTTCTGATGTTGTTGCTTTGGGTTCTGTCCTTGCTGTTGTCATTAATCCTGGTGGTGCTGTTGGTTCAGTTATTGCTCCTGCTGCTACTTGCTCTGTTGTGGTTGCTGTTGTTTTGGGTTGTAATTTAGTTGTTATTGTTGTTGCTGTTACAATTAATTAGTTTAGTTGTTGGTGTCGCTAGTTAAATTATTCAGGTTATGTAAGTTAAGTCATATGTTGTGTTTGTTGTAGGTAGTGTTATCTCTGTCGTTAGTACTTTTCATTAATTATGTTCTTACTGTTCTTGTTGCAGTCGTGGGTTGTTGTTTTTTAGTTTCTTTAAATCTTTTGTTGCAGTTGGTTCTGCGATTGTTAGTTCCGTTAGTTCTGGTTTTGTTGTTGCACTTCTGTTGCCGCTATTTCTGTTGTTGCTGCTGTTAGTTCTGTCATTAGTGCTGGTTGTTGTATTTGCATATGTTGTTGTTGTAGCTTTCTGTGTTGTTGGTTTTGTAATTGTTGTTGCGTTTTTAATTGAATAAATTAATAATTAAATGTCTCAAGGCTTTGGTTTTATACAATAGAATAAAATTTTTAAAATAAATAAATAACAATAAAATACAAATAAATTAAATAAAATAAAATAAATATCAACAGTAACTGAAACAAATGGTACAAAAAAACTCGCAAAAACAAAAAAATATTTTTGCAATATTACTTTTTGAATTAGATCAGTATACGGTATAGGCTGTAGACATGACGTAATATAATAATAATTTATAATAATTTATTTTGTATAGCGCAATTCAAACATAAAATGCTTCACAAAGCGCTTGATCACACGCAGCCACCCACAGATACACACGCATAATAAATCTATTCTGCATTTAAAAACAAGACCACATGTAAACCTAGTAAAGGTAACAAACCAACAAATAAAAGTATAAAATCAGTCAATCAATCAATAAACTTATATAAAATAAATGAATAATTTCACAGAAAAAAATTTAAGAGAGGGACGTTAATACCAAAAGAGGCAGATCAACAATGCCTCATCTAAGATGTAAAGTGTAAATGGTGGTGAAATACAGCAGTTTTAAAAGTAGAATAATCGTTGAA
>CM072518.1:34305377-34317877 GCA_036898135.1 Oncomelania hupensis | reverse complement strand
AGTGGTGGGGGCGGATCACTTGATTTCGGAGGAACACATGGCCGTCGCCGTCATCGTCCACAACAGTCTTGCCTCTGACGCTCAGGTGAGCAAGGGTGGGGCTGGGGGTAAGAGAGAGAGAGGAGTTGCTTGGGGGTGAAAGAGAGAGAAAGGGTTGCGAAAGGGGTGAGGAGGGTGTTTGAATTCTGTCAGTTTGTGTCTGCACGCGTTGGTGTGTGGGTGTGGGTGATGATTGCTGAGCTTACTGAAGGTGGTAATGGTGGCCTGGCCCTCAAAACTAGGACAGTTTGTTTATTGTTGGTGATGAAAGTGATGGTAGTGGAGTTTGTTGCTGCTGTTGTTGTTGTTTGCGTTGTGATTGTGTGTTGTGTGTATGTGTGTGTGTGTTTCTTTCTTCCTTGTTGATGTGCGGTGTTCTGACGATTCATGTCAGTGTTTTCTTATTGTTTTTCTTCTTTTTGGTCTTCTGGTGTTGTTGTTGTTGTAGTTCTTCTTCTTCTTCTTCTTCTTCTTCTTCTTCTTCTTCTTCTTCTTCTTCTTCTTCTTCTTCTTCTTCTTCTTCTTCTTCAAACTGACAAATTTCTTTGTGTAATAAGGGGACTACCCCTTGGGGTCATGAGCAATCTTGCCACTGTAGATTGTCCTAACCTATAAAGGGAAAAGTGAAAGCCCCAGTTGAAAACCTGTCTTGCCTTTGTAGGCATGACAGATTCACTGCGGCAACAGTACCCCCGTTGGAGTGCCGGGGGTTTCAGTATAAATAGTATCCCCACTTTATGGAAATTTAGTGCTTTAAATTCCCACTGTTGCTATCTTCCTCATTTACTCTTTCCCATTCCTGCTCTGTCCTATCACTCTGCTATACTATCTTCTTCTTCGCTAGATCAATGACCTACCTTTTTTCTTGAAAACTCTTCCTGGACAAGACTCCTTGTTTGTGTATGAGGTCTGTTGGATCAGCTTGGGAGTGTTGGACGCTTTCTGCTGGGTGGTCACTAGGGCTTCCTATGATGTTAGTATTTAGCAATGTAGGCATTTTATATGTATGTGTTTTGTTGATAATTTATAATGATGTTTGTATTCTATTTTGTTTTTGTAACCGGGGGTTCGCGTAGTTGAGGTAAACCCTCAGCCGTCCCCTGCGTGGGATGTCTTTATTGTAAAGTGACTGGCCGGTGGAGGGCATTCAATTTTCCCACTATGGTTGTTTCAGCAGATCTTTTATGCGGATCGGGGGTTGTCCGGTCCTGATTTGGCTCGGAAGAGTCCGCTGGACCTAAAGCAACAATAAATCAATCAATCAATCAATAAGGGGACAATAAATCCTATTATATATTGTATTTTCTTCTTGTTGTTGAAGTAATGTGCTGTATGTATATTTTGCTATGCATTGCTGTGTTTATCACTATCTGTGATATTGGGTCCGTTGTATTCATAAAACTATGTGATTGTTTTCACACTTCTCCTGTTAACTGTGTTTATGACAGGTGCACGTGACTTTACAACCATTGCAACACGTAAAGGTGGTCACTTTTGCTGCAGATAGGTCGTTCCAGACCTCTACTGCCGACAGCACTCAGATCATCACGGTAAGGGCTACCGTTGTGTTTTAATTACATTAGGTATTAGTAAACGGAGTAATTCCTTATGTGCTTTAACATTGTGGTAAAGATTATTGTTGAATTTCAATAAATCAATTATTAAAGGGCGTTGCCCCTTATTTTGCCGTTGTTTTAAGAGTAGTTTGTTATTAGGCACAGGGTTCCTTTATATGTTTTAAAATTGAAGTACAGATTGCTGTTGCAAGGGTGGTTTGTTAAACTAACATTGTTTAATGTTTCAAGTTTAATGTGATACATTAATGAAAATAGAAAGGTTTGAAAAAATGGTTATAATAAGGTCAAACGACTTGAAGAATGTAGATAAAAACTGGCCAACCAGAAAATTAATTCGATTTGCAAAAATCTCTTTATCCTTATACGAAGTGAGTGCATTTCTTTATTTTAAGTGTAGTGGTGTTGGTGGTGTTGTGTTTTGGGAGAGACGATGGTGTGTTATGTGATGGATTGGAGGCTATGGTGAAGGCTCACACATTCTCTCTCTCTCTTTCCCAACGCCAGTCCGTGATGACCGTTGAAATGTTTTATTTAGAAGACATCATAGGCTACTAAGAGCAAAGGCATTGCGAGTGGCACGACCCTTATCTTCTGCTGGTGCCGGTGCTCTCCCCATGCCGATGTTTGTGTTTTGCTTTTATAACGGACCGTCAGCCGCAGCGGCCGGGCTGCTTAAGCATTTCCCACCCGCCCCAAAATATAGGCTCACTGGCTAAGTTTGTGTTAGTAACTAAACTTACTTTGACGCATAAGGCTAGAAACGCAAACGAATACTATGCAAATTATATATTGACGGAAACGCAAAAATACAACCTTTCTTCTGTTATAACAATGTCGGACCTATCTGCTACGAAATAAAAATAATACGCAATTTAAGAGGGAGTTGGCTGCTGCTCCTAAGAATGTCACGACTCTAAACTCATAATAACTCTTTAATTTAATACAATTATAAATAATAATAGTAATGACAAAGAAAGAACAACGTCTCCTCTTTTCAATGATATACAATATGGCATGGTTACTATTTTGTGTTCCGACTATGGCGAACTAAACTAGAAAACATCTAACACAACAACTTACAGTTACCTTTATAGCCTTCTGACAGCTTTTCACTGTTTCCCTTTCAATGGGTATGTCCCTATAAAACTAATATTTTATTTCCGTATCTACTATTAGAGAATGAACTAAGACATCGGAAAATATCACACTAAGGTGTTACAGTGGAGAATCTTTGCTACACTAGCATCATACACAATTTATAATCTTATGTTTTGTAGGCAAGCGGGAAGGTCCGTTACAACCGGCCAAAATAATCAGCCTCAGCGGCAGCTGAGAAGTACAACAGCGCGGTGTCTTTATCAACATGATATGCATCGCGCTATCCTAAACATCTCGCTCTAATTCAAAATTGCTACATAAATCACAAATAAAGTTTATATATTCTAATAGAGAATTTAACGCTGCGTCTAATGGTTATATGCTTTAAAGGATCTGAAAAATGTATATCAAAGTATTTCATACAGTTAGTTTAAACATAACAGAGAACAAAGTTAGGCCTACATATCGTATGGTCAGAAATACTCGTAGCCAGCACGGCTACATTTCACCCCGACTCTTTCAAAACTCAGCGTCCGCGCTGAGAGAACCATCGTATCTTAAGACAAACGGACATGGATTTACCATTAATCGCGTCATACATAAGAACCGAACAACAGAAAGAGCGATTCTGAAATGAGAAACAATTTCTTTGAAACGCACATTTAAGTACGAATCCGACCAAAACGAAAACAAGTTATATCGCGGACCCGGCATTGCCTTTGCTAGATAGTTAGTTATGTATTTAACAGTGAACCAACATCATACAACAAAGTCCATGGTACAACATAGCCAAACAATATCACATGTCATTTAAACACACTATTCAACACGCTTACTATTCATAATCAGTCACATAGGTGACATTAAACATTTTGTTTAAAACTTTCACTCTCATAATAAGCCTATATATGAAATATCCGTGCAGCAATATCCTAATAAACATCGACTAGAGGGATGAATTAAGATGAGGAGAATTTAAACGAGAATGAGATTAAAAGAAAATGGCATGTAAGAGCAACATTCAGAATTACAGAAAGAATGGGCATTAAAAATGAAACATCAAAACATTATCATTTCAATTTCAAACAAGGCATGAACGTTGACATAATTATCTACAGCATCATTAATATACATTACATTGAATATCATAACAAAGCATATATACATAGTGCATTAAAATCAAAACAAGACATACATTACATATATTACATTATAGAAACGTTCAAAAACGCACCAGCATGAAAACAAAATCCTAATGCATAATATTTATTACAAACGTCATTTATTTGCTACAAATAAAACATGGTTTAACGCAAGATCACATTGATTACAATATAAACGACCTTGTGACACTCATACCGTGACATCACGAAGGTATATGTAAACTAAAACAATTAGAAATTCTTTATTAAATCTATACAAACTAAATTGTACTAATTAAAGAATTTAACGAAGCAAAAATAATTCTAATAAAACAATAATAACACACATCATCAATAACTCATCTAAACTAAAATGTTCTTTTCAGTCTTGGCACCAAAGTTTCTTCAGTCATTTACATATCTCTTCCTCAGATATCTCTTTAAAAATCTATTTGTCCAACTGCTATGGATATTATCGCAACGACGTGGCACAACGAAGACATTACTAAGTTACACAACAAACACTAATCTATTAATACGCACATCTAAAACACAAGTCAAATGTCTTCTCTGTCTTTGCACAAAGTTTGTGAAAACGATTGGTTCCTCTATGTCTTTTACTCAAATATATCTGCACAGCCTAGATATTTTATACTGTTCTTACAATGAAAACTTCACTTCCTAAACCTAAATATATACACTGGCACAATAAAATCTTCATTTCTAATCCTAAATATATATCTAACTGTCTCTAGGTGCAAACTATAAAATTGTATCTTGGCCTACACATTTAAATCAAATGTGGCCTACCTTTACTAGTTTGTCCGTTGTGCCAGTCGTGCAGAACGCCGAAGATCAATCGGAGTTCTTCCTGGGGCGGCCATCTGCGCTGGGGGTGCCTGCACCAAAGGCGCTGGCTCCCATGCAGAGGCTGGCCCGTTGTGGTTGATGGTGACCATGGTAGGAGGGAGAGAGTCAGGAAAACTCCCCATCCAGGTCTCAGGCTCTACTTCGTCGTTCTCGCTGGAAGGCATGGTCTCGAGTGGGTCAGGAGGTGGGATGAGCAGATCGAAGTGTTGACCCACGGGTTGGAGATCTCTTCTGTTCACCACCCGCTCTGGCCCACCTGCTACCGGCTGGATGTTGTAAACATGCAGGCGGGGATCCCGGCGGACGGTGACGCGATGCAGCTCAGGTCGCCAGAAGTCCTGGATTTTGTTCCGACCCATCACTCGGTTTCTGGTGTAGATGTAGCCTCCGACGGCCAGGGGATGGTCAGCGGCTCTGTGGTCGGCGAGACTAGTCCTGGTCTCGGCGGCTCGCACTAGTTGTCTGCTTGCGCCGCCTCTGGGGTCCCCTCGTGACTGGATGGGCGATGCGTTGTAGTTTCGCCTCTGCCGGCCCCTTCTTCTTGGATGAGGGCAGTCTCTTTGCCGTTGCATGCTGTCTCTGGATCTTGGTTTTCCACTGCACGGGTTCGCATCTGCCTCTCTGCTCCCTTTGTTGATGTCTTCCTTGTTGTTGTCATCTTTCCTATCCTGCTCGCAGCGCCAAAATTTGTAGTGGTGTTGGTGGTGTTGTGTTTTGGGAGAGACGATGGTGAAAAATGTATATCAAGTTATTTCATACAGTTAGTTTAAACATAACAGAGAACAAAGTTAGGCCTACATATCGTATGGTCAGAAATACTCGTAGCCAGCACGGCTACATAAGAAAGGGTCTTTGTGAAGTAATAAAAATCTTTATTTTGGCTATTTTTATGCTGTTGTAATTTTAACGCGATGTTACTGACTTTGTGTGTGTGTGTGCGTAGGTGAGTGTGTTTGCCTCGGTGAGGGTGTGTGCGTAAGTGTGTGTGTGCGATAGAGAGAGACACACAAGTGCAATTTATTCCATAATTTTATATTTTAGTAGGTGTTTACACTATGTGGTAATAAATTGAACCTAGGCCCAATTTACCCCTGGTTTAAGTTCAATTTACCCGCTAGGGTGTCTAAATTGGACTTTCACAACATTTTTTTTTAAATCCCACTCAAGACAGAAAATGTTGACACTACAGCTTTCATCCTTTAAGGTCACATGTCTACCTGTTAAATGGCGTTCATGTTTGTGGCTTTTGTCTACTTTCCACCAAAATATGGAAGATATTCCTTAAGGGGTTCAATATAGCCACTCTTCCCCCACTTCCATCGCACTGCAGTGCCGCGAACCATTCTTATTTGCCGTCCTACATTTTGCAGGTTCCAGCGAAGGGTTCTATGCGCATTTTCTTCACTGTGACGTCACCTGCTGGCCGTTACGATCTCAGCAACAACAACGCTGGCTTAAAAATACATGTTGTCAGCGGGGCTTCCAAGCAGACTGTGCCTTTCACATACACCGTTGTTGTAAGTTTGAGTTATTTTTTTAAAAATGTATTTACTTACTTAAATGTACTTACTTACTTATTAATTTAGGTAGTCTTTATTAATTTAGGTAGTTAGTTAGCTAGTCAGTTTGTAAGCGTTGCAGGAGCAGCAAGCTGCTAAGAAACTTTGCCCCGCCTTTTTCCAATAATGTTAGTGTTTGTGTATGGAGAAGAGGTAGTTTGTATGCGTTTGTGTATATGTGTTGTGCGTGTGTATGTGCTTGTGTGTATGTGAGTGTGTGCTTGTTGGGATCAAACACTAACAACTGCAGCGGTGCGAGACCAAAAGACCCTGGGAATAGACAAGTGAAATAAAGCTATCACCGGTGGTCCGAAGTGACACTTCTTCGTATTATTTAGATTAATGTCCCCGGACACCTGAAGTTACGCGTAATGACGTCGACCGTATATTTGTTCGCTTTGCTAGACTGGCGCCGTCATGATATCGTTGAGCCCAGTGTCTTTTTAAGCTACTTACACGCACATCAGAGAATTTTCACTTCAATAACGTGGACTAACTCTTCTATGCTCATACGATGTAGTGAACAATTTGAAGAAAAAATAATCTCATACTCTAACCCAAAGGCGAGAATCACGGCATATTGAATGGCACGCCAAATCGAGCCATCTCGATAGTGATACTCAAACTTGTTTTGCCTTTTGATGAATGTAAATTGGAAGCTACGATCTATGACATCAGTTCTATATTTTTAAAATAATAATAATTTCTGCCTTTTCTTACCACCTTGTCTAGTCCCCTGGTGTGGAGCAGAAATTCACTGAGGCTTCTATGGTCAGTGTCAATGGTCACGCCACCGGAGACCTCACTGTCCCTCTTCCCAAAACTGCACTGGCTGGCACGGACACTCGGCTTGTTCAAGTTAAAGGTATGCTTACATACCTAGTATAACCAAAGAGCTTTAAGCTCTTTGGTATAACATCGCATCGTAAGTATGGCATCTGCTCACATGGCACATGTCCGTATTATTACTGATCATAACCGGCGCATTGATATTGCTTTTCTGCAAGTTCATGAGTGTCGGCACCATAATGTACGAGATCTTGATCTCGATTAGTAGGCCTATTGTGCTGCAGTCAATCTTGACTAGTTAAGTCAAGTCAACTCTTTATTTAAAAACACCAACAAAAACAAGGGCACATGGATAGCCTTATATAAAAATGACAAATAAAAGAAGAGATAGCTAACACTAATAAAATTAATACAATAATAATACTAACAACCATACTAGTTACATATAACACTGATAATCACGATCAATCTCTTCACATTTTTCAGTTGAAAGCACTAGGGAAAAAAGAAAGAGAAACAATAAAATAAAATAAAAAGTTATGTACAGTTAATATAGGGAGGGGGTAAGTAACAATTTCTACTGCAGATGAGAGAGAAAAAAGCACACACCCCTCCCCCCCACACACACTCCCCCACAAAGCAACACAAAAATTACTATTTGCCAAAAGTCGTGAACTGAAGCCAGTTTTTCAAACCTACTATGCAATTGTAAGGGAATCACGAAGCTGATTGCCTTAATAGTTACGAAATAGAAAAGTCTATGATTCTTTTGATAACGAAGCTTGCATTACGTTGTGAACAGCTTCTCTGACAGAGCACCTCCTGCCTTTGGCCCTTAAAGAGGAGGACGTGATGGACGAAGGGACAGGCAGCGCCGCTCTCCTGCATCTCGCCCTGCCCGTCATGCTGGCCCGCTGGAGACCGGACCAGGTGCAACATCTACTTGGACCCATTGAGAGGGGTAAGTGAATCACCATGAATGTACACTTCTACACATTATAGGCTATATGTAGTATAAACGTCGCGTGTTTAGCTACAGATATTTCATAGCCCCATGCTTTTATTTTGATTCTTTATAAAGCCGAGTCACGACACGAAAATTAACATTTAAAATACATTTGAATGGCTTGCCATCTCGTTTTTTTAAATTCATTATTTCGCTTTCTTTCGTTCATTCTTTTATAAAAATTGTATTTGTTTGTTCATTCTATAGTTTCTTCATGTTGATTTTCATTTTTTTTCTCCTGTATTTATTTATTTCTTTATTTTCTTTATTTGCTAATTATCTTTATTCATTCATCCATCAATCTTCCCATCCATTTTTAATTTAATTCTTTCTTTATCAGGACATCGTTCTGTGCTTTAATGATGTCCTCTTACGTACAGGTTACCAGAGATTGGTCAGTACTTTTGACAGCAGCAAAAGAGAGGGCGTGGAATGGAGTAGCTGGTAGGTCTTTTCGACAGGCATCGGTATCTGGATGCGAGAACGTCCCTCTATGGAGCGCCTGCCTCCCTCTCTGTTTTATTTTATAAGACTGTAGATTAGACCCGCTCTCTAGAGAGACGACCTCGTATCACCTGAGCCTTTCTTATCACTTGAACAGTGGTGGACAATACTTGTCATACGTATGCGGGCGATACACGGTTTGCATTTGCAACGAAAGCGCGACAACCGCCGTTCATTGCCACCCGTATGTGTGTGAGAGAAACAGAGTGAGTGAATGAATGTGTGTGAGAGTGTGTGTGTTTGTTTGTGTGTGTGTGTGTTTTGTGTGTGTGTGAGTGAGAGTGAGTGAGCGAACGTCAATGTGTCTGTACTGTAGTTTTCATGCTTACATTTCATTATTGTTATAGCAGGCAAGCGTCTTGAGCAGCTTTTCCAGCTTGCCATCATGATGTAACTCAAAACGGCCCAAAGTCTTACTTGGGCAGTATAATGTACTGACACTACTATTCTATGTCACAAATATTTAGCAAACATTTTAAATGACGTTTACATGGAAATCCACAGGTTGGATCTGGCGGCGATGCAGTATTGGGCGGAAGCGAAGGACCACGTATTTGTGGACGATCAAATTCCTCTGCGAACGCTGTTTCAATATTTCACACCGTCGTACCATGCGAATCAACATATAACGGCCGCGTTTTCATCCAGTTTCGGCAATCTTGTAAGTTCTGCATTCAGCAGAGGTCTTTTTTATTTTTCTGCTGCTGTTGATGCTTCTGTTTCTGTCTCTCTCGTGTGTCACTCTCTCTGTCTCTGCCTCTGGCTCTGCCTCTCTCCCTGTCTCTCTCCCTCTCTTCCTGTCTCTCTCTGACTCTGTATCTTTCCTCGTCTCACTCCGAATCTGTCTCTCTCTGTCTTTGTCTCTCTCTGACTCTGTCTCTTTCTCTCTGTCTCTCTCTCTCTTTTACTCTGTCCCTGAATAATGCTTGACTGAATGATCAGACCTTTTGAACTCTATGAACTCACCTTACCCCCACCCTCACCCCATCTCACCCCAAAAAACAAAATTCAAGATTTCTGCAAATCTGTGCGAGATGAATCCTTAATAGTCCAAAATGACAGTTTTAAAAAATGTCCGTCCGTCCGTCTGTCTGACTGTCCGCCGTCTGTCTGTGCAAAACTTGCAAGTGGATTAATATCTCAGAACCTATTTCAACAATCCCAACCAATCTTGGGAAGATGGTGTATACCCATGGGATCTCACAAATGATCAATGAATGAATAACTTCACTTCAAGGTCAAGGCGACAGGGTCAACACATGTTAGTCATGAAATGATAATTTTTCACATTTCATTTATCTGGGTTATTAATATTGAACTTATAATTCTTTGATGCATGATAGATATCAATGAGACACACATACTGTACAAATTTGGTCAACCTCACTCCAAGGTCAAGATCACTGGAGCTGTCCAAAGTCGGTTAGTATAGATACTTTGAAGTTACCTTGATCCTAAATTATGAGAGACATGAAGTCCAAAGTTGTTGTATTTAGAGATAGATATGTTCCATTTTTGCGTTGATCTTGAAGGTCAATGTCATTAGATGCCTTGCAAAAACATAAAAAAATAGGTCATCGTAGAGAGGAATGACTGTTTATTTAACCCATAATATGCAACAACATTGGATTATTTGATCAGACATGCATACGAAGTCACGTGGGGGTCAAGGTCATCCCAAGGTCAATGTCACTGAAGGTCAAGGCCATTTCGAGGTTACCGGTTCTGTGGTATAACACAACTATTGCTGTACTTTATTTTATTGTACATGAGTATATTTGGAGCTGGAGGTCAGGGTCGTCTCAAGGTCAAGAACATGGAAAGATCAAAGTGGGTATTACTTTGCATTTTACTGTCATCTTATCTTTTTTTCTTTCTGGGCAATAATTTTCATATTAAATATTGCAAGTTCTATCTGGAGCATGCGAGTCATATGGGCTTTGCCCTTCTAGTTTTTATATATGTTTAACTCAGGGATCACCAACCCTGATCCTGAGTTATTATTCAATGATGACCCATCTGTAAAACATTTTTAATGATTAAATGATAATAAATGCAGATTTTCTACTTTAGCGACATGAAAAATATAAAAATCTGCTTTATTCACTTTCTAAATTGGTATGAGAATGCATAATATGTATAGCTATAGTATTTTAAGATCCTGAAGTATGCAATAAATCTGATGCATATGTAAGCTATAGTACTACAAGATTTTACAGTTTTCGCTCGTTTTGGAAAATGTTCATAGGATTTAATTTTTACACCAGAGCTACTGGAATGATCTATTATTGAAAACTTTAACACACATTTTGCCGATGCAAGCTGTTGAAGATCATTCGATCGTTGTTGCTGTGACGAAATGTGACCTGTCATGACATGTCATGTTATGAGGGACTTAGCCCTGGGTGCTTTTTTTCATGACAGGTCACAAATGTCTATTACCATCATCAATCGCGACTTAATTATGAAAACCAGAAAATGTTTTAAAAGTGTCGTTAATGCATGTTAGGTGTGGAATATATTTTATATTTTATGTTTTCTTTAATTTATTAATCTAATTCATTTAGCTGTTGTTGGCGGTGTGGTGTTGTTTTAGGGGAAAGGGTAGGTAGGAAGGGATTTTTTGTTGTCTTAAGTTGTTGTTTGTTGTAGTTTTTTTGTTGGTTGGGTGGGTGGGGCGGGGGAGGGAGGGGTGGAATATCTAATATCACTATGGTAAAGCCAATGCATTTTTAAGAACAAACTTTTTGTTACGCTTTTTCAGTAACCCACTTTTTGTGTGAGCGTGCTTGATCTTGAGTGTTGGGTGGTGTTGGCGCGTGTGTATGTGTTTGAGGAAAATGTTACTGTACTATTACAGGAAATTCCTTTAATATTACCAAGATATATTTGTAAGTAAGTGTATGTGTGTGTATGTGCGTGCATTTGTGTGTGTGCGTGCACTTGTGTGTATGTGTGTGTATGTGCACTTGTGTGTATGTGTGTGTGTGTGCATGCATGTGTGTGTATGTGCGTGCATTTGTGTGTATGTGCGTGCATTTGTGAGTGTGTGTGTATGTTTTATGTTTGTGCGTGCGTGCGTGTGTATGTTTGTGTGAGTGAGTGCGTGGTGTATGTAGGTTTATATTATCACTTTTCATAAGTTTTTTTGTGTGCGGGGTTTTCAGATACCCATGGACACTATAAACGCACTGGAAGCGTATGCAGCGGTGGTGGTACTAGACTTGGTGAACCACATAACTATAGTAAGTTATTACTAAATTTCCTCCTCTTCTTCTGTCTGCTAACAATTATTGAATTAAATTCTTGTTCAACTTCTCTGTTCCTGTAAGCAGGCCAAGCAGGATGCAATGAACTGAAGCCGACCAATCCTGTAAACCATAAAAATTAATGATTGATTGTTTGAAAGTGTGTGTGTGTGGGTGTGCGTGTGTGTGGGTGCGCGTGTGTGTGTATGATTATATTTCCGATGATATGGACACTTATGGCAAGGCCAGAGAGTGTTTTTCTTACCTAGGGCAGGTGACAGGCTCAAATCAACACGCATGAATTTGGTTGATCCGTTCGTGGCTAACTCGACGCAACTAGTCTTCCTCCCACTATTCTTTCTTGTTGTTTTTGTTGTTGCCGTTGTCCGGGGGAATCGGAACGAGACAAACGATTGTGGGTCGTCAGATCCGTCGGTGCTAGTGGTCAAGTTCTCTGATGACACTACAATCGAGGGTCTCATTTCGGGTGAAGATGAAAGTGCATATCGCGAGGAGGTCGGGCGGCTGGTTGGCTGGTGCTCCGATAACAACCTTGAGCTCAATGTATCTAAAACAAAAGAAATGGTCATCGACTTTCGCAGGAATAAAAGCACAATCTCACCTCTTATGATTAACAGTGAATGCGTAGAACAGGTTGATTCATTTAA
>CM072518.1:34147477-34304877 GCA_036898135.1 Oncomelania hupensis | reverse complement strand
GTGGGATGAGCAGATCGAAGTGTTGACCCACGGGTTGGAGATCTCTTCTGTTCACCACCCGCTCTGGCCCACCTGCTACCGGCTGGATGTTGTAAACATGCAGGCGGGGATCCCGGCGGACGGTGACGCGATGCAGCTCAGGTCGCCAGAAGTCCTGGATTTTGTTCCGACCCATCACTCGGTTTCTGGTGTAGATGTAGCCTCCGACGGCCAGGGGATGGTCAGCGGCTCTGTGGTCGGCGAGACTAGTCCTGGTCTCGGCGGCTCGCACTAGTTGTCTGCTTGCGCCGCCTCTGGGGTCCCCTCGTGACTGGATGGGCGATGCGTTGTAGTTTCGCCTCTGCCGGCCCCTTCTTCTTGGATGAGGGCAGTCTCTTTGCCGTTGCATGCTGTCTCTGGATCTTGGTTTTCCACTGCACGGGTTCGCATCTGCCTCTCTGCTCCCTTTGTTGATGTCTTCCTTGTTGTTGTCATCTTTCCTATCCTGCTCGCAGCGCCAAAAATTTGTAGTGGTGTTGGTGGTGTTGTGTTTTGGGAGAGACGATGGTGAAAAATGTATATCAAGTTATTTCATACAGTTAGTTTAAACATAACAGAGAACAAAGTTAGGCCTACATATCGTATGGTCAGAAATACTCGTAGCCAGCACGGCTACATAAGAAAGGGTCTTTGTGAAGTAATAAAAATCTTTATTTTGGCTATTTTTATGCTGTTGTAATTTTAACGCGATGTTACTGACTTTGTGTGTGTGTGTGCGTAGGTGAGTGTGTTTGCCTCGGTGAGGGTGTGTGCGTAAGTGTGTGTGTGCGATAGAGAGAGACACACAAGTGCAATTTATTCCATAATTTTATATTTTAGTAGGTGTTTACACTATGTGGTAATAAATTGAACCTAGGCCCAATTTACCCCTGGTTTAAGTTCAATTTACCCGCTAGGGTGTCTAAATTGGACTTTCACAACATTTTTTTTTAAATCCCACTCAAGACAGAAAATGTTGACACTACAGCTTTCATCCTTTAAGGTCACATGTCTACCTGTTAAATGGCGTTCATGTTTGTGGCTTTTGTCTACTTTCCACCAAAATATGGAAGATATTCCTTAAGGGGTTCAATATAGCCACTCTTCCCCCACTTCCATCGCACTGCAGTGCCGCGAACCATTCTTATTTGCCGTCCTACATTTTGCAGGTTCCAGCGAAGGGTTCTATGCGCATTTTCTTCACTGTGACGTCACCTGCTGGCCGTTACGATCTCAGCAACAACAACGCTGGCTTAAAAATACATGTTGTCAGCGGGGCTTCCAAGCAGACTGTGCCTTTCACATACACCGTTGTTGTAAGTTTGAGTTATTTTTTTTAAAAATGTATTTACTTACTTAAATGTACTTACTTACTTTATTAATTTAGGTAGTCTTTATTAATTTAGGTAGTTAGTTAGCTAGTCAGTTTGTAAGCGTTGCAGGAGCAGCAAGCTGCTAAGAAACTTTGCCCCGCCTTTTTCCAATAATGTTAGTGTTTGTGTATGGAGAAGAGGTAGTTTGTATGCGTTTGTGTATATGTGTTGTGCGTGTGTATGTGCTTGTGTGTATGTGAGTGTGTGCTTGTTGGGATCAAACACTAACAACTGCAGCGGTGCGAGACCAAAAGACCCTGGGAATAGACAAGTGAAATAAAGCTATCACCGGTGGTCCGAAGTGACACTTCTTCGTATTATTTAGATTAATGTCCCCGGACACCTGAAGTTACGCGTAATGACGTCGACCGTATATTTGTTCGCTTTGCTAGACTGGCGCCGTCATGATATCGTTGAGCCCAGTGTCTTTTTAAGCTACTTACACGCACATCAGAGAATTTTCACTTCAATAACGTGGACTAACTCTTCTATGCTCATACGATGTAGTGAACAATTTGAAGAAAAAATAATCTCATACTCTAACCCAAAGGCGAGAATCACGGCATATTGAATGGCACGCCAAATCGAGCCATCTCGATAGTGATACTCCAAACTTGTTTTGCCTTTTGATGAATGTAAATTGGAAGCTACGATCTATGACATCAGTTCTATATTTTTAAAATAATAATAATTTCTGCCTTTTCTTACCACCTTGTCTAGTCCCCTGGTGTGGAGCAGAAATTCACTGAGGCTTCTATGGTCAGTGTCAATGGTCACGCCACCGGAGACCTCACTGTCCCTCTTCCCAAAACTGCACTGGCTGGCACGGACACTCGGCTTGTTCAAGTTAAAGGTATGCTTACATACCTAGTATAACCAAAGAGCTTTAAGCTCTTTGGTATAACATCGCATCGTAAGTATGGCATCTGCTCACATGGCACATGTCCGTATTATTACTGATCATAACCGGCGCATTGATATTGCTTTTCTGCAAGTTCATGAGTGTCGGCACCATAATGTACGAGATCTTGATCTCGATTAGTAGGCCTATTGTGCTGCAGTCAATCTTGACTAGTTAAGTCAAGTCAACTCTTTATTTAAAAACACCAACAAAAACAAGGGCACATGGATAGCCTTATATAAAAATGACAAATAAAAGAAGAGATAGCTAACACTAATAAAATTAATACAATAATAATACTAACAACCATACTAGTTACATATAACACTGATAATCACGATCAATCTCTTCACATTTTTCAGTTGAAAGCACTAGGGAAAAAAGAAAGAGAAACAATAAAATAAAATAAAAAGTTATGTACAGTTAATATAGGGAGGGGGTAAGTAACAATTTCTACTGCAGATGAGAGAGAAAAAAGCACACACCCCTCCCCCCCACACACACTCCCCCACAAAGCAACACAAAAATTACTATTTGCCAAAAGTCGTGAACTGAAGCCAGTTTTTCAAACCTACTATGCAATTGTAAGGGAATCACGAAGCTGATTGCCTTAATAGTTACGAAATAGAAAAGTCTATGATTCTTTTGATAACGAAGCTTGCATTACGTTGTGAACAGCTTCTCTGACAGAGCACCTCCTGCCTTTGGCCCTTAAAGAGGAGGACGTGATGGACGAAGGGACAGGCAGCGCCGCTCTCCTGCATCTCGCCCTGCCCGTCATGCTGGCCCGCTGGAGACCGGACCAGGTGCAACATCTACTTGGACCCATTGAGAGGGGTAAGTGAATCACCATGAATGTACACTTCTACACATTATAGGCTATATGTAGTATAAACGTCGCGTGTTTAGCTACAGATATTTCATAGCCCCATGCTTTTATTTTGATTCTTTATAAAGCCGAGTCACGACACGAAAATTAACATTTAAAATACATTTGAATGGCTTGCCATCTCGTTTTTTTAAATTCATTATTTCGCTTTCTTTCGTTCATTCTTTTATAAAAATTGTATTTGTTTGTTCATTCTATAGTTTCTTCATGTTGATTTTCATTTTTTTTCTCCTGTATTTATTTATTTCTTTATTTTCTTTATTTGCTAATTATCTTTATTCATTCATCCATCAATCTTCCCATCCATTTTTAATTTAATTTCTTTCTTTATCAGGACATCGTTCTGTGCTTTAATGATGTCCTCTTACGTACAGGTTACCAGAGATTGGTCAGTACTTTTGACAGCAGCAAAAGAGAGGGCGTGGAATGGAGTAGCTGGTAGGTCTTTTCGACAGGCATCGGTATCTGGATGCGAGAACGTCCCTCTATGGAGCGCCTGCCTCCCTCTCTGTTTTATTTTATAAGACTGTAGATTAGACCCGCTCTCTAGAGAGACGACCTCGTATCACCTGAGCCTTTCTTATCACTTGAACAGTGGTGGACAATACTTGTCATACGTATGCGGGCGATACACGGTTTGCATTTGCAACGAAAGCGCGACAACCGCCGTTCATTGCCACCCGTATGTGTGTGAGAGAAACAGAGTGAGTGAATGAATGTGTGTGAGAGTGTGTGTGTTTGTTTGTGTGTGTGTGTGTTTTGTGTGTGTGTGAGTGAGAGTGAGTGAGCGAACGTCAATGTGTCTGTACTGTAGTTTTCTGCTTACATTTCATTATTGTTATAGCAGGCAAGCGTCTTGAGCAGCTTTTCCAGCTTGCCATCATGATGTAACTCAAAACGGCCCAAAGTCTTACTTGGGCAGTATAATGTACTGACACTACTATTCTATGTCACAAATATTTAGCAAACATTTTAAATGACGTTTACATGGAAATCCACAGGTTGGATCTGGCGGCGATGCAGTATTGGGCGGAAGCGAAGGACCACGTATTTGTGGACGATCAAATTCCTCTGCGAACGCTGTTTCAATATTTCACACCGTCGTACCATGCGAATCAACATATAACGGCCGCGTTTTCATCCAGTTTCGGCAATCTTGTAAGTTCTGCATTCAGCAGAGGTCTTTTTTATTTTTCTGCTGCTGTTGATGCTTCTGTTTCTGTCTCTCTCGTGTGTCACTCTCTCTGTCTCTGCCTCTGGCTCTGCCTCTCTCCCTGTCTCTCTCCCTCTCTTCCTGTCTCTCTCTGACTCTGTATCTTTCCTCGTCTCACTCCGAATCTGTCTCTCTCTGTCTTTGTCTCTCTCTGACTCTGTCTCTTTCTCTCTGTCTCTCTCTCTCTTTTACTCTGTCCCTGAATAATGCTTGACTGAATGATCAGACCTTTTGAACTCTATGAACTCACCTTACCCCCACCCTCACCCCATCTCACCCCAAAAAACAAAATTCAAGATTTCTGCAAATCTGTGCGAGATGAATCCTTAATAGTCCAAAATGACAGTTTTAAAAAATGTCCGTCCGTCCGTCTGTCTGACTGTCCGCCGTCTGTCTGTGCAAAACTTGCAAGTGGATTAATATCTCAGAACCTATTTCAACAATCCCAACCAATCTTGGGAAGATGGTGTATACCCATGGGATCTCACAAATGATCAATGAATGAATAACTTCACTTCAAGGTCAAGGCGACAGGGTCAACACATGTTAGTCATGAAATGATAATTTTTCACATTTCATTTATCTGGGTTATTAATATTGAACTTATAATTCTTTGATGCATGATAGATATCAATGAGACACACATACTGTACAAATTTGGTCAACCTCACTCCAAGGTCAAGATCACTGGAGCTGTCCAAAGTCGGTTAGTATAGATACTTTGAAGTTACCTTGATCCTAAATTATGAGAGACATGAAGTCCAAAGTTGTTGTATTTAGAGATAGATATGTTCCATTTTTGCGTTGATCTTGAAGGTCAATGTCATTAGATGCCTTGCAAAAACATAAAAAAATAGGTCATCGTAGAGAGGAATGACTGTTTATTTAACCCATAATATGCAACAACATTGGATTATTTGATCAGACATGCATACGAAGTCACGTGGGGGTCAAGGTCATCCCAAGGTCAATGTCACTGAAGGTCAAGGCCATTTCGAGGTTACCGGTTCTGTGGTATAACACAACTATTGCTGTACTTTATTTTATTGTACATGAGTATATTTGGAGCTGGAGGTCAGGGTCGTCTCAAGGTCAAGAACATGGAAAGATCAAAGTGGGTATTACTTTGCATTTTACTGTCATCTTATCTTTTTTTCTTTCTGGGCAATAATTTTCATATTAAATATTGCAAGTTCTATCTGGAGCATGCGAGTCATATGGGCTTTGCCCTTCTAGTTTTTATATATGTTTAACTCAGGGATCACCAACCCTGATCCTGAGTTATTATTCAATGATGACCCATCTGTAAAACATTTTTAATGATTAAATGATAATAAATGCAGATTTTCTACTTTAGCGACATGAAAAATATAAAAATCTGCTTTATTCACTTTCTAAATTGGTATGAGAATGCATAATATGTATAGCTATAGTATTTTAAGATCCTGAAGTATGCAATAAATCTGATGCATATGTAAGCTATAGTACTACAAGATTTTACAGTTTTCGCTCGTTTTGGAAAATGTTCATAGGATTTAATTTTTACACCAGAGCTACTGGAATGATCTATTATTGAAAACTTTAACACACATTTTGCCGATGCAAGCTGTTGAAGATCATTCGATCGTTGTTGCTGTGACGAAATGTGACCTGTCATGACATGTCATGTTATGAGGGACTTAGCCCTGGGTGCTTTTTTTCATGACAGGTCACAAATGTCTATTACCATCATCAATCGCGACTTAATTATGAAAACCAGAAAATGTTTTAAAAGTGTCGTTAATGCATGTTAGGTGTGGAATATATTTTATATTTTATGTTTTCTTTAATTTATTAATCTAATTCATTTAGCTGTTGTTGGCGGTGTGGTGTTGTTTTAGGGGAAAGGGTAGGTAGGAAGGGATTTTTTGTTGTCTTAAGTTGTTGTTTGTTGTAGTTTTTTTGTTGGTTGGGTGGGTGGGGCGGGGGAGGGAGGGGTGGAATATCTAATATCACTATGGTAAAGCCAATGCATTTTTAAGAACAAACTTTTTGTTACGCTTTTTCAGTAACCCACTTTTTGTGTGAGCGTGCTTGATCTTGAGTGTTGGGTGGTGTTGGCGCGTGTATGTGTTTGAGGAAAATGTTACTGTACTATTACAGGAAATTCCTTTAATATTACCAAGATATATTTGTAAGTAAGTGTATGTGTGTGTATGTGCGTGCATTTGTGTGTGTGCGTGCACTTGTGTGTATGTGTGTGTATGTGCACTTGTGTGTATGTGTGTGTGTGTGCATGCATGTGTGTGTATGTGCGTGCATTTGTGTGTATGTGCGTGCATTTGTGAGTGTGTGTGTATGTTTTATGTTTGTGCGTGCGTGCGTGTGTATGTTTGTGTGAGTGAGTGCGTGGTGTATGTAGGTTTATATTATCACTTTTCATAAGTTTTTTTGTGTGCGGGGTTTTCAGATACCCATGGACACTATAAACGCACTGGAAGCGTATGCAGCGGTGGTGGTACTAGACTTGGTGAACCACATAACTATAGTAAGTTATTACTAAATTTCCTCCTCTTCTTCTGTCTGCTAACAATTATTGAATTAAATTCTTGTTCAACTTCTCTGTTTGTAAGCAGGCCAAGCAGGATGCAATGAACTGAAGCCGACCAATCCTGTAAACCATAAAAATTAATGATTGATTGTTTGAAAGTGTGTGTGTGTGGGTGTGCGTGTGTGTGGGTGCGCGTGTGTGTGTATGATTATATTTCCGATGATATGGACACTTATGGCAAGGCCAGAGAGTGTTTTTCTTACCTAGGGCAGGTGACAGGCTCAAATCAACACGCATGAATTTGGTTGATCCGTTCGTGGCTAACTCGACGCAACTAGTCTTCCTCCCACTATTCTTTCTTGTTGTTTTTGTTGTTGCCGTTGTCCGGGGGAATCGGAACGAGACAAACGATTGTGGGTCGTCAGATCCGTCGGTGCTAGTGGTCAAGTTCTCTGATGACACTACAATCGAGGGTCTCATTTCGGGTGAAGATGAAAGTGCATATCGCGAGGAGGTCGGGCGGCTGGTTGGCTGGTGCTCCGATAACAACCTTGAGCTCAATGTATCTAAAACAAAAGAAATGGTCATCGACTTTCGCAGGAATAAAAGCACAATCTCACCTCTTATGATTAACAGTGAATGCGTAGAACAGGTTGATTCATTTAAATTTCTTGGAACGGTCATTTCCAGCAACCTGTCTTGGGACAATAACAGCATGTCCATTATCAAGAAGTGTCAGCAGCGCCTCCACTTCTTGAGACAGCTCAAGAGGCTCGGACTTAACCAGACAATACTCACGCTTTTCTATCGCGCCGTGATTGAGAGTATCCTGTGCTTCAGTATCACAGTCTGGTTTGGAGGCGCCACTTCGGGCGAGAAGTTTCAACTCGAAAGAATCGTGAAACGCGCGGCAAAAATCATAGGTTGCGATTTATTATCCCTCACGTCCTCATACAGCACGCGTTTGGCAAGAAGGGCCAGCAACATTACTGGCGACCCATCCCATCCAGCCAACCATCTGTTCGAGCTCCTCCCGTCAGGTAAACGCTTCAGAGCACTAAAAGTTAGAACTAGCCGGTTTAGACGCAGCTTCTTCCCCGAGGCTGCCCTCTCGGTACCAGTGTCCTCTGTTATCCACATAGCATGAGGTGTTATACTTAAACGCCAATTTATTAGTTGCGATAATGTGTTAGTGGTGCAATTTTGTTTCCTTAATGTATTTTATCTCATTACGTTTTAATTTAGATACCCATGCGGGTATGCGTGAGTATGCGTGTGCGTGTGGAGGTTGCGAGTGGGCGTGCGCTTGTGCTTTACTCCTTAGAATATCTTTCTCTATTAGAGTATTTTAATGTTTTAATGTCCAGTGGAAGGTTGTTTGTTGTTGCAGAGGGACTGAATGTTTTACCGCATCACCAAAACAAAATCCTATGTATTTTGAATTCATTGGGTAATAAAGTTGACTTGACTTGACTAAGAGCACTGTCAAATGCCCCCGGACGACCAAGCCACGACCTGATCAACCCAGATTCATGCGTGTTGATTTGAGCCTGTCACATGCCCTATGGACAGAAAAACTAGGTTCTTTAACATGCCTCTGCGGTCACATCAGTTAAGATGGACACCTGTGAGAAAACTCTCCCATCATTGGTGGGATGTGAACCGTGTTTTCCGTGCATGTATGGCTAACGTTCTATCTCTGAGCCACTCTTCCACCATTATATCTCTCTGTCATCCTTAATTCGAGCATCGACCAGTGACTTGCACATGCAGCGTTCGTTTCTACCAACTAAAACTTCCTGGTACTTTGCTTTTTGTTGCAGAATAATCAATGGACTGACTATCAACCATTCTCCCGTAACGTTGCCGCCTATGACGTAATAAAGGAAAGCCTTCGTCAATTCATCCAACAGCCATCGGTATAGAAATAATTTATTTTAAAATCTTTTATACGTTTGTTTTATTTTACTTTATTTTTAACTCCGACGCAACTAGTCTTCCTCCCACTATTCCTTCTTGTTGTTTTTGTTGTTGCCGTTGTCCGGGGGAATCGGAACGAGACAAATGTCGGTCGGTCTGTCGGTCACATCGTAAGAACCACTGAACCGATATTAACCAATCTTCATGGGAACATTATACCTAGGTTAGTGGCCTGCCTCTCGTGCCACCATATTTTGCTCTACCGCAAAGGTCAAGGTCACTGGAGTCTATTTATTGCTAAACACGTTTTGCTCAAAAACGGCTAAAGCGATGTTGTTGAGGTTTGGTAGACAAGTACTTTAAATCATGGGACATCCTTCAGTAGTAGTCGGTTGTCATTTAGTCGGGAGCTCCGTCGCTCCAAATTTCGCTTTTTTGTTCTAAACACTTTTTTTTTACCTTATCTCAAGAGTATTTTAAACAAAATTAATCATTTTTACTTTGTGGATATTTTGACTATTGCTAAGCATGTTGGATCATTGGTATTTGTACTTCCTCAAAGGTCAAGGTCATCGTGTTTCACCATGTTCTAAACGTTTTGCACTCAATCTAAAATTTTGCTTTCCAGATTTTGATAATTTTTTACTTGCAGAAAGTTCTTCGTGGCCTAACTTTCCACGTTTTTCCTTTGCTTATTTAGGATAAATCCCAGGCACAACAATGCCAACAAAATTAATTATTTTTTTTAAATTCTTTTTAAAATGCTTGGTTTTCGGCTATGTATGTGAGTGTCTGAAAATATATATTGAATGGTTTGATATCTTGTTGTTGTTGTTGTTGCTATTGTTGTTGCAGCTGCTATTGTAGCTGTACTTTTAAAAAAAAAGTTCTTATTGTATTTGTTATTTTTATTCTACTACTGTACTGCTAGATCTACCCCTACTCTTCATCCTCTCTTACTACTCCTACTTCTACTACTACTACTACTACTTTATTTTTGCAGAACCACACCGATGCCCTGACACTTAGCTACCATGCATTGGCACAGGCTCGGTTCGCATATCTAGACTTAGCGAACAGAACAGTAAACGCTGCGTTAGCATTGCAAGATCCCACTGGTGCTAGCAGTAAGTACATGCTGTTGATTAATTTGTTTGTTTGTGTTGGTTGGTAATTACTATTATTGGTTTACCGGTGTGCTTTTGGTGAGTGGCAGTGGAGTTGCTGCTGTGATTTTGTTGTTGTTGTTGTTATTGTTGTTGTATGTTACTGCAAGGGATTTGTCAGTGTGATTCCTATAGACTCTGAACAAGTTAACAACCATTCTTGTTCGCAAAGCTTTCTGATATGAAATTCCCTTTGTAAAATATTTATTTCATCATCTTTTGCTAAATAATCTTTATTTAGAAGCAAATTTTCTAAAGAATCATTTGTTTACAAACAATGTAAGATTTATCTAAATAATATATTGTGTCGGTTAATAACTTGTTATAGCTTAAATAACTTATTACGATATATTGTTTAGGTAAATAAATCATGATATAGGTAAATTAGGCATTGTTGCTAAATAAGAAATTATTTAGCCTACCTATATAATACATTACTTAGGAGATTGTGTGAAATAATCTATTATTTAATAATAATAATAATAATAATAATAATAATAATAATAATAATAATAATAATAATAATAATAATAATAATAAACATTTATATAGCGCCCTTTCTAATGAAAGCTCAGTGCGCTTTGCATTCACATAAGACACGTCTAAGAACTAAAATGGCTGAGAAAAAAAAATAAAACATGGTAAACAAAACATACACAATTTCATTAGATAATATGAAAACGCACACACACACACACACACACACACACACACACACACACACACACACAAACACACACACACACTTATACAAAGTTCAAAACGAATTTACATTGTGGTGTCATCAAAGGAACGTTTGAACAGATGGGTCTTGAGGCCAGGACGAAAGGCAGCAGATGTTTGGGAAGAATGGAGAGACATGGGGAGGGAGTTCCAGACGGTGGGAGCAGAAAATGAAAATGAGCATTCACCAAAGGATTTGTTCACTCGTGGAATGCAGAGATTTGGGGCAGAAGAAGATCGAAGGGTTCTAGAGGGTATGTAGGGGTTTACCATGGTTTTGAGATAAGAAGGGCCGGATGAAGAAAGAGCATTGATGCAAAGGCAAGCAATAAATGTTTCTAAATAATAATATGTTTACCTATATAATGCATTATTTAGCAGAATTTAGGTAAATAATGTATTATTTTAGAAGTTGTTGCTAAATAATGCATTATTTACATAAACAATTCATTGTTTAGGGACTGTAATTGTCATTCTTTAGGGGATTCGCAGATACAAGTATTACTGGGAGGTTATGTATAGTGAATACGAAAATTGGAAAATCGTGATTTTAAGCTGCTTTGCTATTTAAAATAAGGCAATTGCTTTATTTCATTCTGTTTTTGGTACGTTCGCAATAGTATTAATATACGAAATTGTAACGGTAACGACTTCAGAGTAAATAAACATGAAGAACTCGCAAGTTAACAGTGATCCTGTGAAAATAATAGCAGGAGCGTTGATTTAAGTTTTTCAACAGTTCATTACGCCTGCTACTGTCACTTCTTCTACACCTATCTCTGTGTTTTTGTGGTAAATAAATACATTCTGACGGAAATACTGGAAACACTGAACACTCCCGCACAAAAACTGACCTTAATAATAATAATAATACAGGATGCTATATACCTTGACTTTTCTTTTGGATTCGGAAAGTTACAGACGTTTTAGTTTTTAATTTGTGGGATGATATATGTTGAAAAATAAATAATTAACACAAATTTTGGATTCACAACCTTATTTTTAATTATAGAAAGCAGTCAAATTATTAAAACAAAGTTTCCTGGAATACCCTGAATAATAAAAATTGTGACCCTCCAGCACGAGATGAGTCGCTTCCCGCATCCCTACAATTCTCCCTACAAGTCAAAATAGGTTGGTGGGTGTTAGGTTGTCGAGTTTGAGATTTTTGCAAATTGTGAATCTTCAGTCATATTTCTGCGTATAGGCAAATGCATTTGATCCAATATCACCTCTAATATTGTTAATTTTGTCATTTTCCGAGGCTACCTTTTCTTGAAAGTCCATTTTTTTAATCAGAAAAGAAAATTTGAGCGAGTTTTCACAGCCCGGTTCACCCACTAAACAATGGAATATTCCAGTCGTTGATGGCTCTTTTCGAAGCTGAGGCTTTCAGCTATAGGAAACGGGAATTGTGATTATCTATTTTTAAACTGGTCTATATTTATCAGCCAATAATAAGGGAGGATGTCCCGAGAATGCTGTAAACATCTGTGTCTCCAAGCTACGGAAGCCCTGTACTGATTGGCTGACTAGCACATCTGACTTGGCATGTCCAATTGAAGCTAAGCTTTGTGCACGCTTTCCGTCAAGATAGCGTCGAATGCGAACAAAGCGATGTGTGAGAACGAAAAGCAATGCATTGCCAAAACGCTGACAAAGTATGCTAGCATGGCAAATATTGCAGACCCAAATATCGAAGCTTTGGTGTTCGGTTATTTTGTTGAGGGAAACGATGAAAATGTGGATAGCGAAGGAGACGATGATCTGTCAGAAGTGCAATATCAACAACGTCAACTGGATAATCAGATTCAGAACACAGAGATCAAAAGAATGAACCAGTCATTTTACCTATTTTTTGGGTCAATTTTCGTAACAATAATTAAGTCCTTTGGGAAAATGTGTGTGGTTAGAACCTGATAATAGTTATAAATTTAAATGTTCTGATATTAATCAGTAGTAGCATATCATTATTTTGATGTGTCATTGGCTTTTGAATGCATAGTGCAGTTATCAGTATTTCGCGATTATTTTGCAACTACCATGTCTCTTTCCATAAGTGTTGTTAATAAAATATTCATTGCACTGCAAAAAAAAATCATTGTGTTTGCTTTGTTGATTATATGCCTTCACCAAAATTCATATAACTTATAAACAGCATAATGGTTGCTAAGGACTTTTAAGTCAAATATTTCGTACATTTCAAAGCCCGTTTTCTCAAAATCGTCTCCTTTGCAGTCTTGTTATTTAAAATGCCACAGCTCCGGAACTAAGAGTCCGATTTGAAAACGGTTTTCACCAAATAAAAGAGCAGAAAAAATACTATTTGGAGATGCAAAGAACTCAAAATCACTCAAATTGGGGAAGCGACTCACATCGTCGTGGAGGGTCACAATTACAGTCATTAAACTAACGAATTATTTACGTAAATAATACATTGTTTAGCAACGTTTAAATAATAAATTATTTAGCAAACTGTGGTAAAAAAAAAAGAAAGGTAAACAAATAATTATTTAGATACATTTCTAAATAATACATTATTTCACACAATCTGCTATAAAAAGCATTATATAGGTAAATAATTCATTATATTGGTAAATCATTATTTAACAACAGGGCCTTATTTACATAAATCATGGTTTATTTACGTAAACAATGTATTTTTCAGGTAACTAAAGTTATTTACGAAGAAAATATATTATTTAGATTAATCTTACATTGTTTGTACACAAATGATTATTTAGAAAATATGCTTCCATGTAAAGATTATTTAGCTGAAAGTGTTAACAAAAAAAAAAAACGCCCATAAAAATCGCAAATAAATTTTTTACAAAGAGAATTCCATAGTTTGAATCTATATTTGACTAATGCAAATTGTGGGATTTTGCAGGCAGCGAGATATTTTGGAACAGCAGCCCCAACGACACGTTCGACTACTTCGGCAGCTGGCTGCCTGGTCGTAAGGTGGCAGCCTCCAAGGACATCGTAACCGCAGCCAACGTACTGCAGGTGTTGGTGATGGGGGGACGCAGCAACGAGGCCACCAAGGTAGCCAAGTGGCTGGTCAGGCAGATGACAGCCAACGGCAGGTTCAATACTGCTTGGGTAAATAACATTTTTTTTGCAGTTGTTTTTTTAATTAAATAAAATGTGTTTTTTTCTTTTAGGTGGTGGTATCCTAGTGGTTATACAAATAAAAATAAACAAACTTGATTTCGGGTTTCTCCAGAACTTTCCTTATAAGTTATATGGCTTTAGGACAAGTGGAAGAAGGTGTGCCCCTTGACAACGGAAGTTCCACCTTTTTCCACAAAGCACATGGATGGATCATTGCGTAGCCATCCGTAGCTATGTCTATGTTCCAGGATACGATCACAGCACTCGAGGCTTTGCTGATGTTTGACAACCAACCGCTCGAGAGCACCCACGGTCATCAGAATCAACTTCACGCGGACGCTCAGGTATTGCAGAAAGACAGTATTGGTGAAGCGCTGGTATTGTGGCGGTGGTGATGTAATGTGACTGCTGTTGGTAGTGTTTGTAGGGTGATATTGTTGATGGTGAGATGTTCTTGGTAGTTAGTGGTGTTGGAGTAATAGTTCAACAACAGTTGAACAACGAGCCAAATATAAGGATTTGGTCAAAGGCTGTGGTTAGGTTATAAAGGAAAACGAACATTCTTGAACGTACTGTTGAGTTGATGTAGCTCTAGTTATTGTGGAGTTTGGAACGAATTAATTTTGTCTGTCACTTGAATATTATAGACTACGTAATTTGCTCTTGTGATGTTTCAGTGGAGTCGCGAAAGCAGCGCAGCGAATTTCTCGGCTTCTGGTCATGGCAACGCGTTCACGCTGGTACAGATGAAGTATTATGTCACCGACGACGCAGGAGCTGCTGCTTACGAGACAGTTCCCGTTGTACTGGACGAGACGTTGCAGCATTTCAAGTTGATGATTTGCACGAGGTTTGTGTGTAATTTTTTATAATTGTCTGTCTATTTGGGGGCTGCACAATGTATAGAGATGCGGCCTAAGGCTAGTAATTTTAGACATGTGGGCTATAACAATGACGTGTATTAGACATGTACATGTATCACAATAACATGTATAGACTTTATCGAGCAAACCATTTTAATAACTGAGCGGAACAGATCCCCTTTTCACGAATATAATTTGTTTAATAAATTAATTAAAGACGATCAAGTTTTCAGCAGCATTACTATTGATAGCATTTTCCATGTTAACCGATATGCTTCCTACTCATTCGAAGCATGTTCATGTTAAGTATGGGCTCGGGTGGGGGTAGGGCGGGAGGAGGGGGGGGGGGCGAGTAGACAGGGTCGAAATAAGCTGGGCCATTATGACCAACCTCTTCATAGGACCACTAACAGCAGAGTTGAAGAGGCTGACCACATTAATTCAGCCTATTTCGTCCCTTTCTTCGCCCCAGTCTGATAAAGACACAAATCCACAAAATTCAATGGATATTAATGAAATGTGGTAGTCAACGATGAACAACGCTAGCGTTCACCGTTGTGGAAGACTTGAACATAATCTATTAGCGGACAGCGTACATACGTCTGCGATGAATGGCTGTTCACCACTGGTCTTGACAAAATTGATGATACCAGTAATACAGCCCTTATATAACGTGTATCTATTTGTGGTGACGGTGGAGGGGTTGGACATGATCAGCATTGGAGAGACAGTTCAATGACGTTCTATGTGCGATGTGGTGCTACATGTTTATCAGTCTTTAATGCGCAAGAACTTGTTAATTTCTTATCTACGCAGGTGGCTGCTGACGGACAAGAGCAGCGGCTTGACCGTGCTGGATGTTATCGTCCCGTCAGGCTTTGTGGCTGACCCCAACAGCGTGTCACCAAAAAGCTTCACGTTTGAACAGAAATCGGACAATTTTCTCACAATGTATCTGCAACAAACGGTAGGTACCATACACTTCTGCTGATGATGATGACGATGATGATGATGTTAATGATTGACATTAATTATTGATTGATTGATTGATTGATTGATGATGATGATGATGATGATGATGATGATGATGATGATGATGATGATGATGATGATGATGATGATGTTGATGATGATGCGAATATTGAAATTGATGATGATGACGACGATAGTGAAGAGGACAATAATGATAATGATGATGATGATCTTCGATGATCATGATGGTGATGATGATGATGATTATGATGATGATGATGATTATGATGTGCAGGTTGGGACAGAATCGACGTGCTACACCATGTCAGTTAACCGAGTCTACCCTGTTGCCCGTTCAGCCCCAGGGTACATCGTCACTAGAAGCTTTAGTCACCCAGGTAGGTTCAGTCAATTCAGTCAGTTGTGTGTTATGTGCAATATTAATACAGATAGGAGCAGTATTTTTATGGAGAATTTAGTCGTCATGTCCGAAGGTTGTTGTAGCGCCACCAGTAAGCCTATCCAAGCAAAACAAGCTAGATAGCTGCACGGGTCTGTGGAACAGCTCCAGCGAACCGCCAGATAAGTCCGTTCGCCCTCTACTCATAGTATATAACACGGCATTCGACATGGAAAAAGAAGAATAGACCTTACTCGGAAATATGAGGGGAAACAACTTTGGCCGGCTTGCTCGCATGTAGCACCCAGAGTTATCCTACGTTGGGTGGACATTCTTTGCAAACGAACACAGTTCCTTGCCTATTGGGTAGCTTTCATAGTGTTCTGAGATGACATTCTCTGATGATGTCCGGCCGGATTACTCTAGAAACTAAAGAAACAGAACAAAACGACAAGTTACCTCCCATTGCCAAATAAGGCCTATTATGTTAGGTTGGTTTGTTTGCAAGTCCCCTATACGCTAATGTGTCCGGGAACGTTAATCTAACCAACGTGAACATGGATTGTTTGCTTTTTTTTTTTTTATCCTTTTTTGGGGGTGGATGTGGGGTTGGAGAGAAAAGTTAATTCTTTAGTTAACTTTGGTTGTTGTGAATTTAACATTTTGATAAATAATTAGTTTGTTTGTCCGTTTACTTGTTTGTTTTGTTAGTTTTTTCTTAAATATCACAGCATTGAGTGTTCATGTTTGTTGTTGGGAATTTAGTCTATAATGAATTGGTTATTTGACTGAATGATCGTGTCTTTGATGTCTTTTCATGATATTTGAAAAATATCAAAGCGTTCATTCAAAGCGTTTCTTTCTGTAAATTCACCGTCCAGTTAATTTTTTTTTATTGTTCTTGTTTAATATGATTTGGTGTTACTTTCCTTTTTGTGAATGTAACATTTAACGTTTTGTTTGTTGTGTATTGTAAGGTCAATCTTAAGTTACGTTTTATGTTATGAATTTAACATTTATTGCATTATTTCTTTATTTATTAGTTTTCTTGTTGAGTTTTCTAAAATGTCAAAGTTTTGGGTTTCTTATTCTGATTTATTGTTGTTTGAGTTTTTTCCTAGTTATTATTCATATGACTTTCAAAACATTTATTGAGTTCAGAATGTTAAGTTTCAAGCTGTGAGTTCAACAGCAAATGACTTGTTCGTTGTTTGTTATATTTCCAGGTATTGAATGTTACTTTCCTGGTTGCGAATGTAACTTTAAAAGGATTTTTCGTTTCGTTGGATCTCAGTGCCATCAACAGACGATGAATTAAACGACTAAATTTCTGTTCTGTACTCGCAGAACTACACGACGTCGTGATCTACCATGGGCGTCGCCTGGAGCAGAGCAGCATCTGTGACCTTTGTGATGACTGCTGTCCTTTGCCTTGATGGCCTTCACCCCCACGACCTTGACCTTGTGTTAGGCTGACCTTGTGGAACTTTATTTCACTTGTGGAACCCTAAAGCTCTATTTTTAATTTATTTTTTTTTTAATTCTATAGAGTTGGTACAGTACGGGCAAAAAAAAAAGGGATATTTTAAGCTCGTACCGGTATTACAGCACATTAAAATGACAACTTGCTACGATGTGCCAAATTCAGTTAAATGCACCAGTGTGTGATAGATATCTGCATTGGCACTAATTATGTTATAACAACTGACGAATGATAATTTGCTTAAGCACTAACTGTGACTGTTCAAGTTGCGAAGTTAACGTTTAACGGATTTCCATTTTCCGGTCAACAAAGGAAAACGAGTAACTAATAAGCACGTTTGTATTAATAGATTCCCCGTCAGAAACAAGAGCTTGGAGTCTAATCAAAGAGTGTTATAGTGTTGGTATACCGTAGACGAGCGATCACCAACCCGCGGTTTATGATGTTATGTGGGTGTCAGTTGTTTCAGCACAGAGGGAAGGGATAGGTCGTGAGAATGTGTGTTGCAATACATCAGACTTAAACGCAGTACAAAAGGTCTCGTTGTTGTTGTTGTCGCCTTTGTAGGCCTATGTGTGCGCGCGTGTTGGGTTGACAAGGAATGCTCTCCCTCTCCCTTTCTCTCTCTCTCTCCTCTCTCTCTCTCTCTTTCTCTCTTTCTCTCTCTCTCTCTCTCTCTCTCTCTCTCTCTCTCTCTCTCTCTCTCTCACTCTCTAGTTTTGTTATTCGTATTCTCTTTCTCTGTCTCTCTCTCTCTCTTCCCCTCCTCCCTCCCCTCTCTCTTTCTCTCTCTCGGCTGTCTGTTACAAGGGACACAACTTTTGCAACCGTTGCCAAGATTTCTATATGCGTGTAGTTATTTCCCTTATACAGAAGGGCCCGTTTATTGTCTTGGGGGGAAAGTGCCTGTGAAGGCGAAAATATTATATTTATCGGCTCCGTGTTCATCATCATGACCATATTAACCAATTTATATAACACTAATTTTCTAATAACAAGAGATCGTGACATAAGCTTCAAGTTATTAGTTCCCGAGCGATAGAATATTAATTTATTCATCAACATTTATAGATTTATGGTGATTGTTTTGTTATGTTTTAAATTAACTAATTTTATTATTATTATTTATTTATTTCTTTATTTCGTTATTTTTATTTTTTGGAAGGGGTAAGAGGTGTATTATATTGTACAATAATTCTACCATTCTTCTTCTTCTTCTTCTTCTTCTTCTTCTTCTTCTTCTTCTTCTTCTTCTCCTCCTTCTTCTTCTTATTCTTCTTCTTTATTATTATTATTATTATTATTATTATTATTATTATTATTATTATTATTATTATTATTATTATTATGTAAGTATAAGCTCTATCATTCGTCATTTTCTCGTGTCAGTTATTGGCCATTAATCATTTAGAGTCATTAATTTATTCATCATTATCACCATTGTTGTTGTCGTTATTGTTGTTGTTATTATTATTATTAATAAGACAACATACATTTTATTTGTCCATTCATTGGAATAATTATTTTATTGTTGGCAATTAAAAGGGGAACCGTTGATATATAATACCATTTTTTTTAAAAATAACCAGTTATTATTATTATTATTATTATTATTATTATTATTATTATTATTATTATTATTATTATTATTATTATTATTATTATCTCAAATATACAGGTGCGAGATTTATTGAATGAATTAATTTGTACTGCTTCTTTCTTGGCACCTTTTCTTCATCCCCGTCATTGAAGAATAATATAATGGATGCTATCTTGTTTCAATATGGGAAATAATTGGCAATGTAGCGTATAGAACATTCCCTCTTACGGTTCCCTTCCCCGCACTGTTACCGTGCAGTGAACCTGCCCCAAGTTGCCTAAGCAGAGCGCTACGTAACGCTACGGAACTATTTTGGCGGAAAGTCTGCGCAAGGCACCCCTATGCCCTCGGAGAGCGCTCTGTAGCGTTTTCAAAAGGTTGTTTGTGAAGTGTTACACTCGATGTTGTTTTTTCTCTATCAGTAGTTGATTCAGCCCCGATGCTTGAAATCCTGATTGGTGTAACTCAGATTCGTTTATCCACGCAACCCGTTCAATCATCAACAAGGCAGGAGTCGTCGTTTGAAGTTTTCCACTTTTATTCAGCATACATCAACAACTGCATACAATCGTTCAATCGCTTTTCACTTTACAATTCTCGACTATCAACTTTCCACTTTTAACAACTTTCTCAACTCTAACACAACAGCTCTGTCAACTCAAACAGTGCGGTACTATATATAGTCTCTACGTACTCCAGAACAGGCGAGAATACCCCCGCATAACACACCACAACCAATCAGAAGTAATTTCATCATCACTGTCTCACGTCATACAACCTTATTTGGAATGGAAGCTTCTATAGTTACCACTAGAATTATCCATACACTTCGATCGATAGTAAACAACCAACACTAGAAAATTCTCAAATAATATCGACCAACTAAAATTACCAACGTTATACAAATCTTCTTCTAATAACAGCGCAAAATCAAATCAAGGATAAATACACACTGTTATTGCATGCTTAGCAAAACAAAACGATCGCATCTATCGTGCGCGTCACACACGAACTATCGTGCGCGTTTCAACGTAACACGAAGATAAAAAGATGGCAGCCAGAGTGGTGGGCTTTCGATTTGCGAATGGCGATGTGTGCAATGGTGTGTACTTGTTATTTGACGGAATAGTTATGTTCATGTGCAATCGGTATGAATTGGTGTTTATATTTGATAGTATTGTTGTGTCGTCAGTGCGATTAACAGTAACTTTCACTTTCAGCCAATTTCACTTTGATTGAGTCTGGTCATAGGCTGGAGTACCCGCTATATAAAAATCCGTTATTATTGTTATTATTATTATTATTATTATTATTATTATTATTATTTTATTATTATTATTATTATTATTATTATTATTATTATTATTAGTATTATTAGTATTATTATTATTAGTATTATTATTATTAGTATTATTATATTGTCGTGAATGTTCACACACACGCACGCACGCACTCCCGCTCACACGCATACAAAAAACGAATGTGGTAGGTAATTGGGACATAGACTGGGAGGGGGGAGGGGATGGGAAAGTGAAGGGAAGGAGGCAAAGACCCGAAAAGCCTTAAGAGATGATAGACCTGGGGGAACAGAGACCGGAAAAGCTTTGAGAGACAATAGATCTCTGGGAACATAGACCCGAGCTGCCTTGAGGGACACACAATTTAACCTGGGAGAACATAGACTTCGGATTTGATGGAGCATAGATATGGGGTAACACCGAGTTGATCCACTTTAAAATGACGTGGTCTGTTGGGGTTCAGAATCAGATGGGGACAAACTGAGTTTCATGACGTTGCTCACATTATTATGATCAACTGCTCCCAATGGCATTGTCTTAGTCCATAATCGAAATCCGTGCAAATGAGTTCGGGAGTAGTTAACATTTCTCGCTCTCCCTCTCTAGCTCTCTCTAGCATATGTATGTGTGTGTGTGTGTGTGTGTGCGTGTGTGTGTGTATTATATGTGTGTGTGTGTGTGTGTGCGTGCTTGCGTATGTGTGTGGGGGAAGGTGGGGGAGGAGAAGAAATGAAAGGGAGTGAGAGACTTATGTTTTCTTAAATATATGCTTTCATATTGGCTAGTTGGATAATCCTTGTGTGGGCAGCCCGACTTTTAAATAAACCAGTCATTAAAACCATCAATCTCTGTCTATCTGTCTCGATCTGTATCTTTCCGTCTGTCTCTCTGTCTCTCTCCCCTCTCTTTCTCTCTTAATACAATAATACGTGTTGAAAAAAAAACGTTTTGTAAATGATGCTGTCACGAAATTAACTTATAATGCAATGCTATCAATTTTTATGTGAACCCTAAATTGGAACACTAAATAGTATTTTGGTTTTTTTCGTAATTATTTTCTTTCTTATAGACTAAGTATGTCAACCTTGCCAAGAAACGTGACTAATAACTGCCAGTTTTGTATTTGATATAAACCACTACAAAATGATGATCTGTATTTCGTGTTTTACGTAGTCTAATAATTATAGCATATTATAATTAAGTTTGCTCGTTGTTTGCAGCAATTCAATAACGCAGATCAATAAAATGAATGCAACTAGATGTGTCATTTTTGACGAAACAACTGCTGATTCCACCTTTTTCTAACCCTTAAAACGTTGGCTGGTCCCAGGTTTATTGTCAGACTTATTGTTGTCCTTGTCGATGCAATGTAGTACATGTGTTTTGACGGTCCGGCCAATGGCATAGTGATGAAGAAACCTATTCTATGACCTGAAAGCTCGGATGAAAGTAATTTATTCTTTAGTCACATGAACTTGTCTTGCAGTTTCGAAAGTTTGTGAATACGGAGACTGATCACGCTGGACAAGAACACTTATTGTAAACATCCAAAATTGACTATCTGACTGCATGTACGTTTGTTTGCGAAGGGATAAGCGAATAGAACTAGATTGGGATCCAGAAAAGATATGAGCAATTGCTGATTCCTACATGCTGCATTTGCGGCTATCGCAAATTCTTGCGCATCCTTTGTATCGGCAAACTGACATTGACTTCAGAGGACTATATGATATAGGTGATGATAGGTAGGATCTAGGTTACGTCTCCAAAATGGCGGAATGATTTCTAGCCAAGGTATTGGATAATCTACGCACTGCAAGACCCTCTTGTAGGCTTAGTGGTAGCGATTGGCTCGCTTTCTCCTGCTGTCTCCGCAGCTGCATGGGTTTCCGCTTCCCTCGCGCCATAGCGACATTCCATTGGTTTTCTATGATTGCCTGTCTCGCGCTAAAGCAGGATTCCATTGGTTTTCTACGACTGTCTAACGCAAATTATGCCGGTATTGACCGTCTTCGGGCCACGGGCGTCAGCGCATTGGTTTGCTTTCCTTTCTCTGCCGCTGATCCGCCGCGAATTTCTCCGATTCTCATCCCTCAGTCGGCATTGCTGTCACCATGTTGCTTGTCCGTTTTGCGCTAGGTCTTCTATTGGCTGGAGAAGCCTTTCTTATGACCGTTGTAAAGAACTATAACTTCGGTTCAAGGAGGGCATAAATAAAATATCACCGTGTTTCGGTAAACGTACATCTGGTGTTTTGTATCTTGTTGCATCTTGTACTACTCGAACAGTTTAAACGTGTCAAATAACTAATTGTATTTGACATTCATAATTAATCCACAACTGGAAAATTTCTTTAATAAGTCTATTGCTAATCTATCAAAAAAATAGGTTACATGCATTTTCAATTTGTAAACATTTTTATACGGTCTTTTTAAATACCAAATAAATGCACAATGAATACGTTTTCAATTTGCAATGGCTTTATGATGAGTTTGGTGTATTAAGTCTTTCAATATTATAGGCATCTTTGTGCGTGAAAAATTTCATTTGAATTACATATTCTTAAACGTTTCTCACTGAGCGAGACTAAGAATGATCTCCTCCTGTGTTAATTAGGGTCAACAAGACGAATTTACTCTAGCGGAATGAACAAAACATGCAGAAGTACAAAAGTGATTTGAATAGGACAGGAAAAAACCCACCCCTATCCCGCGGAATAATCATACACGTCAAGTCCTCGACAAGTCTCGCAAACCGGAGCGTTTTCTGACAGACAGATGAGAATACGAAACAGGTAAAGAAGCCTGTAATTACCTGTAAGCCGATTCTCACCATTCACACGGCTTTTCGGGCTAAAAGTGCGGCTTTTTACGGTGTTCTGCAGTAAATCTATCCGACCCTCTACTGGCTGGTTTGTGGGTGGGATGCCGTGTCGACTTGCAAGCGTGAGGAGACTTATAAGACCGTGGGAAGCAGTTGTCACCTTTGTCCGTTATCATGTTAAACAGGATCTAGAATCGCATATTTATTCATTTAAAAATTATTTTAAAAGAATAATTTTTAAAAAAAGGTATCAAAAATCGGAAATATCAAAGAATTTAACAATGTTTGCTTGTGACATCGAGCTATTTTGACCATCATCATGAGACAATGATAAATTGTTGGAACACACTTTGACCTTTTGCGAGAGTACTCATAAAATAAAAGCTAGTTAATCTGATCCCAAAAAGTTCAGATTATCCTGCCGTCTTTTTTTTCAATAGTCGATTGATGCAAGGAAAGGGTGATTGACGGCAGCCCTCCGATGGATTGTTTCCAGTGGAAAGGACAAAAAGTTGACAAGGGAGAATATGGGAATTGGAAAAGTAAGTTTATTAGCCACAGCCACTGCCTTTGTCACTTTATTTTTTTACATTGTAACCCGCCATAGCTTTACCCCACCCCAGCCTTCTTCAAAATATTATAACCACGAGTGTGGGCGCAACGAAGCGGAGGGTTGTAAAGCATAGAAATCTGACAATTTAATTAGCAGTTAGCTGGGCCTGCGCGCAGTAATACTTTGGACAGCGCGCGCACAGGCCGCAGCACCGCCAGTAATTACTCTGCTGGCAGCGGGTGAGGGTTTATTTGGCACGGGGTCAAGGGACATGCGCGTGGTGCCAGTTTGCAAGGGATGAGAGGTGTGATTTTTTACGACAGTTTTCTCAGAAACAGACACTAGTTTTTCAATGCTCGCTGATTTCGTTTTCCGCTATCCATTTACGTCATAAAATCCTCTCTCTCTCTCTCTCTCTCTCTCTCTCTCTCTCTCTCTCTCTCTCTCTCTCTCTCTCTCTCTCTCTCTCTCTCTCTCTCTCTCTCTCTCTCTCTCTCTCTCTCCACATTCCCTTTCCACCCCCTTTTCCTTTCCTGACGATCTTCTTTTCACTTCATTTCGTCTCTTCATTCCACCAATTCTATCCCTTGGACCTCACAATAGATGCCGACGCAGATTGAGCTACTGCCAAAGTCACCATTCGTTTTGATGTGCTCAGCAACAGTTTGGACGGCATTATTTAGTCTGCATCTCTAACCAATTAGCCTTGAAACTATGACAGTAAAATAGCATCATGAAAGCGACAGCTGTTTTCTTCCCGTAGCAATCAATGCTCACTTTCAACCTGTTCTCATAAGGTTACCTATTGAACACATAATAACTTCACCAGTTCTGGCTCGAGACAGCGTCCAGAATACTTTGTTTAACCAACGTTAGAACAACTTCTTGAATATAATACTGAATATCCCATTTTACCTTAAAGTAATTTCACATTCATTTTATAATTGACCAGTCCAAAGGGTAGGTACATACGGAACCAACATCCTATTCTAAATCTCTATGCTAATGTATTGATTTTTCAAAGTATAGCATCGTCAAGTTCATAGAGTTCTCACAAAAAAAATCGACAAAAATCAGACGGCTTCCAAACATTTCAACATAACGCCATGTGTGTGCGCGCGTGTGTGTGTGTGTGTGTGTGAGTACGTGTGTGCGTGCGCGCATTGTGTGTGTGTGCTTTGTGTGTGTTTATCGTTTGCGTCGAACGTTCGTGTGTGTGACGAAGGGCTGTGTTTGTGGAGTGTGGGGAGCGGGGGATTTGGGAGGTTAACTTGATTATTCTGCAATTATCTGTTACTTGACAGGTTTTCTGATGCTTCTGTGGCAACAGAAAAGAAATGATCCAAAGAAATAGACACAGGAGAGAAAACAGCCGTTGTCTGCGAACATCATAGGTGCGTGCAGTGTGACGAACGGACCGGAAGAGCTCTTAAGAGGCCTCGCGCGGTTTCACTCCATTTCCTCTTAGATTAATCCCACAATCCCTCTGTTTCCGCTTCCGGTTGACATCTACTTCATAGGTCGCGGTCTGGGGTCTTAAAGCGCAGTTACAAATTCAAAGGTTAGTTAAGGTTAATTTCGTTGAAGACAGTTATCATCGTTCAAAGACGATTTACGAATATGACTTGGTAAACATTTTTAGTAGAGAAGATTGCTCCCTCCCATTCTCCTCCCTTCTCTCTCTCTCTCTCTCTCTCTCTCTCTCTCTCTCTCTCTCTCTCTCTCTCTCTCTCTCTCTCTCTTTCTCTCTTTTCTTTCTTTCTTTCTTTCTTTCTTTTTCCCCATTCCCTCCCTCCCTCTCTGATTGCTCCATCCCATTCACCTCCCTTCCTTCTCCCTCCTCTCTCTTTCTTTCTTCCCCCATTCTCTCCCTCCCTCTCTATCTTCCCCTTCTTAAGCTGTCCCCAGCTAAACTAACATTAATTCCGCAAATAGATTAAGAAGAAGAAGACGAAGAACTACCAATACCAATGATGAGAATATTATGACAAAAAACAATAAGTAATTCAACGTGAATCCTTTTGAATAAGCCTTAATAAAAGAATGCCTGTAGTACGCGAGTTTAAAGGAATTGTAACAAGTTGATGACAGTGGGTTCGGGCATTAAATAGAATAGACCCAACGTTTCCCGGCGTGTCGTAAGAGGCGACTAACAGGGGTGATGTTAGCACGGCATCACTGGGCGAAAGTCTTCTACACAGAAGTCACCGGCCAGGGCGGAGGAACCTCACGTTACTACAGGTTCAACGACCATGTGCTCAGGGCCAAGGCGAGCCACACTGTATTCGTGGATTTCGGCTGTGGCCAACAGCCTGGAGAGGATTGGGCACCACCAGGTCTTTTTTGCCCAAGACACACTACATGATGACACAATCCACTACTTCCATACCGGATCGGTCGTCGCCCGGGCCGTCACCCGGCACAAGGACCGCGCCTTCCGTTGGCCACCAGGACGGAGGTGTTAAGTATGCTACTGATGGACAATTTAGCAAGATCCGCACGAGAAACAACATCGTCATAGGAACCTGGAACGTCAGGACCCTAACTGCGGAAGGAAAATTAGAAGAACTGGCCCACGAGTTGGACCACTATCGATGGAACGTTCTAGGTATCAGCGAACTGCGATGGAAAGGCCTAGGTGAAACAACGACCGACAAAGGCCACAAGCTCTATTTCAGCGGTAGGGATGACAGGCATGAACACGGCGTTGGATTCTTGGTCCACAAGAACATTCTAGCGACTGTCATGGGTTGCCGCCCAGTCTCCAGTAGACTCATTACCATCCGCCTGAGAGCAGCCCCTTTCAACATCACCATCATCCAGGCCTACGCCCCAACATCAGACTATGACGACAGCGAAGTGGAGGATTTTTATGAAAATCTACAGGCGGTCCTTGACCAAGTGCCGAAGAAGGACATAGTCATAGTGCAAGGCGACTGGAATGCCAAGGTTGGCCAAGATGCGCACCGCAACTGGGGAGACACATGTGGACCCCACTGCAACAACGAGACAAATGACAGGGGTCTGAGACTCTTGGAGTTTGCCAGATACAACAATCTGGTACTGGCAAACACGCTTGGTCTCCACAAAAACTCCAGACGATGGACATGGCACAGTCCTGGCGGGGAGCATCACAACCAAATAGACTACATCATGGTCAAGAAACGCTTCAGATCAAGCATCAACATTGGCAGGACACGTACTTTTCCAGGAGCAGACATCGGAAGTGACCACGATCTCGTGATGATGTCTTTCCGGCTCCACTTGAAGAGAGTAAATACAGCAAAGTGCACTAGACTGAAGTTCGACCTGGACAAACTGCAAGACCCGGAGGTGGCAGAACTATTTCAGGCCACAATTGGAGGGAAATTTGCACCACTGCTCATTTTGGGGGCTGGTGAAGTAGATGTCAACACCATGACCACCACCTTCAACTCAGCTGTGACAGATGCCGCCACTGAGATCCTTGGCAAGCACCGACCAAAGAAGAAGCTGTGGATCACACCTGAACTTTTGGATCTGTGTGATAAACGAAGAGAGATGAAAAAGAAAAAGAACACCTCACAGGGAGCTGATGTCTACCGAAAAATCAACAGTGACATCCGAAAAGGCATGCTCACAGCAAAGGAGAACTGGATAGAAGGTCAATGCCAGGAAATAGAGAACAGTCTGAACAAGAACAACAGCAAGAAGGCCTACCAGACTGTGAAGCGACTGACAAGTGTCAAACAGCCCAAAGTCTCCACTATCCAAAGCAAGTCTGGCATATGCCTTACAGAAGAACAAGAAGTCTTGGACAGATGGACAGAGTACTGCTCTGACCTTTACAACCATACACCAAATGGAGACCCATCAGTTCTAGCATGTCCAGAGAACAGAGAAGAAGAAGAAATCCTCCCAATTCTCCGGGAAGAAGTTGAGGCAGCAGTGCAAGCGCTAAAGAAAGGGAAGTCAGCAGGAGTGGACAACATACCCGCGGAACTGCTACAAGCAGGAGGAGAAGCGATGATTGATGCCCTCACCATTATCTGTAACAAGATCTGGCAGAGTGGGGAGTGGCCTATACCATGGACCCAGTCGCTTGTCATCACTCTTCCCAAAAAAGGTAACCTTCAGGAGTGTGAAAATTACCGCACCATCAGCCTCATCAGCCATCCCAGCAAGGTCCTCCTGAAAATAATACTCAACAGGTTGAAACCCCAAGCTGAACAAATCATAGCTGAAGAACAAGCAGGATTCAGGGCAGGGCGAAGTACCACTGAGCAGATTTTCAACCTCAGAATAATCTGTGAGAAATACCTACAGCACCAACAACATCTATATCATGTGTTCATAGACTTCAAGAAGGCGTTTGACCGAGTCTGGCATGCAGCTCTATGGGCAACAATGAAAGTGTACAACATCAGCCCAAAAATTATTGAAGTCATCAAAAGCCTGTATGACAAGGCTACCAGTGCAGTCCTACACAACAGAGCCATCGGGAATTGGTTCAGAACAACAATCGGTGTGCGTCAAGGATGCCTACTCTCTCCAACACTCTTCAACATCTTCCTAGAGCGCATCATGTCGGATGCTCTTGCAGACCATGAAGGCACAGTCAGCATAGGGGGTAGAGCAATCTCCAATCTTCGTTTTGCAGATGACATTGATGGATTGGCTGGAGAGGAACAAGAACTTGAACAGCTGGTACAGAGGCTTGACACCACCTCCAAAGCCTATGGAATGGAAATAAGTGCAGAGAAGACCAAAATGATGACCAACAACACCAATGGCATCAATACGGACATCAAAGTCCAAGGCCAATCCCTCGACACAGTGCATAGCTTCAAATATTTAGGAGCCATTGTATCAGACAATGGGTCCCGACAGGAAGTCCTCTCCAGGATCGCACAAACAACTGCTGCCCTGACAAGGTTGAAGCCCATTTGGAAAGACAGGACCATCAGTCTACATTCCAAAGTAAGACTGCTGCGCTCCCTTGTCATCTCCATCTTCCTATATGCTTGCGAAGCATGGACCCTCACAGCAGATCTCCAACGAAGAATACAAAGCATGGAGATGAGGTGCTACAGAAGACTTCTGGGCATTTCCTATACCCAACACATCACCAACGACGAAGTCCGACAGACCATCACACAAGCTATTGGACAACATGATGACCTGCTAACAGTGGTGAAGAAACGGAAACTTCGGTGGTATGGCCACGTCACCAGATCATCAGGCCTTGCAAAGACTATTCTGCAAGGCACAGTGCAAGGAGGTAGAAGAAAAGGGAGACCGAAAAAGAGGTGGGAGGACAACATTCGAGAATGGACTGGTTTGACACTGAGCGAAGCCATCAGGGCTGCTGAGGACAGAGAAAGATGGAGTATGCTGGTTAAACGATCATCTGTGGTGCCCCTACGACCTTCGGGTTACGGGACAGGATAGGATAGGATAGGATGACAGATCGAGAGTAAGAACAAATCAACAAAGAAGATTTGTGGTATGGATTTACAGAAATAAACTTTTTTTAATGGACATTTTTGTTTTATTAAGAGACACTAGCCTTAATTTAATTCTCAACACATTAAGGTAATTTAATAGAGACAAAAAGCGGATCAGTACCTGAACTTTTCCCCTAGGCAAACTCGGAAGTTGAGAAGCAGGAGGGGGGGGGGGATTTAGATCAGGTAACTTGTTTTACGGAGGCCTTGACAGCAAGTTCAGTTCCGCTGAACTCAAGGACCTAATTACTTTTTCAAATGTCACGTCCACTTCTGTCCACTCACAGAGGCGCCAGCACGGTCTGGCACTACCCCCAGCCTTCACTATTATGAGGGCCACTTGACCACACTGGACCCACAAACCTGAATGGTCAGTACGATAGACAAACAGTGGATCATCGAAAATGCTTGCATAATCAATCATGCCATCCGAAAAGAAAGTATGGATTTAGTAGTTTTTACACAGCCACATTCGCTTAGGCCGCTTTTTCGTTGCCTCTGCAGTGCTTTTGTTGACCTTTAGCTTTTCTGATATGAACTGGCCGTGTTTTAGAGAGTTTTTGATTACAGTCACGACTGCATATTGGCTTTGTTATCCTCTTTCTACTCGTGTTGATATTGCTGTACTTGTATTGTTTGACGGACAATCCTAACGCACAAGCGAAACTTACTATAAGGCTGCGAGTTTGGGATTGAACTGGGGGCTCTATTATGAGATATTAGAATTAGTATAACGATAGTTATTCAGGTTATTATTTTTTAAAAGTATTATTGACGCTAATAAAGACCAAGTTTGTTCCCATTATCTTCCAAATGTGTTAGGTCTGATACTCAGTGTATATTTTTAAGGAACATATGACATAATTTTAATTTAGTGTTTATTACAGTGATTTAACACGCAGTTCAGTAGATCAACAAGTAAGCAAAATTAATTGGCTGTTGTACAAAATAACAAGCCATAACAGGTTAGAATAACCAGGAGACCATTTCCGGATCGTTCCATATTACGTCACATCGCACTCTACGTCCTAAAGGCAGCCACATGTCGGCATACGCCTCTGCGAATAACAAACCAGTGCTAGTGTTTGAAAATGGTGCAACGGTGTTATAGAATTTTGTTTGGAACACGAGTTGTTAAATATTAATATAAGCGGTTAGGAGTGGAACGTTCGCTGTTCAGTAGTAATTTAACTAATAATTATTTATTGCATACACATGATTTGGAATGAAAGAAATTATTTTTGTCTCCTTGTTAAAACACTGTTGATCACAGTCTAAACCAATTATTCTGGATTTATGTTATCATCAACAATTTGGACGTTCTATTTTTTAGTTCTAGTGCAACCGCCGGTTCACCGTGTTGCAATGTTTCTGGAAACTTTTGCCTTGGATGTTGCGATTGTTGTATAATCTGGTTTAGGTTTGTTTCGTCAATATGAGGGGGCTTGTAGGTCACATTTTGAATATATATTATAGAGAATCCGACTATACAGCAAAGCTAACAGCCCAGTAGTATGCCCCATCTGTCCATACAATTGCTGTTCTAAATAATAATCATTGCAGAGTCGACAGTTTCTGTAACCTCTGGAATCAGTCGACTCATTCTGTCAAGTTTTAGAACACTCCTATCGCAGATTTGGATTCCATGTCCAAGGCCAAACATAAGAAGTCAAATAATAACTCAGATTGCTATTGATTGACCAGATTGTCGCACAATGAGCCAGTAAACATGCATTGATGGATTAGAATTTGTCCTTTTCCAGGCCTGGCTCCACGCCGTATTGACCAACCCATCTCGCATTTCAAGGGCAATACTGTCAGAAGGGAATTATCAACCTTCAGGTGACCCTACAGGAGAACATCTTTCTACATGTGAAAGCAGATAACGGCTCGCGCTACTCTTCATTTTGCGATCTAGATGGCAATGTAGAATGCGCTGACTTGACTATAGAGCTACTTTACGCTTAATACTTTTACTTTCGCTACGCTTTTTCTTCGAACCACCTCGAAATCCGTTTGTGATGTCCAGTCGGACTGCTGACTATGGAGAGTGTCTTGTTGATTCTGTTTTCCATTACAATACTTTCCACTTTATAAATCTGAATAATTATGGAATACGTGGAAATCGTAGGACATAGTCTAGTACGTGTACGTTTTTTTTTCTTCTGGGTTCTCGTTCCAAAATTGTAAGTTTCGTGGTAAAGAACATAGTTATCAAGGTGGGCGTTTTATTCGGACGACTATGAGTTTTTGAAGAGTTCCTCCTTCTCCTCCCCTCCCCCTCTCTTCCAACTACCTCCCTCTCATCTACCCCCGTCTTCTTTACACTCCAGAAAACCATGTTGGCTTTGGTTGGAACATTAGGACTATACATATTTCATGCTGTATAAAGTTAACTACCTCTAAAGCAAATGCCGTTTAAAACTTAGTTACATTTAAACCTTTTAAAATAAGATTTATACTAATCTTTCCGTTGTACTAGATTGATATTGTAGCGGAAAGGGAGGCGACTGGTTGAGGATTGGGAGAGAAGTTGTCTACCTTGAATTTCTTGGTTAGACTAGCCTTGGGTGACTCCTGCTGTGCAGAATCCTTTTGGGATGCCATTGGGTTATGCAGGACAAGGTGACACGACATTTGTTCTTCCCGGCTGACCATTCGCCTTCTGCTTTTGGTGGTGAGCGGGACTACATTGTCGGCAGGCATTTTATGCAAGTCGGTGGCAGCGACTTTGCTGCGAAGTGTCGTGGCACTAGTAGCCTGCAACCCGGTTTGCTTCCAACCACGCTTCACTGCCTTGCATGGAAACTATTTTTATGTCCCTGTTTTGAGGGATAAAGAGAAAATAACAGCTCGGGTTGGGCCGTGTTCTCAAGGTTGGTGGCTCAGAGACGGAAGTCAAATACTCCGCTCGGCTACAATATATTTTAAAAGTTTTAATTTTCCAATTAAATTACAACCTTTCCCAAGCTGTAGATTTGTGCATGCTTCACCCGCACTATAATTCTTCGAACACGAAAAAATGAACAAGAACGAAAATGTGTGTATTGTTATAATTCAGTCCGTATGTTTGACAAAAGATTGCCACAGACCACAATTTATTGGACGATTTATGTTCCGGGATTCAAAAGGAAAAATACATAGGATTAAGTTGAGAGATACATTCAAATCTTTAGTTATTAAGATGTATCCTAGATCTTCAGGTAAATCCATCCATTGTATGATTAGTTATCAGGTGATATTTTCCACTTCGACGAATTACGTGTAACTTACAGGTATTATTGTGACAGCATCCACACTGCAGCTTGCTTTTTATTTGAGTGGGAAAGCAGAAAAATACTGGCTCAATATTTGATAAATGATCTCCCCCGAACAATGGAAATGCCTTACGAAGAACAGCTAGCTCAGAGACCGAGATATTCAGCCAATAATTTCGCTGCCGCAAATGAAAGTGGAAAAAAATAATTGGTGGGCCCTAGCAGAAGGTAGATTTCTCCTTACGATAGCACTCGCTTCTGGATTTAGAGATCATTCACAAATGAGAAATGAAATTCTCGGCAGATTTGTAATCTACCCTCATAGGACGAGACTTCTGTTGGCCACTTCAGCCCTCGGCATATGAATCCACGTAAATTCTTCCCGGATAATAGCCGACCCGCGTTGCTGATATGATGACCGGGAACACCGCAAGTTCTGATAAATCCTCTCCGTAATTTCGGGTCGTCTTCCCGAGATATGGTCAAAGCCGCAGCTATTGTGCAGAAGTGAGAATTTAAGTCCTACATCTCGGAGTAGCTAGGCTGTTCTCGCGAGCTCTGATACCTTTGAATCTGGTGTCAATAGAATGCAGGGGATGATACTGGATTGGGCCTTTACTTTTAATTTCAATTTGGGCACCTGAATTCTCTCTCTCTCTCTCTCTCTCTCTCTCTCTCTCTCTCTCTCTCTCTCTCTTTCTCTCTCTCTCTCTCTCTCTCTCTCTCTCTCTCTCTCTCTCTCTCTCTCTTTTTTCATTTTTTTAAAAATGCGTATTGCCACACGTGGAGTTTCACAGGTTATATACTGTCTGAGTATTCAGGGTGTTGCTTGTTACGGGGTCGTAATAGAAATTCAGCATTATTTCATTGCTACTCACTTTTAAGCTTGTATTTTATTGTTATACTAAAATAACTTATTGTTACTCCAAGACTAATCAGTAAGTTGAACAATCTTCTGAAGCAGTGCTCTGAAAGTTTTAAAACCCCGATGCCTCTTGTTCGATCTCGATGAAAGTTTTTTTTTCCCCCTTGGTTGAAAATTTATTACCTGTTGCAAGATGGCGCATAGATATTTTAATTGAGCGCTATAACAGGCGCGTCAAAAGCAATAAAACTGCAGTTGCAACATCTTGCACGGTGATTTCTTCATTCTGTATTTCTTTATCGGACTGCACGTCCATGTTTTTTTTTTGTCTTTTTCAGCTTCACGTTTTACGTCTGGCGACCCTCAGCTCTCATCATGTCAGAGCGCTAGGCCTTTGAACGCCTACAGATGCACTCACAGTTCCTTCCTCTCTCATCCCCCCTTCACTCACCCCTCCGCGCACCCTCCCCCACCCACCCTACCCTTAAGAAGGAAAATCTAGAAAGATTTTATTTGCATGTTCGACTTGTCATTGTGACCTTGGAATGAAGGGACTTATATGGAAGGGAGGTGCTGATGGAAAAGACTTTGATGGATTTTAAAGTCTGCCCTATTATGTTTCTCCGATCGGGCGGTGGATGCTTTTCAATGGCGGGTCATCTCGGACGACCTCTCTCGGCAGCGCTGTTGAAGTCTGGTATTGATGTTTAAAAGAAATTCTTGTATGAAGCTAAGATTTAGATAATGTGAATAAGATAGATATTGCCAGCAATTGTTTTGTGTGTGAGTGTGTGAGTGTGTGTGTGTTTTTTTTTGTCTGAAATGTCTAGGATACATGGATGTACTGTAATTTTAAGGAAATAAATTTGGTTAGGAGTGAGGGTTTGAGATGGAATGGAGGAGGGGAGCGGAGTGGGGGGGGGGAGTGAATGGTGGGAGCAGGGAAATTTGTTGCTTTAAAAAAAAATAAAATCAAATTATGTTATTCTATAGTTTAAAGTTGCTATTCGGCTTTGAAAGAAAATAATACTAATGATACTGCGTTTGAAAAGAAAATTTATTCTACCATTGATAGAAAAATCAATATTTTTCTTTTATCGTACCAAGAAACCTTCAAAGGGCAGCCGTTTAACGTTTTATGTCCCTCTTCATTGCAACGACAAATGTCACACAACGGACGACAACCATCTCGTTATTTCGCGATAATCGATTTCCCTCCCCTTCTGCTTGAGATTTCATTTTTCAATGGTAGTTGAATGTGGCTACATTGCAACGTTCATGTTTACTTCTTCTCCAAGCACATTTTACACAGCAGTATTTTGTTTCTGTCTTGAGTACTCCGACACCTGTTACAGCCAGGTCGGTGAAGAAATTACGGTAACATTTGTGAAAGCACTTAACCTTCATTCAACAGGATTTAAATGTCCAAAAGTATGAGAATGGCCACGATATAAATATTAGATATTACTTACTTTTCCAAAGAAAGCCTGTTATATGCGTTATATATGTATAACGCGTATAACATGCTTTTCATATCACACGTATAACCGGCTTTCTTTGGAAAAGTAAGTAATATTTAATATGTATTTCGTGGCCATTCTCAAACTTTTGGACATTAAATCCTGTTGAATTTATTTATTTATTTTTTTTTTTGATTCAGTTACTTTTATATTTGTGTTTATTTGCTTTTTTATAGTTTGAATCTGCAAAACATTCTGCTATTGACCATTTTAACCGCGGACATAATTCATGAATTCAATTCAATGTTTATCGAGTGAGCTTTGGGACAAACTAGGTCAGCTCATGTAATAAAAATTAAAATCTAGTTAGGAATCTTTCTGCACTTAAAAAAACAACTTAATGTCTGCAAAATTAACTCATACGTAATGAGATATGTAGTAAACGTAGTCACGCCATGGACAATAACCGTTTCACATTAAATTCCAAACGACCCCGAACTACTTACTTGCGTTTTAATTTTTTTTTTTTTGGGGGGGGGGGGGGGAAGAGTGGGTGAGGAGTGTGGTGAGGGTGTCATGCCGCAAAGATACACAGCTAGTTTTATTGCAAAGAAATCACTGATAATGATTGCTTGGAGTCCTTAACACTCGGGAGATTTTATTTCGGCTGTCTCTCTCCAGTAAGGTTCTGGCGTTCTTAGCTTCTGGGCCAAACTGTTGACGGTTTGAACACAATTCATGATCACTCTTGACCGCAGTGTTGTGTTCCCGATGTCTGCCATGGCCTGATAAGACCCTCGCTTGCCACAAGAGGGCGTTTGTCTCCTATTTGTGCACAATAAATCAAGGATCTTTTCTGCCTCTGTAAAAATCGATTCGGTTATGGTTGGAAACCTAAATATTCCCTTTATGAATGCTTGCCTTCTTAAATATTCGCTTTTATTAATGCTTCCCATCTGTTCGCCCCCCAAAGCTATCATTCATGGTCGAGACAGTAAAATCAATATTATTGTAGAAAGGATTGGCATGCTTACCTCAAAATTCAGTCCCTTTGTGTTGGTTTCGTTGCGGTGTGAAAGTTCGACTTCTCGACTCATCAAGAAGGCTTATCAGCTCACCTTTTCAGCTAAGAAGACTAGATCCTGATCGTGTGAAAACACATGGCCATCTCCGGGCTACATGTACAATCTAGTTGATCAGTGGCTTGTCTGCCTGACCAGTCAGCATTCTCATATAGTTATTACTTTGCATACATGTAATTGGAAATTTTTTGCATGTGAATATTTTTGCTGCTTTTTCTACTAAGTGATCCGTATTAAACTTTGTATTCAAACGAGTTTTGTAGGTTATTATTAATTTTGTTATTATTATTATTATTATTATTATTATTATTATTATTATTATTATTATTATTATTATTATTATTATTATCATTATCATCCTCATCATCACTTCTTCGGATAAGAATATAAACCGAGGCCTAGTTTGTGCACGCACGCATTCCATCGTATTGACTTTAAAGATACTGACGCTCATGTCTTAAACGGGTGAGTGCGTGCAACACAAATACACCCAGCACGCACTATGACCTTCCTCCCCATCCCCAGTCGCGTAGGATTGTGCTCAATCGCCTGGGCGTCAGACTGTGCGCTCAAAGGTTGCAGATGGGCGTCTCGGGCGGTTTGAGTTAGATCCTGTATTGACCAGCGCCTTGAGCAGCTTTTTAGGTGGAAAAGTGCTATATAAAAGGGATTAAAAAAACTTCAGCATCATTTATCAGCATCATTATCATCATCAATTCGACCACGAACGTCTCAGACTTGTAAGGATGTCTGCGTTAAACTACTCACACACAGTATCCTACACCAAGCAGGCTAGAGCAGCAATTCAACCAGAATTTATAGCAACCTGAGCTTCATCATTCAGAAACCCCTTTCTTTTTTCTCCCTTTGCAATAAAGCATCATTTCACCATTCTTCATTGGGGGAATCATTTTAGAATGCAATCTTTACGATTTATAGCTCGAATTTTTCTCCTTTCATTTTTCTTGAATCTCCATTAATTCAAAAATCTTAGAGAGGTTTATTTTAATTATTGATTCCATTGTAGAAAGAAAGAAAGAAAGAAAGAAAGAAAGAAAGAAAGCATAATGATGAATAGGCCTATAGTAAATGGCATGTGCCTTTTACAGAGCAAAGGTAATTTTTAATAGACTTCAGGTTTCAAACAGTATTAGAAATTTAATAGACTTCAATTTCAGACATTATTAGGATTGTAACTGCATCATCTGACTTTCACGTGTTCGAGTCACGGCATTTCTACGTTTAGAAAGAATCGAAAATGACATTGAATAGCTTTTCTTCCCCAGCAAGTCATCAGGCATTACGTCAAAGCAAAAGACAAACTCGGGAAAGTTGAAGAGAGAAAAGCTCTTTTTTGATGTGTGCTGACGAAATAAACTTTTCCAATACGATGTTTCGAAAGGATCTCCCTTCAGTCTTTTGTGACATCAAATTGTTTTTGTTCGTGCGATGCCCAGTTTCAAAGATTGGCAGTTTCCGAGAGGCGAATAATGATGATAATTCCCGTAAAAGGAATGGAAGGAAGAAAGAGTTCTCCAGCCAAGCGAAAGCTTCAGTTGCTTTTGCCTTCTTTGAAGACAATCGGGGCTCTGTCTATTTACTTGCTTCCCAAATCAAAGACAGAAAACCCACAGGGGAGAATAGACAACCTAATTCACATAATTGTATCCATTGTTGCTGTGTGGCTTTGAGATACAGAAATGGCATCATTTAGAAAGCTGAAGCGTTTATAGACAGATGAGCATTTCCCATTGTTCACCTGCCTCTTGATCCCTGATACACGCTGTAGTCAGTTGTTCAATTCCCTTGAAGAAGAAAAAGAATATATATATATATATATATATATATATATATATATATATATATATATATATATATATATATAGAGAGAGAGAGAGAGAGAGAGAGAGAGAGAGTGAGAGAGAGAGAGAGAGAGAGAGAGAGAGTTTTTTTGGATTTTGGACATTTTATTTTCCATTTTTATTGGGAAATTCTGAAGAAGAAGAAGAAAAAGGAGGAGGAGGAGGAAGAAGGAGGAGGAGGAAGGAATAGGAAGAAGTATCAAAGTGTGTACACTTCTTCTCTTCTGTTGTTAATGTTTGTTGACAGGAATACAATTGCTAGTATATTTGTTCACACACGTGTAAATTATTACAAACTATCAAGAATTGGGATGGGTATGTACTCTATGTGTTTAGGTGTGTATGTGTGTATGGGTGTGTGCGTGTGTGTGTGTGTGTGTGTGCGTGCGTGTGTGTGTGACTAGGTAGAACAGCCGTTATTCTGACATACACTTAAACCCCTACGTACTTTCATTTGACGGACCCAGTTATTTTGACGTCAAAACAGTGTTCCCTTAGGGTTAGGGCTGTGTTAGGGTTAGGTTAAGGATTAGGGTTAAGGTTAGTTTAAAAAAATGGACAAATTTGTAAAAATGTCAAAGTAACGTATATAGAGTTTCATGAAAGTCATCACAACGGCGTTTCTACACGGTTGTGTGTGTGTGTGTGTTTGTGTGTGGGTGTGTGTGTGTGTGTGTGGGTGTGGGTGTGTGTGTGTGTGTGTGTGTGACACGACATTGAAGTGCACGTTGCAGAGGAAAATAAAAATAATTATGAATTACAGTTTGAGCATCAACGGGATCTCATTTTTGATCCCTAAATCCTCGTGAAGTAATCCTTAGCATATAACTAATGAATGATTTTATTATCCACGGAGGAAAACAGTTTATCTTTATTACGCCAAGAGGAAGCTCGTTCTAGACTTCTAGGCTTGCCAGTATTGCATTTACATTCCAGCGTTCTCTTTATACGTCTTTTAAGTTTTACATTTATTCGTAAGCCATGCTTATTTATTGTTGTATCAGATTCTAGCATCCGCTTTGATTAAATAGGTTGGTATTTATTTTCCTTGACAACTACCACGCGTTTCTGCCCCCATGGTGATAACGATGTGTTGGTATCTCGTCAATGACTTTCCTGCACAACATTAAGATGGACACACTTATCACCAACCGGGGACAGACGGTTTCTTTGTAGATGGTCTCAAGTTTGATATCAGTTTATGCAGTTCTTCAGTTGGTTTTCATTCAAGTGATAATAACAGTTTGGGTCTCGGTGTTTGCAGTGATTTGTTTTCTTCAGACTATGATCCTAACCTGTTACATAGAAAACTTGTGACTCGTAAATCTTGTAGCTTCCTCAATGGCCTGTCTTAACTGGAAGGTTCTTAGGAGGTTCGAGGTTCTCAGATGTCGAACCTAAGTTCCTGAACCTGTTTTTGTCCAAAAGGTTCAACAACCTTGATTCGGGTTCTGAGAACCTGGAAAAAAAAGGTCCGTGGACCTACACGAACCTTCCAAGAACCTTCCAATTAAGACAGTCCATAATGGATTCTCAAAAGGTTCCTGATACTCATTTATTGTGTGTGGTCTGCTGATGTACTTTTTATAAAAAGTAAACAGAACGATGACCAACTAGTATTAGAATCAATCTGAGTCATAATGTTTGATATCCAAGTGATTTATGTAATAGTGTGTTATAAAACTGAAACAAAGAAAATAGCTCCTCGAGATGTATGTTGCGTTTTAATTTGTATGGTACATAAAGATATACCCAGTCTTCTGCCTATTTTATATTCATCAGTAAATATATGGCCTTTACCCAACTGGAGGCTTAGGCTTTTACTAGCTATAATACTTCATGTAAAGGAAAATGAGCAAAAACAGCATCTGCAGCATCTTCAAATACACATATTCAGCAGCAACATTTCTCGGCTCCAATGTTTTAATCTACATGTATGTGTGTATTACTCATTTGTAGTCTATATTCACCTAAATAATTTAGACATTGAAAACAGACATATTAATAAACAAATGTAAATAAATGTCTATAAAAAATAATAGACTCATTAAATAGAACTGATAAAAAAATAAATAGTAATTTTATCTTTTTATGTGTATGTCCAAAGCACAATTGGGAATACTTCTACTAACTTTGAAACTTGGTGTACTAAAAAACTACGACTGGCAACAGCAGCATCTTTACACATTCAGCAGCAGCAGCAGCAGCGTTCTGAATGGGTGTAATACGTTTTCTGGTCCAATTTCACGTCCACTAGTGGCAAACGATGCCGGTGACAGAGACGACGAAATTAACCAGTTGGCGTTGAATCTGCGATGCCACTGTTTTGGCAGGATGAAATGTGAATCATGAAGATAGGCGGTACTGAAGACATCGTGAAAAGGCAGTTAAAAATAGGAGACAACACAGAATGTTTGTGTGAAACACTGCGAGCAAGTAGTCTCGCCTTCGGGGATGGGAGGGGGGACGGGAGGGGGGAGGGGAGGGGGGTCCTGATTCGGTTCTTTGCAGTCCGCTGGACCCTGTAACTAACTTCTGGGTACATTTGTGACGTAAAAATCACTTATGACGATTATAACTACTCATGATGATGAACTCAGATAATATCAAAACGTGGACGGCGCTGGACATGTCACGCCTTCTGACAACTTCAACAGACTGAAGTGGCGAATACTCTCCGCAACAGCGTCCCTCAGCTCTCCCTTATGACCCGGCAGGCTGAGGTATTATATAGATAAAGATAATCAATCTTGTCTTAAATGACTGCTATTTCTGAAGTGCCCACAAAAAAAACAACGCCTTGAGAACTATTTGAGCAGAAATGTGCGCGATATAGGCTAATTTGACTGATGAATTTCAAACTAACCTATATTTTAGAGTTTTGTTTTTAAAACAATTTAAAATGATTTAGTTGTTTACAGTCTGATCACCTGACAGATTATACAAAGTTGGTTTTTAAATGATTAGTGGTAGTAGTAGCAACAACAGCAGCAGTAACAGTAACAATAACAATTATAGCTGTAGTAGAAACTAAAACCGCCGCAAGCGGAATCCTACAACAGTCATCGTTTTATTTCTGTACCGTCGACACTATCCGTCGTTTTCATCCAACCAAGATGGTGGTCTTGTTACAGTGATGACCAACAAATCTTATTTGTATGCCATTACCCGCGCCGGTCATCTATAATACGATAGTCTTCGCGCAGAACTGGAAACATCACCCTGAAAATAGCCACTACTCTACAATGTCATCCTATTAATTAGATGCTGCCTACTGTTGGTCTCAGTATTGAACACTATGTTTCATATAGTAGACATTCGCAATAATTTACGTCATAACAAAACACGTTGACGTAGTTCCAATAATAATTATTTTATAGATGTAGGGATACTCGTGCTTACCTGATGAGCGTTCTAGTGATGTATTTCTCACTCAACATTTTGAACAGAATACATCTGTTATGTTTGTGTCACAACTACATCGAGATCGATGGATGTGATAGAAACACATAAGTCATAATTACTAAGAAAGGTTCCTTTTGTTCAAACTGAGAGAAATTTAACAGGCAGTTCGGCTTCATTATGAATGTAAATTTACAGTTATAAATCGATGACTTGTTTAGCCACGCAATATTTCAGCAATTTACAATCAAACATAACACGATTGAATCTCCACAAATTATGTGTATTGCCTCCATGTTATCAGAAGTTAATTGAAAGCAAGTAAGTTACGATGGGAATTTTATATTCACTAAAACTACCTGAGTTGTTGTTTTTTTCTATGAGCGAGTACACAAAATATTTTATTATTGTAATGATTTTGTTATAAGAGAATTATTATGATTCTTTCATCGGAAGGGCTCACTAGCAACCTGTCTCCATAACAGTCGGGGAATTCTAAATCAAAAATGACAAATCTCAGTACAAAGCCACTTGATGGAACGCCATAAAACAAACCGACGACGCCAGTGTAAGATTGAAAGAGTACCTGATGAAACGGCATAAAACACCGATTCTCGCGCCATGCCCTGCCTGCTGCTTTTTTGTCCTGCCGCTCAGCTGTTAAACAGTCGCAGAATGGAAATGCTGATGGAATACTTACGGCTGGAATGAGATTCCATTTCTCGAGGACCCTTTACGAGCGTTCGGCACGAAACCTCTGCTGATTTTTCGAACCATTTGCTGTTTCTTCTCCATTCTGTCTTGGACAACACAGTGGGATTGCTCCGAGCAGTGGAGTTAATATTGGTTGAAAGAGTGTGGGCGATTAGGTTTCTCGCTTCTTAGTTGTTTTTCACTTTCCCTCCCTCTCCCCCCTCCTCCTCTATCTCCTTCAACATCTCTCTCTCCCCCCTTCATTTCATCTACCGTTTTCCTCTTTCTTGCCCTATCTTGACTTTTTTGTCCCTTGATTGAGGTTTTAAAACTAGCAATAAGATTTTTTGGAGGTTGCGGTTTTTCTATGGTCTCCAGTTCTGGTTTCATTTGATTTTTGCCCACAGAATACCGACGCTTTGATTTCTGTGGCTATCTAATAGGAAACTAAAGAGGTTAATTGTATCGCAGAAAGTGTGTATGTGTGTGTGTGTGTGTGTGGGGGAGAGAGAGAGAGAGAGAGAGAGAGAGAGAGAGAGAGAGAAAGTGGTGGGGGAGGAGTGGAGAGGGAGAGAAAGTTTCTTTAAACGACCGACGATTTAACTGCCACACGAATAAGAAACGAAATGTGATTCCGTTAACATTAATAATATTATAAAATATTTCCTAAATATTATTTTAAAAAAGAATAGAGATGATGAGGGATAACAGCAAAAGTCGTCTTGAAATCTGACGTAAAACAAGAATGTATGTATCATTGCATTAAATGAACAGACGTTAAATAAAACAAACTGAACTGACAAGGATGTGTGTACAGATGTAGACTACATGTCAGATGATCTCCATACAAAAGAAAAAAGCGAAAAACTTTCTCAAACTGGTAAAGGACGTGGAAGGGAAATGGCGGACAAAAAGAGAAGAAATATCAAAAGCAGAGTATACATGTGTAGCCTCGGGGTTTAATAAAAGTCGCCTTACCCCCGGGTCTATAGAAGACAACGCAGAATGCCCAATAAGCTCGTAGACACTCGGAAACAAAAAGGACCCAAGTAATGAGAAATGCCACATCCGAGCTACGGAGACTACCAAACAAACAGTTTGTTAGTTTGTTTAAAAAATCGTGTTCATGGTTGTGTAGGCGACAGTGCAGAAGGTGCAGGCTGCGGAGGTTAAAACTTGTAGACTACTAGCTATTAATTTCAATTTTAGTTTTTTTGTATTTCCAGATGATACTTTAAAATACTTTGTGTGAGAATGATTGAATGTTTTGAATGATTTGCCATCTTTTGTTTTCTTTTCAAAACTAGTTAGGGGAGTATATAGTTTGCCCCGGTACTAGTAATTATTTTGCTTTTGAGTCAAGTGGTATAGTGACATAGGAGCATTTTATCAAATAATAGGAGAATTTTATTTAAAAAAATAGGAACATTTTATCAAATAATGGGAACGTGGCGACGTTAAGAAACATTCAATTAGACGATTCGTTTTAACAAATCAAGTTTCGTGCAATTACAACAGTTTAGGAAAACAATTTTGTAATAATTACACTCCTCAGGGTATTTAACTATAAACCTATGCCAAAAGCTCTTTCTCGTATTTTAAAATGTGTAGCATGACCTAAAACATTCATTAATCCGACAAGCAAAATCAAACTGTCTTCTTCGTGGTATGGATATTCATATAATAATGTTGTATAGCTTAAATACAATACTAGTCCATCATATTCACGAATGTCATGGAGACGGCAGTTGCCTGCGAGAATGAAATGTCAATATTTGCTTGTGTTTGCCGTCGACTTTGATACGTATGCCTGGTTTGTCACCTTCCTCCACCTTACATACCCCATCTTGTCTGCCGTCGTCTGCGGGAAAAGATTCAGAAACAAGAGTGACTTCCCTTTACTTGTGTATTTTTTCCTGTAAAAAGACGGAAACAGATAATTTTGGAGGTTGTATGAAAAGGAATAGCGGATAACAGGGACATGATCGGGTTTTGGGGTGTGTGCTGTCAGTTGTCATTTTTTTACTTTCCCATTTTGTTTGCCATTGTGTTTCTAAGCCGGCTTGTGTGCGATTCTACTCAGTTCGCGGCCGTTTCTAGTTTTGTTTGGTAAACAAATAGATTTAATCCGATAGCTCAATAATTTCCTCAATGGCAAAGCATCCTTCAAACCAAGGCAGTGTTTGATCGCTTTGTTTGTGGTCATCTCTAGGGGATTTATATTATTTCGAGGCGTTTCCTGGGGGTAGGCTAAACCATGGGTTTTGCCTTTGTTCGTACAGTTCATATAATAACACGAAAGAACTGGTAAAAGATGGAGAATGCGATGTTTTACTGTAATTATTTAACCATTTGATAAGTGTATACGTGTTCTGTGTGCCTGTGTGTGTGTGTGTGTGTGTGATTGCACGTGTGTTGTCAAGCGCGGCGAGCTCGCTTTCCTTACCGTTTGCGAGGTACCGCGCGATACAAATGTACTGTATTATTATTATTATTATTATTATTATTATTATTATTATTATTATTATTATTATTATTATTAGGCTTATTAGGCTTATTATTATTGTTATTATTATTATTATTATTATTATTATTATTATTATTATTATTATTATTATTATTATGTCACTTCTATTTCAGAATAAAGGCTTATCCGCTATGCATCTAGAAAGCAGGCTGAAGTATGAGATTTGTAGTTTAGTAGAATTCTGAATGAATGGAAGTTCAAATTCACAAGGAAGATGTTTACAAGTTTGATCAAGTATTATGTATCTTATTCAAAGCAATTATTTTAATTCAGTCATGGACACTACTATTTATTTATTTATGAAATATTGTTTTATTATGAGCAGTTTCACTATTTTGGACTGTATGCTTGTTTCTTATTTTCATCGCACGCTATTATTGGAACTAATCTCGGGTGTCAAATCACGAAATGTCTGATTTGTGCGCATGCATCGTCATTGGAACCTGTTTCCGTCGAAAACAATTTCATTTGTTACAAGATGACTGTAGTTCACCAGAGTGAGCCTGACTGCCGACGCCAAATGACCGATTTAAGGGAGACGAATCTGCTCTCATTTCCGGTCTTTCCTTGAAGCCCTTTGTTGATCAATCCATTCTTCTTTGTCAAAATCGCCAGTGCATCAAACCGTATTAGATCATAAGAAATAATAGAAAGACCCAAAAAATAGTTGCTTTTATTATTCAAACAGTTCTTGCTTCCAATAGTTGCGATATTTGAATCAAAATTTTCTGCCCGAGTGTTAAAAAGGTCGTCTGCTAAAGGCATTCTATGACATATTTAATACCTGTACAGGCGCGCTCACATGGAGTCACCGGAGCGTGACCCCACGCGACCAGCGTGTGATGGATCACAGGCTCCGAAGTCTCTTCTTTTTTCTTTGTAACTTCTCTCTCTCTCTCTCTCTCTCTCTCTCTCTCTCTCTCTCTCTCTCTCTCTCTCTCTCTCTCTCTCCTCTCTCTCTCTCTCACTCTCTCTCTCTTTCTCTCTCTCTCTCTCATGCACGTTGGGAGATAAGAGGACAGTGAAACCTACGAGTAAGAGCTCCGGGTCTGTGGATGAATGTGCTGGAGGGCGTTGCTGTGACCGTTGTGGGCGATTGGTTGTATAGGGTGGCGCCTAATAACGGTATCGTGAATACTTCACAGGACTCGCGCCAAAACTTTATCGATCGATGAGCCCAATAGATATTTTAATATGCTTACTCGCCCATCGGAGAGCTTTCACCGCAGTAGTTTGGATTAGTAGGTTCTTATGCTATCCAGTGTAAAAGTTTGAAAATTTTAGGTTTACTTTAAGGATCAAAAGCTTCGATGAAGGATCTTGTTATCATTATATTTTGATGGACAGTTTGCTTTCCATTATATTATTGTAAATGTAAACAAAACTTATACAATCCATATCTATTTAAAAAGAAATATGAGTTAATTTAATAGTTTATGGAGTAAATACAGAGGGGTGGACTTTTCTGGATGACAAATTAACGCCGTCATTACGGGCTATGGCGTCATAATTGTTGTAGTCAGTTATGACAGTTGCTGAACATTTACGGCGCTAGAGTTTAAATTGAAGTGTGGTTGGTTTATGATACTCTGTGTGTTATGCGGATGACATTGGTGGGTCACCAGATCATCAGGTCCTGCAAAGACCATCCTGCAAGGCACAGTGCAAGGAGGTAGAAGAAGGGGGAGACCGAAAAAGAGGTGGGAGGACAACATTCGAGAATGGACTGGTCCGACACTGAGCGAAACAATCAGGGTTGCTGAGGACAGGGAAAGATGGAGTACGCTGGTTAAACGATCATCTGTGGTGCCCCTACGACCTCCGAGTTACGGGATAAGATAGATAGATAGATAGATAGATAGATAGATAGATAGATAGATAGATAGATAGATAGATAGATAGATAGATAGATAGATAGATAGATAGATAGATAGATAGATAGATAGATAGATAGATAGATAGATAGATAGATTGGTGGATTGGCTGGAGAGGAGCAAAATTTGAACAGCTGGTACAGAGGCATGACAGAGCCTTTGGAATGGAAATAAGTGCAGAGAAGACCAAAATGATGATCAACAACACCAACGGCATCAACACGGACATCAAAGTCCAAGGTCAATCCCTCAACACGGCACAAAGCTTCAAATATTTAGGAGCCATTGTATTAGACAGTGGGTCCCGACAGGAAGTCCTCTCCAGGATCGCACAAACAACTGCTGCCCTGACAAGGTTGAAGCCCATTTGGAAAGGAAGGACCATCAGTCTACACTACAACATAAGGCTGCTGCGCTCCCTTGTCATCTCCATCTTCCTATACGCTTGCGAAACATGGACCCTCATAGCAGACCTACAACGAAGAATACAAAGCATGGAGATGAGGTGCTATAGAAGACTTCTGGGCATTCTGAACACATCACCAACGACGAAGTTCGACAGACCATCACACAAGCCATTGGACAACACGATAACATTCTCATAGCGGTGAAGAAACGGAAACTCCGATGGTATGGCCACGTCACCAGAGCATCAGGCTTTGCAAAGACCACCCTACAAGTCACGGTGGAAGGAGGCAGAGGAAGAGGGAGACAGAAAAAGAGGTGGGAGGACAATATTCGAAAATGGACTTGCTTGACACTGAGCGAAGCCATGAGGGTTGCTGAGGACAGAGAAAGATGGAGTACGCTGGTTTAACGATCATTTGTGGGTCCCCATCGACTTTCGAGTTACGGGATAGGATAGGATAGGATATGTGTGTGAGGATGTTAGCACAGCACAAGGTTTAAACTGGATTATATCTTTAGCAAGGATAGTTACGCACATCATACACAATTGATAGGCTACTGCATGCAGGCATAGAGTTTCTCCAACAACAAAAAACACCAACACCACAGCAATTTACTGGCGGACAGGGTCTCTGACACACAGAGTACCTGAGAGTCGCCGAGGCTTACCTTTGACTCATTTGAAGTACTCTTGCGAGTCTCAGGTACGCTGTGTTAATCTGTGTGTGTTTGTGTGTGTGTGTGTGTTTATGTGAGAGAGAGAGAGAGAGAGAGAGAGAGAGAGAGAGAGAGAGAGAGAGAGAGAGAGAGAGAGAGAGAGTTACTGCTAGCAGTTAAAGGACTGTAATTAATCTTCAGTTATCACGCACATACTTGTGCCTAGGCTACTTAGTGTACAAAAAATAGTAACTGATAAACAAAGATTTAAAACCAAAATCTATAATCATAGTCCAACGAAGCAGGCTTTGTTTTCTAGTTATAAACTGTGCCCCCACCTCCTCTTCATCTCATGACCTAATTGCGTCATAGCGGGTCCCGTCATGGCCACTTTGAGCCGCTAGTTTATCACCCTAGAATCAGTTATAAGTCGAGTCATACGATATCTGTACGATAGATAGCAAGCGGTCAAACTGTTAAGTCACTTCAAAGTTTTCAGTCACTTCAGTATATTTAATGACGTAACCTCCCACTTGTTCTATTAAACTTCAACAAAGCAAGAACGTACTATAGGGCACTACAGACCTGCAGAGAATATTTCACAGAATATCAAGAATTACAGCATGCACTTATTACCCGTACCGCCGTACCGTAGTCGAGTGCTGTTAAGGTTTCCAATGCCGAAACAGTCAGAAGGCTAGGGTTTTAGTTCGATCCCCCGCCGGGGAATATTTCACTTTTAGTTTTTATCATCATCATCATCATCATCATCATCATCATCATCATCATCATCATCATCATCATCATCATCATCATCATCATCATCATCATCATCATCATCATTATTATTTTTTTTTTGGTTAATATTGTTATTATGATTATGATTATGATTATTATTATTATTATTATTATTATTATGATTATTATTATTATTATTATTATTATTATTATTATTATTATTATTATTATTATTGGAGGGGGGAAAGAGTGGCGGTGGTGGGTTACCTGGTAGTACAATTGATAGTAAGCTGGTTTCCTATGCTGAAGGTCGCGTGTACGAACCCCGCGTGGGACGAACTTACGAGGTTTTTTTAAGACGCCGAGGGTTTTCTCCGGGTATTCCGGTTTCCTCGCCCCTTTCAATAATGGTATTAGATGCAGTCAAATTAAATGTCAAAAATAAACTTTGATTTCTTTTCCGCCTTCTGTAAAAGCGATTTCTTCAGATCGCCGCGGTTTGAGTGTGATGATGGCATCCTGTATTATTTATTCGTAGTAGTAGTAGTTATATACAATACGATAAAGTAATAGTAGTAGTAGTAGTAATAGGCCTAGTAGTAGTAGTAGTAGTAGTAGTAGTACGTGTAGTAGTAGTAGTAGGCCTAGTGGTACTAGTAGTAGTAGGCCTAGTAGTAGTAGTAGTAGTAGTAGTAGTAGTAGTAGTAGTAGTAGTAGTAGTAGTAGTAGTAGTAGTAGTATCTGCCAAATTAACATTGTGTTTTTACTGCATAACAAATTGATCAGCTTCGTCCCGCTAGCTGAGATCGATGCTCTTGTGCTGAAGAGTATGCTAAAAACCTGATCGGAAGATTCGTTGTTTGTAACTGTAAGTGCTGAAGGATAACATCGTTGTAGTGGTAAATCTATATTTTGTATTGAACTTGAAGAGTAATTATAGTTGACTGAACAAGTGAAGTGGGAACTCTAGACCTTGTATTTCAGACTGGCTGTTAATTGGTACATGGTACGTGTCGAATGATAAAGACATTGACGTAGTAAATATCTGTCTTGTATCTATCTACCCGTAGATCTAAATCAAGTAGAAAGCGATTCGAGTCTAGGACTTCACAAGCCAATCGATAGAGAATAAAATGGTCAACTTAAGTGTGTAAGATGTAACCACATGAGGTCTGTCACAGGAGATCCGTCTTACATTCAATATATCCTCGCAAGTTACTGATAACATCAGGAAACCATTTTGACAAATATATTGTATGTGAACATAAGACGCTGACGTAAAAGTTTATAACTGAACTAAGCTTTGTTTACCTGCTAGTCAAAATCTTATCAGTTTAACTTTTGAAAAGATCTACTGGACATAACATGCAGATGTAAATAGGTTAAATGTTACACAATTATAGTCTCAGCAAGACCGATCGCAGCCTTGTAATTAACCTATGATCTGAAGACATTAGCTTAAGGTATGCCAAACAATGGAAAGTGCCGTAAGAAGCCAGAGATGAGCGCTAGCGGGTATAGATAATATTTTAATCTGCTGTGTCTTTTCCGATCTCACTTCCTCTTACTCTCCCGATGAGGCTCAGATAAAATTAACAACCCTCTTGTTGAAAGCGACACCTTTGCGATGTAGTAAAATCTGTTTCTAATTAAACCAGGGATTGACACAGTTTGTATGGAAGAACTAACAGATTGCTTGAGGTATCGGTATCTTAACTATATTTGTAGGCAGTTGTATAATGTTCAGTTGTTGTTGTTGTTTTTAAATTGTACTTTTTCATTTTCTGACCATTACAAAACTAGGTCTCAAAAGCATAGAGGCGCTGTTCGTGTTTTTTCCCCAATCATATTCACTGCTGTTTCTACTTCCTTCAAAGATCAAGGGATTTTTTTAGGTTAAACGTGTCAATATCTTGTCGTTTGGAGAGAGAGAGGGAGAGAGAGAGAGAGAGAGAGAACAAGGTTTACAGTTTTATTAGTATAAGCGTTACAGACGAGGAAGTGAACTACACAGTAGGAAAAAAAAAAGGCGGAGGAGGAAGTTCGGTAAGATAAAGGTGAGAACAACAACAACAAAGTTGCAGAATATTAAACACCGTGAAAATGTGCCAGTAGCGACGAGAACAACACAAAATACATCTTTCGCAGACCTATGCTGTGTGAAGAGGCTGATCAAGTAGCGGTGGGGTATGGAGGGCAAAGCGACGAGAGAGAGAGAGAGACGCCGTGTACAAATCCTTTCAATAGTCTTCAGCACCGATTCCCACTACACCATCACTACTATTTCGATACATCCCAAAATCACGACCACGTTCTCAGACTTAAAAAGAGGGCGGAGTCAGAGGCGGAGCCTAAACGCCTTATCGCCTCGTGCGAAGTAGAACTGTTAAGAGAGAGCGAGCGTTTTTGCTGAGAGACAGTGAGAGAAAAAGGAAAAAAAAAGTGTTACGGAAATGCAGAGAAGGAAAGCTACAACTGTCTGTTTGCCAGCTTGCCTGTGATTGTGATTGGTGGATTGTCGCCGATTGTTTCTCCCAACACGCGCACGCTGACTGATTCTCCTCCTTATGAATACATTACCGCTCTCTCTGTGCTTCTGTCGCTATTTTCTCTCTGTGTTGTGTATTTTTACCTGCATTCTCGGTGTCGAATGCGATTCATGCACAGTGCTTTGGATATTCTCTCCGAGAGGGGATTTCTCTGACTGCAGCAAAAGAAAAGTGCCGAGCAGTTCCAACTTAAGAACGTTGCACCTAGGAGTTTCACTAAATGCGACCAGCATTTTTATTGTGTGCTGATTATTGTACTGCTTTTGGACTAATTATTATTAGTGCTTTGATTGGAACATAAAATTGCGTGTGTTTTTGACATCAGTTGTGTTCATTTGTTTATGTTAAATCAGCTGTTGCATACTTGTGATTATTTCCCCAAAGTCTGAACTGTGGTCACGGATTCAAAGTCAATTAACATCTAGTATTGTGAGTGTGCGTGAGGCTTAGGCTACTGATAGGCGGTTGTGGGTTTTACACTTGTTGCGTTTTGCTGCGCGCCCCGTGGCAAGAAAAGAGTGAGAAGAGTTGAGTCTGGCTCTGAGTCACTGAGTTGCTGAGGTCGTGCTCAGCTTGGTTCTCGACGACGACGATGTCCGATTCGCCACCGCCCACTCAAGTTCCCCTGCGTGACTCTATCCTGGACAGTTCCCGAGTCCATATGACGCCCACCAGCCCCAACCTCGACCACCGTGACAGGGACAGGGAGCGAGGAGAAAGGGACGGTCGAGACAGAGACAGCAGCCCAACATCCATCAGCGGCGGACTCAGCGATTCCGCGTCCTTAGCGACCGTCTCGGCGGCCTTGAGCAACGGTCATCCGGGCATGGCGGCGGTTTCGGGAGGTCACCCTAACAATCTGCCCTTACACATGGCGGCGTTCATGCACAACATGCAGCAGATCAACAACCTGCATCATCTGGGCATAGTGGCCTCGGCTCCACACCGCCACCCGCAACACAACCCCATGATCATGTCGCCCATGTCAGCTCTTATGAGGAAATCCATGCCTCACCCCGGCATGCCCAAGCCAGGATCTGGGGGCTACTCATCTCGATCCCCTCCGCCGCACAACAACCTTTTTGCCGCTCCTGCCGGAGTGCCGGAGTCCAACGCCTGCAAGATGATCCAGTACCGTGAACGCGATGTGGCGGCCTTCATGGTTGACGGGCGGGAGCTTATTTGTCTGCCTCAGGCTTTCGAGCTCTTCCTAAAGGAGCTAGTGGGCGGCTTGCACACGGTCTACACCAAGCTGAAGCGACTGGACATTCAGCCTGTCGTCTGCAACGTAGAGCAGGTTCGAGTCCTCAGAGGACTCGGCGCCATTCAGCCAGGCGTCAATCGCTGCAAGCTTATCTCTTGTGAAGAGTTCGATATCTTGTATGAAGACTGCACTAACTCTAAGTGAGTACATTACCGCCTTTTGCATGCCGAGTAATATTTTAACTGTCTTATAATCTTTTACCTCTACTTCGTCATAATCTTCTTCTTTCTTTGTTTCTTTCCTCCTCCTTCTTCTCGTCCTCCTCCTCCTCCTCCTTCTTTTTTTCCTCCTCCTCCTCCTCCTCCTCCTTCTTCTTCTTCTTCTTCTTCTTCTTCTTCTTCTTCTTCTTCTTCTTCTTCTTCTTCTTCTTCTTCTTCTTCTTCTTCCACCCAATATTTTGTTAATGCAATGCATTATTTATTAATGTATTTATTTAACCAAGTAACATTTTCCTTATTGTAATAAAATTACATGTATTGATTGTTTATTCACTTCTGTCTTCATTTCTTTTAAAAAAAAAAAAAAGGTCTTATAGTTCAACTTTACAGAAACAATAAAATCGACTTTGTAGTTTACATTTATAAGTCATTTATTATTACTTTCTAAACAATTTTAATATTACAAATATTTACATGATATATTACAAAAGTTGTAATATTAATCACGATCTCCCCTTTGATAGCTTCCATGGCAATTAAAATACACGTACACACATATTTTACTAGATTAAAATTATGATCTATGTGCCATGAAAATAGTATATGATGAGTGACCTGTTGTTGTCACTTTTTGATTTAGCTCAGAGGCTTGCACAAGTCCCAACTGAACTGAACTTAAAAAGTGAAGTGGTATTGATACATTTTGGGCTGCTCATTTCTATCACGAATATCACTAATAAGTATTATCTGCAGATGTGTATGACTATTTTCTTTAGTAATAAAATTATTGCAATAACCTTTGTGAGAATAACAAAACAAGTTTTTTTAATTGAATGGTATAAATCTTATTGGTATTTACAATGAAATGTTATATATTACATTACATGAGTATTGTTTTAGGTATGCCGGGGTTATATATATATATATAGGGGAGAGCAGGGTAAGATGGGTCAAAAAAATTAATACATCCACCATTGACTGATTTGTAAACAAAATGTCTTTATTTTCGGTAGGCACATGTCTTATAGTGACCAAATGTTACACACAAAAGCAGGATGCTATATAGTCAATAGAATTTGGATAATAAAGAAAAAGTAAAAATTTAAAATTTGACCCATATTTCCCTCCAAGTGGGAAAGATGGGTCAGGCATAAGGGTAAGATGGGTCCAAATTTTCGGACACAGAAATAAAGGCAACAAAAGAAAAAACACATAAATTTATTTGAACTCAGTGCTAATAACGTCAGTGCTTAAAGCACTTAGTGTAAGAAAATCATATAAAAAACATTCAAGTGGGTAACTTTTGTTAAAAATCAACATTTTCCAAATGATTTGCCACAATTTGTAGCAAACAAATCAAAACCATGCTAGGAAAAATATGAGAGACAAACATGTGAACAAGAAAAAAGAACGAGAACACCATTTCCATCAATTAAGAGCTGGAAATCAATGTCACCTAAACACAGAGGTCACAAATAAAGTAATTATTTTCAATGTCCAGGGCACAATTTTCATGACACCAATTTTTACATTTGTGACATTCGATCCAATCTTCTGTTGGTGGATCGACATACTGCTCATTGCAGTAAATACAAAAGAAGTCTTGTGGAACCCGAACCATGTCTGCCAATGCCTTCTTTGCTTTTCCTTTTCCTTTTCCCTTTGCTTCAGACTTCTTTGATTTTGCCTTGTCTGCCAGATATTTTTTAGTCTTGAAGGGGCTCCCTGTCAAAAGTTCACTTTGTCCACACCTTCTCTTTCTTTGGGTCTCGGTATTTCTGGTGCACTTGGGCAATGGAGAAACAGACTCCCATGAAGATGTGCCACTGGTGGATGGCGCAGGAGCGGTACCACTGGTGGATGGAGCAGGAGCAGTACCACTGGTGGATGGAACAGGAGCCGTACCACTGGTGGATGGAGCAGGAGCAGAGCCACTGGTGGATGGAGCAGGAGCAGAGCCACTGGTGGATGGAGCAGGAGCAGAGCCACTGGTGGATGGAGCAGGAGCAGAGCCACTGGTGGATGGAGCAGGAGCCGTACCACTGGTGGATGGAACAGGAACCGTACCACTGGTGGATAGAGCACGAGCCGTACCACTGGTGGATGGAACAGGAACCGTACCACTGGTGGATAGAGCACGAGCCGTACCACTGGTGGATGGAGCAGGAACCGTACCACTGGAGGATGGAGCAGGGGCCGTACCACTGGTGGATGGAGCACGAGCCGTACCACTGGAGGATGGAGCAGGGGCCGTACCACTGGTGGATGGAGCAGGGGCCGTACCACTGGTGGATGGAGCACGAGCCGTACCACTGGTGGATGGAACAGGAACCGTACCACTGGTGGATAGAGCACGAGCCGTACCACTAGTGGATGGAGCAGGAGCAGTGCTACTGGTGGATGGAGCAGGAGCATTATCTCTTTCAGTAACTTCTGAAGGTGCGAAGTCCTGGTCAGAGAAGATGTCTGGATTAAGTGGGAAAATCCCACATGTTCTGAAGCCATTGACCCCCTTGTCTAAGGAAGCTGCTCGAGTGTAGGCTGGAGTAAACAGCTCAGCTATCTCATACTGACTTATGCGCTTCCCAGGATTCGACCTCAGATATTTGAAAGACTCCTTGCGAAACTCGTTCTTTAGTGACCCAAAGAATGTTCTGTCCAGGGGCTGCAGCTTGTGCGAGCAATGAGGTGGAATAGAAATCATTTCAATGTTCAGTTCACGTGCTCTAGTGATCGCTGCGAGAGAGCAGTGTGAGGCATGATTGTCCAGGATCAAAAGAGTTTTCTCCTCCCCACAATTTGCCTTTACTGCAAAATGGTCCAGCCATCTAACAAATGTCCTCAGTGATCCAACCTGAGTCACTGGTGAATCCGACTGATCCTGTAGGAGCTTGCTTCATTAACTGTGCATTCAGCTTCTTTCGCTTGAAAATGAATGCTGGAGGAATGTACGACCCAGCAGCATTAAACGCACAAAGGACTGTTGTTGTTTCACCCTTCTCAGCACTGGCTACAATTCCCACCTGCTTGGACCCTTTTTGCGCAATGATCTTTTGGGTCTTTGTCTGCACGGTGGAAAGACCACTCTCGTCCATGTTAAAAATTCTTTCCGGGGAATACTGATTCCTGTCGTATGCATCAGCAAGATGCTGATAAAAGCGATTAACTTGCACACGATTGAATCCTGTTAGCCGTGCCAAACTCGTCGATTCTGGTGTTCTCATGGAGAGATTATGGTGCCTTTTCATGAACGCATCAAGCCAATCTTTGCCTGCCATACAACTTTCCTTTGAAAATCTATTCGGGATGTTGTTCATCTCAGCAAAGCGGTAGGCCATCTTTCTAATGCATTCTGATGTGAGACCATACATCATCTGCTGGACCTTGACAATGTGGTTGGCAAGGCTGTTTTCTTGATCAACTGTAAACACAGGTTTCAGTGTCCCTTTCTGCCCAGTGTTACAATTACCACTGATATGCCTTTGCAGTGTGCTTCTGGGAACCCCGTAAGTCTTTGCTGCTTGGCGTGAAGACATGTCTCCATTCCTTACAGCTGTAGCTGCCCTTTCCATGTCCTCCATAGACCACTGAAAACGATTTCCTTTCGGGATATACTTGTTTGGCATTGCATTCAACTTTGAATCTGAAAAACAAATGCACAAAGCCAAAAGGCGAGTCATATACAAGATTTAGTTCTTGAACTGTGTGTAGAGTTTTTATAATAGATCTAAATGTAAAACACAATGGTTTGCATATTATGCTTAAAATGGTAATACAAACTTAGACAATAACCAGTTGAACGTGCACACCGCCTGGAGAGCATTGGAAAACTCAAGAGGAAAATGTGTTTATAGTGCGGGAAAGATGGGTCAGTGACCCATGTTACCCTCCACATGGTGACCCATCTTTCCCAGCAACGACTGCATAAACTAGAATTGCCACCGGCCCAACCACACATGACATTGAAATAACGCCATCACATCATCGAAAGCTTAAATGGATTAGTCATTCATGGCAATATACGATTTTAGATTCATCAGTTGCAATAGCTAAGAACACCGTAAAATACTTACCAAGGAAAATAAAGTCGAAATGGGGAGAATCTGATTTTCGAACACTGTAGACGGCCACAGGGAGGAAACGAGCTGAAAAGACCGCTAAACACAATGTTTTGGAGTACTGTCCCTTGTTGATCACCTTTGAACTTACAGCAAGGTCACACAGTTGCTATTTGCGGGGTGGTCCATGTTACCCCTGACCCATCTTACCCTGCTCTCCCCCTATATATATATATATATATATATATATATATATATATATATATATATATATATATATATATATATTTATTTATTTATTTATCCTGTCCCGTAACCCGGAGGTCGTAAGGGCACCACAGATGATCGTTTAACCAGCATACTCCATCTTTCTCTGTCCTCAGCAGCCCTGATATAACACATGTGTCGCACTTTGCGTGTGTGTGTGTATTATCTACATGCACTCGTAGATTGATTGGGAAGACTATATAATATGTATCCTCCAAGAATTGAATAGACTCATTGTTATCTATCATCTTACATGATTGTTGATGGGTCTTTTCGCCTCGACGGAAGGATTTTAAATTTTAAACAAATAAACACATATAATTTAGGTAACATAGGCCTACACGTTTGTATTCTGCAAGCATATTAATTCCTCAATACAAAATATGAAAAAAAAATGTGAAATTATATGTTAAAAAACAAAAAGATTACTAAGAGAGTAAGAATTATTATTGTTTGCCGATTCACAATTTTCTACTCAGAATTTGAGTCTGAACATTTACTACTCAAACGTGTCTTTCTAAAAGTGTGTAGTGGATATTATACTAGGTATTGTCATTATTGTAATTGCCGCAAATGTCTAAACCTAAAATCATTGAATTTTGTTTAAACTGACCACTTTCAGATTCAGAATCTTTATTGTCCCATCACGCGGCAAGGAAAATTATTTTGCAGTGTACAACAATCATTCACAGTCACAGTCACACACACACACACCCACACAAATTCTAGCTTCAGCCTCTCCCCTTCTCCCCTTTCCTCTCTCACCCACTCCCCACTCACTTTTTCTTTATGTTTGTGAATTACTATTATTGGTCAACATTATATATGTTCCAATTTGTTTATTATATGTATAGTGTAATTTATAATTTTCTTTATACCTTATGTTTTGTATTGTCTTGTAGAAGGGGTTCGATACCTTCACGTCTGTTATCTTTAATAATTACTGTTTAATGTCAAAATTTGATTTTCATCCTCCTCGCAGACAGTGTGATTGTCTCTGTCACGCGAATACTCGCGCGTGGCTTGTGGCTTGTGGACTGGTGGACACTGCAATCTCCTCCTCTGCCAACACGCCATCCTCCACCTTTCTCCCACCCCAGTTTATCAGTCGCCTTCCCAACACCCTTACCACAGAGAGAGAGAGAGAGAGAGAGAGAGAGAGAGAGAGAGAGAGAGAGACAGAGACAGAGACAGAGACAGAGAGAGAAAGACAGAGAGAGAAAGACAGAGAGACAGAGAGAGCAGGACTCAAGTCTGCCAATGTCAGTACTAATTCGCGATACTTATCATGTGCTAGCGCTTCTCCGATGCATGACAGGCACTTGACGAATAAAGTTTGCGTGATGCTGACAATGTGTGTGCATGTTACGCAGTGTACTATAATACACCACAGTACTATACGTAGATCTACTACTATGAAAAACCTAATTTACTGATTCATTGAGGAATGTTAAAAGCGAGTCATGACTTTGCTTTTCCTGATCATGACACGTGCGTTGTCTTTATGTTCTCTACAACAAAGTGTATTTTCGTGGCGATTTAACGTTGAAGTCCTTAAACAGCGCTTTTCCATCTCAAGAGCTGCTCATGGCGCTGCCGCACATAGGATTTAACACAAGGCGTCCGAGGCGCCAACCAGCTGACTTAGGCGTGTCGTCCAACGCCCCAGACAGCCGAGCACAAGGAGGAATGGACCTAGTGCTTGCGTGTGTGTTGGTGTTCCTAGCACTCACCCGTCTAGGACATGAGCGTCAGTATCTTTAAAGTCGGTGCGATGGAATGCATGTATGCACAAACAAAACCTCAGGTCGTACTCTCATCCGAAGAAGGATGACCTGGTGATCTAAGTTGTGGTTAAATAAACAGCATTTACTTTCATAGACTTGTTATCACTGTAACAGCCCATTATAGAAATAGGCTACTGATTGTATAATGGCCTGTCTTCATTGGAAAGTTCGCAGAAGGTTGAACAACTTAATTTCGAGATTCTCAGATCCCGAACCTAGGTTGCTGAACCTTTGGGACAAAAAAGAAGGTTCAGGAACCCAGATTTGGGATCTGAGAACCTCGGAAAAAGGTGTTTGAACCTCCACGAAACTTCCACTTAAGACAGTTAAGTGGAAGGGATTGAGGCATTTCTTAACATTTAAGCACACCGCTGTCATGCACCACTTTAATTATTCTTCATTTTCACCCTTTTCTATTTTCTTTTCTTCTCCCTTACATTATTTTTAGTAAGTTTTGGTAAGTTTCTTTAAAAATACGCAATCATTTAAGAAGAGGTCTGAAGTTTAAACGACAAACTATTTCGCCTATTCAAAATCCTTCTTCAAAAGAAATTAAAAACATATTTCACCGCTTAGCAAAGGCAGTCTTCTTGTTATGAGATAAGAAGAGTTATTGTTTTAGGTAAGAACTATGGAAGATCGGACTCTTATTCCCGATAAGGACGTAAAAATCACGAATCACACTGTTAAGGTAGTTGCTAAACTGTTATTCTCCACTAGTAGTGTGCCTTTCCTTGTCAGTAAATAAAGAATTGACTACTCTGGATGCTCTTGAATCGCTCTATCTCTCTATCTCTCTCTCTCTCTCTCTCTCTCTCTCTCTCTCTCTCTCTCCTTCTTTCTCTTTATCTCTCTCTCTCTCTCTCTCTCCTTCTTTCTCTTTATCTCTCTCTCTCTCTCCTTCTTTCTCTTTATCTCTCTCTCTTTCTCTTTCTGTCTCTCTCACATACACACATCTCACCCCTCAACACCGTTTATTTTAGTTCCAGCGCATCTGTGATCGCACACACCTACTCTCTCATTCATGCGTATTATACCCGAGTTCTTAGATACTCGGTATGCATTTAACTCCTGTCTCTGTTGCATTTTGCAAACATTTCAGTGCGAGGTGCTAAGGAAAAGTGGAGAGGCGCATTATAAATCAAGCCGGGCCACTCGTCGCAGACATTTATTTGTCACAAAAGGCAAAGTACAAAAGATAACAGTGATATTATTCCGCGGTAAGGGTCCCGATCCTTGTTGGAGAGTTCGGGGGAAAGGTTTGGTTTGCACATTTCACGTCCCACTACGTTATTTGATCATATTGTCAACATTCTCAATACGCGTTTCCTGCAGTGATAAAGTTTATGGATTTTGTAGATTAAATATATAGAGAAGCCGAAAATATATTGAGAGACAGCGTACTTAAGGAGATAGTAATATATAGATATTGTGTTTGAAAACGCCCATCTTGTTGACATTGAAAGTTGCATATTGTCATTTAGTTTAGCCGTTTTCTTAAGTTAAGGCAACACAGTAAGATTTCTTTTTAAAATATTTTATTTACTGTAGAAAAAAAAATTATATGTGTGGTCAAAAGTATAGTAGTACCAAACCTGTTTTAAAATTTCAACGCTGAAATCGGTCACAGTCGATAGTCAAATACAAATAGCCTACAATGATACTTAAAAAGTGCTTACAATGCATTAATATTGCTTGAACATATATACATTAGTAATGTAAACTGAAAATTTCATCAATACACATTAAGTACATAAGTTTTTTTTAAAAACATGTTTAAGGAAAAATATTTTTCCCTGTACGTGATAGTGTCTTATTATATTTTTTTAAATGTTGTAACCTAAAGGGAATGTCTTTAAAAAAGACACAGATAACGGAACAGAGAAAACGTAAAGGGATGGAGAGAAGAGGAAGCAAATGGGTTTTCATCAAATGGGAGATGAAATAATATCCTTGTGCCTGAAGAGGAAAATATTGATTTTTTGAAAATAGTTTTGACACAGTTAAAAACTAAAATACAATAAAGTACTAACGTCCATTCTCGAATGTTGTCCTCCCACCTCTTTTTCGGTCTCCCTCTTCTTCTACCTCCTTCCACTGTGCCTTGCAGGATGGTCTTTGCAAGACCTGATGATCTGGTGATGTGGCCATACCATCGGAGTTTCTGTTTTTTCACCACTGTGAGCAGGTCATCGTGTTGTCCAATGGCTTGTGTGATGGTCTGTCGGACTTCGTCGTTGGTGATGTGCTGGGTATAGGAAATGCCCAGAAGTCTTCTGTAGCACCTCATCTCCATGCTTGGTATTCTTCGTTGTAGATCTGCTGTGAGGGTCCATGTTTCGCAAGCATATAGGAAGATGGAGATAACAAGGGAGCGCAGCAGTCTTATCTTGGAATGTAGACTGATGGTCCTGTCTTTCCAAATTGGCTTCAACCTCGCCAGATTCGAGAATGGACTGGTTTGAATCTGAGCGAAACCATCAGGGTTGCTGAGGACAGGGAAAGATGGAGTACGCTGGTTAAACGATCATCTGTGGTTCCCCTACGGCCTTCTGGTTACGGGATAGGATAGGATAGGATTAAAGTCCACTTTTTTTACATGGGCATGCACCCCATTTATTCTTCCCATCAATTCGCTCCGGGTCTCGCTGTTATTTGTTTAAGATAATGCAACGCACCTTTTAAAAACTTCATTTTTACTTCTATCATTTCTTTCATTATCTTAACAAATCTCCACGTTAATTTAATGAATATTTTTTTTGAAAGATTAATAAACATTATAAATGGAATAAAATAAAATAAATAATAAATGAATAATAAGTAATTAAATAAAAATGAAATAACAAATTACAAAAATAATATTATAAATAACACTTGCACAAATGTGTTTGTATTTATATAGTTTATAGTTTATAGGCTCTTAATTAGGCTACACAAAATTTATTCTAAAATTTATCTCAAATACACTTTACCTTCTTAACATCACTTACTGAGGCTACTCTTCTTTTCAGCATCACGCTTTTATTTTTAATCTCAATCACTCATTATTGTCTCTGTCCCCGTCCATTTATCTTTAAGGTTATGCTCAATCATAAAAACCGATCTGAAACATTATAAAACTCTTGACAAGTTGTCCATTAATTTGTTTTCCCTGTCACGGATGTGCGTTCGATTCCATTAGGCACGTCGTATTTTGTCGTCTACTCTTGTTAATTTAAGCACCGCACTCGCCACAATCAATCGGCAAAATATACTTGGCCTCTCCGCAGGTTCCCTTTAGCAAAATAGAACAGATGGAGAGAACTAGTGCGGACAAAGTCGACCCAGCAAATATTCTCTCGTGTGACGTACACGTAAAAATAAAGCAACTCCAGCGATATTAGCTTCGAGAATTGTATACTGCATCTGGTCAAGTAGATGTCAAAATCTTTCATTAACAGCACACAAAAAAGTTCTAAGAAATTATGTATTATAAATAATTGATTAGAAATAAGCAAGTACAATAAATTAATTAATAGTGTTTGAATGGCACTAGGATGTAGTTTTAAATCACAAATTGAACTCGACTTCAACCCGACGATAATATTTCTGAATTAAACTTTTTCCAGAACACGTTGATTTAGGCCTATTATATTGATATTTTGCACGAGGGTAGACAGAGAAGAAAAAGTTGTTGCACCGTATCAGATGGCGACAGGTATGAACCTTTGCTGCGCCGCCGATGTTGCCGTGTCTGAAGACCAACGGTGTTTCCTCCTGCTGACAGATCGATCCCTCGACTCCCTGTGCCGTGTGGGTGGATGATGCTACAAGTGTACGGGACAATTGTCCCATTGATCTGTAGTGTTAAGGACAATTGTCCCATTGATTTGCACCCCTTCCCCCTTCCTCCCATCAAGCTTTGTTCAATCGGCAATGACAGAAATGGCGGGAGCGAATTTACTGCTCGCCACTCTTAGTTACCTCCCCTGCCTGGTTGAACAGAACTCGTCAATTTGGGGATAAATCCATTTGAGAACGAAGCCGCAGAAGCTAAACTGCCAATGACAAATGGAACTTTATTGTCAGCCCTGGGAGAATGATTAGCGTGCGGCGATTCCTATGTTTTCTTTTATACTTGTATTTCCCTCCTAGATTTTATGGCAACAATACTCGGCGGACAATCAGCAGGAAAGCGTGGAAAATTGTTTCTGTGGCTGGGGCTAGTGGGAGACAAGTGGAATCTATTTGCGCTTGTCAATTGGACGAGATTTTTTTGTCTCTCTAAAAGCAAGGGCGATTGTTTCATGTCTATTTGAGGGATGTCAAAATAGTAATTTTGCAATGGCTGTTATTGTTAATTTGAGCGCAGCGGTGTCGTTGGTGGTTTTTATTGCCATGCGGAATGCATTTTAATGGAATTGTTTGATAGCTGGGCTCGCGCCTAATGAAGCATAAAATAGACCGTGGCGGACAACGATTCTGCTCGCCAAAGCAGAGCAAAGCATGCATTTATGCTTATGACTATTACTGGCACGGCTGAAACATTTTGGATGTTGTTTTGGCGGTATTATTATTATTATTATTATTATTATTATTATTATTATTATTATTATTATTATTATTATTATTATTATTATTGGATTTTGCTTTATCCGTTATTGTAAGTATTATTATTTGTTCGTTCTGGTATTTTTGTTATTGTCATCGTCGTCATCGTATCATCATCATCATCATCATCATCATCATCATCATCATCATCATCATCATCATCATCATCATCATCATCGTCGTCGTCGTCGTCGTTGTCATCACTATCATCATCGTGGTCATATATTTATTTATTTATTTACTCTGTACCTGCAATATACAATATCAAGGACTTCCCGAGCTTGCTTCTATGATTTGCCCTCCAAAAAACAACATTAAAAAAATATAATCAAGTAAAATGTTCTCACTTCCTGTAGATTTGTTAAATAGTGGAGTCTCGCAAACTTCCCGAAGCTTATTCCTTAAAAGAGAAGTCATGCAAACAATACGATATCAGTTTTTTGCCCTTGAGGTGCTAGATACTCAGTAATACCTTTGTCTATATCTGTATTTCAAACCGAATATCAGAGACTCCAGAGGACCCTCCCACCCCCACACACACACAAAACACAATTAACCTATAGACAGCAAAGCTCACCCTGACGCACTGTGCAGTTGAATAGCTAGCTGTTTGAAGTGCCCCTCCTCTAGGAGTCAAGTTTCCGGGGATGTCTTGTTGTTCACACTGGAGCAGTTTGGTCGAGTTGTGTGCACGTTGCATGTCTTTGTAGACTTTGTATGTACCCCATGTATCCTCAAAATCCTTAATATTTTTATTTATTTCATTTATATTTTCATTAGAGCGCAACATATACACTAGGTTAAAGTGTTCTATGTCGATCGTAAAAACATTTGCATGAAATCAACAGCATATACTACTCCCAACTGTTTCTATTAAAACAAAGTTTTAAAAAAGGACATTCAGCTACAAACCAAAAATGGAAAATCAGTACTTAAACGTTGCCACTTTTTGACGTTCTTTGAATTCGGAATACACTTGGACACAAACAATGGCATTTTGTATTTTGGACCATGCACTCCCTTGTCTTAGCTTAAAAAACTAAATGTATTCACTCTCCCTTCCCTTTTTCTGTGTGTGAAATGTTTTATACTGCTTCTATCAGACAGGCATAAGTAGGTGTAGGGATTCGAAAAAATAGCGAAGGCCGTGTATTCGGTCTTTGACAATAGGCCAGCAGTGGACTATGTCCTAAGTATCAGACGGAGAAGGAAAAAAAAGGAAGAGGGGTACAGTTGACACTGGTCATTTGAATGAGTATTTTATAGCTTTCAGTGTGGGAACTGCATCCTGGCGTTCCTGTGTTATTTTTTTATACTTCTTTTTGTTTAAATTGTGTGTTTCATTGTGTGCGTGGAGTAGAGGAGTGTGTGGGTGCGTGTGTGTGTGCGTCTGTGTGTGTGTTTGTATAGACGCATCGTGGAGCCCACTACACTATTCTACTAACATGCTAAATTATTTGTTTTCTTTTTCCCTCTCTTCCTCCCTCTCTCTACCTCTAAATTGTTGTGTGTGTGTGTGTGGGTGTGTGTGTGTGTACGTGCAGATTGTTTGTGGACATAAGTGACCATTTTCATACATTTTAGAACTGACATTTGTTTCAACTAACAATACTTCTGTTGTATATATACTATTTATCTCCTTTCGAAACACGGCAAATTGAAAAGAAAAAAGTGTTTTCGAATGGCTGTTTAAACAGTCGTGTTCACTACCCACAAAGAAGATGTAATGTGATCCTGCTTTGTCCCTCATTATTCCTTATTCTGCACTTGCACTTTTCACCTTTGCTGTTCCTTTAGTTTGAGCTTTAGCCGAACTGGCTTTGAAACTACACATAATAATGTATTTTTTTTATTTTTTTTTTAACCAGGAAGCTCTACTGAATTCTTCGCTCTTATCTTTCTTAGTTTTTGTTTGTGTGGTTGGGAGGGGTGGGGGGCGGACGTTGATCAAACGTTGCTGGCGTTTTGGGTAAGAAAGGAGATGAAATCGAAACAAGTTAAAATAATTAAGAAGAAGAAGAAGAAGGTTAAAATTGACTACTATATATATGTGACGATGGGTCTACTGTTACTGGGCTCAGCACAATGGAATGCTATTACTCACTCGTCTTTGTCTGCGGGGATCGGCTAGTATAATCACTCTGTGACTAATCTTAATACATTTATAAGTTTAGCTCAGTCTGTGTGCGGATATGGTTATAGAGATAGGGAGAAAATGGTAAAAGATTCACTGGCACACTAGCTCTCATACGGCTATGAAACATGGTGGTCCAGCCACTTGTTAACAGTAAATATCACACATTAATTTCCTCTACTCTATACATAATTCTCTAAACACTCTATTAACTTAAATGTCCAAATTCACTTCGGATAGTTCGTTCCTTGATGGAGTTCTGCTGCTACTGTTCTTGATATTTGCTGTCTCATCATTTGGGCTATTTTTTTCTGGTTGGCCTCATGTTTGTTTTCAGGAGAGTGGGCTACCGCACAGTCCTTCTACATCAGTGTTAATGCAATTCTTCTTTCACTTAGCTGATTTGTTGAGGTGTGGTGATGGTGTCTCCTCCTTGGTTGTTGACTGTTGGGCTATCGGAGCTCAGGGCTCGATGTTCCCCTGCAGGCCGAATGTCAGGGTTCACTCTTAGTAGTCTATTTCCTGCATCGGACCAACAAGCCTGCTCGTCTGTAAAACATAAGACGAGTTTCTACAAAGCCTTGTATAAAACGGGTGTGCAGAGCATCTTACTGATGGCAGAAACAGCCCTCAGTGATCGCTCCACTTATACATATAAGCGACGAACAATCTTCTATGTCCGTGGTCCACTGGAATCTCCAACCTAATTCCTATACATATACACATCACGGCTAAATTAAACACGTGGAAAAGTAATTAACAAGATACACATTCTCCGGTATAGCCACTGGTCTGCAATAATACACATAGGAGAATTCAACAGTTGGACAGTAGAGGTTACCTCATGGTAGCGAAACCGGTTGCGTGTCAGCCACGTGGTCAAGCAAAGTTTGACTAACATTCACAAAGATAAAACATGGCAAGACTTCACAAGCAGTGGTGTTCTTAGGATTAGAGGGCAATAGGACAAAATGTCCTAAATCATAAAACTAATCGGACATCATGTCCTGACTACATAAAAGCAATAGGACATTCAGATTGTGAAGCGAACCGATTAATGGTGCTTCTTTAAGATCGTTGCAGAGGAAGTATGGTGTCGGTTATTTCCCTTTCAAATTTCGAGCATTGCGCCCTTTTGTTGTTCGACGGAATGTGCTAAAGAGTGATAATAGTCTAGCATTGTCCACTATTCAAACTCGTTTTAACGGCTTTGACACTCCAGTTTGTACAGATGTTTCTTGCAGTGACCGCTCTAGTCATAATACTATCGGACAATGACCGCTAACTTCTCAATAGAATCGGACATTTGACGGGACACAGGTGTTTGCATTCGGTCATTTTCCAAACGAATCGGACCATGACCGATGTCCGAGGCCTCGGGACATCACTGCACAAGCATAACACAACAATATTATCAATAAATCGCGATGAAACAAAAGATTTATCATTTACCTTTCTGACAATGTCAGGCGGTGGCTATACTGCGATGAATGAATTTCACCTGTCACCTGCTTAGTCTTTCTGCTAGAGAGATCTTTCAGAGCGTAGCTCCTTCTATTGTGAGAGTTATGCACAGAATGACTACCTAGCCTTATGGTCAGCCAAAAGCCCGCGAAAATCTCGTGAGATCTGAGCACTCCTAGCGGGGAGTGGTGGTTATACGTCAGCAGGATGAGGTCACTGCCTACCCTAGCGAGAGTTAGCTTACACATGTTTAGCACAGGCCTGACTTGTGTCGTCTTCTAGGCAGCGACTTTAATTTACAAAGGCTACAGCAGGCTGAACTATTTAAGGCGTGAATCCTTAGTGCTGGGTCTAACTAGCCTCTCGTGACAATATATCTAAAAGAAGTCTGGTCGTTAAACGTACTTATATTATATAACTATATATTATTGTTAGTGTTTATCTTTTGTTTATTTTTAATTTGTTTGTATTTAATAACAACTAAATTATGTTTGTATTTTATAAGAACAAAATATGCAGACATGCTATTTATAAAGCTTCACTAATGCCTTCCTGTTTTAGTTATCACAGGGTAATTACATGTCAGACATTTAAGACGTTTTTGTAAAGTGTCATTTTTTAATGAATAGGATTAATCCTTTTACAGAAATGTTTGAGTCGTGACGCCACTATTTATTAATGTGGTTTGTGTATTGCCAGTAGGTGTTCCACAAACTTATCATAAAAAAGATTACAGCTGGCCGTTTAGTATTGTTGCAGTATTAAATTAAACATAATAGTTAGGCAGTAAAATAATCAGTTCCTCATAACCGTTTTTTTTAATATTTAGATCATACAATGCTGAGTTCCACAAAAGAATAAGAAAATAATTGACAATAAAATAGTAGACAATAAAATATTAAAGTGCCCAATGATAATTGTCCGGCGTTTAAGATTTTTTCCAGATGGATGTAGCGCTGTACAACAAACTAGGAAGTTCATTTCTAGCGACAGGGCATCTTGTTCTTGATGCTAAAGAGGAGTTATTAAAGTATTAACCTGGGCTAACAGAAGATCAAATATACGTGTTGATTACCTGCGGTTGTGGATATAGTGGCGGGCGGGCGTGGCTCTGCTGTATTATCCTTTGGGGTGGAGAACTGACATCCTTCTTAAGGGTGTTCAATCCCAGACGCCGTCGTTACCTTAAGTGTTAAGGTTCATACACAAATGTTCTTAAGTCGCTTGGCTGGGAAGAATAGTTGGCCTTCAGAGAGAAAGGCAGACATAGTTTTTTTTATGCTGGGAGAAAAGAATTCATTCAACTGCCTGAGCCTCTTCTGGTCGGCTTTGACACTTTCCGAGTCATAGTTCTCCTCTGCCCTCTTCATGGTATTTTTTCAGTTGCTTCTTTTGTGCATGTGCCCCACGCCAATTTGTCTCCCTTTGGACCCCGGATCTTATGACAATTTGCTTCTTTTCTCCCGTCCCATCGCGGCTCCCGTAACGTGTAATTTCGGCTCTTTCACGCTTCTTCAGTTCACAAGGTTTCTGTTTTTAACCCTCAGAATTTTAACCCTTTCATCATCTATCCATATAAGTGATTTCTCCCTGGCATTATTTTGTGTTGATTTCCCTATTTTTATTGCTTTGTGTCCGTTCCCTGAAGGCTTATTGGATGCTGCTTCCTCTTCCGAAGTTTTCACAAGTATGTCATTTATTTTATTATTTCTTATCAGGCGTAGTAAGAAGAGAATTGCCGTGTGACTTGTAAGAATCATTTTTCTATAGATGTTTCGATTAAGTTGAATAATATAATGTTTCAAATTGTCGACCTTTTACTCCTGCATGCGTTTTATTTGTCGATTGAGGTAAAGGTAACGTTACAATGTATCTGCTGAATGATTTTGTTTATTTTATATTCATAGTGCTACATCATTTCATTTTCTCTTCCACTCTTTTTCCGTGTTCTAACCCTGTCCTCGCCGACGCCTCGGTCATTGGATCAACCCTTTCCCTCTTCATTCATTCGTGAACCCACTAGATTCGTGGATTTATCCGGTTGTCTGGATTCTGTGTCGGGCACCGCAGGGGGCCAGGTGCTGAGAATTGAATACAGGTGTATATTTTTACATAGTTCACTGCTATGGCTACAATACAAACTATAGTTCTCTCTTTTACCCACCTCATTCCCCACGCTTTTTTCTCCGCTCTCTCTGTTTCTCTTTCTCCTGCCTTCTCCACTCTTCTCCTCCTCCTTCGCGTCCCATTTTAAATATGGCCGTAAGCAAATAAATTATATGCCTGCGTGAATTATGTGCATTTATGCCTTAGCCAGCCAATATAAATAATACTGCTTTGAAAGGATATGATTGTGTTAGTACTCTTTCAGATTCATTCTGCACTTTTTCTACTCTTTTTCCTGTCTTACGTGGTACGGCCACAAAAGGAAAGTGAAAATGTTCAATGCTGCATCCTATCCTATCCTATCCTGTCCCATAACCCGAAGGTCGTAGGGGCACCATAGATGATCGTTTAACCAGCATACTCCATCTTTCTCTGTCCTCAGCAGCCCTCATGGCTTCGCTCAGTGTCAAACCAGTCCATTCTCGAATGTTGTCCTCCCACCTCTTTTTCGGTCTCCCCCTTCTTCTACCTCCTTGCACTGTGCCTTGCAGAATGGTCTTTGCAAGGCCTGATGATCTGGTGACGTGGCCATACCATCGGAGTTTCCGTTTCTTCACCACTGTGAGCAGGTCATCGTGTTGTCCAATGGCTTGTGTGATGGTCTGTCGGACTTCGTCGTTGGTGATGTGTTGGGTATAGGAAATGCACAGAAGTCTTCTGTAGCACCTCATCTCCATGCTTTGTATTCTTCGTTGGAGATCTGCTGTGAGGGTCCATGATTCGCAAGCATATAGGAAGATGGAGATGACCAGAGAGCGCAGCAGTCTTACTTTGGAATGTAGACTGATGGTTCTGTCTTTCCAAATGGGCTTCAACCTTGTCAGGGCAGCAGTTGTTTGTGCGATCCTGGAGAGGACTTCCTGTCGAGACCCATTGTCTGACACAATGGCTCCTAAATATTTGAAGCTGTGCACTGTGTTGAGGGATTGGCCTTGTACTTTGATGTCCGTGTTGATGCCATTGGTGTTGTTGGTCATCATTTTGGTCTTCTCTGCACTTATTTCCATTCCATTAGCTCTGGAGGTGGTGTCAAGCCTCTGTACAAGCTGTTCAAGTTCTTGTTCCTCTCCAGCCAATCCATCAATATCATCCGCAAAACGAAGATTGGAGATTGCTCTGCCCCCTATGCTGACTGTGCCTTCGTGATCTGCAAGAGCATCTGACATGATGCGCTCTAGGAAGATGTTGAAGAGTGTTGGAGAGAGTTGGCATCCTTGACGCACACCGATTGTTGTTCTGAACCAGTTATAGATGACGCTGTTATGGAGGACTGCACTGGTAGCCTTGTCATACAGGCTTTTGATGACTTCTATAATTTTACAATGCTGCATACAACTTATCAAAAGATGGTCAGTGTTGAGGTCTGGAGAAGCTGGTTCTCTCTTCCCTTGAAACCTCGTGTGTGTATGTGTGCGTGTGTGTTGTGCGTGCGTGCGTGTTTTGTGTCTATGTTGTCTGTGCGTGTGCGTGTTTGTTGCGTATATGTATGCATCACTTCGTGTTTATTGTTGCGGTAGCAATAGGGCATGTAACTCGGACTCCCACCAGCAGTAAGTAAACAACAACAACAACAGTAACGTGAAGTAGACTTAAAGTCTTGAGCCAATGATAAATATTATATGCCAACTAACAATGCAAACAACTGCAATGCAACACGCCAGGATTTATTTTTGCATTGGAATAATATGGAAATAAATGTAATACGAGCAATACCTGAGATTAAACAAATACATTTAAACTTCATACGAGCTGCATCTTAAATAAAAATGCGATTTGTTCATGTAAGCTGTCGAAATTAATCAGACAGTACGTGTATTCTTTCATGTTATTATATTTATTTTGGCCTTTGCTCTGTTACCTCTCTTTCAAATGTCAAATAGTTTTAAGCGGAACGTTGTGTTTGTCCTCCGTTTGTTTTTATATTTACAAATGTCTTTTTATGAATAAGCATGGTTTTCTTTCTTTTTTCTTTTGGGTTCTATGATGTGAAATGCAAGCATATCCTGAAATTTTATATGCACACGTAATTTATTCGTTACGCTATTCGAAAGCTATTCAGTCAAGTAATGTGATCTAGACAAGAGCCTGCCTGAATACCTGTTATTATAATAATAATGATAATAATAATGTTTTCCTTAGTGGTTTCTATTACTTCAGTGAGGACATTCTTTTTCATGAAGCCATTTAGATTTAGACATTTGTAAGCAAATCGTGTTTATTTGCACAAACACATCTATCAAATTAAAATATTAAAGGACATTTTAAGCTTTGGTGTTAGAAATCCTTTTAGCAAATAATGTCCTAATTTTCCCTGTACTGTACATTAATAACATTGAGTATTTTGCTATTTGACGGCGATGTCATTCTTTTCTCTTTAACTTATTGGGGAAAATACTATTTAAATATTTCTAATGGTACGGCATTTTAAGCAGTTTTTAAACAGTTTTAATTTGTATCTAATCATTCTTATACAGCACATTTCCAGCTCAAGAGCAGTTTAAATTATATACCTCCTTTTATCCTTTGTTGGAACTTGTTTTTATTGACGGTTGCGGCTTTCCAGCCCTCTCTGTGGTGCAGCAAATACCATCAAAGTGAGGAAACGGGTGACTTTAAAGTGTTCCAAGCACTATACGTACTTCTGAACCTGAGGGACTCCAAAGGGCTCTTATATAATGTGGTTTCGTTAGAAACAGCCGTCGGTATACCTCACAAGGCCAGGTAGTCTTTCTTTTTTCCATTCTTAAATAAAAGATACAAAAGAAATCTAGAGGAAACGACAGGTACTTTAGGCGCATGCTGGTTATTCTTTCTTAGGGTTACTTATTTATAAACTCTTGGGTCAATGAATTATGAACGGTTCATTAGAAAGAACGGCGAAGACTGCTGCGATATGCACAGTGAGAGCCATTCTGCGTAGCTGAGACTAAGCCGAGGCTTATGTTGGCCTTACTAGTGGATACTCGCCGAGTCTCAGTTACGCTGTGTTAGTTAATCGGACATCTTCAAGTGCAGGCTTTTAGAGTTATGCCTCAGCATACAGCATCCCTGTCGCCCAGGGTAGGTGCCATATAATTATATACTAGCTATTGTTAGACCAGCTGAATCATCGCTGTATAGAACCGCGGATACTGAGGTTAAAATCATATCTGATAGTGTGTTTGTATGTGGAAGATTATTATATGATAATGCTATGGTGTGCAGTTGTTTGTTCACAGGTCTGCTGTTTTGTGTTTTGTTTACTCGTGAGTGGTCGTAGCGTGTGATTTAAACGTAAGAGTTAGAGTCGTCAGGTACCGGATTGCCTGTCACTTAGGCATGTGGCTTTATCTGTCTGTTTACATATTTAATAATGCTGTTAATACGTGGACAGCTGTTTGGTATGCCTAGTGGCATGAGTCATAGTTTGAATTACGTAGTATGGCTTCCAGTAGTAGTAGTAGTAGTAGTAGTAGTAGTAGTAGTAGTAGTAGTAGTAATAGTAGTAGTAGTAGTAGTAGTAGTAGTAGTAGTAGTAGTAGTAGTAGCAGTAGTTAGGTTGTTCATTCTGTGTAGTAGTAGTAGTAGTAGTAGTAGTAGTAGTAGTAGTTATTAGGTGGTAACTGTTGTGTTAGCTGTTAAGACTAATCGTGGATGAGAGTTATAAAAACACCACTGAATGATGGCAGCTATCCTTAGATCATAGCTCAAGCAACACGAATCTTCTTTTTATGTTCATGTATTCTACAGCCTATGTTTAAAGTAAACAGACTCCTAGCCAGTGCGGGCACAGACAGGCCTACATACCCCTGGTGTGATTGAGAAAGAGTAAGGATTAATAGGGTTCAGGAGAGATGTGTGATTTCTTATTTTGTAAAAGATGATGATGATGATGATGATGATTGCTATAATTGTGGTGATTAAAAAAAAATAATTAAAAAAAAAATAATATTATTATTATTATTATTATTATTATTATTATTATTATTATTATTATTATTATTACTCGATTGTCAGTTTGATGACTGTTGGAATTATGCAGTAACAATTGCCATTGTTGATGAAAGTCTGCTGTCATAGATGGCGATAACCCCCTGAAGCGGTTTCTGATTCTTGCTTTACCGCTGTCTTAGGAGGTCTATACCGCCTCCAATGTTTTGCACAATCGCGCCAAAGCAGCAATGGATCCTGGCAAAGATTGTTATTACCTCAGATAGAGTTACCTTTAGCGCGCGGCGTCTTGGCTCCGCCCACCTGTCACGTGTCATGATTGACAGGCCGCGGCCGGAATGATAATGAGGTGAAATGGAATCGTCGCAAAGGCTGTTTATCATGCATCTCCAGCAACAGTGTGGCATCTATCGGTATTGAAAGTAATAGAACGACGGATTTAGGAAGGGGATGCGCCTGCTTATGTTCTTTTTCTTCGTTTGAACTCTCTACCATCGGTCGCAAAGCTCGCTGTCACACAAGCCTTCCCTCCCCCCCCCCCTCCTACCCCCGCCCGTATGCTTCATTCAGTTTACACACCACCACTGCCACAATCACCCGATCCTTTTTGTTTTACTCACATGCATAGACTAGCAACGTGAGTCTATGGTCTATATACTCACCCCTTCCCCCCCATCCCCCCAACAAAAAAACCACCCACATTTTTGTGCAAATCTGTGCGAGATGAGTCCTATCCTATCATATCCTATCCCGTAACTCGAAGGTCGTTGGGGCACCACAGATGAACGTTTACCCAGCGTACTTCATCTTTATATTTCCTAAATAGTCCCAAAATGACATCGAAAAAAAATGTCCGTCTGTCTGTCTCAGTCTGTCTGCCGTCCGCTGTCCGCCGTCCGCCGTCTGTCTCTGCAAAACCTTCAAAGTGGCGAAGTACTCATAACCTATTTCAATTATCACAACCAAACTTGGTAAGGTGATGTATACTACCCACGAGACCTCATAAATTATCAGTAAATTAATTACTTCAATTTAAGGTCAAGGTCGCAGGGTCAACAAATGTTGGTTAAAAAAAGAGAAAATTTTTCACAAAGTTTAACTTTTTTCTAGGTTATTAATGATTGACCTTATGATTCTTTGTTGCATGATAGCTATCAATACTATACACATATCCATACTATACAAATTTGGTCAACTTCACTCCAAGGTCAATGTCACTGGAGCTGTCCAAAATCGATTGGTATAGGTACTTTGAAGTGACCTACAACCTAAACTATGACAGATATAAAATCCATACTTGCTGTATTTAGAGATGATAGATTGATATTTCAAATGTGTTCTTCGTCTTTGCGTTGATCTGGAAGGTCAAGGTAATTTAGCCTTGTGAAAACATACAAAAAATAGGTCACCGTACATTGGAATGGCTGTTTATTTAACCCATAGTTTACAACAACATTGGGTTATTTGATCAGACATGCATGAGAGTCACGTAAGGTCAAGGTCATCTCAAGGTCAAGGTCACTGAAGGTCAATGTCATCCCAAGATCACCATATTGTTTGGGTCATAATACAACTTGCTATAGTTTATTTGATAGTACTTGAGTGTATTTGGAGCCGGAGGTCAAGGTCATAGAAAGATCAAAGTCGGTATTGCTTTGCATTTTAATGCCACCGTTTCATTTTGTATTCTGCATTTTGTATTGTGTCCTGGGCACTTATTTTCATGTTAAATATTGCGAGTTCCATAAAGAAATAAGAGTTATAAGGGCTTTGCCCTTCTGGTGACTTTATTTTTTTGGTTGTTTCTTCCCACCCTTTTTGTTCAATTGCTGGTTTGTTTTTCAAAGCAGTTAATGTCTGTTCTTAGTTAAGAACACACACGCAGAAAATCCTCTCTCCAACTTGCTCCTACCACCCCACCCACCTCTCTCTCTCTCTCTCTCTCTCTCTCTCTCTCTCTCTCTCTCTCTCCTCTCTCTCTCTCTGTGGTTGAGGACAACAGGTATACTTTTGAAATATTCAAAGGAAATTATCTATCCCTCTTTGAACTTTAGTTTATACTTTTTATTTTATTTCCGACGTATAGCTAGTAATATTTAATTCATTAGTGGTTCGACCTTTGATGGATGAAACATGAGTATTAATTTTTATATGCAAGAAGACGAGCAACGGCTGAAAGTCAAAGAAGCTGATTAAAAGGTTCTGTCTATTTCACTAAAAGCTTCTTCTGGAGTTAAAACCCCATAGCCACTTATACATTTCTTTTATCTTACCGATAGGTTGAAAATGACCACAAGTACTACAACATTAGAATAGCTGTCACTTATATTGCTGTACCTATATCGCTGCGTTGATTCAGTTTTATTACTCACAGTTATTATCACCTCTGTATGAAGTGCACCGCTGTAGCGGAGGTTATGACTTTCATACACAGTGTCACCATCTCAAGTTTGTTCGGCATGTTCGATCCCTTACATGCCCCACTGAGTGACAGGTAGATGTTGCATACGTCACTTCTATATCTTTCCTCTTAAGGACTGGTTACATTCAGTTACATCTACTGTGCTAGATGTGCAGTCTTAGTTATTGCGTGGTTAACGTGGTTATTGAGTCGCCAAGTACGGCGAAATATGTGCGCTATACAAATACTACTACTACTACTACTACTACTACTACTACTACTACTACTACTACTACTATTGTAGATTTATAAGCAATTCAACTATGACATCAATACAGGATTAAAGGGTCAAGATCAAACTACAAGAGATGGATTATTGGCGAAGAAATGGCACTTAAAGTATGACCCTGTTACGTTATGCAGCTAATTACATCACTTAAATATCTGAGTACTGCAAACGCGTAGGTGATTTGATCTTATGGCTTACAACGACTCATATAATAGTTATATAATTACTAGAGCTTTCCTTGATGATGAGCCAAAAGTATCACAGCTACAAAAGTCAATGTAAATTCAACGATGCGCGGAGAATGGGAATCAGTCACGATATCCGAAGCTGACCGCTTCTTTTGTCTGAATCGGTTCTGATTGGTAATCGGAAGATCTGGGATTCAACCGTCAGGGTGGCCGACAGGCAGACCACGGGAGGGCAGAGAGCATCAGCCAGACGTCCAGTGCCCAATTAGGCATAACACAGTGAAAATGGCGGATTGAGTCTGTAATGGCCGCCCAAAATAAAATGCAAAATGGTCATTCCTAGTCGATCAACAATATCGCCATTTCTGCATGGACTGCAGTTGCCATGCAGCCACTCGAAAACCGGACGTGGCCAAATCAGCGCCATGCTGTTTGCAATGGCGGCATTTCCGGTGCGAGATCTGATTCGGAAATGGAGGCTGTGATTGTATCTGAGACGTGTATCGTCACTCTGTCTGCGCTGTCGTGTGCTTGTGACGTCGTCTGATGCAGTGCGTTGGCCTCGCTGACATCTACCAAGCGACATTGTGACATTTCCACATTTGTTAACCCATTATCAGTTCCGTGCGAAATTTTCTTTATAAACAAATGAACCTATTTTTGTCTTCTCGCAGATTTGGTCATGCGTCAAGTTCTGCGCGTGCCAGTTACATTAAAGAGGGCGTTATACACGCCACTTCACCACAACACTGTTATTCCTGGTTTTGCCATCTGGCATTGATTTCTAACGATTTGCAAAGTGCCCCCATCCACTTTATGATTAATTATTTTTGGCGTGGTGCTTCCCACACCCGGCTTAATCGAAACATTGCTGACACTAGTTAACTATAATACGGAAGTTGTGCTGACAGGTGTTAACTATTATGATGCTGATCAGGCAAAGATGCGAGTTAAGTTGATATAATACAATAGGCGCACCATGCATCTGCACTGTCTTGGAGGTGTGCATGGGTGGTCTTATGATCTTGAGTTTAGCAGAATGACGATAATACTTGCCGATTTAGGATAACCCTTTCACCTATGGTGAGAGACCGCTTAGTTTAATGTTGCTGCTACAGGATTAAACCGTAATTTTTGCTTGTTTGTTAAAGCTGAAGGTTTAGCTAAGCCTTCTTTGTGAAGCTTCATGTTAAATTAATTAAAGTATTTGACATTCTTGGGCTATTTTGCCTCTGCGGCTGTGAAAATTCGCAGGAATATTTTGAAAGAAAAAGCATCTTTTATTTCGCCACGATTGTTTTATCATGTTCTCGTTAACGCAGTGTTATTTTCTCTCATCTCCCAGTCTCATTATGCATCCTACTGTTGAATGATATTGCGGCGTGGTCATATTTCACGTACGGCAAAGAGAACATCAAAGACAGGACCTTACACGATGTACCAGCGGTAGAAATGAATCTCCAATGCATTTATTCACTTTGTGCTTTCAAGACAAGAAGACAAGTCGACACAAAGAAGATCAGGATACTTCCTGAGTTTGCGCTCTTTCCCTTGCAAAGCTGCACCATTTACGATCCCGTGGCGGTCAGTTTGGAGGGTCAGGCACTCTGTATTCAGTGACGAGTGACGGTTGAAGTCCCAACCTTCTGTTTGAAGTGCGAGCCTGAAAGAACGTCACAGTGTCATAGAATGACACATTTCTATTTTACACATCACTTCCCAAACAACCCCTCAGCCCTTTCTTCTTCTTTGACAACTTTTTTTCTCCAAAATAGTTACACCTTTTTAGCGTTTGTTGTTTTAACAGGGGAGTTGGAACAACCGGACAGGGGGACAATAAAAAAACGAACAATATATTATTTTGTTAAACTTAGTTTTTATTAGATTTGTTTCCAAAATATGCGTATGGTTAAAAGACATCTCTCGACTTTGTTTCACTAAACGTAGTTGAAAATGTTTATTGGAATCGTTTAAATGTACGCTTATGATCGCTTTGAGACATTTGTTTTTCTGTTTTTTTTTTGTGTTTAGAAACAAGTGCTGGCCAACAATACTCGTAGAATAATAATACATTTTAGTAATGTTTGCTGAAGTGTGCGGTTGCATTTTAATTTGAGTGTAAGTCTACCTCTGCTCATAGATCTATTATCATTAATTTAAATTTGACTGTTTTTTGCAACGATCACGATAATAATATAATTCTCTTTCATGGATTTCCATTTTTTATTTTAACTGTTGGTTTCGTGACAATGACGGATCGTTTCTACAGATCCAGTTTGTCACGTCGCGGTTTGTACGTGACATCACAGGTGTCACGATACGTGTGTCAAGGTTTGAATCTACACCATGCTTATGCACTTTGTATGCACTTGCGGAACCTGACAGAGATCTTATCATCATCGTCGTCATCATCATCATTGTCGTCGTCGTCATTATAATCATCTGCAGCAACTTCATCATCGCTACGGTAATCATTCAGTTGGTAAAATAATGACATTGCTGTAATTTCTAATAGAACAAGTTCTACCTTCAAAATTATCGTTGCATGAAGTTTGATACTTACAAGGGATCTACCAGTTTTCCTGACTACTAGGGCTTTTACTGATTACGATAGCTTTGAAATGTCTGTGACAAGTCATTGACTTACTGTGATCGACAACGGGGAACAAATTATGCATCATTGCAAACTTTAACGCAATTTTGTGCTGACCAGCAGAGTTTATTGTCCTCTTGAGAGTTCCTTAGGCCACGGACAGGGCATTGACCCATCGGACAATGGCTCTGATTCCATTCAGTGGAAGGTCAAGAATTATCATCTCTTAATTGTCCATCTCTGAAGTCACCGAGAGCGACGTAGTGGTCAAAGGCGAGTGGACAATTTAAGCTGTAAAGGCGTGAAGTGAGAACATTGTTATGATCTTTTTGTCCCGTGTTTTATTATTATTTTAGTAGGGAAAGGCTGGATGTCGCTGATAATGTAGTGATTGCTTGTAGTTGTAATAAAGCTAAGCTGTTGTAGGAGTGAGCATCCAGGCAACAAAAGAACGCATCTAACAGTTAAAAAAATTAACTAGATGTTTAAAGATGACTCAAGCCTGTCAATCTCAGACACCATAACCAGGCCAAAGATGTTACGCAGATAACGAGGGGCCACTGACCTTATGCGACAAAAGACATAGGAGTAGAGCGTTGTCATTATGGGTTCGATCGAGCATGATCTTCTTGGATTAAGCGCCCTGCAAATCTTCATCATCATCTTCATCATGATTTTCATCATCATCATCATCATCATCATCATCATCATCATCATCATCATCATCATCATCATCATCATCATCACCATCATCATCATCATCATCAACATCAACATCATCAAAAATATTCCAAACATCTTTGATGACCAAGCACCTTAAGAGTTAAGTCTTTTGTATAGTTTCGGCGATTGACGCTGTATTTGCTGTAATCCCACAATTTCACAATGACCCATTCTTCAATCTTTAGGTTTTATAAAATATTTTCCAATGAAACTTTTATAGGGATAGATGTGTGGTTTGTAATCCCACGTGTGGTTTGTAATCCCACGTGTCTCGATTACTTTGACAAGTCGTATGATTTATGTATCAATATCAGATTAAAATCAAATAACTTGTCTGATGATGTACGAGAAGATGTTGGTTTAAGTATTCAAATTATATTGGATTTGAATTAAATGAAAGGTTGAAGCTTTGAAGTTGGTGTGTGATGATGATAGGTCAAACAGAAATACGTAGAGAGATGTATAAACTTTCCAAATGAAATTCTGTGCTAAACAGTCAGCCTATTATCTTTCTCTCAACCCCTTACCTCCCACCCTTTCCCGTCTCCACACCTGCCTAGATATCCTTTAGGTGCATAAAATGTTACATAGGGTTACAATGTTTGCCAGTGGAGTAGACTAGAGGTTGGGAATGTCCGGCAAGATGGGAACGGGGGTCTAGCCTATTTGTGTGACGTGCAATAGGACACCGGGGCTCACTGAAATAATAATTTGGCTGTCATTTCAAACGACTGACTGGCGAGGGTTAAGATGGGCTGCACATCCATGGCGTTGACTTGTGACACTGGCTTGTCATACCAACAAACAAGCCAGCCACACAGAGTGCTGGAACCCAAGTAACCCGCTATTCTCTTGAAGTAACGGCGTGAATCTAAGATACATTATAGTCGAGGGTATAATCTGATACTCTGGATCACCGAGTAAAAAAATAAATATCTAGTCCAGTCCTGGAGAACTTAATAAAACTCAGAAAGAAGTAAACCTATCGTTGAACGTTAAGGATATTCAGATTGTTTACAGATCAGACCTTCTTCAAGACAAAATTGTTCAAGTCTTTGTCGAGAAGTGAATGAGCCTTATCGTAAGTAAGCAAAGAAGATAGGTTGCTTTACTTTTGATTGTCCAAGTCTTGCTTGTTTTCTAGACAATCGGCGATAGCTTAAATCCCGATTGCCTTGACCAGAGGTGGTATGAAAAATACTGCTTTGCACTCGTCTAAGATTTTTCCATCTTCTTGTTTTGCAACTTTGATATGCTCATATACTGTGCACTTTTTTTGTAAGGGAAGTAAGACTTGCTAGGGTCAGCTGGTTGATCTTGTTTAGTCTGACATTCGAGTCTCGTTTACTTTGTTTACCTCGATGACAGGTCTCTCTCAGAGAGATTGGCATGTCAATTGCTTAATTAATTAACGAGCACGATATAATAGTTATAATTAGCGATATTGCATTGGGCAAGTTCAAAGATTATACGACGTTGACATTTAAGAGCGAGAATGTAATTGGAATGAGATACGATATGAATGAAGTAAGATTGTAATGCGCCTTTTCTCCATAGGCTTAAGCTCCCTTGTTGATTGTTAGCCATGAAGTGGGCCAAAAGTCATTGTTCATTATTAAAGTGTCGAACTCTCTCTCTCTCTCTCTCTCTCTCTCTCTCTCTCTCTCTCTCTCTCTCGTTACCTCCTTTCCTCTAATTCTTGACCGTACACAAACCTTGTTTGCAGAAGTAACAAAATATCATATTATAGGTTTTATTGATGAAGCATGAAAGTTTATCCTTGATAAGTGTCAGCGGACCAAGCAGAATAGATCAGCATTCCAAGGCTGCGGAGACTGCACGCACACTTTCTTTGTTTACAGTTCAATAAGATTACCATGATCAAACTTAATATTTGTTTCTTCTTGGACAATGGACTATATTAGTATATGTTTCTGTTAATATCATAACGTGCTGCAAGCGTTTTGTTTGTTTGTTTCATTTAACGTCTATTCACCGAAGTGATATTAGACTAAATTTTGTATCCTTCAGTTGATTACCTGTGGTTGAGCGGCGTCATAATTAGATAATAATAGAAAGGAACTGCATCATCTGAGACACCTGCCACTTAATGATAGAACGTGGAATGAAAGCGGCTTATGATTGACGTACACGTAGTTAAGGTTGTTGTTGTTGTTGTTGTTGTTTGTAGATTATAGTCACACGACACTTTTGCATATAGGTGACTACTGGACCGATTTATACTGACACCAGCGGGCCAGTTGTTGGTAAAGGGGAAAATAATATGATCACACGTTGACCAATCCGGGATTCGAACCAGCGACCTTTCGGTTACTAGCAAGACGCTCTTACCAACTGAGCTACCCGGCCCCCGTAGTTAAGGTGCTTGAACAACCACGCTTTATTGGCGGCGGTATTTTTCATTTACCAATGAGTAAACAGGAGGTTTCAACTGACACGCTGTTTGCTTTGAATAATTCAAATATTTATACATCATAATAGTCTTGAAATGTACCTGATATTCTTACTTCACTTTCAGTTTGGATGTTTTCCTTTAATATTTCCACCACTGCCCACCCTGGTTACCGAGTCACCAACCCCACATGTTGTCGTCTTGTGAACCTTATAATAAACCTTTCATGCTGCCTTTGCAAGGCGTGAAATTATAGGTGAAGGTAGAGGGACAGTCAGTCAGTCTTGGTGTTTGATCTGTCAAGCTTTGATAGTTTAGAGTCGCAGTTGGTCTTTCAGCCTGTTATCAAACATTGTAGGCGCTCTGGTCGTCGGTCCTTTACATTAATTTACTTAAGGTTGGTTGGTATAGCGCGACATCCGCCATTGGTAATTGATATTGAACAACTTTAAATTTGTGATTGTATCGTAATTTTATATTCAACAACGCCATTGTCTTGTTTGATTTGCCCACAAAGTCCTGCTTTGCCAGTTCTTTGTGGAACAATGGCAGATTTCAGACGTTATTAATAATTTTATTGCAGTCAGACAATGCCAGTTCTATGCCTACGTTAAGCAGCGTTAAATTTATGACTATCGAAAACAGCATGTTAATTATATGCACATGACGTGAGTTTTGCCTCTGGTATTTTACGATCGATTTATTAATGTAGTTTATGTTCAATAATTGGTTATTTTTGACGTCCTTTAAAAGGCGATCTGTGGAGATTATTGACATTGCAGTGCGCTATTGTGCCTAGATAGATATCAGAATACGGTAGATGCATGATTTATAGAAGTTAATATTTTGTAAGTTAGGGGGATTGCGGTTGCCATTAAAGAAGACCTGACAGGTATAATTTAGGTTAGGATTAAGACTAATGCTGCGCACCTATTGTTAACGTTCATAGGTACTTATATATGACTCGGTGCGCGAGGAATCCAAGACGCATCCGGATTCGGTCTAGTATTATTATTCTAGCTGGTGGGTGACTGGTTTTACGGACGTAACTGAGTGGCTTTTCTGATTCGTTGTATGTTACATTGAATCTGTCGGTGTTTAATCTTGCATGCAAACAATAATTGTTTATTGTTATAGTCGTCGATAATTCCACCCTCACTCAGTCATCTTCTTTCATGTTAGAGTGTTAGTAGTCTACTGTGACAAGGATATGTTCGCAGCAAGAGCAGCATTAGTAGCAGCAGAAGGAGGAGTAGTAATAGAAGTGGTGGTATTAGTAGTAGTAGTAGCAGTAGTAGTAGTAGTAGTATTAGTAGTAGTAGCAGCAGCAGTAGTAGTAGTAGTAGTAGTAGTAGTAGTAGTAATAGTAGTAGTAGTATCGGCGATCTAAATAGAAGCAGCATAATGCTTTTAAAGTCTGTAGAATATATGACCTGCATGACCGTTTCAAAACTGTGCGCCCTACATCACAGACGTAAAAAACAAAAAACACCACCGTAGATCAAGTGGTTAAGCGTTGGTCGGGCACACCGATGACCCAGGTTCGAATCCCGTGGTGAACGAAATAAAAAGTGGCCATTTTTCACTGTCCAATTTAGCAGTATGTTTGCTCTGGTGGTTCAGTGTTGATTTAGGTCCCTACCCTTTGTTCCCTGGGACAATGGTGGGTGTAGAAAGTTAAACCTCAATGTTCATTCATTCATTCGTTAAGAAAGAGTATATCCATTTTTGCAGACCTTCCTCCGCTATCATACTCTTAAACAGGAATAACGCAAAGACACGATGTCGGCGCATTCCCCCTAGCGATGGCGGGAAACGTGATCAGTGATGTCGTCATTTGCTGGAGTGATTGGATAATTCAGGGACAGCCCTTGGCCGTTTGATGCAGCTTGCAATCGGATAAAGTTTCGGGTTCAAAGCCTCAGCGGGTGACTGTGGGTCAGCGGGAATAGCGATCATGAAAGGAATGGAGTCGCTGTGCACTGAATGCAGACATTGTTGCAGTTGAGTCCGTTTTAGCGTTTTAATGCCTGTTTCACTTTCAGTAGTCTGTCGTCTGCACTGCACTATCTGTTGCAAATTTATTAATGCAATTAGACAGTATTCTGTTTCTGTTTGGTACAGTGTCTTTAATCTGCGCTTTCTCTGAATACTGCATTTATGATCCTGATTCGGCTCTTTGCAGTCCGCTGGACCCTGTAAGCAATGACTAACTGAATACTGCACGCTTGTGATGATGTCTTCCTGACCTAGTGTTCTAACAAGGTTTTCAAAAGTTCTGCACTTTCAAAGCGTAGTTTCATTGAACTCGATAGCTTTTTAATTTTTTATTCAAACGCTGGAACCATTGTTGAAGAGAATCACCTCAGAGCAAGCTATTTAATTTTACCTTTGTTTTGGGGAAGGATTGATTGACCGTGCGCCTGATTGCGCAAACTTAATTAGTACTTGTACATATCATTTTTGTCTCAAAGATAGATAAAACAAAATAAAGGTGATATTGCTCCATTTGACTTGAAATAAATCTCTGTATTCGATCCATTATTATAGGCGAAAAGTTTTCAGAAATTAGTTCGGAACTTGCTAATTGATCTTGAAAACGAAGTATTTTTCAAGGGTTCCATGGAGAAAAACTGATTTGTAGTCGTACACAGTTATTGTGAAAGTTCCTCGTGACTTTGTTTGCTAGGGTTATAAAAGCGTGTCCGTCCGCAGATAAACAGTAACTGTTAGATTGAAACAATCGCTCACCGTTTTCTTAACACAATGCGTGCGATCCAATCCCAGTTTACAAAATTTTATTTTTCACATTTTTAGCAGTTTTATTTTTGACACATTCGGCAGTTTTAATTTCAGCGCATTTAGCAGTTTAACTTTAATTCAGCTGTACATGTACAGTGTCACGGAATGGCATTTAACAACTAATAGATTAGTTTACATTGTTTTATTAATATTTTTGGTTAAAGTTTGTTAGTTTATTCATGATGAAGAGGTTGTGGCTAGATCTACTGTAATTTTAGAATTTGAGTGTAGTGTTGTTTTGATGTTATTGTCAAGTTAGAGTAAGGGTATAGGTCGGGGAGGGGTGGGGGACGTAGGCCGTGGAAGGAGAAGTGGGAGCAAGGGGAGAGAAGAGGGGAGGGAGAAGATACTAAGACACCGATGTTAAATTAATAATACAACAATAATGTCAAACATTGACATGCCCAGTACAGGGCGATTTCAGGTCTGTTAGCGCTGTGTTGGATCTTGACCATGCCTCTATGCCTTCGTGCTAAAGACGGCGTTGGAACTGTCAAAGACGAGCCGGGGGTTCCCGGGTTTGAATTCGATATGGCTTACAAGGGACTCGTTGAAGACTTGTTCAAGGTTCAAAGCTGATGTGTAAGGTTTGATTATGAGCACAGTGGGAATCTAACTGACCCAAGGGCAAAGGTGTCAAAGGGCGATGTTCTCTATTGCTAGACAATACAAAAACTTTCTTCACCTCAATCGCTATACAGTCATGCACTCTCAGTAGGAGTCCTGCGTTTGCTAATTACTTCCATGCCTAGTTCATTTTGCGAGATGAAGGCATCGTTCATTAGCATCTTCGGATAGGATAGAGAACCCGTCAGCGCCATTGTTTTATATTTAAAGAGAGAGAGAGAGAGGGAGAGGGAGAGAGAGAGAGAGTTTAATATACTTATTTGGCTTTCAACAGGATAGCTATCGAGGCAAATTCCTGTTACGTTTAGACATTAACAGTGTTGATTTGCCTAATTTGGTTAAATTCTGGCTGGACTTATGAAACGTAGTTTCTATGTGATCAAGACATTGGTTTTAAATGTGCTTTTATTCATTTCCCATGTACGTGTTTGTATTCAGTAGACATTCCCAATTGCATGCAAGAATTGTATAGTTGAATATTTTTGTGTTGTTCAAAATAAGTGTATTTAGTTTATTAAACACTGGATTTTAATATTGAAGCTTTTATTTCAGGACAGCGGAAATCTCTGGCGCATTGTACAGATGCTGAAAAATTACGGTCTTTGTTTCTCCGAGCTGCTGCTTTAATGTGATTGGTCTCTGCTCGCCAAAGTACTTTCAATGCATTTTGTCCACCGAGGAAGGCCCGTAATCCAATAACGAGTGAAAAGAGCGATTGTCTTCCCTTGGTCAAGGACCACGCCCAGCGCATGTCCGGCTGTTTGCCTCCCTTGGCTGGAGGAAGAAGGGTGGACACTCGTTTGTTGTCTTCCTTTGTGTCTGCTCTTGTTTCCCTGGAGGCGGTGGGGATTTACTGAAATATATGAAAATTAACAAAATAAGAGAAGATTAAAAAACAAGATTTTGGTTTTTTAGCTTTGCCGATTACATTTTTATGTGAAATCTAAAATTTAAATTTACCGTCATATTCCATTTGGGAGAAGCGGCAACATGTCCTTATAAACCTGAGCGCATAATTATATAAGCTTAGAAGTACGAGAAGGGAGCTTTTAATACACGCTTAAAGTGTACTGGTGGATAGTTACTGAATGTGGTTTTATTCTGAAACATTTAAGGTAAAGTGGGTAAATGGGAAACCTAGACATTTCTAAGCCTTAAAAAGGAAAGCGTAGCTATATAAGTCGATGTACTTTTTATCCTACAGTTTTACCTAGAACCTACCTTGAGTCACATGACACAGCCTGTTTGATTGTCTCAACGGTTCCTATGTTATTATTTTTTTATTGAGCAAATGACATTATTATTTGTCATTATTAGTAACGATTTGCCGACATTAAATGTTTCATTACTCATGTCATTTTTTTTAATGAGGCATGATTGTCTAGAGCTTTTTTTCCCCCGCGTCCACTCTTGACCAGCTGACGGCATTGCGACCATTAAAATTATGAAAGAGTGAAGGATGTGTCCACTGTTGCTCTTGGTCATTGACAGCGGAAGGGAGGCAAGGGAGCAAGAGAGGCACTGGTCATTTTGCATTGTTTTTTAAGGTCCTTGTAAGGCGTAATAAGCATTAGGGGCAGATATCCAGCTGCTATTATTCTTCTGTGAAGATCTTTCATCTATACTTGTTATTTTATTTACGTTTCCTTGGTCACTTTTCTATTTTTGTTTAGAATCTGCAGCGATACATCTCTCTCTCTCTCTCTCTCTCTCTCTCTCTCTCTCTCTCTCTCTCTCTATCTATATATATATCTATATATATATATATACATGCATATATATACACGACTCCTCTGCTGCACCATAATTCTGTCGATCACTGTATGATAACACAGGATAGTAAGAAACATAACAATAGTAGATGGGTGGCTTCCTTTTATGATTCTTCGGCGGTCCAGTGAGCATGTGAAGGTAGTAGATTACATCTCTTTGACTCTGTCTTCAATGTCAGAGTACATTTTCTGCGGATATCATAATTGATTGACCGAAGACTGGAGATATCAGTTTGTTATTCCCGTCAGTTATTTTCAGCGGATACAAAAGTTGTTGTTATCATTCCCGTCAGTGTCATTGTGTAAATCGCTGGCATCTGCTACTGTTGATTTTCCATCTCCAGCATGTCTTCTGTGTTTGTCTTTTCTACCCTAGGTATCACTGTCTCTTTTCTTTGTACCCTGTTTCTGTATGACCGCTGCGTGCTGGCTGAATACTTTTTTTATACAGTGGGAGGTGTAGAGAGTGGGCCAGTCTCAAAGGGATGAGGTTATTGTCCTCGTCACTAATGTCGTAATGTAACTAATGAGTGACGTTTTGTTGTTGCCTTGAGGGTCCACTACAGAGTCGTTATATGATGTTAGACTTTAGGTCATCTCATGCAAGAGGAGGCAGAAAAAGGGGGCAATCCATTCTCAATGTTAGCTGTTGTATTATTGCGATGAAATCTTGTTAACTAGGCCATAATTATTTTAAATGGAGTCACATATGAGATATTTGCATAACAACATTAAAAGGATGATTACTTTGGGAGTGCAATGTTAACTCAAGAACTGAAGGCTTACGGGGCTGTTTCCACCAGCGGTTGTGTTACTGGTGTCTTTTGCTCTAAGCAATTTTGCTGTCATTAAATCGCGATGACTTTCATTGTGTCTTTGTCTTTGCCCAAGTACTGGACACTCGAGGCATAATCACAGCTGGACATATGACAGCAGGAAAAAAAGTGGACAGTTGGTGAAGTGACCATCGTGTCCAGTCAGCCTAACACTGACCCATCCCTTTGTCTTTTAATGTCCACTGGCACTGGTCTTCGCGACTCAGTCTTGATGAGCGGGAGATTGTCGAAAAAGAAAACTGAGCACCACATGGACGAAATTTCTGAAGGGCATCACGCTGGTCTGTTCTAAATACAGTTGACTGAACAAGTGATCACACCAAACATGAGAAACTGGCAGATGGGAAAGGTGTGAAATTATTAAAAAAAAAGACGCACATCAATCATGAAAGACAAGGGGAGGATCGAATAAAAGACAATATTGGAATAAGCGAAAGACAACGAATGGATCAACAAGCCGGGAGAGGAACATGAAGTTTGGCTTACATTTGACAGCAATGACAAGGGTTCAAAGACTGATTGTTTAATGTAGACGTGGAGCATTAAACTGATGAGGGTGCTACTCTAGAAGCAAACTCATCTAAATATCTTACAGATATCAACGTCTTCGGCGCCATTACAATTACTGTTTACAGTATAGCCTATTAGAGTATTTCAAGCAGAAAGCAAGGTTTACCTGCTGTATTACAGGGAATACTAGGTTCAGGCGTCTCAACCTTAAAGTCCCGAGAAAATCGCCCGTTTTAAAAGTATTTTGGTTTTTTAACAGTGTTTTTGTTTTGTTTTTCGACAGTGTTTTTTTGTGTGTCTTCTCAAACAAGAAGGTGCTTTGTACATTGTATTCGTAATACATTGAATTATCCTACCATCAGTTATATTTTTAAATAAATTTTAAAAAGGAGAGAGAAATTAAATTATTCTGTACTGCTTACAAGCTACACGAAAACAAGGAAACGAGAAAGCAAGCGGATAAACGAAATTCGAAGAAAGGATACACCATCGATGCTCTGTACTCTCATTAGAGAAATTGAGCGTGCGTTCGTAATTGCTTTCCGTAACGTAGCCGTAGAGCATCGTTGGTGTATTACTACAGTAAATGCAAATTAGTACCCTACGACTACGAAAATGATACGTACTTTAGAAAGAGGGATTGAGCGCAAGTCCTTATATACTGTCCGTACCGTAAGTGTAATCGCGTGAAAACTCACATTTGTAATGAGAAGGGAGGCAACACTATGCGTATGACGTAATTATTATTCTGCTGAAAAAAAAAATGCAACACATGAACATTCGGCCATCTGTTGGACTAGATTGTGGTTCAAATTGAATCCTACTATTAGGACATATATATCACAGCAATGATTATATTATCATAGAAATGCTCCTGTTTATTTATTAATTATAGTTGTTTTGCTAGCCTAGAGTTTTGCACTACACAACTAGGCCTACTACTGGTACTACTCATACTGATACTGTTCGTCTGTTGTTACGAGTAGTAGGCCTACTACTACTACATGCTAGTCTTAAACTACTATAAGTAGCCTGACTAGGCTTATCATCGATCTTGAAATTTGTATGAGTGAATTACCACGTCAGTTTACTGTTAACAACACTGGTCAGTTCCATCTGCAAAACCTAATCAGCCTACATGATCATGGCCGCCATGTCACTCTAAACAAGACATTCGAGTTGGTTGCGTGTAGATCTGTAAAAACAATTTCCTCACTAACACATCAACCAAAAGTTATGATAACTTCATTCCTAAGACAATGAACTATCGAGAAAATAATACATTACAGTTGAAAAATTACAAATGTCGATACAAACTACTTACGATTTCAGCGTTCGTATAAATCCCGTTTCTCACGGTCACTCGTAAGGCAACTAGGCCAGACAGCCGTAACCCACGCCCTTTAACCTTTGCACTGCGCAAAAAGCTGTGACGTCAAGACAAAAAGTAGTTCTCGAAACGATAGGCTTACGCTACTCTCATCATTACGAACGCACGCTCAATTTCTCTATTGTTTCTGCTGTGCTTAGTCGCGTGCGTTAGTGACCGTCTGCATATTCCCACCTCCACCCCACTTTCCAACCCAATCCACATTGTCACAGCAAGTTCGGTGCTTCCGTGCGGCGTTTTTGCGTTACGGTTTCTTAATTGGCCATTCAGGCTGTTGTGCTGATCGATTGCTGTGCTTGTATGTCATGGCTTCGTCCGTTTGACGTCTTTTGTGAGTGTGTTCTACTTGATGTTTTAAAAGATTATAAATAATAGTTTTCACATTTATGTTACGATCCTTTAATAGTGGAAAAAAAAACACAAAACGTTATCTTATTAACTCTACTGCTTGTATATATGAAATTTATGCGAAAGTGAATTGGTCAATTATCTAAGCCCAATAATATTCGAACATATGCATCCGTTTATTCGGAGATACTTCTTTTGCTTTGTGAAGTTTGAAGCTGCTGGCAATCAACACCAAGGTATTGTCAAGTTGCACTGAGTCTCTGTATTCAAGTGTCCAAAGTACATTATTAGTCTAATGCCTATGTCCGTTTCCGGTGTTAGAATAACAGCTAAGCAATATTTTACATCTTTTTCTCTTTTTTCCCCCCTTCTCATTGTCTATTTTCCACAACTACTGTAGCAATTTTCTGATTTCTCTCTCACTGACACGTACATTCAGATACTATCTAACCTGATCATACATCAGTTGTTGTTAATCTTTGGCTTCTGTTCATTTTCCACCAATTTCTCTTTGACCTTTTTAAAAAAAACAACTATCCTATCCTATCCTGTCCCGTAACCCGAAGGTCGTAGGGGCACCACAGATGATCGTTTAACCAGCATACTCCATCTTTCTCTGTCCTCAGCAGCCCTGATGGCTTCGCTCAGTGTCAAACCAGTCCATTCTCGAATGTTGTCCTCCCACCTCTTTTTCGGTCTCCCTCTTCTTCTACCTCCTTGCACTGTGCCTTGCAGAATAGTCTTTGCAAGGCCTGATGATCTGGTGACGTGGCCATACCACCGAAGTTTCCGTTTCTTCACCACTGTTAGCAGGTCAAAAAAAACAACATTTATTTTAAATTCTACCTTACCGCTTTTCCTACTGAACTTCTGACGAAACTCCTACCTCCCTTTCACCCCTCCTCCGCCCCATTCTCCACGTTTGTAAAGTGTATTGCTGTCACAAACATCCGGTCATTTGCCCTTGGAATCGAATGCTTTGCACAAAGGTCTGGTCTGCAAGGCTAATTCACTTCAGCCGATCGCGATACTTTTTTGTCTGCTTCGCTTTAAAGTAGTCCTTGAACTAGCTATCTGTCCCCTTTCAGCTGTCCAGCGGTGAGCAATGCAAAGCCTCCAAAAATGGTCGTTATCTGCACTGGACATTGAGACGGGCGGACACAAGTGGACGCAGGCTAATACTTCCTGCTTTTTAAGCTTGCAAACGCCACCTCTCATCTTCTATTGTTAGCTCGCATGAATGTCGCGCACTCTGCATAGACAAAGTTCTTTTGTGTACACGCATCGTGCTGTGAGGAGTACGCTTGCTGCTTCTTCACCTCAACCTCTCGTCCCTGTGTTTTCTGTTTCAATGAATAAAGTGTTGCTGAGCAGACCATCCAAGTCTTTGTCCAGATTGTTATTTTGTTTGCATTTACTGTTGAGATAGTCTTAAACACAGCAGATCGCTATAGCCGTTGCCCGTGCAAGTGTCTGGGAAAAGTCTCTTTTCTTTCTTCAGCAAAAATAAAATAAGCATAAAATTTATGTCTCCTCCTTTTGCAATATGGAATTAGAATATTATAGTTTTATCGATGTTTTTTGTTGTTGCAATAATGAAGAATAAAACCAATGGATGAAGTAGGGTAGTTAAGAGTAAGATTTCCTTTCACTCTCTATAATATATTTCTTTGGTTCATTGTTTGGGGAGTGATAGTATAAGGTGGATATTGAGGGAACGTAGTCATTTAAAAAAAAACAACTTTGAAACACGAGGCAGCTGGTTGATAACAGCAGACGAGTGCAACGGCGGTGGCATGGATTAAAGGGGAGTGAGGCCAACTATCACTTTTTAACCGTAATATTAACCCTCTGCTGCAATTTTCCATGCAACTTTAGCCTAGTGGTCAACATGAGACGGGGCGTGCGCCAGAGGTACTGCCCAACCATCACTTTGAATACGGGTTAAGCTGAGGTCAAGGGATGTGAAAGGAAAGGGTTTGGATGAGGCTCGGTGTCCTATAGTTTTTGTTAGCCCACTTCTGCAACTGCAGATGCAACTCCACGGCTGGAGACAATAAAATGAAAGGTGCTTGCGCGTGGGCGGTTTAAAAGGTATGAATATTGACGTGTCAAAAACAGGAGATCTAGGTTGCTGAGGGATGGGGTGGGGGTGGGATAGGTGAGGGTCCGGTGAGTGGGTGGACAGGCGACGGCTAACGATGCTGCAATGCACCTGGCCATGCATTGACCACTGTTCTCGCGAACGCATCCTGCCGGACACGCGCCTTTGTCGCATGCTGCAACGGTGAGACAGCCGCTGTGCAACGGTCAAAAGTGGCGCCCGTTGTTTCTCGTGAGTGGGCGTTGTGATCCTCTTTCAAACTTGATGTGTGTGTCCGCATGTAACATATCTTTTTCGGACGTGTGTCCAGTCGTGTGCTGCAAGGGACGATGCAAAAGGCAGGTGGTGAATTCATTTACGGTTCACCAGACATAAATTTTATCAAGTTGTTAATAGGAAATGAAGACCTTAATTTACTAATTATCATATCCGTTCCTCTTCTCTCCCACTTCTGGCACAACGGTTGTAGTAACCTAGAACTGTAAGTATAGTAATCTTATTGGAATAAACTGTTGATGTCAGCTTTAAAAAAAAAAAAAGAAGACAATCGTAAATTTAGTTAATTAGTTTAAATTAGAGGTTGTGTAACATAATTATGGTTATTGGTAGACAATAGAAATTATCCACTGGCTTAATTTGCAATATCTAAAAAATAAAATGTTGACATTATTATTATTATTATTATTATTATTATTATTATTATTATTATTATTATTATTATTATTATTATCATCATCATCATCATCATCATCATCATCATCATCATCATCTTCATCATCATCATCATCATCATCATCATCATCATCGTCGTCGTCGTCGTCATCATCATCATCTTCAGGATGACTGAAGTAACTTTAGCCCCAACCTAAAGCCTTATAAACTGTCTGTTAGTGAATATGAACTATCGATGAAGAGTGACAGAGTTCGAACAACAAGCCCAATTATATTTGACAACGTTATTCAGCGCATTCCCCACTTTAACCCTTGTCTAACCATCGCAACGATTTTTATATTTCGCTTTTCTTTACAACTTCCGCTCGAGATACTCTTGTCATTGTGGGTTCCAATCTCGTGCTTGCAGCGTGACAGTGCGTGCGCGTGTGCGCGTCATCCGGGCACGTGCAGGGAAAAGAAATCTGCGCGCGCATCCTGTGGTCAGATCGAGGGTATCCTTTGTCCCTTGGCTGTTATAGTGCAACTGTGAGCACAAGGGGGATAAACGAGCACAATGCCTGTCACCAAACTTAAGAACACTGGGAATGATCGCCCACAACTTTGAGTTTTTTGTTGGTTGTTTGGTTTTTGTTGTTGTTGTTGTTGTTTTGGGTAGGCAGAGTGATGTACTGCACAGGATTGAAGTTGGGGAGGATGGGCATGTGGTGGGAGGCGAGTTGTAAAGAGGATGGGTGCAAGATGATAAGAATTTACTATTTGTATAATTAAAGTAGACTACCGAAAGGTATGGGTGGCTGAAACTTCCATTTTATCGGTTGTGAACGTGTGCAACGTTTCTGTGTTTGTGTGTGTGTACGCGCTAGCGCGCGCCTGTGTGTGTATGTGTGTGTTGTTTGATAGCCCTTTTTTGCCCGTTTTATTGTTATCCAGTGGACGATACTACATACAGTTAATCCGGGGTGAAGGGAGGGAGAGACAAAAACGGCTAAAAGACGTATAGTAGGGGATCGGGTTAAACGATATGTTTGCTTTGCATTTATTTCCCGCTGAGGCGTGTTCAGACCTGTCTCCTGCAGCTTTGCATCGGCTACTGATGAGTCTGGAGTTCATCCACCCTTTAGAGACCACTGTCATCTATACCCATTTAGGATAGGGCTGCTAGTTTTTTTTCCCCTGGTGCTATCGGGTACATCCAATCGTTCTAGGCTAGCTAGTACCATTCATACCGTTTATATATGGTTTGTACTTTATGAGTGGGGTTTGGATGCTATTATAGGTGTTTTTTCCTGATAGGCCCTATCTACCTCTTCTTAGATCAGTGTCATCTGAGGGGCTTCTCCGAGTACTTCGGGTTCCTTCCTCCCTTCAATAATGGTATTGTATGCAGTCATTATTAAAATTTCCAAAATTAAAAATTCGATTCCTTTTCCGTCTTCTAGTAGCGACTGCCCTGTCTTTACAACACACGTTTGAGAGATAAATGTGTGTTTGATGTGTGTGTGAGAGTGGGTGAAAAACTTGGGCGTTTATGGTGGTACAGATCGCCGTGCTTTGAGCCTGACTGTTGATTTTGGGAAAAGCGCGTATATAGTATCCAGTAATATTATTATTATTATTATTATTATTATTATTATTATTATTATTATTATTAGTATCTATGTACCCGTTCTTCGGGATTGTTTATATTGTCTCGCCACCCCACCGCCATCCCTCCTCCCTCCTCCCCCAGCACATGTCTCTGTATTGTCATTATTTACTGCCATGGGATATGTCCATAATAATAATAATTAATATTTATAGGCGCATAGCCTTCGGATCTAGCCACACTAGATGGGTGAGTATGTTGGTGTTCAGTGATGTGACATACAGTAAGCCTATATTCATGTTTTTATGAAACAGTATAGGGATCCGGATATTTGGGATACATTATAATAAGCTGTCTCTTAGATATATTAATTCGCAGTGGGCCATGCATTAGCTGTTCAGCATTCGACTAGGTATTATTTTTCAGTTTTGTTTTATTTTCATTCCTTTTGTTTTCATACAGTTTGTAAAAACTTCTTGTTTTCTTCTTTTTGAAAAAAATAATAAAATGAATTATTTGGAATTATGGTTCCTTTTAAGACAAGAGATTTCTGTCAGTCGGTAGTGAGAGATAAATGGCCAGGACTCTGTTGTATTTAAACACAAAATTGTCCCCAAATTCTCTTTGAACAAGCTTGATGGATTGGTAGCATTGTTGCCTGGTGTCCATCTGTGCATAAAAACTTACCACTCTTTTGTCCGCGGCTGGCGCATCCTATTAAAGGACGCTGTGGTGCTTTTGTCCGTGAATGGAAATGCATACGAGTTCAAACCATTTGCTGCACATTTGTTCTCTATTTGACGGCAAGTGGATCCCTTGTAAACTCCCTCCCTTAAATCCTGGTCATTGTTTTCATGGACACTAGCATAGAGAGACAGAGAGAGAGACAGAGAGAGAGAGAGAGAGAGAGAGAGAGAGAGAGAGAGAGAGAGAGGAGGGGTGAAAGTGGGGCAGGCACACTGACAACTAAAATTATAGTGATTATAGTGATCCACAAACTTATGCATTGCCCACTTCTTTGAATAAATGTATTCCACTTTAGACGTGCGTTTCACTATAATAATACCAATGTGATGAGGTGTGTTTTTTTTCTTCAAATAAAGCACTCACATATAAGAAGACAGGTCTAATTCATATAAAGTACTTTCTTTTAGATATTCTTTCAGTTTATCTACTCAGTCTCTGCGGTCCTTTCTAATTTTATTCACAATGCGATTTCGGGCAATAGTCACTTTTCATTACAGAAATACATAAGTGAGACATCACACAAAACGTCTTTCCTATCCTATCCTGTCCCGTAACTCGAAGGTCGTTGGGGCACCAAAGATGATCGTTTAAACAGTGTACTCCATCTTTCTCTGTTTTCATGGATTTTCGCTCTCGAATGTTGTCCTCCCACCTCTTTTTCTGTCTCCCTCTTCTTCTGCCTTCTTGTACCGTGCCTTGCAGGATGGTCTTTGCAAGGCTTGATGCTCTGGTGACGTGGCCATACCATCGGAGTTTCCGTGTTTTTTTTAATCACCGTGAGCATGTCATCGTGTTGTCCACTGATGTGTGTGATGGTCTATCGGACTTCGTTGTTGGTGATGTTCTGGGTATAGGAAATGCCCAGAAGTCTTCTTTAATACCTCATCTGCATGCTTTGTATTCTTCGTTGTAGATCTGCTGTGAGGGTCCATGTTTCGCAAGTGTATAGGAAGATGGAGATGACAAGGGAGCGCAGCAGTCTTACCTTGGAATGTAGGCTGTTGGTCCTGTCTTTCCAAATGGGCTTCAACCTCGCCAGGGCAGCAGTTGTTTGTGCGATCCTGGAGAGGACTTTCTGTCGGGACCCATTGTCTGAGACAATAGCTACTAAATATTTGAAGCTATGCACTGTGTTGAGAGATCGGCCTTGGACTTTGATGTCCGTGGTGATGCTATTGGTGTTGTTGGTCATCAATTTGGTCTTCTTTGCACTTATTTCCATTCTATAGGTTCTGGAGGTGGTGTCAAGCCTATCTACCAGCTGTTCAAGTTCTTGTTCCTCTCCAGCCAATCCATCAATGTCATCCGCAAAACAAAGGTTGGAGATTGCTCTACTCCATATGCTGATTGTGCCTTCGTGATCTGCAAGGGCATCTGCCATGATGCGCTCTAGGAAGATGTTGAAGAGTGTTGGAGAGAGTAGGCATTCCTGTTGTTCTGAACCAGTTCCCGATGGCGCTGTTGTGGAGGACTGCTCTGGAAGCCTTGTCATACAGACGTTTGATGACTTCAATAATGTTAGGGCTGATGTTGTACACTCTCATGGTTGCCTACAGAGCTGCATGCCAGACTCGGTCAAACGCTTTCTTGAAGTCTACAAAAATGTGATATAGATGTTGTTGGTGCTATATGTATTTCTCGCAGATTATTCTGAAAACGTCTTTTACCAAATGTAAATAAATTTACATTCAAATGACAGCAAAAAGAGTTGATACCTCCAAAATATGTAGTAGTACGCACAATGGTGAGAAGACGTTAAACAAACTTAAATAAGAAGAGAGGTTAGGGGGAGATGATGAAATCAATACGACAACTGTAGAAGGTACCATTTTCTTTCTTTCGCCGTTGTAGTCGACTGACTAACAAGAGAAGAAATAGGAAAATGTTTTGAAATTATGCAAATTTTAATAACTTCTATCCTTTTTGAGCATTCTCTATTTACTAGTCATCTTTTTTTTTATTTTCTTTTTTTGGGGGTAGGGGAGGGGGCGGGATGTGTCAATATCGTCATTATTAACATTCCTTTTTTTCTGTCCGTGCTCAGATTATTTGAATTAATTAATTAAGCGTTGAAATGTCATCATAAATGTCATCAGCTGTTTGGCTGAGTATACTATAGCCCTGAAACGGTTGTAGTCCAATACTCTTCGTTCTCGCCTGTCTGTGTGTATTGCATTGTCTTGTGTGTCTGGCAAAGAGGTACGGGAGAATCACCATTCACATATTGAATGGATACCTGAAATATTATATTCTTTTGTTACTATTGGTACTTTTGAACTATTGGTTCTATGCAATCAGTCTTTTAATGTTGACAAGACGCAGAGTGTATTGGCTAACCGAGCAAACCCTTCTGAAATATTTTCTTTAAAAAGTCCAAAATTGCTTGATGTGTTTTGAATACTCTTTCATGTGTGCTTTGTTGACGGTAGCGTTGAAAACTTTCTATTCCACTCTATATTGTCTGGACCTGTCGTGTTGTCAAAAAAGTGTGTACATCCAGGCAAGGATGGATCGCCAGCGACATCGCATTTGAATCCCCATTGCATTGAATTAGTTGGGAGCTCGGAAACCAGGTGTGCTGAGGACTGTCTTGTGACGTTTTTACAATCCACACTTTTCATCGCAACATGATTATCACAGCTCTAGTACTGATGGCAGATGGGAGGTTAACCTGGTACACGCGGTCCTGTACATCATGGTTCCTTGACGCTCTGTTTGAGGTGATGACTTCCTGTTCTGCAAGTACACAGTCACTTCAGCACTAGACAATCCATATCGCTCGGAACAGTACGAATCTTTGTTCACCAGTAGATTCATTAAAAATATAAAGAACTATTTTTACTGTACCAAAGTTAACATGATATTGAAAAAGATATAGTTATCAAAACCGGAGCATGCTCTGTGCTTGGTGATTTCTAGGGGTCATTTTTGGAAGTTGTTTCACGCATTGGCCCTGCGTACAAAACTCGTCTGTAGACGACGCACTCGGCAACGAGAACAAGAAAAGTTTACGAAACAATATTCCATATTTCTATTATTTCTCCTCCCTTAGTTATTTCTGCGTTACTTGCAGTAGATGTAATATAGGAGTGAAAGTATGTACGGTTTAGGTCGGGGAAGGGGAGGGAGGGTGATGAGGAATTGTGAGCAGTCGGAGAAATACATCTGCTTCTGATCGACTGGGACACTTCCATTATTTTTATTATTGACTGAAATGATTTATCGCCTTTCCGTCATTCATCAGAGGGACGTTTTCTTTATTTCCATCTTTTCTTTCCTTCCTTCTTTTCCCTTTTTGATTACAGCAGGAGACACGATGAAGATGAAGAAAAAGGTTTTGTTGCTATTCTTTTGAATTAGGCTTGCTGCCTTAAAAAAATAGTGACGGACCATGCTGAGCCTTAAAGAAAAGAGAAAGGCAATTTTGTTGTGGTCGCAGTGATTAGTGTTGCTACATTGGCGTCGTCGAGAAAGCATCCCTTATTGTATTTTATAGGCAGGCCCGGCAGCGTCGTTTCTCAGCTTCCATAGAAAAACTTCGCGACAGAGGGTCTGAGACAAATAGAAGGTGCTTGCAAACCTTACAGTACTGAAAGCAAGAAAACAGACAAGTTACTGGCGCCATCCTCTAAGACACTCGGCATTACACACGTCGTCATAATACGACCTTGTTAACAGCTGTTCCCAAGGTCAGAAGGGGGGCACAAGGTTTTTGAAATTCGGGGAATAACAAAAAAATATCAGTCTCTTTTTTTTCATAGTCTCACTCATTGATTCCACTGTGTTGTTAGTTTTGATAAATGAAAGCTCTCTCACACAACCTTTCCTGACACACTCTGGGGAAAAATGAATAGAACAAAACTACCCGAGGTCGAGGAAGAAGAAGAGAATGAAAAAAAAGAAGGGGAACATTGCCAATTCAAAGCAAGGCGACAGAAAAGAAGGGTCTGAAGAGGTAGAAAGACGGAAGGAAGTTTGTATTTTGAGAATCGGAGAGGAAACGTCGAAAAGACGGTCTCTCGGTCGCTAGGCCGTTGCATAAAATAAGCCTTTGTATTATTGGTCAAGGGTGGATCCAGGGAGTAAGGTTTTCCCTCGGTTTTGTATTTAAGGTCTATAGGTGGCAGTTGCTCCCTCGAGGCCGCTGAGAGTGAATATTTTGATTCTAGGAATACAAATATTTTTATTTTCTTTAGTTTTTATTTTGTCGTGTGTGTGTGTGTGTGTGGGTGTGTGTGTGCGTGTGTGTGTGTGTGTTTGCGTGCTTGGGTGCGTGAGCGCGCGCGGGGTTGCGTTTGGTTATGTCAATGCAATGGAGTTTTCAGAATCGACAACTAAAGTTGTGGTTAAGCTGTGAAGCTGTGGAAACAAATAAAAGATTACAAATGTACGCGAACAGGAAATTAATCCGGCCGGAATTCCAGCTTTTTTGTTTGTTTGTTTTTGTTGTCGTTGAGAGGTTGTTACAAAATGTGACAACATCACCCCGAGTTTGTTCTTCATGTGTGTATTGCATTGTAGCAACAACTGAGAGATTATATTGTCAACAATGGTTACAACAGGGGAGACAATTGTTACCAGAGGGCGAAGGTTTGTTAGGACTGGAAGTGGCACAAAAGGTGGCAGTCGTTTTGATTTCCGTTGGTGCTTTCGACGTTCGCGTGACGAGGACAAACCTCTTGCTTTCTTTCCCTTGGTTAAGAAGCAAACAAGGAGTAACGCCCCTTGTACAAGAGTCGCAGGCCGGGTTTCCCCTAGTCGCCGCGTTGATTCTTCAATCTGTTTTGCTTTGCTTTGGAAGATTTTGTTTGTAATTGAAATTTTTAAAGTTTCTCGAAATAAGAGAGACAGAGACAGAGACAGAGATCTGAATTTTAGTTCTGCATGGTCTCATTCTTTCAGTTGTTTAACGACAGTTCGCTACTGTCCTAAGTTAATCGTACCTACATTATTATCATACCCTTGGTTTGACTTGCTAACTATTAAAACAGCAGGGCCGGATCCAGGGGGGGGGTTACCTGGGTTCCGGAACCCCCCTCCAAACTATAAAAAAAAATTTAATTTTGTTTTATGCAAAGAGGTTTAATTTTTAAAAAAATTGTTGTTAAAACATTGCAGTTTTTATTCACTTTTGGTCCAAGGTACAAATAGTTATTTATAGACAATTCAACGGAAATCCATTTCAAGGGATCCGTTGAAACGTTCAAAGCGTTTTCCCGTTGAAACGACCAAGTAACCCAACCCCAAAGCCTAAATTAGTAAATGCAGCCATATTTTCCTGTTCTGTCCGCAAGCCTCTTCCAGCACCTTCACCTTGATACTGCCCTAATCCCCCCAAAACGACTTTTTAGAAATATTAATTAAGATGCTAAGTTGATAATTATGAACTATAATTCGTTGCCTGGTTTGGTGAAGTCAGCAAAATGGCAAATGCTTTGACAACTGATGTTATTGTTCCTCGTCAAGCATCCCGACAGACTCTCCGTGACAACCAACCTGCGGCCACTCCAGAAGAATATTTCAAGATTAGCATTGCCATTCCTTTCTTGGAACACCTGTCAACCGAATTGGACTCGAGGTTCAAAAATGCTGACCTAGCAAGTTGATGGTCTCTGTCTGGTGCCAAGCACTTTAATAGACAACCAGGATGGTTTCATGCAGGTTCCAGAAGGGGTGAAGACACTGGCAATGTTGTGGGAGTCTGACCTACCAGACAACGCTACCCTTGATGCAGAATACCAACGGTGGGTTTGCAAATGGCGAAGTGCTGCTGAGAATGCGACAGCTATCATCCCATCCACGGCATCAGAAGCACTGAAACATTGTGACGGGGATTTTTATCCCAACCTGTTCATCATGCTAAAGAACCTTTGCACCCTGCCTGTCACTACTGCCGAGTGTGAGCGTTCAAACAGTCAGTTGCGCAACCTGAAAAACTACCTGCGCTCTACAATGGGGCAACAGAGGCTCAATGGACTTGCTTTACTGACAGTGCACAGGGATGTTGATATTGACTTCAAAGAGGCAGTGAACTGTTTAAACAGTTTTGCCAGAAGATACAATTCACAAATGGTACTAATGCCGGAGAACCTAGTGCAGCAAGACTGAAAGTGAAAGCAGGGCGGTGATGTTCATAAACTACAAGGTAAAGCTTTATACCGTTAGCGATCGACAAAAAGTTGTGAATAATAATAGTATACAAAACATCTCTGCTGATAAATAAATGTTTGTGTGTGTGTGTGTTGTTGTTGTTGTGTTTTTTTAAGGGAGGTGCAGAGGATAATTTTTGTACCTCAGAGTTTGTCAGTTCAACTGTTAAAAAAGCTCAAAGTCCCAGACCATCACAAATGGCTTTTTAAAGGTTCAGATAGCACCAGATTGCACCATTTTGCATCCTTGAAAAAAAAAATTCCGGGGGAGCATGCCCCCGGACCCCCCTAGAAGGCTCGGCGCTTCGCGCCTTCGCTGAACCTGTAACCCCCCCTTCGACTTTCCCCAGGTCCGGCCCTGAAACAGTAATTGTTGTGTGTAATATGCAATAACATCAGCGCTCAGTGTTTTGCTTTTATTCATCATAGCATTCATTATTGATCACCAGAAGGTGAAGAACTACCATGTTTTCATTTATTTCAATTAATCATGTATTACAGCGAACGACGTCATTATGACAATGAAAAAGCACGCGACTTAGCCTCTGCGTCACGACTAAAGCGACCTAAGCTTTGATTGTGCGGCCTGCAAATACAAGTGGTTGTTTTCCCATTGTGGAAAAGGTGTTGATGGCGACAGCCAAGCAATGGAAAAGTGATCAATCGTTGTTTGATTTGGCCCTGGTGCTGTAGAAGGCAGAAATGCCGGCGACACGAATCGAGAATCACTCGGCAATCAGTTAACAACTTGCACTTTTTATGCCGGTTCATTCGCGCCTTTTCACTCAGACGGGGAAAGGCAGTTTAAGGGCTTTTGGTATCATGGCCCACGCCATCCAGGGAAGATGTGTATGGTGGGGAGATGAAAAAAGATTGCACGATAACGTTAAATGTCTCCGTGCATTGAGCCTGACATAATTAGGCTATATAATAACGATAGGCCGTATGGGCTAAAAACGAATCAATCATGTTTACAAATAATGAAGGCGGACGTATAAAAACAAATACAAAATTTGAGTTTAAAGGAACAGATAATATATTTTGTGATAACCACGACGATATCTACACAAGTCAGTAGCTTCTCGGATCTCTGCAGAATAAGAGCAATTATTTTACAAAATCGCTTGACTGAGATGATCTGAATGAAAGCAATGCGCCTCGTGTGTACTTTGAGAAGTCTGGTGCACAAGCATTGATTGATGATAATTGGCGTTAATCCTCAGACTCTGGGCGTTAAACAAACTTTATATTTCGCGGACCTCGACAATGAGATGTGCTTTTCTTCTGAATTTGAAATAGCATTTTGACCTTTTCATTCGTGCTGCTCGCATTGGTTTTCAAATTCTGATAATTTTCTTATTGCGGGAAAGACAGGGTATGGCAAGGCAGAATGTAAGGGGCTTAGAGTACTGAAAGATTTAAAGAAAACAAAAAGCAAGCAACATCGTTAGAACTTAGTACGCAGAAACATAGAAAATGCTGTTATTTTTCAGTTGCCCTAGCGGGTGCCTTGTAGCTCAGTTGATTGTGAGCTGGTTTCTTTTGCCTAAGGTCCAGGTTCGATTCTCGCAAGGGGCGAACTTATGTGACTTAGGTACGAGACTATTCAGGTCACTGAGGGTTTTCTCCGGGTACTACGGTTTCCTCCCTCCCTTCAGTAATGGTATTGGATGCTAAACAAATATAAAGTAAAACTTCGATTTCCTTTCCGTCTTCTAATAGAGATCTCCATGACTTTACACCACATGTTTGAGTGATAGATGTGTTTGCTGTGTGTGTATGTGAGAGAGTGGGTGAAAAATGTGAGAGTAAATGTTGGTAAAGATCACCGCGCTTTGAGCCTGATTAGTAATTTAGGAAAAGCGCGTATATAGCATCCATTATTATTATTATTATTATTATTATTATTATTATTATTATTATTATTATTATTATTGAATTGGTACTAAGACCAATAGTCCTATTTTACCCAGATCAAAGGCTCGGAACAGAAAGTGTGTTCTGGTTACGGAATATCAAAGTGAGATGTTTGATTAAACTACAGAACTTTGTTTTCGCTGGCTTTTGAAAGCCCAGTCGGACAAATTAGGCCTTTAGTCGTCGAATCGTTATTACTGCTAATTGTATTGTCATAAGTGACAGAATAAAGTGTATGCAAATAACCAACCCAAAACCACAATATAAGCACAATTACAAAGCGATTATTTAATTTTTCAATGTTGAAAATATAACAAATATTTATTGTATAAATATTGGCTGTATTGGCTGCATTCCGGGCGTTGCAATTTGTATATTTAACCTAACGTGTTCGCACGTGCTAGGATCAAGCTTTGAAATCAATCATTGAAGTGAAATCGGATACTATTGTAAATATTATCATTCATTTTCTCATGATCTTAACTATGTAAGCAATATTTGTCGTATATGACCTATGTTTTAAACTTAAGTATAAACTTGTAAATGAACCTAATGAAATCTTTCTAACGCGCATATCTATGAACGTGTCTTTGTAGTTCTTACTAGCGAGTTTTGTAATTTATTGTCTGGATGACTGACTAGGCTTACATTGCAAGAAGATCTATGCCATACATTACTACATTATCTCAGAAGACTTTGTATTGGACAGTATTTTAAAAACTGAATCAATTATACAATAATATTTATAGTACACACCAATTCTTATGTTCTATATTGCTATTCCTAAACCCTTGGCAATAACAATAGACTAAAAACGGGATCCAATTATTGATGAACTATTTGTTCTGTCGGCGTGCCATATTGTAAATGGCCAGCACGGTCAACAATTAAACAGTACCTTTATGAGTGGCCGTCTGAGTCGTGTATGACGGCGCTTCCTTGCTGCACAGTCGTATCTGGAAGCAGTCTTTATAGCCAAAAAGAGCATATCTGGTCAGTCCGCGCATTCCAGTAACAAAACCATCACTCTTTTACAATGGAAAGATCAAATATTATGCTTGATAAACAGAATCCAAATCTGTTTTGTGGAACACTTTTATTCGCCGATTGTTCGAGTCACCCCACGCACTAAAGACTCGTCCCCATTTACGCGAATAATTAAAGTTCACTGCCTACTGCTCGGCAGTAAGGAGATTAATATGTAGTTGTCAGGCCTCATTGCGAAGCACGAAGGACGACGAAGACCTGCAAATTAAATGCTAGACCATATATGATTCTTTGTGCTTATCGGAGAAAAGCCAACCTGATTCTGGTGTACTGTTTCTAGAATGCTGCACAACACCCTATCAATTCTTAAATTGTCTTCCTATTCAACATTCTAGTCATAAACGATTCTTGATTATGATTTTTATTGGCCTGATTGCCTTCTGGTACAGTCATTTACTATAGATGTGCTTTCTTATTCTTCGTAAAGTACTAAAGATACCATTTAGTTAATTATCTCAATGTACTGTCCGTTCAAGCAGTGCGTGAATTTCAGCATATCAGGATATAATGCAAGCTTACATGTGCAGATTTAATATTGACTTTGCTGTCCAATTTTGTTGGCAACTAAATTTGTAAAATGGTACTTCAGTAAGAATCTTTCAAACATTGAATAATTATAGACGTAGACCTTACATGTGATTTAATAGTTGGACGTAATGCGAACACGGTGAATCATTTGTGCATTCTGCATTGCATCGTACTGGACACGTGCTAAACTCCTTACAGTAATCCGACAAGAAAGACGGAAAATATTGACCATAAGTCACCCTTCACCTTGAGTCCAATGACAAACAAGCTTCCAGCGGTCAACACACGCCTCCGTTCGTCTCCTGTTTCTGCTGGCAGAGACGTCGGCGCCAGGTGTCCTTCAGTCACCGGACGTTAGTGACCAACAGCATTAGTCCAAACTCCTGAATGAACTGCAAACAATTCGTAAAAATAGGAAGAAAGCTTATAACACGGATTGTGGCAATGGAACTGAAAGAGACAAAAAATCGTATATATATATTTATATATCGCAAGTGAACAAGGATAATGTGTGCCACTGTGACAACAAGCTAAGATGTAAACTGATATGCACGGTGAACTAACAAGGTAGTCAATATATGTAAAGCAAGAAAGAAAGGAAGGAAAAAAAGATATAGGGACAAAGGATAAGAGAATAGGAAGACGTAAGGAAAAGGCTGAATAAAGCTGTCGAGATCTTACAGAACTCAATCTCGTCACCAACCCTCAATCTAGTCATCTTTTCACCTTCACAGCCGCCACCACCACCACCACCACTACCACATCAACTACCCTACCCGCCATCGACAATCAAGGTATCTCGGCCTTGGGTCGTTGGCCTCTGACCTGTGCAGAATTGCTGCACTCACCTGACTTTGGCCTTAAATTCAGATTCCCTGAGACGTGTGCATTTGTGGTGTTTGCCGTAGGATTTGTTTGAGTCGAGGGGGCTGGAGGTTCGGACAGCACAGGCTCTTGAGATAATGGGAGGAAAACGGGTTTCTCCCATTCTTGTGGGTCTTGAGGAACGATTAACAAACACTTTATCAGTCTTGCAACAGAGAGTCTGAAAGAGCGGCGACATTGCTGCCTTGTTGATTCAGCGCCACCAACAGGCTTTTGATAGGAATGGCAAAAGTTGGGTGTTGAGTACGATGGTGGATTTATTGGACAAAAAAGAACGTATTTATTCTGCACTTAAGGTGCACAGTTCTGCCATTGTTTGGCTGCGTCATAGCAACAACTCCTTCACTGGTGGAGTTACCACATGCATGTATGCAAAGGTAAAACAACAAATCAACCAACGTGAGACTAGGGCTATAGTAACTTTATATAGTAATAATAATAATAATAATAATAATAATAATAATAATAATAATAATAATAATACAGTAATAATAATAATAATAATAATAATAATAATAATAATAATAATAATAATAATAATAATAATAATAATATACGAATTAATGTGACGAATGTGTAATGTTAAAATTAATGTATTTCAAAGGTCCTTAAAGACGAAAAAGAAGAAGGGGAAACCGCTACGGCTGAGTGATTGCCCCTGCCCCCCTCTCTGTTCTATTTCTTACCGTCCTCCGCTCTCACCTCCTCGAACTCCCCTCGCACTCACCTACCCAACAGGTAGAGAAAATGAGCAGGTGTGGTAGTCAGGTCTTATCCTCCGTGTTTTTTAACGTGTTGTTACGTGGTGGTGATGTGACAATTGCCTTGACAGGCGACAACTTTCATCTCTCTCTTTCTCTGTCTGCGCCTAGCGTGTTCTGATCACAGGCCTTAAACACTAAATCATCTCTCAGTCAAGAAGTTGTCCTTGAGGCCTGCGAATCGTAGACCATAATAGCAGTTTTAAGCTCGGCCTTCTTATCAGAACGGGTTTGACCCGCCCAAAAGCCTGCTCTTAGCGTTGACCGAAACAAATTGAACCTAAGATACCTTAAGGCGTACATTTGCTGCAAACTTGCACACTCTAAACGATCATTCAAACATGTGGGATCGTGTCTGTTGGATTTCATCCCTGTGATGTAATTTCACTGTCAACGACATTGTCCTCTTGGCTTTTTCCCCTGAGGCACCTGTCTTTTTACCTGTGCAAGGAGAAAGAGAGGGGGAAGGGTTAAGATAAAAGACAACATCAAAGAGCCTCACCTGTCATCCGCTTGTCACAATTGCTGATGCTTGCTTCGCCCAAGCCACTCTGTATAATTAATTAGCGATATGCTGTAATTAAATTGACGGCTCTCCGGCCACTTCAACTCCGAGTATCTCGTGCTTTGCTGATCGACATTCAAGGCTAAAGCAAAGGGTTGAAATTCCCATACCTGCGTCCCCCACCCCTACTTTCAACCCCACCCATAACCCTACCCGTAAGCTAATAATACTATTATATATTATGTTCAAACTCTCATAATGAATGGAAATTTATCTCAATTGTATATATGCATAATATGAATTGTTCTGTGAACCAAATGAAATGAACTGTACATTTGTTTTGTGGTTTTGTGGGTGTATGTGCGTTAGTAGTAAGAAAGAACTAGAAAGGATTGTGTGTGATAATGTTTTTACGTATTTTAATAGCTTTATTTTCTGTTCTTCTTTTATTATTGGTTGAGACGCAGTGTGCTGTATGAATTCTCCATCGTGGGTAATACAGATCGGTTGACTTGACTTTACTTAAAATCCACAAGCTAATTAAATCGTTGTTTTCGATGGACTTAAGACCCAGAATACTTGATTATACCAACTGATCTTTATTTCATTTGCGTCGTCAGACTTCCATGCTGACACCATGATTGTGTTAATTTCTGCTTGTGGTTGTAGGAAACTCTTAGTGTCCATTTAAGGAGGCAATGATAAGAGCAGTAATTGTATAATTGAAGTTTATGTTATTAGTGATGATGAATACTTATTTGTTTATTGCAAGTAACTCCAAACTATATTCAAGATTTAATCCCATTACTCGCCTCTTTTGGGGTGTGGAGGATACAAATGATAAGAAAATCACATTAACATTGCTAACATTCCAACTTTAACATTCAACACAATAACGTTCTGCCAATATTTTTAATCTTATTGGTGTACGCCCTTTCCTAATTTTATAAATTTACTCAAATTTAGGAACACCTGCTATTATTACTTTTACTGCAGCCAAATGCTGGGAAGGTTTATATCAAAGGAAAGAGTACAATCAGTTCTGCTTGTTTTAAAGGTATAATTTTAAATCTGACTGTATTAAATCAAAAAGAGAATGCTCACTGCTTAACACTAACAAGAACGAAATTCACAATCTCCGGTTAACTGGTCTCAAATAGCCGTCGCGAGGACTACAATGTTTTTGCCTTGTTATGTAAATTTAATATTCTGTGTCTCGTTACAAACCGTGTAGTAAGATATTCTTTTATTGTGACAGCAACGTCGTAAAACCTGACTCGCTTTTCTTGCTCTCCCTTGTTCCGTCTCGAGAACTCGTCCTTTTGCGTTCTGTTGATTCGTTTGACGTTGTTGCTTGCGTCTTTTTTTTCCTTTTTCCTTTTTCTGTCCAGCGTTTAACTCGCTATCTTGTTCTTTATCGTATGTCCTTTCCTTTTGACGTTGTTACTTACGTATTTAGAAGTGAAATAAAGATATACAACAACAGAGGTAGGGCCGACGCTGATCAGCCTTTTCAACGGAGGCGATTCCCCGCTGCCCACATCCAAAATAAGCGTTTTAGCTGCGTGCACGCGTTGAAGAAGCTGATTATCATTGCTAGTCTTATTTTATTTCAATTGAAAACTCTCATTACTCCTTCGGCGATGTCGATGCCTGTATTCGACCCCCACTTCTTCAGACGTTAAGTACGGCTGAGTTTGGATAATATAAAGAAAGAGATTTCTCTTATATAGCGCACTTACAAGCTCAGAGAGCTACGCACAATACAGGCGCCAGTATTAGGATGTGAGATAAGTATGGCTTATGCGCGTATACTTTAGTATAATAATATCTAAAATAGGCCTACATACACAAGCAAACGCGCGGCTCACAGAGAGAGAGAGAGAGAGAGAGAGAGAGAGGGAGAGAGAGAGAGAGAGAGAGAGTGAGTTTTGGATGGGCGGGAAACTCCCTGTTTTGAAAGGATTTTATATTCTTTTATTGTGACATACGTTATATATATATAGAATGTACTGTATATTCTCGTTCAGCTGTGGTCTTGGTGTTGACAACAGCAAAAATTTTGTTTTGATAATTTTGGTCTCATTCCTCGTGTGTTTGGTGTGTGGGTGTATGTGTGTTGGTGTGTGTGTGTGTGTGCGTGTGTACATCCTGTAGACATTCTCGCCCCGCTTTTCACGTTGTCAAAAACAAACGTTCTCTTATATATAATTGTCTGATTACTCGCTGCACTTCGTAAATTAATAGTAGGCTAATACTGGCCTCTCTCTCTTGAAATTAATCGGAACAGAACGCTATTTTTCCATTGTGTTACGATGGATTGGCTACAATTTCGTCCCATCCTTTATATAAAAAGGAGTTATTGACGCTGAATTTATTTTCAAATATGTATTCGGCAAGTGATATAATTAATTGATAAAATTAATGTAAAGCATCCTTTTGATTTAAAGTCCTGGGTACTTTTCTTCCCCATATAGCAACTTAGCTTTCTTTGAAGGACGTTTGAAAATAGCTGATATTATTTATTTTAAAATGTCACTTTTTCCACGTCGAATCGTTCGTACCTGTACGTCTTTTATCATTATTACAGGAATTACTTTTATTTCCACAGTCTATAATTCTCTTTAACTCGAGGGGCCGGGTAGCTCATTTGGTAAGAGCGTCTTGCTAGTAACCGAAAGGTCGCTGGTTCGAATCCCGGATTGGTCAGCGTGTGATCATATTATTTTCCGCTTTACCAACAACTGGCCCGCTGGTGTCAGTATAAATCGGTCCAGTAGTCACCTATATGTGAAAGTGTCGTGTGACTATAATCTACAAACAACATCTTTAACTCAGCACTCTATTATTCTAGCTTATAATCAGCGTGGGAAAAGTACGTAATAATGTGTTGTGTCTGAAAATACATTTTGGTTAAAATTGTGGAATAAATTACACAGCAAATAGTTATCACCGTTTTTAACTAGAGACACAGGTACGAAGGGTTTGTTACACAATAACCCTCAAACCTGCGACACAGTTGCAGCTCTTGAACAAACTCCGTGCTAACTCTTCACACAAACCGCCACCTATCATCTTGGCGCAAAGCTAGGATTGAAATGACAGTTGTTTCCCTTTCCTGCACAACTTCCGAGCGTTTCGCGAATGTTTGAATGTTTACGTTTTGCTGAGTTCTACAATCTTATCAGTACGTGTTTGAAAGGGAAATCTGACACAGACTGTGTGTGAAAAGTCAAGGACCGGGCCATTAAGCAGGGTTATTTGTGAGCAAATCAAAAATCAAGTGCCAAGTTTATCAAACTTGTGCATTCCGCTCCTGATTGAAAGTGGACAAATGAAACAACGCATTTAGAAAAACGTTTCTTTTCCAACGCACTACATTAAATAGATATGTTTTAACTTCATTATTAAAATGCACTGTATCTTCATTAGACAGTGTACATGTACATAATTGTGCAGTGGGAACTAGTATATTCATACACAAATCTCTCCCTATTTATTCCGTGTCCGAGAGAAAAAAATGACGTCTTGCCAAAATGATTACACAGATAACCTATTCATTATATCTTGCTCTCGCAGAAGGCGAAAGTTGCTTCCCTTTCACGGAAGTGGTCGTTTGGTCCGTTCATTATGTCACCCATCGAAGTCTTTCTCTTCTTCAACGTCAAACAACAATGGTCGCGCATGTTTTGCAGCTGGAAGCGAGAAAACCCAAATCGTCTTGGGAACTGAGACAGGCTAAAACTAAAAAGAAAAAAAAAAGAAAGGAAAAGAAATAAGAGAATTAGTGAAGAAGATTTCCGGTGGGAGGGTGTGTTTGGGTCTATTGTAATCAGACCGAACTGAAACAGCGAGGCTTTAATTTGTATTGTTAAGGGGTGGGAGTGGAGGTGGGGTTTGAAGAGCTATAGAGGGAATAAGAAAAGAGGTAGTAAGGGAGGTGTATTGAGAAGAAGGGAGTCGGGTCCATACACAGAGTATTAGAGATCGCCCACAGGGCGTAAGCCTACACATTTAAGGAGATTTTGCAAGTGCTGATTCTCTGAGTGAAAGAAATGGAAGTAGGGTTGATGAAGAGGGTGAAGGGCAACTGATGCGAGATCTGTGAGCGAAGAGAGAAATGAAGTCGGCGCAAGTTGAGAGAGGACACAAAATGGAAACGTAAAAGCTGGTAATTAAAGAAAAAGCAATTACTTGGGGATAATGGCGGTCCCTCTGATGCCAAATGGCGCAGCAAATGTGTCTTGGCAGAACCTCAGATCGCCTTGTGCTGTTTTCTTGGATCTGGAGGATTCCTTTTTTTTTTCTTTTGCCGCATCAATTCCTTTTAAAAAACAAACTAAAACGTTACGATAGTGGCATTTGTGTGTGTGCTTTAGGGATGGTTTGGTTTTGTATTGTTTGTTTAATCATTGTTGTGTAGTGTCTTTGTTAAAGGTCGACGTACAGTTTCGTTTGTTTGTATGTTTGTATGTAGATTATAGTCACACGACACTTTCGCATATAGGTGACTACTGGACCGATTTATACTGACACCAGCGGGCCAGTTGTTGGTAAAGGGGAAAATAATATGATCACACATTGACCAATCCGGGATTCGAACCAGCGACCTTTCGGTTACTAGCAAGACGCTCTTACCAACTGAGCTGCCCGGCCCCACTACAGTTTCGTATTTTAAAACAGGCCTTTTAAAGGTATACCAGCTTGGTTTTAGGTGTCAAATGTGTTATGGTTTTTCATTCGACAACACGGTTTCGGTCCTCTGAGTAATTTCGTCGTGCATTCACAGTTCAATCTTTTTTGCTTAGTACATCAAATAAGAGCAAGGCTTTCTAAATTCTGTTAAAAAAATCAACAGTTTATTAGACAGTTTCAAACGCGGGATTTTATTACGTATGCTTGCATAAGCTTCTACGCCTGTTCAGCATTCAAGACTATTTTGTTTGTTAAGCCTGCGAACGAATAAACTGGCATCAAAGCTTGAAGTGCGTGAATCAGCTGTTGTGACAGCCGTAGCGACTTTGCTTCCATTGTAACAGAAACCGCATTGTAAATTGTGTGAAGGGGACAAGGTATCAATATCGCCACGCTTGCTTTCGTCATTGCTGCGCAAATCACGTCTCCTGCGACAAAAGGATACGGGAGAAGCTAGTGCCAGAGATTTGTTGCCGCGAGTTCCTGCCTTTTCTTTTAACGAAAAGGAAAAGTCGTGCAAGGGAAAGGAAGGAGACAAAAAAATGGTGGAACTAATCCCCGGGATTTGTTTCCTGATGTTCCTGTTATTCCCACAAAGCAGGGAGGGTTGGAGTAACCAAATCCGCGAGGGCAAAGTTCAGCGGCGGAAAGAGGCAGGGAGTGAGAGGGTGGCGGATGCAGACGACAAGGGACAAGTTAATTAATATGCGACGGGCGCAGTGCCTCTTTGCCACTTTTTTGTCTGTCGTGGCCAATTGCAGTTTGGGTGTGGGACACTCGACACTAACCCCAGCCCACGCCGATGCTTCGACCTCACGGATCAAAAAGCTATAGAGAAAACAGGTTAGAAGGTCCATATTGTCCCTGGTTTGTAAAATTGTAAATTCGTGAAACCGTTAGGCTGCAAAAAATACGTCTAATAATGTTAACCCCGTCTTCACTATTCACAAACGAGCAGAAGTACATGCACTGCGGTCATAGTCAAGTCAAAAGAATCTTTATTCACACACATACATACAGATATAATACACACTCACACACGCACACACAAACAGAGTGAAAATGTGGGGTGTCGCTTATAATGCACAAATAGCCATATGCACGCACACACGCACACACACACACACACATTATGCAAGCTCACAGCTTGATAAAGAATATGTATATACATGCAAGAGCAGTGACAGCTACACATAATGAAAATAGACATTTACATTAATACAAAAACAATACTTAAAATTTGCATACGAAAAAATACTGGTAATAAATTAAAGTAATGAAAGAATAAATTATTTTGTATAAATATACTTAGTTATGTTTTCCAGATAGGGACCTTTTTTCACCATCTTTTGTTTTTCTCAGGCACTTCGATGTCAGCCGTATAGCATTTTCTCAAAACCCAACGAAGGGCTTTTCGGAATCAGCGGCAGTGACTCTTCCACAGTCTGTTCGCCACCACCAGATGTGGTCTCCCTTGTTTGAACCAGTCTATAGAGGGCGTTGTAGTTGAGAACCAAGTGGCGCAACCAAATGGTCATCAATTTGTTTCGCTTTTGAGCAAAGAATGGAGTTTTTATGCGTAGCAAGTGCGTGAAAAATTGATTTGCGAAACCGCGAAATTTTGTTTCAATGTAGTCACCATATTATTTTTCTTTATTGCCCGGAGACTCATGAAAATTGAATGTATTCATTTGGGAATTGCGGGATACGGGTTAGTGGTGGTGGTGGTGGTGTGTATGTGTGTGTGGGTGTGTGTGTGTGTGTATGTGTTTGTGTTGAGAGTGTAGGGAAAGGGAGGGAGGGAGGGGGGGGAAGTAGGAGAATCTTATACGTTCCACATATTTATTTAAAAAGAAAAAGCAAACAAAAACTACTGCAAAACCACTTTTTCTTGGTAACTAATAATTGTAGAAATGGTATAATGGGAAACAAAGGTACAAAGAATGAGAAACAGAGTGAGAGCATCAGTCAAACTGTACGAGATAATTGCTAATGCTATATATATTAAGTGGGCAGATTGAAAATGGGCGAGAGGTGAAAAACATTGTGGATAAACGTTAAAAGGTTTGAGGTGGACTGTATAAATAAGTTGCGGAGAATAGCGTAATTGTGACGGTTTTAGAAACAATAAAAATACACCACCATACCCTCAGAACCCAATCTCGTTTACGTCAATGGTGTCTCCTGGTTTTAAAAAAAAATCATTTTGTAATCACAGGTTCTGATGTTATTTTTGTATTAATGAAAACGCCTCTGTCAAATTAGTCAGTTATCTTCATTCGAACGAATCAAATTTAACATCAAATATTCTTTGGCGCAAGCAAATAATGAAATCAGTGTTTACTGATGAGACAAGTTATCATTTTATTATTATTTTAGTGACTTAGCCTATATTTTTGTCAGAAGAAATAACAGAGTGGAGTTTGGGGGGGACCCTTTTCCCGATGCAGTTTTAATTGCAATATAGAAAAGGAAAAATGGATGGAAGATGGGGAGGGTGCAGAAGGGCGATAAAAGGGAAAAAATGGGAGGGTAGAAATGGAGAGATTTCTAAATTTACTATAATTTAAAAAAACAGATATCTAGTTTAATTGTAGAAAGAACTACGGGGAGTGAGAGAAGGGAAAGGGAGAAAGTGGGTTTTGTGTGTGGAGTCGTGGGCGCGTGAGGGGAAGAGTGAGGGAGCAGGGAGGAGCGGTGTTGGAATCGGCGTCGGACTGTCTCTGTCTGAATGCGTAATCTGTGAGCAAACAAGAAAAATTAACCTTTTTATCACGCCTTGAGCGTTTTAATAAACCCTCAGCACCAGGGGGAAAGAACCCGCCTCCCCGTTGTCTGGTCTTGTTTCTCAGTTCTACTGTGAGAGATATCACCGCACACGGTGCGAGTACAGTCTGATTTGGGTTCGGTTTGTTCCGTTGCTTATTTGTTAAGTTCTTTTCGTGAACATGGTATCAGAACTAACACATTTTTGAAAATCTAGAAAAATGGTGGTTGTGATGGTTTCTCTAGGTTATTAGTTATAGGCTATGGGGAGTATAAGGAGAAGGAAGATGGGTAGGGAACAACATTGTTGTTTTTTTTAATGATATTATCTGTTTTGATATAAATTTTACATCAAAGCTGAGGTTCTTTAAGGAAAAAAATGCCTTCAAATTTAAACTAGAATCACTGACATGAAAAAAAAACGAAACAAACATCATCGACAGAGAAGATAAATAATTTAGAGTCAACACACGCATCTCCCAGGTACAAGAGAAACGATGTCGAAACGAACAACAAAGCAACCATGTGCATTAAGGAAATGTAGCTTAGAAAGGAGTTGGTGCAGTCAAAGGTGGGGCGGAACTGAGCTTTTAAAAAAAAGTTGCAAAGAATTTTATTAGAGTTGAGAAGAAGCTTTTAGAGACGTGAATGAGAAATAAATGGCCGACAATATCACCTCCGATCCGCATTGTTCGGCTGCTCCCCTGTGCCGGGTTCTGTTGGAATGAATTTTATTTCAATCCCCTGTGCTTGTTTGTCCAGAGATTATTGACTTTTCGCTTTTCTTCCCGGGAGGTATTTGCTCGCGCTGCCAACGCTGATCGCTTTTAATAGACTGTGACGACGACCGTACCTGCCTTTCTTATAAATAGGGTTTTGATACGAGGGAGAGAGTCCAGTTATTGTTTTAAAAACTGATGAAATTAGATTGTGGAACATTATTATTTTTTGTGGATTCTTCTTCTTCTTGTTGTTCTTTTCTTCTTTCTCTTCCTCCTCCTACTATTGCTACTACTCGATAAAAACAACAACAACGACACTACTACTACTACTACTACTACTACTACTACTACTACTACTACTACTACTACTACTACTACTGCTGCTGCTGCTGTTATTGCTACTACTATTACAAAGATCTGTTCACATAATTATTAACAATATACACACTCCGGTCAGTTCTACAGTTGTCTAGCGTCTGCTTTTTATGCCAAAATGTTTTGCAATTTGTACGAATTTTAATAACAATGGTTTTGTTTTCTTTTCTTTTGTTGCATGTGCGTCTCGCTGTCCTCAACGGATCAGGTACGTACCAATTCCACATTATTTCATTAGTTTTAACTCAAATTTGAAACTCAAAATTGTCTCTTCATTCACCACTACCCTCTCAATTTCCACACATCCTCTCTCTGCCTACTGATTTGCCTCAAAAGCAATAATAAAGTATTCTGATATGGTAAACATGCCTGACAAACATTTGAACTGAAGGCATCAGCAGTAGTGTAGTGTTGTTTGTTTGTTTGTTTGTAGATTATAGTCACACGACACGTTCGCATATAGGTGACTACTGGACCGATTTATACTGACACCAGCGGGCCAGTTGTTGGTAAAGGGGAAAATAATATGATCACACGTTGACCAATCCGGGATTCGAACCAGCGACCTTTCGGTTACTAGCAAGACGCTCTTACCAACTGAGCTACCCGGCCCCACTAGTGTAGTGTTGGTGTTAGAAAATTTGGATATTTAAGAATGCAAGCTTAAAAATAGGCGGTACGCGGTGTATGTTAAATTTACTCCAGATCAGATTATTCAATAGTTATTTCTCAAAACCACACCTTTCATTCGACCGCCTCCTTTCTCTCTCTCTCTCTTTCTCTCTCTCTCTCTCTCTCTCTCTCTGTTCTCTCTGCCTGTGAGGGTTTAGAAGCAATTATCTGAGGACGGCGGGACTCACCAAGGGTCATGGCCTGCGCCGGGTCGCGACCACGAATAGCCTTTGACCTCGTGGAATTGGACAGGTATGGATAGGTGACAGCGGCGCTGTTTTACCACAGGTAAACACTAACACCCAAGTAGATTTACCACTCTGCTACACGCGCACACTGTAAAGGCTTTCATTCAGCTGTTTCACGCAAATGGACCCTAGCAGAAAAGACACGATGGACCCAGATAAAAAGCCTTGTACACACAGTGTACTGTGCGATTCTCATTCAGGCAAGTAGCGTCGTCTTTCTGTTAATATAAGGCCCACATTGGAATTGGACAGTACTGGAGGCGCATTTGGTATGACAAGAGGGAAATAGAAATAGATGGGGGTGTAGAAGAGAGGTATGTTGATAATGATCAGCAGTGTAGGGTAGATTTCGATTAGTGAGTAGTGAAGCGGGTACTAACGCGTTAACGTAGGAGGAAGAGAGAGAGAGAGAGAGAGAGAGAGAGAGAGAGAGAGAGAGAGAGAGAGAGAGAGAAAGAGAGAGAGAGAGAGAGAGAGTGTCCGCAGAAGACACCCGTTCACCTGCTATTAGTAATATATTGCTATCTTTTTCCCTCCTCTCCAGCAGACACGGCCCACCTTATCTCCCATCATCTACCATACATCTTCTTGATTGAGGTATATGTAATTCTGTTTGGCATCTGAGAGAACAATGGAGAAGGGAAAGAAAGGGACTGAGGCGACGAGGGTGGGGGAGCACATCGTAGAAGGCGGAAGTTGGGGGGGGGGGAGAGAGTATAAGAAATTAAGTGTGGATTGATGGGGTAGGAGGCGTGCGGCAACGCGGCCGGGGTAAGCTTGGGGTTGAAGTTCGAGGACACTTAGGTGAAAAGAGAGCATATATAAAACAGACAAAGGTATTCGTTTTCAGGTAGATGTGCGGTGGTGATAACATTCGTATCTCGGCGAGTGCGAAGTGTGACAATATCACGCGAAGTGAATGTTTTTCAGTAGGAAAGATTACAGATAATTCATACAACCCCTCTTTTTACATATAATACTGCGTCTTTTTTTGTGTGAAATATAATACTGTCTTAACTGTTTGTTATGAACCGACTTTTGCCGTCTCTTTTTATGAATCGTTCTTCATTTCCATGAAGCAGCACGTGGACATATTGTACATTATGTGATATTCCAAAACTACTAAAATGAAGAACAATACTGGATAAAGTAAGAAACAATTTGCAAAGGCAAAAAGTATTTCCACGGCGATAGAAAACCTTTCTTTTATAACGATTACAGAACTACTAAAAAAAAGTTTCAAGTGAGTTTCAGTAAGTCGAGATGGAACAAGGAAATTGAGGTAATCGGTTTAACAAGAATAAGATTAGGTATTACAAGAATTTAGTATGGAATGCAAAGATAGAGACAAAGAAGGTAAATAATCGATGAGAAAGGAATGCGGACTGATTGTTTTTCCTCCTGATTACACCACACTTGGAGGCACGGGACACCGGCTGAGCTAACTGGGGGTTGAGTTTTTTAGTGCCCCGCCGCGTTTAACTGGTGACCAGGGCAGGGCGAGAAAGTTGTTGTGAGAAAGCTACAGTTGTGGACTCACCGAGCCACAGTAAATTTGTCACCCCGCTCTAAGCCCCAAAGCCGGTAAATTTGTCGTCGGGAGCTTTGCGGCGAGGCCATTACCGATTTGCCTCTGGAGTCGAGCGGGCCGGCAAAAGGCAAAGGGAGAAACAGATCCTCGGTTTGATCCCCGACTCAACGATTCTGCTGCAGTCACTCACCATCAGTGCCCGTGGACTCTGCCAAGCCTTTAGGAACGTCCGGGGATTTCATTCTGCCCTCTTAAATGCGCACAACACGCGCCGCAGCAGCAACAGAAACACTAACAGTAACCTAGTTCCTTAATATAATGTCTTCAGCAGATTAACTCTGGTCGTAGTACCTACTTGATTCTCGCTGACGTTTTTATTTGTAATAATGAACGACGAAAGATAAGGTTTGTTCATACAGTATCCATGTTCTTTACATGGTAATCAAGGGTTGATCGTTGTCTTTAAATGTACAGGCTTAGAACCGAAAAGAACGACAACAAAACCTGTGGACATTTGCAAAACAGATAAGCACAGCCATACAGATTATCTCTATTAATTATCACTGCTGTTTTTGTTTTAACATTTATTTATTTCATCGAACTTATATAGCGCTTTTCCAGTTCAAGAACTCCTTAAGGCGCGGGCCGATACTGGATCTAACTCCAGGCGCTCGAGGTCCATTTCAAAGCAAAAACTTCTCTGTCCATTTCCGTCAGTCCCACAAAAAAGCAGTGGAACAATCAACGTGTGTTACATCTCGCTCTCTGTGTGCATCTTTCTCTTTGTCTTTCTTCTTTCTCGATTTTCCTGGTGCGATTTACGAGACCGTAAATATTGGTTGCGTTTCTCTGTGCCGGTCGTGTATCTTTTCTGCCTTTTAATTTTCTCGTTTGTAATGCGCGCAGGCCAGTTCGTTCCCACAGGTTTCTTCTTGTGTCAATTCCGCCTTGTTTGTCTCTCACTCAGTGTTTGGCTCCGTCTTTGTCTTTTTGCTCAGTGAGTCAGTTTAACGACAAGTTTGTTTGTGGACACCGTTACTGATCAAAGGCATGTTTAAAAAAAAAAGACTGGAATAGACATAGTCGTTTGTTTGCCAATTTACTTTGAACGGAAAAATAATATTAATCTTAATGATGATGATGAGGGTGGGTGATGATGATGATGATGATGATGATGATGATGATTGATGATTGATGATGATGATGATGATGATGATGATGATGATGATGATGATGATGATGATGATGATGATGATGATGATGATGATGATGATGATGATGATGATGCAGTCTTGTTTAACGCCTTCGTCATGTGTCAACAGTCCAGTCGTGCTTACTATTCATACAGTGGTGGAAGAAGGTGGGGGGGGAGAGGAGGGAGAGCAACTGAACAAAGTTGAATGTAACAACCGTTTATTCTTGTCTGCAACTCAGACATAATCATTAACTAATAAAATATATTTATATCTTAATTCCCAAACATTTCCGCAATTTTTGCCTGCGGTGTTTCCTTATCAATTACACAAACTTCAGTTTTCAGCTTCCCAGCATTGCCAGGTGCACGTGCGCTCTCTTTCTTGCCATGTCATTGCTGTCTAGCGCAGTTATCCTTCCTCATACATAGCGGGTTTGCTTCCTCAGCGTCAGTGCGCGCAGCAGGCTCCCTTCACACATTTCGGAGGTTCCTTGCAGGGAACTTTTTTCCCCCTCCTTTTCCCTGATTTGTTATCAATGCGCCGTGTAGCTCTGATAACGTTCTTCAGTCACGTGATTTGATTTGCTTCACTTTTGAGGTAGCTTCATGAAAAGAATTGAAGAAAATGATGATGATGATGATGATGATGATGATGATGATGATGATGATGATGATGATGATGATGATGATGATGATGATGACATCGAAGACGACGGAGATGATGATGGTGAAAAATAGAGCAGGTTCCCATTTACGAATAGCAGGTTCACGCTCAATGTGCGTAGAAGTTTCAAAATAAAGGTTGAAATGCAAACCAGAACCTTTTATGAACTGTCTAGCTCGTGTCGCTTATCTTTAAATATCAATCTTAATTCAACGCTGAAATATTTTAGATGTTTGGAAGATAGGGGTTCCTAATGTCGCACCTCATAGGACTGATATACTATTGACTACTGCAGGAGATCCTTTTTCTTGTTCATTGTCATGCATTTATGCTCCATTGCGCTTTTGCTGTTTTTTTCGCATTCTATTTTGTTGACATAATTTTTGCATTCTGTTTCCTTGAAATAATTTGAATAGTTGGCAATATAATGTACCTGTCGTACATCATAGTTTATAAATAGGGCTATTTAGGGGGGGGGAGGGGGATATTTCCTACTCACTGTCATGTGGGCTTCATAATATTCTGTGCTTTTGGGTTTTGTTGCACTTTTGTAAGTTTGCGTTTGCTCTTCACCCATTGCATTGTGTTGGGTCTAAGTGAGGAAATTCTATCTAATATTTCTTCAAAATGGATCTCAAGAGTTAACACCCTCTGTCGTTGATCACATCGCCTTGTTTTCTTGTAATATTTTTGTCTGCTTTGAACTTGAGTTGAACTTGGCTGAACTGCCTCTTTTTAATCCAGCAAGCATTCTTTATGCCTTTAAATAAGGCACTGTTGTCAAATAGGGCCTAGTTGTTTTCATCCTTGACTGCAGAGTTTGAAACATCACTTACGCCCAAACTTTTGTATTTGTTCATTGTCTGTGCAACCCAGCATTTATGCCTTAAATAACAAACTAGTATTATGTAGTTCGTGTTATTATTAACTGCAGGGGTTTAGATTCATTGTAATCCAGCTAAGGTTTGTGTGCCTTTAAATAACAGCCTGTTGTCTAATTCGGTTGTTCTCATTTAAGTGGCTAGAGTCTAAACCCATCACTTACGTCTGTCCCTTTGTTTGAATTCATTTTGATTTGGCGCTTTTCTTTACAAAAAAACAGACTGATGTTTTCCTCATGAAAAACCAGGTTGATTGTCTTTACATTTTTCCGTTTTTGATTTGAAAGGATTTATCATCTTTTCAGGAAATATAATTATTATACAATACATATCTGGTGACTATTACTAAATAGAAATCTTAACTTCATGTTTCAAACATTCAGTCTTAGAACCTTAAGAAGGTCACGTCTTTTTTTCCTTGTCTTTCTTTCTTTCTTTCTTTCTTTTTTTTTTTTGGGGGGGGCGGGGGGGGGGGGAGAGGGAGAGAAGGAGGAGAGGGGCTTGGATTATTACGTTTATCATACTTTTGATGTCTAGTATCTGCAGTACAGAAACCTTTAACTTTATAACCCACCCCTTTTAATACTCCACACAAACAGGGGAGGGCATAATATTCGTCATAATTTTAGGTTGTTAAGTCAAAGGACAAGAGAAACAGAAACGTTTTGCCGTTGGTGCGTTTTGTATCGTTGGCTTTTTATGTTCATCATTATTTACACGGAGACAAACAGCCAGACAGTCAGAGCTGCCGAGAACAGAAGAGACGGGTAGCTATAGAGTGTGTATCCCACGCGCGAGCGCTGACTCGCTTGTCATTGAGCTTATCTGTCTGGGTGGGTATTCAGGTGGACTGATAGACGTTGGGGCAATTATAGTTATTGTGACAAGAAATTTGATCCGAGCAGTTTAGTTTGGCAAACCCGTCCCGCGAAGTCCCAAGCCATCATTGCTGCACAATAGCTACGCAGAGGGTGGCCCCGCATATGTCATTTTTCAACCCTGGCCTTGTAACTCAGACTCGGATTTTTTTTTTCGTTTCCCCCTACCTGTATTTCCTTAACATGTGCGTTTTTTATTATCTTAAATGTACGTATGGTTATGTGGATGCGTGCCTGTTATTGCGCGCACCTGTCATTACCTTTTGTGATTATTTCGAATGGTAATGTGAATACAGACCTGTTATTGCACACACCTGTCATTATCTTTTATTTGGTGTTTCTCACAATGACATCCTAAATGTCATTTGCCTTTTTAAAACCACTGCACCGCTATTATTTCTATGGTATGTCAGAACGATTGAGCGCAATGTGTTTCTTTTCATAACTTTTTATAAATTTGGGTATAGGTATAGGTGTGCATTCTCTCCCTCCCTCCCTCTCTCTCTCTCTCTCTCTCTCTCTCTCTCTCTCTCGCACTCACTGCATTTGCCAGATTCAGACTAAGGATGTCTCCTTTCAATGGACATATACATCGGTACTCTCAGAATGACAGTAGATCGTGTCCATTTTGTCTTGGTATTGAAGATGAAGTGCATTTTGTCTTCGATTGCCCAGTTTATACTGATATCAGACAAAGTTACGTTCAACAGACTGCTAATATAGAAAATATGCTGTGGTAGGCAATTTGCTAACAAGTCCAGAAGAGCCAGAAATGGTTAGAATTGCGAAATTGTTGTTCTTGGCGTGGCAGGCCAGGCAGTCACGGATAATAACCAGAGTTTGATTATGAGGACTTGAGGTTATTATTACTTCAGATTACAACATATTGTAACGTGTACATGACTTTATTAACAAAACCAGAACTAATAAATGTGACATTTCCATACGGTGCGCAGAAACATTTTTAATAAGTCAGTTTTGTATACCGCGAATTCAGGCTGACGGGAAAGCTACGTAGCATCTCCGTCTCCATGCCCCCCTCCTCCCCTCTTTCCCCCTACCCCCCTCCAAAAAAAAATATAAAAAGATGGTACATTAGCATGTCCTCAATATAAAACCAGCGTGGTCTGAAACTCGAGACTTGGAAATTAGAAATCAAGGGTTTGTGAAAAGAAAGATTATAGAAAAGAAAGTTTAAAACGTCGCTGCAATATGACTAAGTGCCCCCCTGTGAACTTTGCCACCGGAATCGAATTTCTTTCTGTTCACAAAGAGACCTATTTGAAACAGAATAGCGCCTGTCAGATTCCACGTCTGACTGTACCATTGTCAAAAGGGCGCACATTTTTCGTCTGTTTGTGGGTGAACAAAACCCAAAATTATGCACGGTAGATCAGTCAGTGTCAGTAACGTAAGATTGCATAAATATTGCATTACATTCTTATTTTAATGTGTTTTGTTTAAAGTCGTTCCACACCTATATCAGTTTTCTCTGTAAATTTTGTCTCTGCTGCCTTAACTTAATGCTGAGTTTGTCCCCATTGTTTGTTAGATGTTGCGACTATTGACATACGTTTTCTTCGCAGTTCAGTTCAATTCAGTTAATTTTTTTAGACATTTTATTATTTGTAATTTATTAATCTATTCCATAATTATTGCATCTATGACCCCGACGGTGATCATTCTAGAATATATGATTTTAGTGGTCATTATACACCATTTGCCATTGTTCTTGTTTGCTTCTATTCGATGGCATCATCATCATTATCATCATCAACATCATCATCAACATAATCATCATTATCATCATCATCATCATGAATAACAACAGCAAAAATAACAATAAACGAAATAAAGAAAGGAACAAAGAAAAGAAACAGGAACTGAATGAAAGAAGTGTCTAAACGGCCCAAAAGAAAGAACCTAAAGAAAGAAAGATAAAAACAGTCACGCAGAAATAGTCTAGAAAAGAAAAGACAGGATTATGCGGAACGAAACGACTAAAAAGTAAAAAGCAAACGAAAAGGACAGAAGAAAAAAGAGATTGGCGAGACTTTCCGGATGATTTTGGTATGTAGATACGCGCTGAACCTGAACCATATAACTTGTTTCGGTAAGTCGGCATTCTGAAGTCGTGTTTTAAAGGTTTTAACTCAACTCTTACAGGCAATGAAAAGGGGGACTTTAGGAGGGCGAGCGGTGTAAGATTTCTCGAGAACAGACAAGCACAGATGAACTGATATTATGAAGTTGTGTCTTTTGTGGAACATGAAGTGATATAATAAAAACTAAGTCTGTTTTGTAAAGAAAGAAATGGGACCTGAGATCTAACGATTCTGATTCGGTGTGCCACCCACTAGTACTGAGACAACACAAAATGCCATTTAAGTTTTAAAATATATAAAAATAAATTAAAAAAAACATCGCTAAAGCCTTGGCGCAAATCTATGCAACCGTAGAAGTAACATTTAGAGAATTTCTTGAGAACTTTAGCAGGTACTTGATATTTAACGTACCCTGTATTGTTTAATGGGCGTTTTAATGGGAATTCCCTGACGAGGGTAATGTGCGAATTGTCCTGAAATACAATCTGTCTCTTTTCTTCAATTTATTTCAGTTTAATCTTAACTTCTGTTGATGTTCTGATGTTTTTCTACGTCTGTATGACACATAGAAGAAGGTAAAACTGTAAACGTATAACATACTACATCGGTATGCTGTTTATTTTTAATTTCAAAGAGAGAGAGAGAGAGAGAGAGGGAGAGAGAGAGAGAGAGAGAGAGAGAGAGAGAGAGACTAGGAGGTGGTGGCTGTTGATGATGACGATGATGATGATGATGATGACGATGATGCTGATGATGATGATGATGATGATGATGATGATGATGATGATGATGATGATGATGATGATGACGATGATGACGATGATGACGATGATGATGCGATCATTCTTGAAGTATGTTGAAGAAACAGAGCCTATGTGAGAGAATCTAAATTCTTAGAAAGAAATAACGAATTCAAAATGCTTATCAATTGTATTTATTAACCAAAATACATGTATAATACTTTTAACCACTATGTTCATTCCGTTCCGTTTGTTCTAGAATACAGAATTAGATTATTAAAACACAATTATCGTAAGAAATAGGTTATACCTTAAGGTAAAATTCTTTCTGGTTTGCTCTTTGTTATTTGTATGACATATATAAAGACTTGCGTCAGAAACTGAATGCAATTAACTTAAATGTTTTGCGATATATAATAGCAATGAATCATTGCAGTAAACCGCGATATCAGATTACTTGGTTTCTGTCACATACTTGTTAAATCGGGCTTTGTCCCCTACTAGTGTTTGCCCGCAGAGACATACGGTTATATGTTTTTTATTGGTGTCTTTTAAGGAGATCATGATCATGCTGACAGAACGTAGAAAATGCACAGCGCTATCAAGATGAAACAACATTGAAATAAGTTTGATACTTAAATGAAATAAAGAAGACGAAGAAGAAAAATATACTAGTAAATGTACGCAGGTGCAACACGGTGGTTTATACATGGAAACGATGATTGATAGTTTTGCGTTAAGGTGATAATATCTTTTAAATACTTTACAATTATGTAATAGCAGGTGCTGTATTGCAATTTAAAGCAAACACACACCGATGGAAGTGGGTGCTGGGGGATTAGTTTTTGAGTGCTACACCAAAAACAGTTTGGAAAATACGATTATGCTCTTTGCATAAGATGGAGAATGAGGCGTGTTGGAGTGAGGGAAGGGGGAATTGGATGAATTATGCACATTAGATCTCCAACGAAGAATACAAAACATGGAGATGAGGTGCTACAGAAGACTTCTGGGCATTTCCTATACCCAACACATCACCAACGACGAGGTCCGAAAGACCATCACACAAGCCATTGGACAACACGATGACCAGCTCACAGTGGTGAAAAAAAGGTAAACTCCGATGGTATGGCCACGTCACCATATCATCAGGTCTTGCAAAGACTATCCTGCAAGGCACAGTGCAAGGAGGTAGAAGAAGAGGGAGACCGAAAAAGAGGTGGGAGGACAACATTCGAGAATGGACTGGTTTGACACTGAGCGCGAAACAATCAGGGTTGCTGAGGACAGGGAAAGTTGGAGTATGCTGGTTAAACGATCATCTGTGGTGCCCCTACGACCTCCGAGTTACGGGATAGGATATGATAAGGATATGCACATAATACCTTGGAAAATAATTATAATACAATCGTGGCAATATCTGTGCATCGGATTTCAGCCAGTTTTGTTTGGGGTTTGTTCTTTCTGTGTAAAAAGATGTCATAGACTGAGATCGTATTCAGTCTCTTATGTAAGTTATGTTAATCATTTAATACCTGGCTACTACATACGTTTCACTGTATACATAATCGACTGACGTAAAAAGACATCACCTCCAGAGCCTTTGGAATGGAAATAAGTGCAGAGAAGACCAAAATGATGACCCACAACACCAATGGCATCAACATGGACATCAAAGCCCAAGGCCAATCCCTCAACACGGCGCATAGCTTCAAATATTTAGTAGCCATTGTATCAAACAATGGGTCCCGACATGAAGTCCTCTCCAGGATTGCACAAACAACTGCTGCCTTGACAAGGTTGAAGCCCATTTAGAAAGACAGGACCACCAGTCTACACTCCAAGGTAAGACTGCTGCGCTCCTTTTCTCTTCTGTTTGAGAAACATGGACCCTCACAGCAGACCTACAACGAAGAATACAAAGCATGGAGATGAGGTGCTACAGAAGACTTCTGGGCATTTCAGCACATCACCAACGACGAAGTCCGACAGACCATCACACAAGCCATTGGACAACACAATGAAATGCTCACGGTGATGAGGAAATGAAACTCCGATGGTACGGCCACGTCACCAGAGCATCAGGCCTTGCGAAGACCATCCTGCAAGTCACCGTGCAAGGAGGCAGAAGAAGAGGTGGGAGGACAACATTCGAGAATGGACTGGCTTGACACTGAACGAAGCCAAAAGGGTTGCTGAGGACAAAGAAAGATGGAGTACGCTGGTTAAGCGATCATCTATAGTGCCCCAACGACTTTCGAGTTACGGGACTGGATAGGATAGATCATAAAAGGTTTCATTTCATTCTGTATCCCTTTTTGTGTGTGCTGTTTTTAGACTTTAAACAGCGCAGTCATAACATTTTTTGTTATTGTTGTGAGAGAAATTCAAGTGAATAATGGTTGGTAGTAGTGAGTTAACAGTGCATTAAATCTCCACGTCGGAGAGAAAAATCAACATTTCAAGTCCCGGTCTCACATTTCCATAAATCACGTCATATGAATGTATCTTAGCTTTGGAACTCAAGGAGAGAGAGAGAGAGAGAGAGAGAGAGAGAGAGAGAGAGAGAGAGAGAGAGAGAGAGAGAGAGAGAGAGAGAGAGACAGACAGACAGACAGACAGACAGACAGACAGACAGACAGAGAATTTATAAGTTCAAGGAGAGCAAGAGAGACAGAGACGACAGAAGCAGACGGGAGAGAATGAGAGAACAGAAGGAGTGGTAGCAGACAGACAAACAGACTGAGACAGAGACTGGAAACGTGAGAGAAGGGAGTGAGAGAGCGGTTGCTGTAGTCATTGCTACACAGAATGTAATCTTGCGTATCATCTTAGTTGGCATTTTAAAGGCTATAGAAGAGAAAAGGGTAGCAAAAGGTCGCACCCATGTCCTTAATCCTAATGGAAACATGATAGTGCTGTTCCGAATCATTCGGCCACTGTAGCATTGAATAGGTTTTTAACTTTAATTGAATGCCTGGGTCGCTGAATCTGCATAATTGTCGCCATGATAAGCGTAACGTCACGTCTCCTTTATCCCAGTCAAAAGACGTGTAATATGTATCCATGGAAGAAGCAGGCTGCCTGTTTATGGTATGTAGCATATTTTTTTTAAGCCCGCTGTCAAGACTGTTTAATTTCTGTGTTCACTTTTCCTTCCCAATGCAAAGATCTTAAGCGCCCCTGACACCACCCCCACCCTTACATACGCACCCCCTTCATCATGATCATCATGATAAAGATCATCATCATCATCGACTGTTATTCTTTTTGTGTTGCATGGCCTGAAATAACTTTCCAATGTAGCTTCATTGTTTTGGGAGGAATAAAAAAATGTATGTCTTGTATCTTCCTTATGTCAAACAGGAACAAGTTTGTATTGATTTTATTTGTAGAAATTCAGGATGTGTTGTTGTTATCATAATTGTCATTTTGGTCACCATCGTCGTAGTTGTCATCATCATCATCATCATCAGCATCAGCATCAACATCATCATTATCATCATCACTGTCATTATCACCATTTTGTTTTATGCCCTTTGTTTAACGTCCTGCTCCCCTTCCTTTTCTTTCTATACGCATACTTGACCAAGTTGAGCAGTCTTAAGAAAAGTGCATCAATTAATGTAGACCAATCAAGAAAATCATGGGGATTAACGTTTAAGTGGGCTACCCCTACCCTTGTGTCTAATAAGTTATTCTGTAAGCGAAGCATTAAAACACGTCGTAAAACAGACCCCACTACACTGACAGACTATCACAGTAGACTATTTATGAGAAAGACATGTTTGTACTGGGAGTAGATCTGCAAAGGACTCTGAGACTCAGTATGAGACTATTACCTGACCGCAACAGGTGTGATAGGTCTGGCACCGCGCGCTGTCCAAGTCTAGACGTTACACGTGTACATCCTTCCTTTACCTTTCTGTCGGCGTGAAATCAGGTGAGAGACTGACCTCTGCATCAGGTTCTAGTACCCCGTATCAAGGAGGGTAAGAAGGGGAAGGAGGAGAGAGAGCTAGTAGGAGAAAGGGGTAGGTGGGAGGAGAGAAGAAGAATTAAAAAACGCGGAAGAGGAGGAGAAAAACAGTGATGGCGGGTACGAAGTGAGAGAGTGAGATGGGGGGAGGGAGGGGAGATAGTGCTTAAAAGGAGAAAAAGACTATAGAACAGGGAATCGAGAGAGTACAGAAAATGAGAGAACAAAAACAGGTAAAGGAAGAAGGAGATAGTGAGACATGGGTGCATTTGCATAGAGAGAGGGTGATCAGGTATTGGGAATTAAATGAAAATTAACGTCTTAGTACAAAGGATTAAGACTGAATTGTTATATAGCGCATTACATCATGTACTACAAAGTAAACAGCCATGATACGATCATCCAGACAAAACAGTAATAATTAATTAACGCTTTACCTGCAGCCAGCTCAAGGTCTACAAGAGTGCATGGCATAAACGCATTGTCTGGTGTATTGTATAGCCTACTCTTAGATTGTTTAAGCGTTGGTAAATGAAAGGGAACATAATGGGCATATAAACTGTCGGACGAGATAGCAGGAACCGGGTTCAGATTTTATTGACAGGCAAAGGAATCATACAGTGCTTTCCACATATAACTAAAATAAATAAATTAATAAATAAATAAATTTAATTAAATACCTACAAGCTCTGTTCGACGTTTTTTCGTGTATTACGCAAGAATCACTTCTGTCACCACGTTACATTATGCAGATGGGGTTTGAGTTGTGAAAAAAAAAGTGCTTGTCCTGAATGTTAATGACTTTCATAGATTAGCAACAATCTGCTCGCACTCATCTCGATTAATGTTGTTTTCAGCTATGCTCATTGTGCAGCTAAATCAGTAAGGTCAAGGCGAGGGGATAGAGGGCGTTGTGGGGGAAGGGGATGGGGAGGGGAGCGGAGGTGTGAAGAAGGGAATAAGGACGTGAGTGAAAGTACATAGTTTGTTCACTTTGCATCTCAAAATAGAAATCACATAGTTATGTTCACTTTGCATCTCAAAATAGAAAGTACATAGTTATGTTCACTTTGCATCTCAAAATAGGAAGTACATAGTTATGTTCACTTTGCATCTCAAAATAGAAAATACATAGTTATGATGTTCATTTTGCATCTCAAAATAGAAAGTACATAGTTATGTTCACTTTGCTTCTCAAAATAGAAAGTACAAAAGAAAATAATACGTCACTGTGAGAAATTAGGATGTTGAAGATTGAAAACTAATCATATTATATGTATTCGGCTCCTGTGGTTTGAGGAAGCTCGGAAAACAGAAGGCAGGCCTGTTCAGGGCTGTGTATTGCCACCGAAGCTCGTAAAGGAAAATAAGGCGAAACGATTGATGTACGCCAAATGATTTGATAAGGCTCGCGCTTATCAAGCAGACTGTCCCTTTAAACGGGTTGGGTTTATGGGGGTATCTCACGAGAGAAGCACCCGGCTAAAACGGCCATTACACTAAACCTGGCCTGTTTGCAGAACGGTCGTTAAGATATCGGATGACCATTGTCATTTTCGCACAAATGAAGAGTGCCTTCTGATGCACCAAGGAAGCGCATAGCACCAGTAACAAGCTTGGCTCTGGCTTTGTGTGCTTATGCGTTGTGGCCGGAAATGCACCCTTCTATGATTTATTAGCATAAACTGTAGCCTCCTTTAAGCAAAGGTTGTGAGAAGATGAAGGAGAGAGAGAGGGAGAGAGAGAGAGAGAGATTAGATTTTATTTAGATATTCAGTGTTTACAGGGTCCAGCGGATTGCCAAGAACTGAATCGGGACCAGAGAGAGAGAGAGAGAGAGAGAGAGAGAGAGAGAGAGAGAGAGAGAGAGAGAAGAGAAGAGAAGAGAAGAGAAGAGAAGAGAAGAGAAGAGAGAGAGAGAGAGAGAGAGAGAGAGAGAGAGAGAGAGGGAAGGAGGGACAGAAGGAAGGAGAGTGCGTGTGTGTGAGAGAGAGAGAGATGATGATAATGATGATGTTGTTGATGCGAGGGAATGACATAGGAAGAGGGGGTGGAAAGTAATATCGAGAGTTAGTTGTGAACAAGCCGGTTGTGTGGGGATGGAGTGGAGGGAGAAGGGGGTGGAGGGATGAAAGAGGGTAGTGTTAGGAATTGAGTAGCTTGGTTTACCGTAGGGAATCTCCTGAGAGGCATAAATTACAGTTGGAAAACAAGAAATAGGATCACATCTGACAAGTCGTCTTTTGGCATTGTTTTCTGGCCTTTGTCCAGAGGGTATTTATTGGTCGGAAGGAGTTTTGAATAATCAATGGAATCTTTTATTACTGTCAGGTAAATTCATTTCGCATGCCATTTAATTTGCTTGTGATTGTGAAATGTTGTTGAAATACGGCGGCAAATACAATAGCCTTTATTGGTTTTAAGCATTGATGTCCTGTCAGTTTTTATAGCAATAATTTTGCTTTTTTTATGGCAGTGGTCCTGCTTTTGATTTAAGTCTGTCCATTATATTTTGAATAACCGGATTGAAGCGGCGAAAGATTTAGATTTCTTTTTTTGTTTATTTTGCAATTAAAGAGGATTTATTTTAGTGGTTTTTTTTTATGTGTGTTGTTATTTTGTAATTATTAATTTAAATTCAAAATACCAGTTCATCTTAGTCCAAACCAGTCGAACCTCCCTCTGTTTCTCTGTTTCTCTGTTTCTCTCTCTCTCTCTCTCTCTCTCTCTCTCTCTCTCTCTCTCTCTCTCTCTCTCTCTGTCTCTTTCACACACACACACAAACCCACGCACACACACACACACACACACACGTGTTGAGTACAATCGGATGTGATCATGCAGCAGGTTATCATCAACATCATCATCATCAACACCAATAGCATCATCATCATCATCATCCTCATCCAGTAAGGGAAAAAAAAATTCCTTCACCTTCGCCTCCTGATTGTCCTCATCTTCTTCACCATCACCGTCACTACAGCCACAAACGTCCCCAACAACGCAGCACAACAATACACATCATCATTAACAAAAACGCATTTCCCTTCGTTTTGAGCATGTATACCCCTCTCTTATTTTCCTCTTTCTTCTCCTCTTCATCATCATTTTTGTTTACCATTATCGCCACTACATTCACAAGCAACAACAGTATCCCAATAAATAAGATCACCCTTCCCCTCCTCCCATTGAAGAAGGAACCTGTTATGACAACTGCGATGGGTAATGTATTTGCAGTGGTATTAGAGAATTAGTGGTTTGCAAACAGATTGGATCACAGAATCATGTACGCGTGAGGATAAACGACCCATTGGACACATCAAACAAGATTCACGCTTCAGCGACTACGCTAGATCTCCGTAACGCCCGCCACACACAGAACACAGATAGGACTACACTGCATAAACTAATTTTCCAGTTAAAGATATCCGCGGATTCTAGTTTTGGCGTCACTGTTTCCATTACCAGCACAAATCAGGGATAGGAATCAATATTCATGGAACTGGACCCATTGCCAACTTCAGCATGATGCTTTTGAAGGGGTTTAGCTCTATGGCCGAAATACTAGTGGAAATTATGTTGTATGATCTTGTTTCTGTAGAAAGCCTTTTTGCCTGGCGTTTCATGGGAGCTCCACTTCCATCTGTACTCTTAATTCGGGAGTATTTAAGAATAAATATCACTATCATCATGATCACCATCAGCATCAGCAATGGCAGCATCGTAGTTGCCGTTAAATCGTAATCTTAATCATTTTCAACATTCAACAGCAGCAGCAGCAGCAGAGGCAGCATTGTTATCATAGTCACTATCGTAATTATCAGCAGTATCAGCAGCAAAGGCGGAATCACAATTAATATGATCATCATCTTCATCGTCATCATTATTATCATGAAGGACGACAACGACAGCAACGATGAACTGCAACCTCTTCCTAGCTCGAACTAGCAAGTAGCTGCAGAAGCACGTTGGTTGCTAAACATTGTTTGGGGTAACAATCACAAACAAGGCAATTTTCCAAACCAGCGAGCGAGCGAGTCGACCAGCAGCAACATTGCGAGACGATTATGAATTCTACGATTGCCTTGCCCAGTCATGCGCGATGCTGCTGCTGCTGCGGCTTCTGTCATCCACAAAGCAGGCCTCCAACGCGAACTGAGCCATCTCAGTGATCTCATAGAAGAAGACGGATAGGCCGTGTTTCTAAATATTTGCTTAAGGTATTTGATGTAATTGTTCCTCTGTCCTGATGCAGGTCTGCGCTGCCTGAACGAATGAGACGGGATATTATGCACGTTTTTAAACATTTGCTTTTTAATGCTAGAGATGGTTCCTTTTTCTGACTTCATTGCCTTTCAATTAATTTTAGGTAATGATTTCTGACATTCCTACATGAACATTCAATTACCGTTATCAAAATAATGATTGTTCGTTATTTTGATTCTAATAAGTGTTTTCCTCCAATCTCCATCGTTGTCCTAACTCAATTTTCGTTTGTTCGACGTCTAAACAAACCGTTAATATACTGAGTGATTATTTTAGTATGATGATCAAGGGCAGCGAGTGGGTTGTCTCTCATGGCTGTTTGTAGAGTTGCTAGTTGTGTCTGAACACGATCATAGAAGCCCTTAACGCCTGTTTGATTTGCCATTTTGCCATTGCCGGCGATTATGTGAATCGCTTAACACGTTGGGCGCGATACTGATAGCTACAGAGTCGGGTAGAACTGCCTTAAGCCCGCGGTTCACTAAGCCTAGATCTATATGAATAGTTGCACTCACCTGATCAACACCTCGCACAGGGAACGCTTATCGAATGAGTTACAGAACACTTTTATGACTTCTATTTTTCTTTTGTCCATCTTCGTAATTGATTGATATATATTTAGAAGTTACCCCCTTAAGAAGATATGTTCAAATAATTTAATATTTTTAAAGTACTGTCGTCCGTATTCCTCTAATTGTTGTTTTCATTGTCTCGTCATCAACACCACAAGTGACACATCACCACCTAGTTTATTGTCTCCACAACCTCTTCCATAGCCTCACCATCACCACGTACCACTACAGCCGCCCGTCACTTCTACTTTCATTAACGAATCTTAACTCATCTCATTTTGTTGACGACCACCATCTCCCTCAGGCCTTTTTGCTGTCACAATGCCTCTCTGCGGCTCTCTCTCCTCCTCGGTTCGAACGCCCGGAGCATGAGAATGCGACCCAAGTGGATGGCAAACGCAATTTGGAGTTTGATGGATAGCAACAAAAAATAAGCCGATTGCCTGTGAATATTGCCCACTTCTCTTCAAGGAAGACAACGCCGATACCCTGCGGCCCTTTGACTGATTGTCTCCCTTCCATTTTAATTTAAAGCGTTTTGGTTGGGCATGTCGCAGCGCTTTAATAACTGGTCCTACGATACACCCCGTGGAGCCTTTTTGAAGACCTTCTTTCTAATTCTAGCTTTCTCTGTTATTTTTTAAATTTTCTGTTGCCTCCCCTTCCCTCTCAAATCAACTACTCTCTTCTTTCTTGCTCTTTTATTTTACACACTCAGTCTTTTTCTCTACAGGTTAAGTAGGCCTATTTATTTCAATATTATGTTTGCTAGATCATGTAGAGTCGAGAAGATGTTAACTGTTTATTGTTATCGGGTAACTGACAACACAATGGAATACAGTACAATACAATACTATACAAAACAACTTTATTGTCCCATTAAACACAAGACATTTGGCTTTTTTTTTAAACGACATCCACGCATGCAATGAAACAAATCGACAGAAATTATCACATAATCTTTGATGATGATGATGATGATGATGATGATGATGATGATGATGATGATGATGATGATGATGATGATGTTCCACAGGAAAAAATGCAAAACGACACGCTGTGAGCAGGCCTTAGTCTGTGGAAGTTTTCATGCGATATATAATGAGTTGGCATTCATTCATATCCTTCCTGCAAGCAGTGTAACTCTTATCCCAGCATGCACAATTACCGCGCACGGGTATAGCAATGCATGCAGCGTCACACGACGACGTCACTTACCTCCCAGAATGCAAAAGTTGGCGCATGCGTAGCTGTAAGGTAGCGTGTTGCGCGCGTGCGGCGAGTCTGTCAATTATGACTCGCTGTAACAATAGACGACTACGATGACGTTCAATACAAGGGGGAAGGGAGAAGGGTTGAAACGTTGGCGGGGAAGGATCGAGAGACAAGATAAAGAGAAGCTTTCGTTAAACTTGCGGGTGGTGACGGTGAAGCTTTTAAGTTTATAACAGGAATTGATAGCAAGGCCACACTTCAATACAGTTTCTTCACAGATTTTATTTTTTTCAAACATTTTCTTTTCTTCTCAAGAATAACGCATTTGGCTAAGAAACATAATGTCAAATTTTTATTGATAGTAAAAGATATTAGTTGGATTTTAAAAGAAGAAAAAAAAAGTGTTATTTTGACCACAGACACATACAAAATATAATAAAAGAGAAGTGAGGAGAAACAACACTACAGAACTAAGGCAGAATACACGACGAATATTGACGAGTAGTGTAGTGACGGTGGAAGGAGATAAATGATAAGGGAAAGATTTCTGCTAAACAGTACAAGGCTGGACGAAAGGCACACTAGATTATTGAGCAGGACTGGTCAATATATAGCACTGTAAACACAGAGGTCGACTTTTAAACATGTTGTAAGACGACTATTCCGACATGGAGAGGAGAACGTAGGACGGGTGGGTGGTAGAACAGAACATTGCAAATATCTATCTAACAATATGACATTTATGAAGGTAGACACTGGCAGAATGGCATATTGCCCTCATTAACGTTATCATGGAGAAAGAAAATAATATATGGACGCTATAAATGATTTCGTTGCTTTTATTGCGAATTTTAAATGATGGCTGTAAGGACAAGTTTAGTTAGATTAGAAATAAATGTTGGGATCGGGGAAAGCCTTACTATATAGAAACGGGTGTGCGCATAAATGCGTGCGTACCTTGCGCGAGTGTGTGTTTAAGTGTGTGTGTGTGGCTTGTGTATGTGTGTGTTTGCCTTAACGAGTACAAGCTGGGTGCTGTTTTGAGTTAAGATTGAGTCACAAAGATGATTTAATTTAGTACATCTGTTGTAGGCGTGAGCGTGAAATACATTTAAGGTAGGTACAGTGGCGTAAAATAGAATCTGCTGTAGTTTTTCCCATAAGTTTGCTTTTCTCATTTTGGTCTGTACTGAAGTGACAATGGCTTTTCATAATTACAAAGATTTACCAATGCAACCATTTAATTGTCTAGGAGAAGGTATTTGCTAACATTTGTGCTTTAACTCCTAACACGTGCTTTTGTTGTCTTTAGATTAAAGAGAAACAATAAAGTAATTATTTCTGTCCTGGATTAAAGGTTGGACGGTTATTTAAGAGCGCGAGGCTACAGCTTTAGATATACAGTCTTTATATACTCAAAATAACGCGTAGAAAATTTTATTATTTCAAGAATGTTTGCTTTATATTTAACACCGTCCCCCCTCCCCCCTCTTCTTCCTCTACACTTTTCTCCATCCAAGCCGGCGAAAAACCGATAAGAATTTGACTGCATACCATCATATATATGTAAGCAAATAAAAAAATTCAATTTAAGCGTTTCACGATTCGTTGCCTCTTAAGTTGCATTTGGTTTCCTTCTTCCTATTCATTAAACAACGCTTGAAGTGTTTTTTTCGCGGAATGCTTTGCTGACACATCATACAAAAAGGTGACCTATTTAGTTGAGCAGTTCTTATTTATTTAAAGTTGCAGATGCCTAGGGATCGTATTCCGCACCGCTGAATTTGAATGACGGACTTAACCTAGTGCACACACATAGTTCATTTCATTTGGCAAGTCTTTTGTTTAACGTGTTTCACGTTTCCTTGAGAACTCCGTGTTTATCATGAACTCAAGATTCATTCATGAATATCATTTCGGGACCGCCTTTCTTCATCTGTTTTGCTTTGTACTATTGAAACTTGCGAGCACACGGACAGTGTTTCAGCTAACATCGCAGAGCAGGGTATTTATGCTAAGAACAACTCAGTTCAACTACTAACGGGTAGAAAACCAATGATTCGAATGCGGGTATCTTTTGTCGGGGTGCACGGTTTCTCCTCTCCCTGGTCTGTGACAAGTTTCAGAAGACGAAAGCTTAGATCACTCTGTCTAAACATCAGAACAAACACATACGACACACACTAAGCGCTAGCGAGCCCACTGTAGCTTGTTGAATGAGAGGTTACATAAACAACGACGAGGGAAGTCATCACGGCCTTTATTACTCTTTCAGATCGCTGTTGATACATTTTCATACAATGAATAAAGATTTTGATAATATCACACAATGTCCTCAAAGAAAGAGTTGCTGATAGTTGACTTGCAAGAGGGAGAGAGGGTGGGGGGGGGGGAGATAAGGCATACTTTTCCAGTGTCGCGAGTTGAATTTAAATAAATGTATCAAACAGCTTCCAAGGCATGTTTTTTTTTCCTCAGAGATAGTTTTGGTAACTTGAATTCTGATTCTCTGCCTATTCCATTACGCGTTTTCCCACCGGACGTTTGCTATTCAATCTTTTTCATGTTCCTATATTCTCCTTATGCGAAATGAGCATGCTTCGGGATGGATACCTGTGCTTTAGAAATGAATATCATCATCATCATTATCAAATTTCTGGCAATCTGAATGCATGGTGAACAACTTGAAATTCAAATTTATCCAGATCTAGTCAATATCCTCTTGGTATGGCAAAAAAAGGTAAACTTATTTTGGCAAACCGATCAGCTTTCGAATTGGTACTTGTACCAGGTTGATTGGGTAGAATCAAGAGTAGCGAAGGATCTAGTATCGCACTCGTGTGTGGCGATCGTAAAGAAACAGTATTTATTTTCCCTTTGCTGATAAGGCCACCCCTTTTCGTTTTCGCAATCTCGCAGCAACTTTGACCCTAAACTTTATTTAACTGCATCGGATGTCCTCTTAAGAGAGAGGGAGGGGGTGGGGTGTGAAGGATCATCGTTTTTAATATAACCCGGAGCATGTTTGTTTTCTTGTTTTTAGCGCAATGTACACGCGGTGTGTTGCAACCAGTGGTTTTCAAGATTGTATTAGTGATCATCTTTCTCTTTCTCCTTCAACAACACCCAAGATAGCTTATTGTCACCATTCACTCGAGAAAATTTTGATAGAGAGAAGGAGGGGAGGAGAGAGGGTTATGTGTGTGTATGTCTGTGTGTGCGTGTTTTATACAATATTTTAAAAAGAAAAGACCAAACAGCACAAAAGAAACCGCGTTCGTGTTTACCCACGCTTCTCCAATCATATTTGTCCACGAATCCGACAAGTAATACGATAGTTCTAATCCATCTTTCCCTCGCCAAGGCTCGCACCTTTTTTACTTTAAGTTTTGTCTGATTCAAAAGACCCGTAGCCCATCAATGTCACGGCCCTCTTGTTACTCCGTCTCTGACAATGAAACATACACTTTTCTTCAAGAGAAAGAGAGAGAGAAAGACAGACAGACAGAGAGGCAGGTGGGGGAGAAGGGTGCGGGATGGAGTGTTGGGAAAGCAGGAAGAGAGGAAAAGCATACGAGGGGAGAAAATAGTAGCAAAGGGGCAGGGGGAAGATAGACTGGGCTGGGGTTCGGTTTGAATGAATTGAGAGTAAGTGAGAGAGAAAGACAGAGAGACGGACAAAGAGAAAGACAGAGGCAAAGAGAAGAGACAGAGACAAAGAGAGAGAGAGAGAGAGAGAGAGAGAGAGAGAGAGAGAGAGAGAGAGAGAGAGAGAGAGAGAGAGAAAACACGCTATGATGTGTTGTTATCTCAATTTTAATATGTTTATGAATTCCTTTGTACCTTTGTGTTCTAATTATTGCCTATGTTACTTCTCGTGTTAACCTACATGTTCTGTTCTCATCTCGTCATTCCTATACACTATGCGCACATGAGATTCACGACCTGGTCCATCCACAATCCATGATCACATTCACTTCATATTGAAAATGGATTGTGCCTTCTGTAGGCCGTTCACGGGCGTGTGACCGATCGCTTGTCCACTCCTGCCCAACAAGATTGCTTTCTCGTGATTGCTTCAGCGCTTTAAGTGTCCTTTTTAGCGTCGTCGTTCTCTCCTTTTGTAGCCTGTGAATTTGTAAGTTCGAATTGCTTTCTATCTAGCTATTCTGCATAATGTGTCCCGTAAACCTTTAGTTTTAAATATGCGGTTGTAAATTTATGCTGAGTGTAACGACCGGAATTTCAGGTGCTGTTAATGCATGTTTGTTTGTCTGACTCCATTTCTTGTAAAGTGCATTAAGTTATCTGTTAACACTATAACACACACTTTAATGAATACAACAACACTAACATAAGTTTAACTTTCCACGACCTCGCTGTTTAAATATGGAAAATAAACCAATATTCACACATTCATACACTTACACATATTCATCAATACATATATAGAAATAGACAAAGTAGACGAAAGTCCTTTAAACACGAAATCGAACTATCTAACTAATGATCGTAGATATTCTCTCTCTGACTAACTATCCCGTTCTGTAGTCAAGTCACTGTTCTATTCATCACCACGCATGAAGACTGGGTTCCACTCGTTTTCTAAACATTCTGTAGAACTAGATTGTTCAATCTGAGCTCTTCAAAGTTCAAACTTGGCCAATAATGATAATAATATTTCGCCTATACTCTTCACTTATAGACGTCGTGTACCTGTAGTACAACTCAGTAGTATCTCAGAAGCGACACAGCTTCCATAGCTCAACACTCCAGTGTTGTCGACGTGGTTGCAGACGCAGGGAATGTACTCCGCCTCGTCTGACGAAGATGGGTGATACTCAGTCCCGTAAGACTTTCCCCCACACCAGCTGACACTCTCTAACCCGGGTTTCTCCTATTCACTATCAAACAATATAATATTTCTATTATAACTTTGTTCATGTTTATAATCCACTTTCTCTTCATTTTTTTGTTCCTTGAAAGCTCCTGTTTCTTGAACATTCATTATAGCCAATGCTACTCCATGGCTTTTCACAAATTCAAAAATTCCTTCAAGTTATACAATCCATTATTAATCATTCATTAACCACATCCACACGTATGCAACAGCCCAACTAATTCATAAAAGCTTCATCAGTATTAAAAACCAACATGGCAGCCAAAATCACTTGCCATGTAATTACAACATCATTCAAATTTCAACCTGTTGCATTTGCATTACAATGGCCACAACAATTTCATTTTTATATTTACATGCCTCCAATGAAGCTTCGACACAATTAGTACAATCCAGACGTCCACTCACCTAGTCAAAACTTTACACCAGCATGAGTCCACAATCTAATATATTATACTACCTTGTATTGACAAACGATAGTCACCCTTCTGTGAACAAATCTGACTCAAAACACGACAAATTTAGAGTGCGTTTCAATATTAATTATCCCTTCTGTACTCACTTATCATTGGCCAATAAATAGTCATGAATATTCATTGACCAAACCAGCGCAAACACTCATCCACAGGCCCACAACACACATAATCACCTTTTCTCCTTCCTTACACTGAGCATCTACTCCAGAGTTTGTTTGCACAACCTTGCTATCTTTCTTACCGCTACCGATCTCTTTAAGTGATTTTTGATACCTGGTACTTTTCGAAGCGAACTTGTTAATGCAAACAATATTGGTCCTTTTAGCTTCGTCTTTTTTTTTTTTTTTTTTTTTTTTTTTAAACACGTAGCACTTCAGTATTTTAGTAATTTCATTACCATCCATGTCAAATAGTCGAGCCACGGAGAGGACTACAGAAAACGTTTGTGATCTTCCTTCTCCATACCCCGTCCTTCACTGTATACTGTTTTCTTCAGATCTATTGCTCCAGAAAGAGAATAAGACTGATCAGGGAATAATCATTTGCTCATAAATACTATAAGTAAATTATAAGTGTGGTTGTACAAAAATTTATGTCAAATAAGAGTAATAGGAAGAACGAAGTTCCCCCCGTGAGGGTGCCGGGGGTTTCAGCATAAATAGTATTCCCACTTTCTGGAAATGTAGTGCTTTAAATTCCCACTGTTGCTGTCTTTCTCCTTTGTCCTTTCTCATTCATACTCTGTTCTATCAATCTACTATACTATCTTCTTCTTCGCTAGACCAGTCACCTACCTTTTTTCTTGAAAACTCTTCTGGGACAATACTCCTCATTTGTGTATGAGGTCTGTTGGATCAGCTTGGGAATATTGGACGCTTTCTGCCATATGGTCACTGTGGCTTCCTGTGATGTTATTATTTAGCAATGTAGACATTTTATATGTATGTGTTTTGTTGATATTGTATAATGATGTTTGTATTCTATTTTGTTTTTGTAAACGGGGGTTCGATAAATTAGAGTATAGCCTCAGCGTCCCCTGCGTGGGGTGTCTTTATTGTAAAGTGACCGGCTGGTAGATTGCCTTCAGTGTTACCACTAGGGTTGTTTCGGCAGATCTTTTATGCAGATCAGGGGTGAGTCCTCTTTCACTTCTCTGGTCCTGATTTGGCTCGGAAGAGTCCGCTGGATCTAAAACAATAACCAAGTGATGTAATGTAATGAAGAACAAAGTTGCAGAACTCGAGAATTCAGGAAACATTTGACGCAGATTGCATGGATTAGCCAATATATCGTATGTGACGTAATTGTTTTCCTTTCCCTTGTTTCAGTGCGCGTCCCGGACGTCCGCCCAAGCGCAGTCCATCCATTCACGCCAGCCCGGAAACCTTAGAGAAGCTGAAAAAGACTCGCATGGACGGCCCAGACTTCGGTGGTTACGATCCCAGATATTTCACCGGTAAGTCATCTCGTTGGAACTATATACAGTATTTTACAAACAACAATAAATTTTAATAGACTTGTCTAGAGGGACCGGGTAACTCAGTTGGTATAGCGGCTTACAAGTAACCGAAAGGTCCCTGGTTCGAATCTCGGATTGGCCAACGTGTGACCATATTATTTTCCCCTTACCATCAACTGGTTCGCTGGTGTCAGAATAATGTGACAGTAGTCGCCTATATTTTCCGGTGTCGTGTGTTTATAATCTACAATTAGCCTTTTTAGATTAGATATGATGATGATAATCATTGATGTCAGGGTGGCGACGTGGTGATCGTCCTTAACGCTGATGCAATAGGACGTTAAGCTTCGTTGTTCCTCCTATAATCTACAATTAGCCTGTTTAGATTAGTCTAGATCTAAATTATCAGTTGTTTTTTTAATGGTAATCTTCTAAATCTAGACGTTATGGTCTTATTCTGAACTTCACACTTTGTAGCCTGCAAGTAGAGTATAAATTATAATGTTTTTCACCATCCCCACCCACGCTCAACCCCAACAATATATTCCGACATTCTGCGAATTGACACGTGGACATAACTATGGCCGCTTCAATTCACCCACAATGCCAAGCTACACGAATAAAGCACAATAGCCTGCGACTGTGATTTGACATTCAAATCAATCTTCACCGCTTTTCCCTGAATAAATGAGGGGGAAGGTGAACGTGTGATATGACTTTGAATCAAAGCCACGAGGCAGCGATATTTTATTTCAATCTGCACCCCGATTTGGCCTCATCACCAATAAGAAACCTCGCACGATTGGCACTTTAAAGGTTATGAACCCTCTTGGAGCTCCAGATAAGCGTGAAACGATCGCAGCATTGTTCTCAATTGCACATTAAAATCCGCCACGAATCGCAGAAATCGAAGCCAGGTAAAAGAAAGAGGAGGAGGCGGTCAAAGGAAACTTCAAGGTTCTGGCGCGTGTCACGGTGAGTGCTCCTTTCTAGAGCGGTGCAAGTCAGATCTGTGTGAGATTTGAAATACCCCTTTCTTCCAGGAGGCGTTAGAGCAGAAAGTGAGCAATTGGGTCGTAAGCCTGAGATAAGGAAAGCGCTGAGATGTAAATCCTCGCTTTTTAATCAATTCAGGAGAGTGATTGGCGGCCATTGGACTCCCGCCATTTGTCATGACACTACCGACTAATCTATAACCTCACTTCCTCTCCTGCTCGCGTTGCCACGTGCGCTGCTTCCGGTGAGGCTGTTTTCAGACGTTTTCTCCGTCTTTCATTGCGAAGAGCGTGCAAGGGGAGAAAACGCCGCAATCGTGGCCGTTGTATTTAGAGAGTTGCCGCCCCAGGTCGTCAGCCATGCTGCTGTTGATGTTGATTAAAGGAAGAGGGAGGGAAGAGATCAGAGGCAGGATGGAGGATGGCGAGGCCCGTTACCTGTCCTTCACCAAGCCTGACGTGCTGCGTGCAATTTACTTCCTTCTCCCTTTGTCTTCTTCTACTCTAGTTAGTAGGGGTAGGCAATTTGAGTTGTGCAGCAATGTTTCCCTTTTATAATCAATACCGTCTTCGAGGTCTCATTCCACTAGTGCTTTTGTTTACATAGTAAATGGATAATATCCAAAAACAGACTGGATTTTGTTTTCATTCCTAGGGCTTCTACGTTTCCTTTATGGAAGGTGTGGAAATAGGGGAGGATTCAGTCTTCTGCAAATTTATAACATATATATTCTCCATTATGATTTAGATTCTCTTGTAACTGACTAGTTTAGAATCCGTGGTGGTACGTGAATTATGCAATAAAGTACACTGAAAAATGGCATGTACAATAGGAATATAGATACAAGTGTGCAGCTGAAGATCAATAAATGCCTTTTTGTGGGTTGCACTATTGACTCGCCTTTGGTATATAATAAACACCTTGTTTGTTAAAGGCGACTCTGAGCGTGATAATTGAATCTTTTAATGGGGTTTATATTTACCACGTCAATTTTCCACTACTTTTGGTTGCATTCCCCGTTTGTTTTTGACTGATATAATAGCTTCAACTCGCCGCATCATCTTTCACAGACCGAAGCTGTTCTGCAAGTAAACGAAACTGCTAAAAGCCTTCCATTTCCAATCTTTGCTCTTGATTTTTGAAAAAAACCACAATTTCGATCTTTCTTTGTGGATTTTTCTTTTCTTCGCGGAGACCGGTTCCTGACGCCATATTTATTAAGATCTTGATTGTGCCATTTAGTTTTCCCATCGTGCCGGCCACGGAATTCAATTTTCCTTCCTGCTCGTGTACCTATTCTTCTCTCTCCCCACCCCCTTTTCCCCTCCCCTCCCCTGAAAGCTTCTGTTTTTGTGAGACCCGCTCCTACTTTGCGGTCACCATCCGGCAGCCATCGAACACTTTCTTCAATCAGAAAGCATTTATCAATCCAGCGGCTTCATTTGAAACCCAAACTGTCGTCTGCTGATTGACTGAGTGGTCTCCCTTGGTTCCGTTTCAAGCAAACAAACATGGCGGAAAGTCTCGGCAGCGCCGGAAGTCTTGCAAATGGGCAGGCGGTGGGAATCCAGAGGGGAAAGCGGAGAATTGTGGGGTTTTTGCCTTTGTTCTTCCGAAGTCGCTCAGACAACGGGTGTCGCAGAACCATTCCGAAACAAAAGACAATCGTCTCCCACCGCAAAAGACAAAAGAGAAGAGAGGTAGAACAGGTTTTTAACTTCTTTCAGACTGTCAATGGGAGGCAAAGTGATCACTTGAATTTCACAGCCAGGTCTCAGCGTTTCCTTCAAAGGGACGCAATTCCGGTAGCGGTTCTGAGTCAAACGGACGATCATTATCTCCAGGTTGATTTCATATGGCCGCATTTCATGCAATGGAACCCGGGGAAGCAGAAATAAACAATGAAGATGGAGGAGCTGTAAAATGGATTGGGGGAGGGAGGGTTGAGGAGGTGGGGTGGGGGTGCAATACGAGGAAAGATTGAGATGGGGTGAGGGGTGGGGTACTTGAAAAACAAGAAAAAGACATTGAAGACGCACAATGTTGATGTTGGTGTAAGATGGAGAGTGCGGAAGTAACGACTTCCATGTCGGCAGAAACAGCTCTCTCCGAGCACACCAGGTTGGTGAACTGATAGCTGGAGTTCACTCCATTTTCTTTAGGCTATCCATTTCAGAGGGTTGTCCTTGATGTGGTAGAAAACAGCACTTTATTCGAGAAGGACTTGCATTTAAAACAACCTATCGAGTCCCTAATGTTGCGTTTTTCATCTCAATTGCTAGCCCATGCGCGAGGCTATCAGACATTTCGAGTTTGATATTCTTGGAAGGCAACCACCAACGACACAACAATATTGAAACAAGTGCACGACACATCCCAGTCCATCCAGCTGGGAATGGGTACCTTGGTCTGTTTAAAACCAGGGAAGTTAAAAAAAATTAAAGGCAGCGAGGGAAAGGATATAGGCGACGCCTTCATTAAACTGGCCTAGAGAGAAGAGAGGTCTTAAACGCTTCCCCCCCCCCCCCCCCCCCAACGATCGCAAAGGTAGCGCGGACACATTTTGACCTTGCTGTAAGAGTAACTGTATATTCGAATTGAGATTAAGACAGTTCCGAAATTTCGAAACCATTGGCACACAGTCAGCTGTTGTTCCAGACTCTTGATTGTCTCCCTTCTGGCGAGTATTTCCCTTTGTTTCTGTGGCGAGTAGATTCTCGTGTCTTCTGAAGGAGTGTTTGCATACAAATTATGCAGTTTGTTAATGTTCGAATCATATAATCTCCTGATGAGAGAGCTGTGGATGGGAGCTGCGTTTGGAAGGCTATGAATAAACGCTTTTTTTTTTTAAAAATCAAGTATTTACAATTTAATTTAGACTGTACATTGGTTGTTTAGTTGTTGTATTTTTCTCCTTAGCTTGCTAGTATTTTGTTTTTGAGGAAAATTCACGTTATCTATACCTATTCAGCTAATGTGTTTTGTCTGGGTAGGTCTTGCCTTTTGCTTGTGAAGGCCTTGCCAGCCAATTCGATCGCGAGGACAATATATGTTAACGCTAATTCTATTAAGTCCACAACGAGCAGTGAACAGACAAAAAGACATTGGGATTTAATGCAGTTCCTTTGAACAATGCAAAGAAGCGGCCGTTTTCCAGTACATCAGGTAGGCATTATGTTAACGAAGTTGAGCGCTTCGTCTTACAACAAGCTGATCTCGCCAAAGCAGAGAAACGATTTCAATTCCCAGATGATATGTTTATCAGAACGGAGACCACGCGCCAGTTCATTTGCACTACGACCATTCGCACGGCGGCTTGCGGGATTCGCTTTTGGAACAAAGTAGCGAGCTACTGCCACGCCTCATTTCCTCAATGAGGGCCAAACGACCGTGGGTTTAACAGACAAAAGATACAGTCAGCTTTTTTGGTCAGCCGTTGAATGAATCCAGTAGTCTTCGGAGAGGGGAGGGAGGAAGGGGGAGGGGAGGAGCGGGGGTAGCCAAGACGAAATCCCTCCCAAACAAAGCGATGTCCATTTTCCGAGCTATCTAATTTGTACAGTTATTGTTGAAAGACAGCGTTGAGTCGTCTTCATTTCTGCTTTGCTCTAGAGCATCTGAAAACGGTGCTATCTCTTTGTGATTTTCTTTTCCACTTTTCTTTTACCAATTTCGTAGGCCCTAGTCATATTAAATGGACCGCCCTGACTTATATTTGGTTTAGGATATATTGGAATGCTACTAATCACCAGATTTTCTCTCTCTTGATCCCATTCCCCCTCTACTTCCCACACACCCCAGTAGCAACGCGCATAAAAAGTATTGCTATTCGCAGTGTTGAGAGATTATTGTTGCACTTCAAAATTCTGTTCAGATATTTTTTCTCTCTCTCCGATTTAATGTAAACTTGGTCGCGCTCTTAAGTGGAACATGTCTGAAATATTAATTTTATTATCCAACTCGACGGGAGTGATTGAGGAAGGCCTACAAGTTTAATGGAATTTCTGTGTTTCTATTGTTTCTGCACATTGGTATCGACCTGGACACGTAGCATGACACATGTTTCTGTTCTATTATGGATTTAAAATCTTGGACTTCAACTCTACAGGACATTGGATAAAATAGTGTTTAACTGGAGGAATAAAGTAGAAAAACTATTAGACCGTATTTTATTTTTAATTTTTACATAGTGCGTTTTTTATTTCATAAAGTTGAGTATTAAGCAAAACATTTCGTTACTTAAAGCTTCATAACTTTTGGGATTTATATTGTTTATGTTGCATATTAATTTGTTTAAAGTTTTTAAAAGTCCTCTTTGGTCAAGCTAAATACAAACAAGTGTATGTGACATGGCATCGATTAGACATTGTTTTCATCTAGCAGTTTCATTGCAGAGTTAGACCTATTGCTTCAGATGAAAAGCTTTGTGTTTCACGATTTTCGTTGATTTACTATGTCTCAGATGATTCTAATTGTATTCTACAATTGTGGATTTAATCGGTGACACTTTAATTTTTTGACTCACATGCATAGCAAAAAACCTGTGCGAGATGAGTCCTAATTAGTCCAAAAAAATAGTCCGTCTGTCTATCCTATCCTATCCTATCCTATCATGTCCCGTAACCCGGAGGTCGTAGGGGCACCGTCTGTCTATCTGTGCAAAAACTTTAAAGTGGTTAAGTACTCAGAACCTATGTCCACTATCACTACCAAATTTGGAAGATGGTGTATACCCATGAGACCTCAAAAATGATCATCGAATGAATGAACTTATGATTCTTTGATGCATGATAGGTGTCTAATATCACCTAAATGTGTGAACAGACATTAAATTAAAGATTGATTGATTGATGCATGATAGGTATGAATAAAACACGCATACTACGCAAATTTGGTCAACCTCACTTCAAGGTCAAGGTCACTAGAGCTGTTCAAAGGCGGTTAGTATCGGTACGTTGCTGTGAATTTGACCCTGTTCAATCAATATTTCATTTATTGTCTTTTCACACATTCAGGTGATAATAGACATTAATTAATAACAACAACGGTATCCGTCAAATCACAATTAAGAAAACTTATAACAAATGTAATGAAAGGGGAAAAGGGATTTAACACCAATCTATAAGTCTACCAATAGGCGTCATTGCAATAATTTTCACAACTGCTGTTACCTGTGAATGATGTAATACATCATCTAAAGAATGTCCATATTCAATCAAATTATGTCCTTGGTTTTCATACATTTAATTTAAAACTGGACATTCAAAGAAAATATGGTAAACTGATATATTTTTGCAACACTGAATATTTCCGAACTATTTAATATTCTATGCGTTCATTCTTAACTTGTGTATTAATTTTGACAACTGTCGTGAACAGTTCGTTATAGTAACCGTTTTAATGCTAGTATATATTCACCTATTGCTTTTTCTAATAAAGAATACATTTCATAATTACACATACTCAAATTGTTGACAGATATTGATTCTAACGATCTTGACCTTGAACTATGGGAGATTTAAAGTCCAAACTTGTTTGCAATTGTTGTTTATGGTTGAATATTAAGCAATTATTGTTGCTGTAAATAATAGTATCTTGACATACTGCTTTTTCTAATAATTAATACATTTCATGATAACATAATTATACTCAACTTGTTGACAGAAATAGAATCTAATGAACTTGACCTTGAACTGTAAGAGATTTAAAGTTCCAACTTGTTATATTTAGAGATGATAGATTGATCTTTCAGATATGTTCCGTTTTTTGTTAATTGAGAAGGTCGTCATGTTAGGCTTTGCAAAAACATACAAAAAAGAGGTCATCTTACAGTGGAATGGATGTTTATTTAACTCATAGTAAGCAACATCATTGGGTTACTTATTTAATCAGACATGCATGAGAGATCACGTGAAGGTCAAGGTCATCTCAAGGTCAAAGTCACTGAAAGTCAAAACCATCCCAAGGTTACCGTTTTGGGGGGCATAATACAACTTTTGCTGTAGTTTATTTGATAGTTCATAAGTGTATTTGGAGCCGGATGTCAATGTCATCTCAAGATCAAGAGCATAGAAAGATCAAGGTCGTTATTACTTTGCATTTTAATGCTACCATTTCATTTTTTATTTCTGGACACTCATTTTTATGTTAAATATTGCGAGTTCCATAAGGAGCATGTGAGTCATAGGGACTTGCCCTTCTAGTTAATTTTATACAGTTGAATTCTTTGCTTTTCAGTTCCCAGACGCGAAGTCTAGTTCTAGCTCTCTAGTTCTGATTGTACCAAGTTCTAGACCGATTCGAATGGCACTTCTATGTGTTTTAAGATGGGAAAATTCAAGTGTGCAGCACATTCAATTGGGGATGCAAATTGAAAGGCGAGTATTTGTTGAGCACCGAATGCTCTCTGTCTCTCCCACCATTCAAACATGTCGCGAGCTTTCCAGCTTCCTGCCTTTGTATTGGTTCGATCAGATTCCCTAGTGCGGTTTCATGTCCACACAAACGTTTTGTTGAGGTTCCTCACGATGGAAATGGTTTTGTGCTATTGCGATTCTATTATGATTTGTGTTTTAATGGTGTGGTTTGTGTTTAAATGGTGTGGATCTGCTGAGATGTTCTGCGTGGTTTGTTTTCTGCAAATAATCATTGAGTTCGATTGGCTCGATTCTTAGAGCGGTTTCGTGTTGCTTTAATGCTGCTGTTTGGTCAAGCATCTGAAAATAGTTTCACCCACTGTTTTTACAGTATTTTTTAAGAGTGATATTTATTGTTTATAGTGAACCACCACTTATAAAGGGCACTGTTGCACAAATTAATTATCCAGTGGATTTGTTTGGGCTACATGGCATTGACATAGTCTCAGGATTAGAAATGCTGATAATTATAATTGAATGAATTAGAGTTCGTACTGCTTCAGGAGCAAAATAGAGAAAATACCCCGGCTGTTGCACTGGTTTCATAGAGTTGCTGGAGCAGAAATAATGATTTTGCACTTACAATACATAAACAATAATCCAACAGCGACTTTCACAGAAGAAAAAAAAAAAAAGATTTGATCAAATTGCAAGTGTTATTCGCCGTGTACTCCAATGTCAGTCGATAGCATTACAGCCTGTACAGGCAGTAGTTCAAGCGCCGTTAACGGCCTGGGACAAAAAGATGAGACACTGCGCTCCTACTCCTTCGGACGAGAGTATAAACCGAGGTCTAATCTGTGCACGCACGCACGCACGCATTCCATCGTATGGGCTTTAAAGATCCTGACGTTCATGTCCTAGTGCCGGCTACCCAAATACATCCAGCACGCACTAGTCCCCCTCTTCCCATCCTCTGTTGCACAGGATTATGCTCAGTCGTCTGGGTGTCAGACTATGCGCCCAAAGGCTGCAAGTTGGCGCATCGGGCGGCTTGAGTTAGATCCTGTATCGGCCAGCGCCTTGAGCGGCGCTTGAGTGGAAAGGCGCTATATAAAAAAATGATAAAATAAATAAATAAAATATTCAATTTTGCCCATTTAATAAAACTAGCAAAACCACGGTGATTGTTTCATAAGATTCCATTACAACTTTTGCTCCGAAATCAAGCTATACTACTTAATCTCATCATGATTCCTCTTCTTCTCATTGCAGGTGAGCACAAGGCTCTGATGAACGGGTTCCACGCCCCTTTCCTGAGCTCGTACCTTCCCATGCATCCAGCGAGTTTAATGCCTCAAAACGCTGTAAATCCCAACATCTTCGCGTCTCAGTTTGCCATTAGGGCGGGTGCCGACCACACCGCTGGGTCCAAAGAAGCCGCCAAAGCCTACATGGAGCAACATGATCTCTTCAGCAGGTATGCAATTTATTATAGAAAGCAGCGCCTTAAGAAAGCTGCAGGTGTAGCTGAAGAAGTGCGCCATATGTGTCAAAGCACGGTCCATTCAACAGGTATGCAACTATGTCCCTGAAGGTATACCTAGTGTGACTTTCATGGTTTGCTGATCTGTAAACAAAATGAAATGTAACTAATTGTTCCAAAACCCCTTATAGAAAGAAGCTGCTGTTGTCGAAGAAATGTAACATGATTTCAGTTAAACAAATAGTCATGCCGTTTGTACAGCCTTGAGTTACTCTGCTTGCGTAACATTATGAAAGAATATGTAACATTATTAAACTACGTAGTTCTGTACTTGTATGCCAGTAAACCTTTTGTTGTTGTTGTTGTCCTTATACTAAACCTTAAAATTATTATTTCCGCATTTAAACACGTGTTCAAAACTGATAGAATAGCATGTAAATAATGTGTGTGCTCTGAAAACATTGAAGTGATTGTGGGATGGAGAGGATGAGATAAACAAAAATCATTTCCATTGACGTAAATGGTTCCCGCACCCAATACACATTTATACATTCTCTCTCTGTCTCTCTGTCTCTGTCTGTCTCTGTCTCTCTCTCTCTCTCTCTCTCTCTCTCTCTCTCTCTCTCTCTCTCTCTCCCTCTCTCTCTCTCTCTCTCTCTCTCCTTCCCTCCCTCTCCCTTCTTCCTTCATCTACTCACCTCCCGCGGATCGGCTCACGCACCATCTCACTTTCTTCATCCCTCATCTAGTTCCAGCCTTCGCAGTTCATTGAGAAGGTACAGCTGGCTGTTCATTTTGCATTGTTTTGTTTACGGCAGTTCGCTATATCACTGCCTGTACCAATGTTATCAAAACGAGATGGAATGGGTAGCGAACTGCTGTTCTTGGCTGGGCGAGCTGCCGTCGATTGTGTGAAGTGAATTTTGAGTGGCTTAAAACAGTACCTGCAGGTTGGCTCATAATATTAATAATCACGCGATACGCGTGCGAACTACTTTTATTTGGACAGATGAAACTATAATAGTGAAGTGGCATTTTTCTCCTTCTCTCCCCAAACCATCATTACATTACATTACATGATTATTGCTTTAGGTCCAGCGGACTCTTCCGAGCCAAATCAGGACCGGACAACCCCTGATTCGCATAAAAGATCTGCTGAAACAACCCTAGTGGTAAAACTGAAAGCTCTCCACCAGCCAGTCACTTTACAATAAAGACATCCCACGCAGGGGACGCTGAGGCTATACTCTAATTTATCGAACCCCCGTTTACAAAAACAAAATAGAATACAAACATCTTTATAAATTATTAACAAAACACATACATATAAAATGTCTACATTGCCAAATAATAACATCATAGGGTGCCATAGTGACAACCTGGTAGAAAGCGTCCAATATTCCCAAGCTGATCCAACAGACCTCATACACAAATAAGGAGTCTTGTCCCGGAAGAGTTTTCAAGAAAAAAGGTAGGTGACTGGTCTAGCGAAGAAGAAGATAGTATAGCAGATTGATAGAACAGATCAGGAATGAGAAAGAGCAAATGAGAAAGACAGCGACAGTGGGAATTTAAAGCACTAAATTTCCAGAAAGTGAGAAAGTGGGGTTACTATTTATACTGAAACCCCCGGCACCCCAACGGGCCGGGTGTCCCAACCTTCGTCCCATTATTTATATAATTAACTTGGGGTTTGACTAACAGTAATGACATCATTCCTTTATAGTGGTACAGGATCCCAGCAATATCGTATTACAATAAAAGTCAATATGCTGCGGATAAAGGTCTAGATTCTAAAGAAAAGGCCTATATTAAACGAGAAGAACTAAGGGGTGATACAGTTGAGGGCGAGCTGGTGGTAACGCTGAAAAGTGAAACAGATTCGCTTGAAGCGGGTACACGTTACAAGAGACTGGGAGATCGCGTTGTCTGTTTACCTTTCCTTTCCACCTTCCTCACTCATTAATTTAGCTTCCATTTACAGTCGGCAACAGACGAAATGGATTTCCTGTTCTGTTTGTAATATCGGGGCAAGCAGAGCTGCAGTCCCATTGCAGGCAGAGAGGTAAGATGGATCGTCCCAATGACAGGACCGTTAAGTTTTTTTCCTGCACCCTTCACATCCCTGACCCCTCCTTCCTCTCCCCTTCTCCTCATCCACCCTTGTCCCCTCATCCCTTTCCCCTCACTCAAATGTCTTGAACGTTTGCACCCTGTTTTCATCATCGGACTCCTGCCGGAACAATCAGTCTTTACATTCTTTTTGCGTAATATCCGCTGTCGCTTCTTCTGTTTATGAATATCATGGGGTAGTTTAATAAAAGAAAAGCAGTTCCTTTCTCATCTGTCTAATACGGAAAGAAAATGTTTGCTGGCGTCTGCTTATAAAATCGAGCTTCGAACCGGGAGGTTTCTTCTTCTCCGCCTTCTGTAATCCTTTTGTACATTACTACACTATATTGGTCTTTAGACTCTAATCTTTAACGTTTAGGTCGAGTTGCTTTTGTATTGCATTCTTCAGATCATTCTCATAGATCTGATCTGTACTGGCTGCCTGCATGTAATTCCTCGTAATTGACGTTTGGTTGTTGCTGTACTCTGCTTTGTTTTCTTTCATTCATTTCCTCTGGCGTTCCTGCTTGTCGTAACAAGAGAGTGGGGTCACGTGATCCTGTAATCAGCGGAAGACGAAACGTAGCAGAACGCCTCAAGTTTTCTTTGCCTTGTATCTCTGACCCGCCTCCATTTTTAATCTGAAGAGCCCTGCAGGCACATATGTTTCCAATACTACCATTAAAACAAGAAATTGTCGGCAAAGTGGAAAAGTAATTTCCCTCACACCCTCGGCGTGGCTGGGCTATCTGTTGGGCCGCTAGCTCGCACTGTGTCGTACGCCTCGACCCCGGGTGCGTTCGGTGCAAACTTTTCATGTTACCCACCCCGGTGCAGGTTTTTCACCTAACCCGTCGTCCGCTTTCAAACTGGAGATGTTTTCGGTTCCGGGTCTTTTGCGGCCTGTGAGGAGAGAGTCTTGTAGTGCTCTGAGCAATGTTCACTCATGGATGTCCTCCTTCAGCACACCTTGAGCAGGCGGAACGCCCTTCTCGGTGCAACGAGAACTTGCAGGCACGGGCACAATAGCGCTGTTCTTTCTGTAGCTCAGCAAATGGAGAGCTCTGCTCGATCTGCCCAGCAATGCCACTCAGGGGCATGTCAGTGAGAACATTTCTGTTAGTTATTCTGGTCCATATATTTTTCGCTGCAAGTTCAGGCCGAGATAACATTTTTGTTTGTTCTGGATCTTCGCATAAAATATGTTGTTACAAATATAAGTCTTTACACGTGGTACCCTTTAGAAGTCTGTAACTAACACACAAGAATGTAAGGATCCCAGTAATACAGGGAGACCAAAATGCCCTATCCTTTCCCACATAAAATATTGTTTTAAGGTTGCAGAAGAGCTAGTAGCTGTAAGCTCATTAAGGCTGAAGATTATTTCTGGATACTAGTTGCCAAACAGATGTCCAAAATATCTTTCCTTGTGATTGTGTGCAACATCTTCAATGGCGTTTATGACAGCAGTCCTTGCATGCAACTTTGCGAAAATATAATTCAAATTTTTTGTTTTACTTTATTTGTCGTTTTTCCCCCCCTTTTTCTCACTTTTTTTACCAAGAAAAAGAAAAAGAAAAGAAGAAATTTAGCTTTCCGCTGTAAAAACAACAACAACACAACTTCTTTATTAGTAGCAGAAAAGGAGTAGGTCATCCATATCTTTACTGGAACTCCTTTGCCCTTCGAAACGTGGCATCTATTGAGGATTATGTCCTAGTGGTTGTAAGCGAATCCAGCCCCATTTTTAAGGCGAGACTACCTATTTCATTTTGTTTTCCGTAATATTTCCCTCCTATCTTTCTTTCTTCCTCTCCTTTTCTCTCAATCGCCCTCCCGCAGCCCGCCTCTCTCCCTCCTCCCCCCTCAACTCCTCATCATTGGAACGTTTGCTCCCAGCTGCCATGGAGCGCGAACATCCGTTTGTAACTGTCAGTGTTAATTGCTGTGGGAAGAGGCCCCAACATTTTTCTACTTCTGCTTGGAGTGAAGTCCTCAAGAACTCCGCTACGCATTGCTGGTTGCTTCTCCCCCATCGGCAGTGTGGCCCACTCGAGCACTTAGTTAACTTACTTAGCTTTATGCCTCCAATGTAAATGCACTAAATTTGTTGCTATTACTTATTTAGGGTTCATCACCCTTTAGGACCTCTTCCACCCCACCCCCACCCTCACCCATCCCTTCAGCTCCTTCCTTACCCTACTCATCTTTCTCTCTCTTTCCTTCTCTCTGCTGCTGTTCTCCCCTCCCTCTCTAAGGAAGCATTTCTAAGTGATTTTCCCTCCCCCAAACAACAACAGGACGTAATTATACAGAATATGATGAATTTCACGGAAGGAATGAGTATATAGAAGGAAAAGATGAAGAGAAAACTCACAAATGATGATGATGATGATGATGATGATGATGATGATGATGATGATGATGATGATGATGATGTTGGTGGTGGTAGTGTGGGTGGTGGTGGTGGTAGTGGGGGTGGAAACAGAGCTATAAGTATTAAGGTTATAGATTCTGCGGTAGGAAACAGTGGGAAAACGATGAAGTAGCTGAGAAGGCAGGTAAGAGCAGGATGAAGTGACTGTGGAATAAATGGAGCAAGAAGTTAGATAGGTGCCAGAGTTTATCAGATACATCTTTTCTCTCACCTTGGTCACAGCGGGGAGGTGGGACAAAGGGATGCAACTAGTTAGCGTGATTAAGTTTCTCTCCCTTTCTCCTTTCCTTGACCCCTAACATCTAGGCGAGTAAAAAATATTCCATTCTAGGCTTCATCTAATTTTCATACTGCTTGCTTGGTAGATAGAGTTCCATTTAATAACGCAATTACAGAGGCAATCTTTTATTTTTTAAACATAAAATGTCAAGTGTATTGTTTCAGGAAAACAAAACAAAAAAATGGAGCATAAACTTTGACGTAGCATTTCTCTCTTTTAGTTTTGTAGTTGTAATTACGTCGGGTTCCAACGAAGAAACACCACCAACGATTGTTGTTTAGCTGCCAGTCCATGCATTTATTTGGGTGATCCATATCCGTCAAATCCGAGGACATACTGTCTCAGAGTATTAGAGACCATACATTTACACGCTGAGAAAAATGAGAGGTGGCCGATCGAAATGGCTGGATGCTGTGTTGCACAGTGCGCAAGCCTGTAGCAACTGTGCGACTTGAGGCTTATTTCTTCAAGTTGTATCTCTGGGGCCAATGTATTGGGCAGATCTTTGAACTGCAAAATCCTGTGAATAAGAATAATCTATTAATGTACGGACTCAGTTACTTACGCCGTATTTGATCACTTTTAATTCCTATTCTGCATGCGTATGGGATACGTTTATCGACGGCACCACCATCCTGGACACCCTACATCATCCTCATCATCATTCAAGGCCGGGGGTAAGCCCTGATATTCAGTGTGTGTCAAAGGGTCCCGACCAGTACCAACCATCTCTTGTCGTCTCACTATGATTGATACGGAGCCTGTGTCTTTTTCTGTAGTCATCAAAATTTATCAAGCATAAAACATTGCTCTTTGTGCCCCCTGACATCTGAAAGGCGAGATTTATGCCTGTAGCTTTGAGCACCGACCACAATGCAAATATATGCTAATGAGATCGCAGCATACAGCATATCAACAATCCGGCCGGTGATACTGAAGAAGCTGGAATATTATTGGTTGGGAGTCTGAATATCAGCAAAGTATTGATAAAATGTTTTTAGCCTAGGCATTGCTGGGAAGTTGATGAGAAGTTTCAAACATAGCTGTTTTGAGGTATTTCATGTTGAATAATTATCTTTGTGAGAGTTTGCCTCAGATAGTCTCTGTATATAGATTAAAAGTTCGCCTGTGTCGCGATAGGCAAGTTCAACCCAGCACTAAAGCTTCATGTCTACACGGCCAGTCTGCTTTAACCTGTGTACAGTTAATTCGCTGACTAGCAGACGGCAAAAGAAGTGTTAAGCATACATATGCTACAGCTTCATAAGATAAGCCGTGACGTCACCCAGCTGACCAATCACCCGCCACCCCCGCAGTGGCGCTACTAGTCTTGAGATATATAAGTGGAGAGGATCTCACTGAGGGATGAGGGGCCGGGTAGCTCAGTTGGTAAGAGTGTCTTGCTAGTAACCGAAAGGTCGCTGGTTCGAATCCCGGATTGATCAACGTGTGATCATATTATTTTCCCCTTTACCAACAACTGGCCCGCTGGTGTCAGTATAAATCGGTCCAGTAGTCACCTATAGTATATGCGAAAGTGTCGTGTGACTATAATCTACATACAAACTGAGGGATACTTTTGCCAACAGTGAGACGCTCTGCACAACCTTTGTAAACAAGGCGTTGCAGAAAATCGTCTCATATTTTGCAGACGAGCAGGCATCTTGGTCCACGGCTGAGAACAAACTCCACAGAGAGGCAACCCTGACACGTGGCCTGCAACCTTGAGCAGCGAGAGCAGTGTGCTCCACTGGCTCACTGGTCTACTACCCAGAAGACGAGACCACAACACCGCTCATCGACGAGACAGCTAAGTCACTAGAAACCGTGCACCAAAACTGCTCTAGAAGGACTGTGCGATAGTCCACTCTTCCAGAAAGACGAACGATAGGACAGAAAGCCCAATGATGAGACAGTAGACCTATCAAGGAGCGAACTACTCGAAGTGAAATTTGGACATTTAAGTTAGTATAGTGATTAGAAGATTTTGTATAGAATAGAGGAAATAAATGTGTGATATTTACTGTTAACAATTTGCTGGACTACCTATGTTTCATAGCGGTGTGAGAGCTAGTGTGTCAGTGAATCTCTACAATTTTCTCCCTATCTCTGTAACCCCATCCTAACACAGACCGGGCCAAACTTATAAATGTATTAAGATTAATCATAGGGTGATTTACTAACCGATCCCCCCGCAGACGAACGACGAGTGGGCAATAGCAATCCATTGTGCAGAGCCCAGCAACAATAGACCCACCGTCACAGTCTGTAGCTACAGATAAGGCGGTTGCTATTTTATTTGCGGCTGGAATGTAGTAGTCAAATGTGGATTGTACCCATGCAGGGTCGTAATGACAAGAAAGTGACTAGCATACGGTCAGATTGCAAACATGTTGAGCTGTACCTGGTCTTCCTTCTTCCATTGTTTGTAGGACGTTAGGCAGTCTTAATTTTTGAGTTTAGATAATTATTACTGCATATTGTAGCATGATGAAGATATCCATTTCTGACTCTACCCTTGACCAACTCCCAGATTATAATAATGCGGGGAAAAGAATGATCTGTTGTGTACTCGATCCATCAAGGAATTTTTTTAGATCAATACAAGCTCAAAAGCCTTAATGTGGTACAAGATCCTCGCACCTCGGATTCCCACATCTACTGCCCTCATTCCATACACAATAATTGCAGCTAACAGGTAGAAAATCGGTCTTCGACCATCACCTGCTTCCAGATTCTCACTCTCTCACACTGATGCTCCACTAGTTGGATTTTTGGAAACGAGTAGTTTATTTATTTATTTATTTATTTTATTTAATGAGCAGTGTTCCCGATTACGCACAGTAGTGCGTCAATTACGCACAAAGTATGAAAAATGACGCAGAAAAATTTGCATGTGTGCGTCCTGTTGACGCACACATTTTTTTCGAATCGCTGAAGTCAAAAATACGACCAACGAGTGGCGAACTAATTCACGGCATAATCAGAATCAGAACCCAACTCAGACTGCCATTGCAGACGATTAAAGATTGTGTCGGGGGTTGTCGTCCTTAAAAATCGCATGCGCGCGCATTGTAAA
>CM072518.1:34117477-34142477 GCA_036898135.1 Oncomelania hupensis | reverse complement strand
TGATCGTCTTGTGGTTTTTGTACATGAATATTGACTTTGTGGTTGTTCACAAACCCATTAACTAATACTTCAGTAATATAATTTTAAAATGTGGCACAAGACAAAGGAACTACAGTTGTTGTTTAACTTAATAGTTATTATTGCTGACAGTTTTATTGCGTGGGTATTGCTATAGCAGAAGCTGCTTGACTCTTACTGGCTGTGTATGACTTCCACAGGCACAGTCGGGAGGATCTGGCAGGCTTCAGGATGTTCGGATCCGGAGGACACTCTCTGCCCCCCGAGGTAGCCATGGTAGCCAGACACTCCGATGCCGACACAGGTAATAATTGAGTACTTTCTTCTTCTTCTTCTTCTTCTTCTTCTTCTTCTTCTTCTTCTTCTTCTTCTTCTTCTTCTTTGATGTAAGCGGCCAACTTCTACAAACTGAAGAATGTGCTGCACTTTGGGGTTTCCCACATTGGGCATAGCTGACCATCGATTCAATAGAGCTTTAAACACGGAAGAAATAACATTGGCGAATAGTGACCAAGTAAAACGAATGTAAGGTCACTAAGAAGACATCCCGAACCTTCTCCAAACAAGCCTGATCATGCTCCAAAGCGTGAATGGTTAGCGCTAATTATATAACGAGTTGGAGATTTAACGTTATCCAGCGTGCTCACATGTTTAAGCTGTTGCATTGCAACATGTCGACTCATTGCATTAATATTAACTATACGCCTGTGTACCTAAATAATGTAACTGTTTTTCAACATCAGTTGTCTATTGAATGATACGTATTCCACTTTCAAATGCTTCTGTCACCGTGTTAACATTTGGACATTGGCATTGTATAGGTGATCGCGAGACTCCCCTCTCTTCAGATAAGCCTATGAACCTTTCCAACGGTAGCGGCCGCGACACCATCCTCCGTCACCTCCCCATGTCCAACGCTAAGCGCGACTCAGATGACGAATCCGTCAACGACGACAAAGTCACCAGCGATGACAACGACCTGGGTGAGTAATGTGGTTTATGTGTAGTTGTTTTCAAATCTTGTCATTTCTGCCAACTTCTTTTATTTTTTCCTTCTCTTACTTTTTTTTATTAATACTGTTTTTTTTCTTTTCTTGTATTTATTGTTATTATTTGTGCGTGTGTTTGGTTGTGTGCGTGTTCGTGTTTTATTTTAAATTTAAAATCTTTGCTCATTTCTATTTGTCTGTTTCGTACATATTTACAACTGGACAACAATATAGCACCGTTCAACACATCAAGTTACATCATAATTGAGTACGCAACAGCACAGCAATGCACAACGCCATACAACACAAAAAAGGATAAAAATACTTTATTATTATGTTTATTTTATTTCACGTCTTTTCACAGATGTGATTTTATACTATCTCAGCTGGACAAGAACGACTTCTCTCTCACTTTCTTTCTCTCTCTCTCTCTCTCTCTCTCTCTCTCTCTCTCTCTCTCTCACTTTCTTTCTCTCTCTCTCTCTCTCTCTCTCTCTCCCTCCCTCCCTCCCTCCAGTACCAAAAGAACAAGTACTACCAAAAACGGTAGCGACAGGAAGGACTTTGCGAGACCAGCCTATACTGAGAAAACAGTCTAATCCCTCTGTCGGTACTACTGTTCCTGTCACCAGCCATCAGCCTCCACCAGATCAGCCAGACGGGAGAAGAAGAAATGAGAGGAAAATTACACACAATACCAAGACGAAAGGTCATCACCACCCCACCCCCTCCCCCCATTCCTTCTTACCGTCAACTCCCCCACCCACACCCCCTTAAAAAAAACAATAAAAAACAACCAAACAAAACAATTTTTTTTAAACGCTGAGGTAGATGTTTGCATACTTAGCTATAGGGAATATTTCAAATACAAAACTCCCAGTTGTCCGGAATGTCGCTAGTCATCCAGCTGCGAAGCTCTGTTACTGTTAGCATATACCTATTAAACTTGAAAATGAAATGGTTTCTTTCTTTGCTTAAGTATACCAGGCAATTTTGATCGTATAGCTGTTAAGCATGTTTTGGCCTGTAACTCCAGTCTTAGAGTTTTTTGTTACGATGATAAACTATCGTGCTGCGTTGCTTTTACGTTGTGCACCTTCTTTTCCACCAAACAAGACATCGTCTGCTAAACGTTGGCAGCTGACAAAGCGACGGTAGGAGAGACAAGAAACGGTATAGTCTTAATCCTCTGCAACCTAAGTAATTTCTCATTTGTCCAGCCTGTTATCCAGCTATCGGCCAGGACTTGGACGTCCGGTCATCAGAGAGACATCAATCAGAGGCCCTGCAATGTCGGAAGCGCTTTGGCAGGCACGTCCTGTCCGCCCGTCCAGCGAGGGAAGGAAACGGTCATCCCGCGCTGCCATAGCCTCTAGCAGCCATGATCGACGTCCCTTGCCTAGATTTCGCCTCGGCACCGGAAAAGCAGCCTTACAGAGAACTGAATAGAGCAGATAACAGTAATTTCAAAGAAGAGAGGAGGCAAACCACCTTAAGTGTAATTAGCGGAAAGTTTTACGTGACACTCCATATGACTTCAACTCACCTTTGAATGGAGAGCGAGCGTCACATACTGTGAAATGCTCTGTACATAATAGAAACCCAACAAGACGCAGAGTGGAAAGCCTTTTGTTTCGACACAACTTATCTCCATTCTTGAGAACAGAGATGGGTGGAACGAGTGAGAGATACACACTTATCTGATAATTAATGAGTGACAATCTCCTTTTACGATGCATTGATAAGAGTGACTCCCGCTTTGACTCGACTAGAAGTGATAAACATAGATGATTAATTTTGGCGCTAATGCTTACTGCTCTCTCAGCGACATTTGACGCTATCTGTTTATAACAACGGGTGATGAATTCTTTAGAAGACAAAAGGCTCTTCAGATGGCTCTTTTTGACTGAAAACCTGACCCTAGTAGCCGAGTTCGAAGTAGTGACAAGGAAATGATTAAGACCGGATGATGGAGGCAGCTCTTGAATCAATGAGAATCCTGCCTCTTGCTAGAAGATCACACCCCAAAACCATCCGATACTCCTCTGTGCCTCCCGTTTCGTTTAGATGTTCCGACTCTCTTGTATTGTCCACAACCCACTCCAACAAAAGAGCGTTAACCGTCACTTTTGTGAGAGGAGGCTGGCAGCAGAAAGCAATTCCTTCTAGCAAAATCCAATTGGTTTGCTGGCATTCAGTGCCTGCAAGGCAGCAAAGATGCACATTGAGGTTCCCCTACCCGATTGATTTCTGCTGAAAGAGATTTGGTGATTTGCTGCGAAATTGTCCCAAGCAGTGTCACAAATTGTTCCCAACTATCTCCAAATTGTCCGAAAGGGTTTGAAAAGAGGTTCGCTTATTTGGTGCAAATTGTACTATTTGTGGTAGGGAGGCGTCGAATTTGCGCCGCGCTTGTGTTGCTGTTGTCCTCAATACAAATACTACTTGAGTCGGGTCTCGAAGGTCGGTGAGAAGGACGAACTGAAATTTATTTTGTTAGCGTTGAGTAGCATCGGTCCTTGAGACTGGTTGGGGCTATTCCTATTTGATTGGTCCGTTTTCACTTCTGAGTGGGCTAGGCTGGGCTTCAAACTTGTTAGCTGGAGTTACTCCATTTGTCAGTATCGTATTACCCCGTGTTTCTGTAATACCAATGCAAGACTCTCAATCTTGTCTTTCTATCAGGGTTTTAACTGGACGATGCAATAATGTAGTGGTTTGGACGCGTGCTAAATATATTTCGTTAAGCAACGTCGAGCGTGGTTAGTATTTGTATAGATGACCCTACTTGGAAGGCAACCACCACACGACACACTCAAAAATAAAAGAAACAAGCGCACAAAACACCGCAGTTCACCCTGCTGTGAATGGGTACCTAGTTTTGTTTAGAATCGGGTGAAGGTAAGGCAGCAAGGGAGAGGACATGGGCACAGAAAAGCGATGTCCCAAACGCCTTACTTTCCAAACAGAGAAAGGTTGCGGGAACACCTTCACCTTTTAACTGATGGGATGGGATTAGATTTTCTTATGAAATATACGGACAGAATGTTGTCAGAAACTTACCTGTCATCTCCCTTTTGTCATACCAAATCTGACATCTCAGATACCTATTGGTACACTACTAATACTGTAATTACTGTATATATGATCCACTTCGTCGCCGACTATATTTTTCAACACTGCCAACTTGGCTCAACTTGGATACTGCTGTTTTAGCGCCTCTTTCCATCTTAAAAAAAAACAAAAGCCAAGAAAATACTGGTAAACCGAAGTACCATCCTGATCCAGAAATTGGTTCAACGAATCTTACGTTTTAATATTATACTAGTACCAGCATTCTGTCTGTTCCTGATGCTCAGAATGCCATGATGCCAGACTCCGGGCTGGGAAGACGGGACGAAATAGGCTGTGATAGATGTCACAACCCCAAGCCCACATCTAAAAGCCGCTCTCATTGGTGCTTGCTATCAGACAGGCGCTGTCATTGGAGGAAATAATTGTATTTGTCTGTCTCCTCAGACAGGATTGACCTCTCGACGCCTTGCCCTGGTTCTTATCTCTCGCGATGCTTTCATCACAAAATAGGCGAGAAGGGCGATGGAAGGGATGGGCGCCCATGAAGAAAGGGGTAAGAGAGAGAGAGAGAGAGAGAGAGAGAGAGAGAGAGAGAGAGAGAGAGAGAGAGAGAGAGAGAGAGAGAGAGAGAGAGAGAGAGAAAGAAAGAGAGAGAGAGAGAGAGAAAGAGAGAGAGAGAGAGAGAGAAAGAGAGAGAAAGAGAGAGTGAGAGAGAGCACAAACAAAAGTATAACTTGCGTTATCTTCTATGATCCACCCCCACCCCCTCCCCGCTCCCACTTCCTCGCACCATCCCCCCCCCCCCCACCCCCTATTTTTTGTAATCTATTTGTCGAGATTTATGTGCAAGATAACATTTTTAATTGAAGCCTTTCTGTATTTAAGTTAAAAATTTATTGTTTTTGAAAGATATCAATTATGTTACACCATACGATATATTTTAAAGAATTTGATGTTAAAGTAATCTAAAATCGTACTTTAAAAAAGCTTATCTTCCACACACCCGCTCCCCTTCCTTCCCTTCCCTCTGTTTTTATTTTATGTTTTAATTTAAATTATACCGTTTTAGATTCTATAAAATTGATTGTTTTTAATATTTTACATTACAGTCTCTCTTAAACCAACAATGAGTGATAAGAAGGAGAGGTGTTTCTATCAGATCGAAACCTGGCAGTCACAGCCGTTGCAGTAAAATCAACATTGTAAAGTTTTATAAAAAGTTTAGGAGTTCAAAGCTCTGTCAATACGGGGGGTCGTAAAGTATTCACACAGAAAATCAAATCTCTTACTATATCCACAGGTCCATCTGTTTGAAATTAAATTAAGTTTTCAAGTGTCCTGTTTGTTTTAAAAAAAATGGAAAGCGACGAGAGAAAAGTAAACGGTGAAAAAAAACTCAGTTGAGTTTGAAAAATGCCATTTTATAAGGTAATAAATGTATGCATTTTCTTGTATCAAATAACCTTGTCCTGAGGCAAATGTTTACAATACTTAAAAAAGAAAAATTAATGTTGCATTTGTAATATATTTACCCTGTGTTAAAAGCTTTACTGTTTTTTTCGTTTTCTGATTCTAAGATGGACGTTTGTGTGTGACGCTGACGTGAATTGTATATCTTAGAGTAAATCAAAAGTTCGCTTTATATACCGGATCTTAATTACTGAACTTAGTTAGATTAATTTTTATTAGGAAAAAGTAATCCGACTTAAAGCCGCCTGACTGCATCACGAAATAAATATATATAGCTTATGTAACATATAAATAATAATAATAATAATAATAATAATAATAATAATAATAATAATAATAATAATAATAATAATAATAATAATAATAATAATAATAATAATAAATAAATAAATAAACAAATAAATACACAAACAAATAAATAAATAAATAAATAAAAATAATAGATCGTATCTAATCTTTCGGCGTTGTATTTTGACGAGTTAAGCATTGGATTTATAAAGATCCTTTCTATAAAGATCCTTTCTGCACAGACCGAGACTGTTCAGGTCGCTAGTCTTTTAGCACGGCCTGATCTCAGGAGCCACCCACTCCATATGAGTACCAGTGAGAGTAAGGTTAGTGAAATTAAGTGCCCAAGTTTATCTGCAGAAGGGAAATATTTGCTGTGAGATGTGTGACATTTTGAAGACGTCCTTTATTCAGAGAGTCTAGAAGTCGTCGATGAGGAATGACTTGTAAGGTACAAGAATACAGCTGAGTTGGAGTAAGAACGCGATAATAGCTTGGGTAAGGGTTTTATACCCACAAGCTGTTCCTCTCTCTACAGTCGTGGAAGGTCGTTTGTCGTTTGAAATTGCCCAGCTTCATCGTTCTTGTCGTTTGAAATAGCCCACTTTTACCGCCTGTTCTTTTTCATTGTAAATGCACCCTATTAAATCTCCATTCTGTCACCAATCCCTGACCTACATCAACTAAATGAAGGCGAGCAAGTGTGGTAGAGTGTTATTTGTTGAAAGAAATTATTCGAATAAAGTAAGTAGAGTATGTGAAAGTATTAGAAATAGATGACTTGTCTTGCAGTACGGACAATATGTTCAATAAATGTGAAAAAAGAGCATAGAGAGCACAACTTGTGGACGCAACAATTAATAGTAATGATAGTTGTTAGAAGACCTGTACTAAACAGTGAATACTGACGTGGTTTTTTTTTCCATCCCTAACTATGCTTGTTTAATATGAGGTGTAGAGGAAATGTGATCTGGAAATGACATTGACAGTCTACAGTGTTTATTGTTGTAGTGTTTACCGTCAAGCAAACACAACATTACAGCATTGGCAATACCTTAATGGCAATCGAAAGCAGGATATAAATCAATAAAGAATGTTGGAGACATGCTAATAAACACAAAACCTCAACCTTAAAAGCCTTCAGAAGAAAAAAAAAAACTTTGTTTGCTCGCAAACAAAAAGCCGTGTTTGTATTTTGTTTTATTGCGATTTGAGAAGATGAGTCTATCTGGACATGTCTTGTTTTTCCTACCCTTAAAACGCCATTTTGGCGACGTTATCGGAATGTGTGTCTCACATTAAAAGGAACAAACACTTCTATCCGCAATAAAAGATACGACATTTCTACCCGCCAATAAAAAGATGAAGTAGAGCACGATACTCGAGAACAAAGGAGTCTCGGTAACAATGACATATCCACATAAAAAATTACCACCTTTGTCAAAGAAAGAATAGATAAGGGAAGGGTACAGAATAAAAGAGCAGATAGAAAAACATCGGTTATTGATAACAGAGAGGGTTTGTTCTTTAAATATGTTTTGTTGTTTGTGCTCGCAAAATAACCTCATTTTAAATTTTTTTTGAAAGAAAGCGAAACTATTACGTATAAGTCAGTGTGGTACTGTCAACGTCGATGAGAAACCTTCATTGTTATTAGTTACATTTTTCCTATTCACCCTGTGTTAGGTAACGAATATTTACCTACAACATTTATTTGAGTTCTGTATGTCGAAGGGTAAAGGGAAGGGGGAGATAGAGAGGGGGGGGGGGCAGGCGGGGGAAAAAGACGTTGAAGTTGGGCAACTCTTGGACGTATTTTTATTTAGTCAGTAAAGAATCGTGATTCCTTTTGATGGACAATTTACAGCGAGTCGAAGTTGATAAAGGACCACAAATTGGCTCTCTTTCATTATCCGCTCTCAAACTTGTTGTTTTATTTGATTCTCGAGACTGCAGTCGGACAGAGAAAGACATTTTATTGGATCGGATCAAAAGAACTTATTGCTTTGGGGCTGGGCGTTGAATAAACAGCAAAGCGGTAACAGGTGGGTCATAATGGTGTGCTGTCACTAGCGTTAAATTGATAAACGATATCTCGCTCAGCATCTCTATGTAGCGGCGTCAAGAAACATGGGGTAAAAGAAAGTTTAATTAAGAGACTGGCATCCAAACTTACATTATTCTGAAACTAGTTAAAGGGCCTAAATAGATGTGACCTGATGGAGGTTGAAAGCGTGAACCTTTAATTTAAAGCTTATTCATAACGTGCTTGTTGTGGATCGATGGTGTTGATAGTTGAGTGTTTAAATATGTGATTGAATCTTTCTTTTTGTTATATGAAGAAGGGCAGAATTGGAGATTGGGGGGAGGGGGAGGGGGGCATTTTGGATGTGAGATGGTAAGTGGATAAATGATAATTATGATTATGTGGTACGCAAGCAGAGAAAAGAAAAAGTATCACAAAATGTATTATAGCATTCGTTGTGATCTGCTTATACTGAGCAACCAAAGCAAAAACTAATAGAAAGAGAAACGCCACTTCTTTGTCTAGAACTCCATCTGTTTACAGTTACTGATTGATGAGGATGGGCGATATGAGGTTTGTTCTCAGTTCTTCTTTATGACCGTACGCTACTATTTAATATGAAAGAAAGAACAACTGGAATTTAAGCGGGGTTTCCTACCGCCAATTAGCAGGTAGTGCCAGAGTCATTGAAACCAGACACACTAAGTATCAGAGATTGGTCGGATTTTAGGTCTGATCCAGGCGTATACCTCTGCAACTTCAAATGCTCAGACTGCTTCTTTCGGCAGTGTTTGTGTGTCAATACTGTTCGCGTCTTTCCGATTATCGCGTGTTTCCGATAGTCCTACATTAATAGCCATAGATCATGCGACCAGCAAAAGAGGTTTCCTTTTGATATTACAGTTTAGTGGTGGGACTTATTTTTGATCATGACGTCTTCGTTTTCTATTTGAGAGTATAGTAATACTGACGTTTTGTTGTTTGGCGTCCGCTGGACCTAAAGCAATAATCATGTAATGTAATGTAATGTTGTTTGGTGGGGACTGATTTGACGGTGACTTCTTTTTTAGGGTTTGAGTACAGTTCTGATGTTTTTCAACAAAAAGGGATAAGTAAATTTTGTTTATTCGGACCAATTTATTTCTTCTATTTAAAAAAAAAAGCGTATTGGTGCAGTTATTTGCGAGTTATCAGTACGAATGACTGAATGATAATTAGCAGTGTGAGAGACTCTAAACACTGTTACTGTTGATCGTAGTGGTTATAAAATAAACTGATTCGTTAGTTAACAATCAATATATATTTAATACAATAGACTGATAGCAGGATAACAAGATAGTCGAATTCTTTATTGCCAAGTGAAAGTAACAAACATGACTACCTATTGGTTATTGCCGCAAAGACCACACAGAACAAGCAGCAAGTATGCAGACACATTTTTCTTCATAAACGAAGTATACAAAAACATTTGTTCCATCTGTTCCTGTTCCAAGCACGTAGATTGCAACTCATTGACGTCTATACTGACAAGACAAGAAAGAGTACTTATTAGTACATACGTTTATATGGAAGCATTCCTTTCGTACGACCATAAAGAATCACAACAGCAGAATTTCTACCAACAACATTGTCCGTACCTAGCGAGAAAGGACTAGCCTCAATGAAGATGACGCGCGAAATGGGAGTATGTTTTGCCAGCGCTGTTGTACATTCCAGTAGATCTACCCTATGTAAAAGTCATAATGGCTTTATAGCATCTTTTTGCACGCACGCCTCAATTCATGGCATTGGAGCCAAAGCGGGGCGAACGTTTGGGGTTAGCAGGGACATCCACAATTCCAAATGATTTGTTTTGCCATCGTGCCAAGGCGAGACTAGCATGTTCGGATGATCATTACCAACCTCTTGCCGTCTTTGCGCCCTTGCTCTCAGCCGCAGAAACAAACCCCTGACGAACCCTGCCGAGGGTTTAGTTTCACAAGGGAGGTGACTCGGTTCGTTGGCTACGCTTTGCTGGTTGTCGGTCCTTGTTGCTCCGTGGTGTTGCGGCTTGTTGTGTCGATTGAAAAACAAATCTCGCTACTTGCTCTCTTTTCTCATTCTGCTTTTTCTTTAACGATATTTGCCCCAGTCTTTCTCTGCTTTCTCTCTTCTTGTTTTCTTTCTTGATGCTTTACGCTTTCTATCCCCTCAGTCTCCGTGATGCATGACGGAGTGTGAGAGATCCTTTTCTGACATCAATCCCCCGATGTATCACGGGTAACGACTGATGCAACCAACATTCGTTTTTATTCTTGTTTCGGCACCTTTTACCTTCTTCACTTTCCTCCATTTTTTTTTACCCCATCCTGTTCGCAGTATCAAAGAAGTATGCCATGTTCTCAAAGAGAAGACGAGTTTTACTAGCGCTGCCCTTTTTGACTTCCGAACGCACTTAAGTAACCCCTCGTTTGAGGTCGTTTTGGTATGATATGCTTCACGTATCTATAGGCTTCTCGTACGTACAGACGCCGCTAGTAAATGATGCAACGTGTTTTTCGCTAGCTTTGTTTCTTTGGCAGAAAAAGGAGGAGGAGGAAGGGGTGGAGAAGAAATTTGGGAAGGAGGAGCCTCTCTCTCTCGCTCTCTCTCTTTCTCTCCCTGCCCCACTCCCCATCTTCATTTTTTTTGTCGGCACCGACTCTGTCCTATCTTCTTTTCTGCTATCAGTTTCCCTTTCCGGCCTCCTTAGTTCTTTTTCTATTCGTTCAATGAGATCTACTTCCACTTCTACAGCCACTTCCTCATCCCCCTCCGTCCTGCTCCTCCACGTCATCCTCCTTCGTCTTTATCCTCGGTGGATTCTATGTCGCCTGTTTTCTTTATTCTTTGCTGGCTCTGGTGATTTTAAAAAAGAAAAGAAAAAAGAGCTTGTAATCAGTATTGCTCAGATAAACACCGCTTACAACCCATTCGGAACGACACCCGTAAAAAGGGGCGCAACTTATGACCGGGTACTTATAACTCTTGCTAGACGAGATGGGGGATTTGCGTAGGAACGTGGAATAGGAACAGCGAAGGTACCAGAGGTGTTGGTCTAAGTACTGATACAGTTGAAACAGTTTTATGGGTCTTAATTGACACTCGATATTAGATAGGAACTGTGAAAGTGGAATAGGCAATGAAAACACCACTGAATAAGTTGGGTAAATAATTTTGCGGGGCGTGACTAGGAGGATTAGGGGTGCAGTGATGATGGTCGAAAGAGATGTATGAATGAATTGGTTTGAGAAAGTAGTAATATTCTGTTTGTCTCTTAACATTAGTCATACGTGTAGAGCTGTTAGATATTTGCTCTACATTAAATGTATCCTATAATAAATAAATAAAATAAATAAATGTGCATGCCAGAGCTTGAAATGTGGATCTTAGCTATATTTTAGACTACCCAAAGTGAACCAGTTGCACTGTACTGTACGAGGCATATCATTACTTTACTTCCCTGAAAAATGCAACAGCTGCACTGGCTTGTCAAAAAGAAATGTCTTTTTGGGCAAGGGGTTGACAGGAAACCTATGACAGGTAATGTGAGTAGACGGTTGAAAAAGACGGAGAATGAGATAACTCGGTGTTTCCCAGGTATCGGGCGAGGTTGGATGGGAAGGTGGTGGTGAGATGGAGCTAGAGAACGATAGAAATTGATGGACAGGTAAAAGAATTCTGTATGGAAAAAGGGAGATCGATGAGTCGAAGAAAGTGATACGATAGGTTTGGAGACCTTCCCTTCTTGTTGTTGTGGTTGTTATTGTCTTCTTCTTCTTCTTCTTCTTCTTCTTCTTCTTCTTCTTCTTCTTCTTCTTCTTCTTCTTCTCCTTCTCCTCCTCCTCCTCCTCCTCTTCCTCCTCATGCTCTCCTCTTCCTCCTTCTTCTTCTTCTTCTTCTTCTTCTTCTTCTTCTTCTTCTTCTTCTTCTTCTTCTTCTTCTTCTTCTTCACCTCTTTAGTGCCTGTTAAGGTTTGATGCCTTCATCTTTGGCTGGTTTACCTTAATTCTGCTTTGTTTGCTTTGCCATCTTCTGTGTTTTACCGGTTCGATTATTTGCGAGTTGGCCGCGTGCAAGTTACTTAACCATTCAGTAGTCTTAGAGGCAGCAAATACGGTATTCAGTTGTGTGCACGCCTAATAGGTGCTGGTTGAACTCTGGATGGCGGATAATGGTGTGAACATGCATTAAAAATAGACTTCAAGCAAACTCTGGATGGTAGAAAAACAGTTGGGTAGAACTACACCACGTGAAGTCGAGTTCTGGATTGTCAGTACTTCTAGGAATGCACGTTGTCATGAATGTTTCAGGCATTTTTCTCCTCACTCGTTGCGTCCTTTGGCTGTTTCCGCTTTATGCAATGACTCTGCCTTGTCTTGGCGGCAAACACCAATTGCAGATCCAGTGATCCCTTTGATGTTGGCGCTCCACGACTGCATAACAAACCTACGTTACGTTACATCCTCCGCCTTTCTTTCAGAATCGCGCGTGCCCTCATCTCGCCTCTCTTCCCGCTTTCTCGCGAGACTAGAGGTCCTGGATGTCCCAGATCGCCCCAACATCCGCTTTTTCGCTTTCCCCGCCCCGCAGATGACTTTCGCAGCTTGAGAGAAAAAGAAACTGTGAGATAAAAACTAATATGAAAGAGGGGAAGTCTTTAGGGAGAGCCTGTGTCATTGCTTTGATCCCGCGCCAAACTGAATTTCCAGCACTGTTCCAGGGCTATTGAGCTTGTTTCTCTATGCGTTCTGTTTCGCAAGTTGTAAATAATACTTTCGACCTTTTCTCTCAGTGCACTTTTCTGAGTTCTCGCGTTACTGATGATAATTAAGCCTATTGTTTACCCACCAAAAAAATCCAACAATACACACAAATCAATGTGGCAGTTGTCATACAATTCTAGCAACACTGTGATTATAACATTTACAAAAGAAAACTTATAATTATCCCGTCGATCTGCTTTAAATAACCCTTCGTTGCCAATAATTGTTCTTCCCATCAGCGCCGCCATCATTTGCACTATCACCATCAACATCTTCATTACACAAGCACTGTCACTCCACAAGTTATCATTATTTTTGTGCATTTAAATTAACACTCAAACTTTTGTTTGTTTTTTTAAATTCAAAATTATCCCCATTTTGATATTACGACCTTGGGCGCGCTAATGAAGTTGTTTCTGTTTCTTTGTAAACTGAACATTATAAACACCAGTCTTGCAGATTGCATGCAAAACAGCAGGGGGAAATGTCTGTTTTTGATCTTCATCTTATAAGAATTCTGGCAAAGTAGGGTCATCCCGTTAGTCGTCGTAATTGAGAGACGAATATCGCACATCCTGCCTGCAGGTGATTCAACGGAAGTTAAATCTTTAAGGAAGAAAATTCTCATAGCGTCCTGAACTGCAACGGCTAGCAGGAAACAAAGTCTGGGTAGTCGTGTAAGTCCATTCAATAGTAGTAAATGACGGTAGAAGCACTTTAGTGGTAATTGACATGCGCCAACAGCAGGATGATGGGGTGGGAGAAGAAGAAGAAGAAGTAGAAGGAGGAGGAAAGCTGCAAGAAAATAACAATAGCAGTAGAAGCTGCAACAACAACAACACTACAACAACAACTGCTACCAGCGTAGCTACACCTTTGAAATCAGCGTCGAACATGAATTAATTGCACTACTTGAAACGCTGAGAAGCGACGTCTCTTCACCACCACCACCACCACCACCACCAGGACGTGCTAAAGAACACCAGGAAAGGAAATGACGGTGTACATCTTGGTAGTCGTCATGGGAAATTTAATGCATTTCTTCATAATCATAAGCAATGCTTAGGGCATGCCGCGTATTGCCAGTTGGAAGCACTGGTTGCATCAGGCATCGCTCGGCACTTCAATCAAGCCGACCAGCTGAGATGAAAGACCTGATAATGAGCCGACATGTTTAATGTCTTCTCTTTTTACCTGAGCCAGCCCCTTCTCATACCGTACCCGTACCCTTAGCCAATCCACCCCAATCTCACATCCATCACCCCGCCTATTCCGGTACCTCTCATATCCCGTCGTAATAATTGTCTCTCCTCCTTTTTCTCCCCACCCTCCTAATTTCATGCAGAAACGTTCAGCTATTAATGATCTTTGTTCTTCTACCGATGGTTCTTTCCCCACCCCACCCTTGCTTCATACAGAAAACTCAAGCTATATTTGTCTATGTTTACTTCATTACTTCTTTGCTTCATACTTGTGCTATCACGTCATATATTTTTTTCTCTTCATTTTTAATGTATTTTATTTAATCGTTCGTACTTAACGCTTTTCCAGTTCAAGGAATACAGGATACAGGATCTAACTCAAGCCTAGGCGCCCGCTTGCAGCTCTGGGCGCATAGTCTGATGCCCAGACGACTGAGCACAATGCATGTTGGCCATTCAAAGATACCCTAACTTAATTAATATTTATTGCCTTCTGTTATCCATCCTTTCCCCTCCTTTATTTATTTTGCCCGCTACCTCTTCATGTCAAACAAAACCCCCTCACTTACCACCTTTGTCTGCCCACCAACTATATGTACTATTCCCCTTCAACCTTCACTTAATTCAGAACCAATAACTATGCTATGATCTCATTTATGCTGCTTCTACTCCCTACCACTCTTTCCAGCTTTTTCCTTGGCTTATTTTTTGGTTGCTTCCAATTATCGTCGCATGTGTCTTATGTCGCAGTCTGGTCTTAGTCTGCTTTGGGTAGCTACACAATTGCGATTTATAAAGATCTTTCGGAAGAATGCCAAGGTGAAAATACTAAGTTTTCTCGGGCTACCGAAACTGTGTCTGTCCGCTCTGCGCAGTTTCCGTCAACCGTTGGCACGCGTTCCTGGCCAATCATAGTGATGGCAGTGACCGACCTTGGGGTTTTCAAGACACGTGCAATATTTTTAATGACGATGACGTTACAAGGTTTTACTCCAGGTTTGCTTTTGTAATTGTATACCTACATAATGGCTACAATTAAGCACGCTTAAATCACAGTTCAATGCACGGAAGTACAATGTGCTAGCCTTAATCTCCAGTGCGACGCTCCTGTGCATCCATTCTTATGTCTGAAGGAGGGTATTAGAGGAGTTAAAGGACGACAAAGAGATAAAAGTTGGAGAAATCGCTTGTCAATGCTTAAAATTGTCTTTTACATTAATTTAGTTTGTATATGTTCCACCAAATTAAAATTGATATATACATATAGGAACGCTTTTTTTTAAAAGAACAATATAAAATATAATAAACATTGTGTAATAAGTACGATTTATTTTTTAATATATTTGAGTAATTAATATTTATTTTTCGAATAGCCGTGCATGTTTTTTAATTCGTTGATCCCATTTAGAACTTCCGATAATATTTAAAAATTAACTGCTTATTGCAGTGCTATTCAAGTGAAGGTTAATTGTTCTTGAGGTTTTACGATTAATTGTGCCATGTCTTTAAAAAATATAAACGAAGCCCCCAATGTTCTTGGTGTGCTTGGCAGTTAGGAAGGTCTACGACTTTCGATCATTACGCTTGCTTGTATGTAATACACCTTTCAAAGTATTTATTGCGGCGCACTAGTCTAGATTATCAGAATTAATGGTTGTGACGAAATGTTGGAAGCAGCCTTCTTTCAGTGCAGTTTAGACTTGTAATTTTGTCACGACCCACACTCAGTTTGAACTTTATATTGTTGTTTGTAGATAGGTGGTCTTCTCGCAAGTGCCTATGAATCATCGTTTTGTGTGCCTTTGAATAAGCCGGGACAAAAGTAAATGAAAAGTGTGACGTAACTTATTGTCGTAGAAAAGAGGAAATGACGAAAGAGAAAGAAGACAGGTATTTGGTCGTTACATGGAGGTCCAAGGAACAGTGAATCTAGGAGCAGTGTGTTGAATCGTTTTTCGTCCCTGCTAATCCTTTATCCGTCAACTGTACGCTTAAGGAAATACGTACGTGATATCCTCACGTAGCGGTGCCCTACGACAAGAACTTGAGTTTTTTACCAGAAGTCGTTTGAGAACGATGAGGGAGAAAGAGTTCGACCTTGAAACTGGTGCAAGTTCGACTGTTTGTTTTAGTCAATGAAGATCGAGACGACTAGTAGACCTGACCGTTGACCTACCTGTACCAAAAGGAATGCTGCGGATGAAGAGACGTATCCGACCTTAGCCGCATCACCGTATCCACGGGTAGTTGAGTAAGTGTGGACTTGGGTGTTTTCACTGGCTAGTCGGGTGTCTCTTTGTTGTCATTTATTTCTGTGGTCCGTATTTTGTCGTATCATTGTTGGTTATCATTATGTTGTGGGGCTAAAATATTATGGGGAAGTATTATATTCGTATAAGTGATACCATATTTATTACAATCATTATTCTTCCAAGCATACAACACATTCAAGGTTGCAGTCATTCATTCATACATGCGTTAGATTTACATTTGTGATTGTTACAATACAAGAGTTAGCGATTATTATTATTAAGGAAAATGGTTGAGTTTTCAATTGCATCCGGAAGCATGTATAAATTGTTACTCAAATTCTTAGAAGATTTTTGTATGGGTTATGTTGCAGTGTACCTTTCGCTTTTTGCCTTTGGTTTCATCTTCAACTTCGATTTTACCTTCAACTTCAACTTTAACTTCGACTTTGTTTTTGGGTTTACCATCACTTTTCACCGATTGTATTATAATAGACTTTCTGCCAGTGAACTTTTTGCCTTCGCTTCTTCACCACAGACTTTGAAATATTGGATGACCACAGCGGATGCATCTAATCGTAGCAGCTACAGTCCCAGTGACATTCGAGGTGTATGCACTTATCGATTACATCTAGTGCATTGACAATTTTTAGTTTATTTGCCTACTGTGTTCCCGGGACATATATACATTTCACTCCTGCGTTGAGCGAGTTCATGCTCTAGTGTCTTCGGGACGTTTTTGTTATTATGCAATTTCGTATTGCAAAGGTTTGATCGCAGGAGTGTGATATGTATTTGTAAAACGGGACTTGTGAAATGAAATCGTTATAACAGTATTAGCAACAAATTTGTAAACAGTGCATAGGTTGTGTGCGAACAATGAGTGAACAGTAGAAAAGGAAAACAAAGAGACTGAACGAGAATACTGTGTAGAACCATTTAATTTATTTAAAACAAAGAACATTTCATTCTGTCGTTTGATTCTATCACTTTTTATAAATTTTAGTTATTCATTTACGATTCCATGTTATGTTCATGTGAATAAATTGTTGTTTTATTTTGCCAACGTAATACTTGTCTCTATCTGTTCATCCGTTGTTCACGTATGGTTGCATACACTGCTCAGAGTTCCCCTTTATGGTAAGAGAAACGAAGGACCATAAGGGGGGGCTTTGACATATTTGGTGGCAGCGGTGGGATCGAACGGATGAATGGAGGAGATAGAATTACGTTGACATTGTTGTGTTATACCATACAATCAGAGTAAGTGACGTGGGTGGTTGGCGGGTGCTGGAGCGTTTTGAATCGCGTGGGCGCACTTAGAGCACCCGACAGTAATAAGGTAGGCAACCAAGCCCACACTTTACTTTAAATACAACTTAGTGTCATCTGAGCCAAACCGTGGTATAACTGTTGAGCTATTTGAACTCTGAGATATATAGTTGGTAAATAGATTTGTTGTTTACCAATTATACAAGAAAAGGTGGTCGGCTAGCAAAATGTCTGCCACCCGGAAAGGTACAAAACGTGCTGGAGCCAAGAAAACGATTGGTGGGAAGGGACATCGATCACCCCTAGCAGCGACTCAGCCGATATTGTACTGGGAGCATCGGGAGAAGCGACCATGTCCAGTTTGACGAGAGAAGAGACTCTGAGTACGTCTGTCTTAGGTTTCCCTCGCATGGCGGTAGCCGTAGAACCGTCAAGGAACCAAGAGACGTCCGAAGTGATTGACGTATCCGTGAAGTATAGAGAATTAGGTATGAGCCTAGGCCTGCGAGAAGAGGCGCTAGCGAGATTTGTCGTGGATGGCATCCAAAAGGAAGAAGAACGAAGAGAGCGAGAAGAAGACAGACGTTTAGTGGAGAGGAAAATGGAAGAAGAGCGAAGAAAAATAGAAGAAGAGCGAAGAGAGCGCGAAGAAGACAGACGGCTAATGGAAAGAAAAATAGAAGAAGAGCGAAGAGAGCGCGAAGAAGACAGACGGCTAATGGAAAGAAAAATAGAAGAAGACAGACGTCTAATGGAGAGGAAAATGGAAGAAGAGCGAAAGGAAAAAGAAGAAGAACGTCGCCGACGCGAAGAGGAAAAAGAAGAAGAACGTCGCCGACGCGAAGAAGAAAAAGAAGAAGAACGTCGCCGACGAGAAGAGGAAAAAGAAGAAGACAGACGTCTGATGGAGAGGAAAATGGAAGAAGAACGTCGCCGACGAGAGGAAGAGAAAGAAGAAGAACGTCGCCGACGCGAGGAAGACAAAGAAGAAGAACGAAGATCATTAGAAATCAGAATGGAGGCAGAGAAAGAACGGATGAAAATGCAGATGGAGGTGATCAGAGAAGAACGCGAAGTTTTCGCTGACCGTTCAACTCGTAGAGAACATCATGATGGTTACCGACTGAAAATTCACCCTTTCGATGGTAGAGAAGACATCGAAGCTTATCTGCGTCATTTTGAACTCATAGCTGAATCACAAGGATGGAATAGAGATTGCTGGGCAGCAAGGTTGTCTCCACTATTGTCAGGAGAAGCGCGCGATACGTATTTGCGTCTGACACCCGAACAGGCTCAAGATTTTGAAGAAGTACGCAACGCGCTGTTACGTCGTTTTCGCCGCGATGCGGAATGGTATCGCCGACAGTTCCGAGAGACCAAGAAAGAACAAAATGAAACTTTTCCGCAATTTCTCATCCGGTTGCAGACATCTGTAGAAAGATGGTTTTCCTTGGCAGACAAAGACATCGATGACGCGAAGTCTGTGTTAGACATGTTTTTGGCTGAACAGATATATTCAGTAATGAATCCTGAGCTCGAGATGTTCGTGCGTGAACGATTGCCGACAGACGCCGCACAAGCAGCCGAATATGCTCAACTGCATTTGGACGTAAAACGAGCCGTATCCCGAGGACCTGTTTTCCAAAGAGCGAGTCCACGAACACCGAGCAGTCAACCCGAGCGTAGACCGAACGAGTCACAAACGAGATTGAGGGAACCTATTAGGAGACCAGTTGTCGGTAGAGATGAAAGAGACAGGAGGAATTCAGACGAATGCTATAAGTGTGGGGGTAAGGGGCACTTCGCCAGGCAATGCATGAAAACGCATGCAGTCAGTCAGGTTACAATTGCGACCGACACCCTACCGATCTATACTCCGCCAATAGACGTCCGATCTATTAAACCCTATAACCCGTGGAGTGAGGGTCGGATCAACGAAAATACAGTACGCATCATGCGTGATACTGGAGCAGAGATGGGAGCAGTTGCTTCAAAATGGGTCAAACCTGAAGATTACACAGGGAGGAGTGTTGAAGTGTACTTAGCAGACCAGACAAAAACAGGAAAGTACCCTACAGCATGGGTGAAACTTGAATCAGGCTTTGTGACAGGGACTGTTGAACTGTTCGTCCTTGACCACATGGGACCTGACATTCTTCTGGGTAACTGGATTACATTTTCATCTGGTTACCGAAGCCCAGTTACCATTGATGGTAGTGAATGTGCCGTGGCAGCAGCAGTCGAAACAAGAGGACAAATAGAACGTGAAAAACGAGCGACAGTACCTTTGCAGGTATCGAAAACTCTAGGAGTGGAAGTCACACCGACAGAGTTGGCTGCATTGCAAGAAGAAGACGATAGTCTTAAAAAAGTTCGAGCGTTGGCTGATGCCCAGAGCGAACTGAAGTCAGGAAATGCTACAGTAAAATTCACGCGAAAGAAAGGGTTACTATACAGTTTGCATCAGTTGCGAGGAGTGGAGACATCGCAGCTAGTAGTTCCCAAGAAACTACGAAAAGAAGTCATGAGGCTAGCTCATGATCCTCCCATGGCAGGACACCTAGGAGGAAAACGAACTCGCGAACGTATATGGAATACGTTTTTCTGGCCAGGTATGTGCGCAGACGTTCGCAGGTACTGTGCATCATGCATTGAATGCCAGAGAGTGACACCAAGGGGTCGAGTCAGCAAGGTACCCCTACAAAAGATGCCGTTGATGGACGAACCATTCCAAAGAGTGGCTATCGACATTGTAGGTCCGATTGCACCAAAGTCGGAACAAGGTAACCAATACATTTTGGTAGAGTCTCCTCTCTGAAAATCCTTTCGGGAAGAGAGGGGACTATAAACTGATAAACATAACACACACATAACACGTAGTTGTCGACTACGCTACACGATACCCAGAAGCAGTTCCGTTGAAAAGAATTGACACTGAAAAAGTAGCAGAGGCTCTGTGGACCATATGGTCGAGGGTAGGCATCCCTCGTGAAATACTAACCGACAGGGGGACGCAGTTCATGTCAGCAGTCATGGATGAAATGAACAGATTGTTGGCCATCCATGGAAAAGCCACCACACCCTACCACCCTCAGTGTAATGGGCTGGTTGAGCGGTTTAACGGCACTCTGATGACCATGCTGAGAAAACTGACTACAGAACAGCCACGGATGTGGGACCGGTACATACCAGCTCTTCTTTTCGCCTACCGAGAGGTACCTCAAGAGGCTACTGGATTTTCACCGTTTGAGCTACTATACGGAAAAACAGTCAGAGGACCGATGACCGTGTTGAGAGAGCTATGGTCGAAGGAGATTGCTGCTGAAGAAGTGAAAGTAAGCAGTGAATACGTAGTCGATCTACGCAATCGCATCGAGGAGACGTGCCAGATAGCAAAAGAACATATGAAAGGAGTTGCAGAGCGCCAGAAACACTACTTTGACCGAAAAGCGAAACCCAGGGTCTTCAAAGCAGGCGACAGAGTGTTGCTGTTGCTACCCACTAAACATAATAAACTCCAAATGGCTTGGCAAGGACCCTATGAAGTCATAGAAAAAGTTGGCGAATGCGATTATCGCATATCAGTAGGACGGAAAACTAAACTCTTCCACGTCAATCTGCTGAAAGAATGCAGAGAAAGAGTGACAGTCGATGCAGTAGTGACAGAAGACGATCAATGGAAAGAAGAACAAGTGGGCAACGACATTCCAACGTGTCCGTTAGTGGCGACCGAGGGTCCGAAAGATGTACACGTTGACCCAGAATGTCCAGAAATTCATGAGGACATCCTAAACATAGTGTCAGACTATGCAGACATTTTCACTGATTTCCCTTTACGATGCACCTTGGATACGTGCGAGATAAAGATGATCAATGAAGAGCCAGTCCGTACAAGACAATACCCTTTACCTCATTCGCAAATGCAGGTGGTGAAGGATGAAGTAGAAACGATGATGAAATTACGGGTCATTGAGAGAGCAACGTCACCGTATAGCTCACCGATTGTGCTAGTGAAAAAAAAAGATGGACAAATACGATTTTGCGTTGATTTTCGCAAAATGAATCGTAACATCGTCTTCGACGCTGAGCCTCTACCTGATATCGATTTTTTGTTCGCGAAGCTCGCAAAAGCGAAATACCTGAGCAGAGATTTGTCAAAAGGGTATTGGCAAATCCCAATGAAAAAAGAGGACAAAGAAAAGACAGCGTTCACCACTCCTGAAGGTCAGTTCCAGTGGTGCGTGATGCCTTTTGGATTGAAGACTGCCGGAGCTATATTTTCCCGAATGATGCGGAAGTTATTGGCACCCCTTCACATGACTGAAATAGACAACTTCATGGATGATTTGATGATAGCTACTCAAACAAAAGAAAGGCATTTGGAATGTCTAAGAGCGTTGTGTCAGAGACTCCGCGAAGTGCAGTTAGCTGCAAGACCGTCAAAATGTTTCCTAGGATTTCAGAGTTTGGAGTATCTGGGACACATGGTAGGGCGAGGTAAGATTCAACCAGACCGTCAGAAAATGGATCGCATCGGAGAAACGTCACAACCAACTACAAAGAAACAAGTGAGGTCGTTTTTGGGGTTAGCGAGCTACTACAGGAGGTTTGTACCAAACTTTGCAGCCATAGCCGCACCTCTATCCGATCTGACGAAGGGAGGAAAAACAGGACCAGTCGCATGGACGGAAGCATGCGAAAGAGCTTTCAACACTTTGAAAGAAAGGCTGTGCTCTAGTCCTGTATGTTGTCTGCCAGATGGCGAAAAACCGTTTGTTTTGCAAACAGACGCGTCAGACACAGGTATTGGAGCAGTACTATGCCAAGATCAGGGTCACGGACTCCAACCAGTGGCTTGTGTCAGCCGGAAGTTAGTTGCCGCAGAAAAGAACTACTCAACGATTGAGAAGGAATGTTTAGCGTTGATTTGGGGACTTCAACGATTTCAGCAATATGTGTACGATCGGACAGTCATCGTACAAACTGATCACCAACCGCTGAAATACCTTCAGAAATCGAAAACTACCAGCAGCAGGTTGATGAGATGGGCGCTGTTGATGCAGTCGTTTCCACTGGTTATTGAAAGTATTCCTGGAAAGGAAAACGTCACTGCAGACTTTTTGAGCAGAAACGTGTAAGTCGTGAACTTTGAGTTTGAACAAAACCAAGGTTTTGTCTTGAGGGGGGGGTATGTCACGACCCACACTCAGTTTGAACTTTATATTGTTGTTTGTAGATAGGTGGTCTTCTCGCAAGTGCCTATGAATCATCGTTTTGTGTGCCTTTGAATAAGCCGGGACAAAAGTAAATGAAAAGTGTGACGTAACTTATTGTCGTAGAAAAGAGGAAATGACGAAAGAGAAAGAAGACAGGTATTTGGTCGTTACATGGAGGTCCAAGGAACAGTGAATCTAGGAGCAGTGTGTTGAATCGTTTTTCGTCCCTGCTAATCCTTTATCCGTCAACTGTACGCTTAAGGAAATACGTACGTGATATCCTCACGTAGCGGTGCCCTACGACAAGAACTTGAGTTTTTCACCAGAAGTCGTTTGAGAACGATGAGGGAGAAAGAGTTCGACCTTGAAACTGGTGCAAGTTCGACTGTTTGTTTTAGTCAATGAAGATCGAGACGACTAGTAGACCTGACCGTTGACCTACCTGTACCAAAAGGAATGCTGCGGATGAAGAGACGTATCCGACCTTAGCCGCATCACCGTATCCACGGGTAGTTGAGTAAGTGTGGACTTGGGTGTTTTCACTGGCTAGTCGGGTGTCTCTTTGTTGTCATTTATTTCTGTGGTCCGTATTTTGTCGTATCATTGTTGGTTATCATTATGTTGTGGGGCTAAAATATTATGGGGAAGTATTATATTCGTATAAGTGATACCATATTTATTACAATCATTATTCTTCCAAGCATACAACACATTCAAGGTTGCAGTCATTCATTCATACATGCGTTAGATTTACATTTGTGATTGTTACAATACAAGAGTTAGCGATTATTATTATTAAGGAAAATGGTTGAGTTTTCAATTGCATCCGGAAGCATGTATAAATTGTTACTCAAATTCTTAGAAGATTTTTGTATGGGTTATGTTGCAGTGTACCTTTCGCTTTTTGCCTTTGGTTTCATCTTCAACTTCGATTTTACCTTCAACTTCAACTTTAACTTCGACTTTGTTTTTGGGTTTACCATCACTTTTCACCGATTGTATTATAATAGACTTTCTGCCAGTGAACTTTTTGCCTTCGCTTCTTCACCACAGACTTTGAAATATTGGATGACCACGGCGGATGCATCTAATCGTAGCAGCTACAGTCCCAGTGACATTCGAGGTGTATGCACTTATCGATTACATCTAGTGCATTGACAATTTTTAGTTTATTTGCCTACTGTGTTCCCGGGACATATATACATTTCACTCCTGCGTTGAGCGAGTTCATGCTCTAGTGTCTTCGGGACGTTTTTGTTATTATGCAATTTCGTATTGCAAAGGTTTGATCGCAGGAGTGTGATATGTATTTGTAAAACGGGACTTGTGAACTGAAATCGTTATAACAGTAGTAGCAACAAATTTGTAAACAGTGCATAGGTTGTGTGCGAACAATGAGTGAACAGTAGAAAAGGAAAACAAAGAGACTGAACGAGAATACTGTGTAGAACCATTTAATTTATTTAAAACAAAGAACATTTCATTCTGTCGTTTGATTCTATCACCTTTTTATAAATTTTAGTTATTCATTTACGATTCCATGTTATGTTCATGTGAATAAATTGTTGTTTTATTTTGCCAACGTAATACTTGTCTCTATCTGTTCATCCGTTGTTCACGTATGGTTGCATACACTGCTCAGAGTTCCCCTTTATGGTAAGAGAAACGAAGGACCATAAGGGGGGGCTTTGACAAATTTCAATTAAGGGTTTAAGGATTTTATTGGTGTAATGAATTGTTAGAAGCAGCTATCTTCCAGGGCATGGAGTCCCTCTCCCCTATCTCTACACCCAGCCCAATTTGCTTACGGGGGGCAAGTACTTGGTGACTGTTTTGCACGGCCGGACCTGTTTGAGGTCCATATACTCCGATCTCATTTGAGTGCAGGTTACGGACAAGAATAATTAATGAATACGTACTAACGTTTATTGGTCGCCATTAATCAACCAACTAGCTGTGCATGAGGGTGGGAGTATGGCAGAAATTGGAAATAGAGCAGAGGAGAGGCTGTGTATGTGTGTGTGTGTGAGGGGAGGGGGATGTTTCGGAACTTGTCATCACGTCAAATATCCGTTCACGAGTGCTTTTTGTCATCATGCAAGCTCATTCATCGCTGTGTTGTTGTTGTTGTTGTTGTTGTTGTTTGTTGACGGCGGTATTTTTCTTTCCCTTGCCCTGCCCTCTTTCTCCTCATGAATCGATGATCGGTTATTAAGAAAAATTCGAGTTTTCACTTAAGTTGTTTTGGGAGGTGGCTCGGTGCTTTTCTGATGCCTGCCGCTCAACAAACAGATGGAGGAATGGAGAGAGGGACGTTAAGGCGAGGTAGCAGGAGCTCGGGCTTAAGGGTGCTTAATGATGTGAACGATGCTCTCTAGTTCTCTGCTTTCAATCACTCATTTAAAGTCGAT
>CM072518.1:33987764-34116977 GCA_036898135.1 Oncomelania hupensis | reverse complement strand
TCTTAAACCAACAATGAGTGATAAGAAGGAGAGGTGTTTCTATCAGATCGAAACCTGGCAGTCACAGCCGTTGCAGTAAAATCAACATTGTAAAGTTTTATAAAAGGTTTAGGAGTTCAAAACTCTGTCAATACGGGGGGTCGTAAAGTATTCACACAGAAAATCAAATCTCTTACTATATCCACGGGTCCATCTGTTTGAAATTAAATTAAGTTTTCAAGTGTCCTGTTTGTAAAAAAAGAAAAGAAAAAAAAAAGAAACGCGACGAGAGAAAAGTAAACGGTGAAAAAAAGTCAGTTGAGTTTGAAAAATGCCATTTTATAAGGTAATAAATGTATGCATTTTCTTGTATCAAATAACCTTGTCCTGAGGCAAATGTTTACAATACTTAAAAAAGAAAAATTAATGTTGCATTTGTAATATATTTACCCTTTTCTTTTCGTTTTCTGATTCTAAGATGGACGTTTGTGTGTGACGCTGACGTGAATTGTATATCTTAGAGTAAATCAAAAGTTCGCTTTGTATACCGGATCTTAATTACTGAACTTAGATTAATTTTTATTAGGAAAAAGTAATCCGACTTAAAGCCGCCTGACTGCATCACGAAATAAATATATATAGCTTATGTAACATAATAATAATAATAATAATAATAATAATAATAATAATAATAATAATAATAAACAAACAAACAAATAAATAAATAAATAAATAAAAGTAATAGATCGTATCTAATCTTTCGGCGTTGTATTTTGACGAGTTAAGTATTGGATTTATAAAGATCCTTTCTATAAAGATCCTTTCTGCACAGACCGAGACTGTTCAGGTCGCTAGTCTTTTAGCACGGCCTGATCTCAGGAGCCACCCACTCCATATGAGTACCAGTGAGAGTAAGGTTAGTGAAATTAAGTGCCCAAGTTTATCTGCAGAAGGGAAATATTTGCTGTGAGATGTGTGACATTTTGAAGACGTCCTTTATTCAGAGCGTCTGGAAGTCGTCGATGAGGAATGACTTGTAAGGTGCAAGAATACAGCTGAGTTGGAGTAAGAACGCGATAATAGCTTGGGTAAGGGTTTTATACCCACAAGCTGTTCCTCTCTCTACAGTCGTGGAAGGTCGTTTGTCGTTTGAAATTGCCCAGCTTCATCGTTCTTGTCGTTTGAAATAGCCCACTTTTACCGCCTGTCCTTTTTCATTGTAAATGCACCCTATTAAATCTCCATTCTGTCACCAATCCCTGACCTACATCAACTAAATGAAGGTGAGCAAGTGTGGTAGAGTTTTATTTGTTGAAAGAAATTATTCGAATAAAGTAAGTAGAGTATGTGAAAGTATTAGAAATAGATGACTTGTCTTGCAGTACGGACAATATGTTCAATAAATGTGAAAAAAAGAGCGTAGAGCACAACTTGTGGACGCAACAATTAATAGTAATGATAGTTGTTAGAAGACCTGTAGAAGATAGTTGTTAGAAGACCTGTACTAAACAGTGAATACTGACGTGGTTTTTTCCATCCCTAACTATGCTTGTTTAATATGAGGTGTAGAGGAAATGTGATCTGGAAATGACATTGACAGTCTACAGTGTTTATTGTTGTAGTTTTTACCGTCAAGCAAACACAACATTACAGCATTGGCAATACCTTAATGGCAATCGAAAGCAGGATATAAATCAATAAAGAATGTTAAAGACATGCTAATAAACACAAAACCTCAACCTTAAAAGCCTTCAGAAGAAAAAAAAAACTTTGTTTGCTCGCAAACAAAAAGCCGTGTTTGTATTTTGTTTTATTGCGATTTGAGAAGATGAGTCTATCTGGACATGTCTTGTTTTTCCTACCCTTAAAACGCCACTTTGGCGACGTTATCGGAATGTGTGTCTCACATTAAAAGGAACAAACACTTCTATCCGCAATAAAAGATACGACATTTCTACCCGCCAATAAAAAGATGAAGTAGAGCACGATACTCGAGAACAAAGGAGTCTCGGTAACAATGAAATATCCACATAAAAAATTAGTACCTTTGTCAAAGAAAGAATAGATAAGGGAAGGGTACAGAATAAAAGAGCAGATAGAAAAACATCGGTTATTGATAACAGAGAGGGTTTGTTCTTTAAATATGTTTTGTTGTTTGTGTTCGCAAAATAACCTCATTTTAAATTTTTTTTGAAAGAAAGCGAAACTATTACGTATAAGTCAGTGTGGTACTGTCAACGTCGATGAGAAACCTTCATTGTTATTAGTTACATTTTTCCTATTCACTCTGTGTTAGGTAACGAATATTTCCCTACAACATTTATTTGAGTTCTGTATGTCGAAGGGTAAAGGGAAGGGGGAGAGAGAGAGAGGGGGGGGGGGAGGCGGGCGGGGGGAAAAAGACGTTGAAGTTGGGCAACTCTTGGACGTATTTTTATTTAGTCAGTAAAGAATCGTGATTCCTTTTGATGGACAATTTACACCGAGTCGAAGTTGATAAAGGACCACAAATTGGCTCTCTTTCATTATCCGCTCTCAAACGTGTTGTTTTATTTGATTCTCGAGACTGCAGTCGGACAGAGAAAGACATTTTATTGGATCGGATCAAAAGAACTTATTGCTTTGGGGCTGGGCGTTGAATAAACAGCAAAACGGTAACAGGTGGGTCATAATGGTGTGCTGTCACTAGCGTTAAATTGATAAACGATATCTCGCTCAGCATCTGTATGTAACGGCGTCAAGAAACATGGGGTAAAAGAAAGTTTAATTAAGAGACTGGCATCCAAACTTACATTATTCTGAAACTAGTTAAAGGGCCTAAATAGATGTGACCTGATGGAGGTTGAAAGCGTGAACCTTTAATTTAAAGCTTATTCATAACGTGCTTGTTGTGGATCGATGGTGTTGATAGTTGAGTGTTTAAATATGTGATTGATTCTTTCTTTTTGTTATATGAAGAAGGGCAGAATTGGAGATTGGGGGGAGGGGGAGGGGGGCATTTTGGATGTGAGATGGTAAGTGGATAAATGATAATTATGATTATATGGTACGCGAGCAGAGAAAAGAAAAAGTATCACAAAATGTATTATAGCATTCGTTGTGATCTGCTTATACTGAGCAACCAAAGCAAAAACTAATAGAAAGAGAAACGCCACTTCTTTGTCTAGAACTCCATCTGTTTACAGTTACTGATTGATGAGGATGGGCGATATGAGGTTTGTTCTCAGTTCTTCTTTATGACCGTACGCTACTATTTAATATGAAAGAAAGAACAACTGGAATTTAAGCGGGGTTTCCTACCGCCAATTAGCAGGTAGTGCCAGAGTCATTGAAACCAGACACACTAAGTATCAGAGATTGGTCGGATTTTAGGTCTGATCCAGGCGTATACCTCTGCAACTTCAAATGCTCAGACTGCTTCTTTCGGCAGTGTTTGTGTGTCAATACTGTTCGCGTCTTTCCGATTATCGCGTGTTTCCGATAGTCCTACATTAATAGCCATAGATCATGCGACCAGCAAAAGAGGTTTCCTTTTGATATTACAGTTTAGTGGTGGGACTTATTTTTGATCATGACGTCTTCGTTTTCTATTTGAGAGTATAGTAATACTGACGTTTTGTTGTTTGGCGTCCGCTGGACCTAAAGCAATAAAATAATCATGTAATGTAATGTAATGTTGTTTGGTGGGGACTGATTTGACGGTGACTTCTTTTTTAGGGTTTTAGTACAGTTTTGATGTTTTTCGACAAAAAAGGATAAGTAAATTTTGTTTATTGGGACCAATTTATTTCTTCTTTTTAAAAAAAAAAAGCGTATTGGTGCAGTTAATTGCGAGTTATCAGTACGACTGACTGAATGATAATAGCAGTGTGAGAGACTCTAAACACTGTTACTGTTGATCGTAGTGGTTATAAAATAAACTGATTCGTTAGTTAACAATCAATATATATTTAATACAATAGACTGATAGCAGGATAACAAGATAGTCGAATTCTTTATTGCCAAGTGAAAGTAACAAACTTGACTACGTATTGGTTATTGCCGCAAAGACCACAAAGAACAAGCAGCAAGTATGCAGACACATTTTTCTTCATAAACGAAGTATACAAAAACATTTGTTCCATCTGTTCCTGTTCCAAGCACGTAGATTGCAACTCATTGACGTCTATACTGACAAGACAAGAAAGAGGGGAATACTCCCCAATCTGTCTTATTAGTACATACGTTTGTATTTGATTGATTGATTGATTGATTTATTGTTGCTTTAGGTCCAGCGGACTCTTCCGAGCCAAATCAGGACCGGACAACCCCCGATCCGCATAAAAGATCTGCTGAAACAACCCCAGTGGGAAAATTGAATGCCCTCCACCGGCCAGTCACTTTACAATAAAGACATCCCACGCGGGGGACGGCTGAGGGTTGACCTCAACTACGCGAACACCCCGGTTACAAAAACAAAATAGAACACAAACATCATTACAAATCATCAACCAAATACATACATATAAAATGCCTATAGTGCTAAATAGTACATTCATAGGAAGCCCTAGTGACCACCCGGCAGAAAGCGTCCAACACTCCCAAGCTGATCCAACAGACCTCATACACAAACAAGGAGTCTTGTCCAGGAAGGGGTTTCAAGAAAAAAGGTAGGTCATTGATCTAGCGAAGAAGAAGAAAGTATAGCAGAGTGATAGGACAGATCAGGAATGGGAAAGAGCAAATGATGAAGACAGCGACAGTGGGAATTTAAAGCACTAAATTTCCAGAAAGTGGGGATACTATTTATACTGAAACCCCCGGCACTCCAACGGGGGGAACTGTTGCCGCAGTGAATTAGTCATGCCTACAAAGGCAAGACAGGTTTTCAACTGTGGCTTTCACTGTTCCCTTTATAGGTTAGAACAATCTACAGTGACAAGATTGCTCATGACCCCAAGGGGTAGACGTTTGTATGGAAGCATTCCTTTCGTACGAACATAAAGAATCACAACAGCAGAATTTCTACCAACAACTTTGTCCGTACCTAGCGAGAAAGGACTAGCCTCAATGAAGGTGACGCGCGAAATGGGAGTATGTTTTGCCAGCGCTGTTGTGCATTCCAGTAGATCTACCCTATGTAAAAGTCATAATGGCTTTATAGCATCTTTTTGCACGCACGCCTCAATTCATGGCATTGGAGCCAAAGCGGGGCGAACGTTTGGGTTAGCAGGGACATCCACAATTCCAAATGATTTGTTTTGCCATCGTGCCAAGGCGAGACTAGCATGTTCGGATGATCATTACCAACCTCTTGCCGTCTTTGCGCCCTTGCTCTCAGCCGCAGAAACAAACCCCTGACGAACCCTGCCGAGGGTTTAGTTTCACAAGGGAGGTGACTCGGTTCGTTGGCTACGCTTTGCTGGTTGTCGGTCCTTGTTGCTCCGTGGTGTTGCGGCTTGTTGTGTCGATTGAAAAACAAATCTCGCTACTTGCTCTCTTTCTCATTCTGCTTTTTCTTTAACGATATTTGCCCCAGTCTTTCTCTGCTTTCTCTCTTCTTGTTTTCTTTCTTGATGCTTTACGCTTTCTCTCCCCTCAGTCTCCGTGATGCATGACGGAGTGTGAGAGATCCTTTTCTGACATCAATCCCCCGATGTATCACGGGTAACGACTGATGCAACCAACATTCGTTTTTATTCTTGTTTCGGCACCTTTTACCTTCTTCACTTTCCTCCTTTTTTTTTTTTTTTTTTTTTTTACCCTATCCTGTTCGCAGTATCAAAGAAGTATGCCATGTTCTCAAAGAGAAGGCGAGTTTTACTAGCGCTGCCCTTTTTGACTTCCGAACGCACTTAAGTAACCCCTCGTTTGAGGTCGTTTTGGTATGATATGCTTCACGTATCTATAGGCTTTCTCGTACGTACAGACGCCGCTAGTAAATGATGCAACGTGTTTTTCGCTAGCTTTGTTTCTTTGGCAGAAAAAGAAGGAGGAGGAAGGGTTGGAGAAAAAATTTGGGAAGGAGGAGCCTCTCTCTCTCTCTCTCTCTCTCTCTCTCTCTCTCTCTCTTTCTCTCTCTCTCCCTCTCTCTCTCTCTCTCACTCTCTCTCTTTCTCTCCCTCCCCCACTCCCCATCTTCATTTTTTTTTTCGGCACCGACTCTGTCCTATCTTCTTTTCTGCTATCAGTTTCCCTTTCCGGCCTCCTTAGTTCTTTTTCTATTCGTTCAATGAGATCTACTTCCACTTCTACAGCCACTTCCTCATCCCCCTCCGTCCTGCTCCTCCACGTCATCCTCCTTCGTCTTTATCCTCGGTGGATTCTATGTTGCACGTTTTCTTCATTCATTGCTGGTTGTGGTGATTTAAAAAAAAAAAAGAGCCTGTAATCAGTATTGCTCAGATAAACACCGATTACAACCCATTCGGAACGACACCCGTAAAAAGGGGCGCAACTTATGACCGGGTACTTATAACTCTTGCAAGACGAGATGGGGGATTTGCGTAGGAACTTGGAATAGGAACAGCGAAGGTACCAGAGGTGTTGGTCTAAGTACTGATACAGTTGAAACAGTTTTATGGGTCTTAATTGACACTCGATATTAGATAGGAACTGTGAAAGTGGAATAGGCAATGAAAACACCACTGAATAAGTTGGGTAAATAATTTTGCGGGGCGTGACTAGGAGGATTAGGGGTGCAGTGATGATGGTCGAAAGAGATGTATGAATGAATTGGTTTGAGAAAGTAGTAATATTCTGTTTGTCTCTTAACATTAGTCATACGTGTAGAGCTGTTAGATATTTGCTCTACATTAAATGTATCCTATAATAAATAAATAAATAAATAAATGTGCATGCCAGAGCTTGAAATGTGGATCTTAGCGATATTTTAGACTACCCAAAGTGAACCAGTTGCACTGTACTGTACGAGGCATATCATTACTTTACTTCCCTGAAAAATGCAACAGCTGCACTGGCTTGTCAAAAAGAAATGTCTTTTTGGGCAAGGGGTTGACAGGAAACCTATGACAGGTAATGTGAGTAGACGGTTGAAAAAGACGGACGGAGAATGAGATAACTCGGTGTTTCCCAGGTATCGGGCGAGGTTGGATGGGAAGGTGGTGGTGAGATGGAGCTAGAGAACGATAGAAATTGATGGACAGGTAAAAGAATTCTGTATGGAAAAAGGGAGATCGATGAGTCGAAGAAAGTGATACGATAGGTTTGGAGACCTTCCCTTCTTGTTGTTGTGGTTGTTATTGTCTTCTTCTTCTTCTTCTTCTTCTTCTTCTTCTTCTTCTTCTTCTTCTTCTTCTTCTTCTTCTTCTTCTTCTTCTTCTTCTTCTCCTCCTTCTCCTTCTCCTCCTCCTCCTCCTCATCCTCATCCTCTCCTCTTCCTTCTTCTTCTTCTTCTTCTTCTTCTTCTTCTTCTTCTTCTTCTTCTTCTTCTTCTTCTTCTTCTTCTTCCCTCTTTTTTGCCTGTTAAGGTTTGATGCCTTCATCTTTGGCTGGTTTACCTTAATTCTGTTTTGTTTGCTTTTCCATCTTCTGTGTTTTACAGGTTCGATTATTTGCGAGTTGGCCGCGTGCAAGTTACTTAACCATTCAGTAGTCTTAGAGGCAGCAAATACGGTATTCAGTTGTGTGCACGCCTAATAGGTGCTGGTTGAACTCTGGATGGCGGATAATTGTGTGAACATGCATTAAAAATAGACTCAAGCAAACTCTGGATGGTAGAAAAACAGTTGGGTAGAACTACACCACGTGAAGTCGAGTTCTGGATTGTCAGTACTTCTAGGAATGCACGTTGTCATGAATATTTCAGGCATTTTTCTCCTCACTCGTGGCGTCCTTTGGCTGTTTCCGCTTTATGCAATGACTCTGCCTTGTCTTGGCGGCAAACACCAATTGCAGATCCAGTGATCCCTTTGATGTTGGCGCTCCACGACTGCATAACAAACCTACGTTACGTTACATCCTCCGCCTTCCTTTCAGAATCGCGCGTGCCCTCATCTCGCCTCTCTTCCCGCTTTCTCGCGAGACTAGAGGTCCTGGATGTCCCAGATCGCCCCAACATCCGCTTTTTCGCTTTCCCCGCCCCGCAGATGACTTTCTCAGCTTGAGAGAAAAAGAAACTGTGAGATAAAAACTAATATGAAAGAGGGGAAGTCTTTAGGGAGAGCCTGTGTCATTGCTTTGATCCCGCGCCAAACTGAATTTCCAGCACTGTTCCAGGGCTATTGAGCTTGTTTCTCTATGCGTTCTGTTTCGCAAGTTGTAAATAATACTTTCGACCTTTTTTCTCAGTGCACTTTTCTGAGTTCTCGCGTTACTGGTGATAATTAAGCCTATTGTTTACCCACCAAAAAAAATCCAACAATACATACAAATCAATGTGGCAGTTTACATACAATTCTAGCAACACTGTGATTATAACATTTACAAAAGAAAACGTATAATTATCCCGTCGATCTGCTTTAAATAACCCTTCGTTGCCAATAATTGTTCTTCCCATCAGCGCCGCCATCATTTGCACTACCACCATCAACATCTTCATTACACAAGCACTGTCACTCCACAAGTTATCATTATTTTTGTGCATTTAAATTAACACTCAAACTTTTGTTTGTTTGTTTGTTTTCAATTCAAAATTATCCCCATTTTGATATTACGACCTTGGGCGCGTTAATGAACTTGTTTCTGTTTCTTTGTAAACTGAACATTGTAAACACCAGTCTTGCAGATTGCATGCAAAACAGCAGGGGGAAAGTCTGTTTTTGATCTTCATCTTATAAGAATTCTGGCAAAGTAGGGTCATCCCGTTAGTCGTCGTAATTGAGAGGCGAATATCGCACATCCTGCCTGCAGGTGATTCAACGGAAGTTAAATCTTTAAGGAAGAAAATTCTCATATCGTCCTGAACTGCAACGGCTAGCAAGGAAACAAAGTCTGGGTAGTCGTGTAAGTCCATTCAGTAGTATTAAATGACGGTAGAAGCACTTTAGTGGTAATTGACATGCGCCAACAGCAGGATGATTGGGTGGGAGAAGAAGAAGAAGAAGTAGAAGGGAGGAAAGCAGCAAGAAAATAACAATAGCAGTAGAAGCTGCAACAACAACAACTACAACAACAACTGCTACCAGCGTAGCTACGCCTTTGAAATCAGCGTCGAACATGAATTAATTGCACTACTTGAAACGCTGAGAAGCGAGGTCTCTTCACCGCAACCACCCCCACCACCACCACCACAGGCTAAAGAACACCATGAAAGGAAATGACGGTGTACATCTTGGTAGTCGTCATGGGAAATTTAATGCATTTCTTCATAATCATAAGCAATGCTTAGGGCATGCCGCGTATTGCCAGTTGGAAGCACTGGTTGCATCAGGCATCGCTCGGCACTTCAATCAAGCCGACCAGCTGAGATGAAAGACCTGATAATGAGCCGACATGTTTAATGTCTTCTCTTTTTACCTGAGCCAGCTCCTTCATACCGTACCCGTACCCTTAGCCAATCCACTCCAATCTCACATCCATCACCCCGCCTATTCCGGTACCCGTCTTAATAATTGTCTCTCCTCCTTTTTCTCCTCACCCTCCTAATTTCATGCAGAAACGTTCAGCTAAATGATCTTTTTTCTTCTACCGATGGTTCTTTCCCCACCCCACCCTTGCTTTATACAGAAAACTCAAGCTATATTTGTCTATGTTCACTTCATTACTTCTTTGCGTCATACTTGTACTATCACGTCATATATTTTTGTTCTCTTCATTTTTAATGTATTTTATTTAATCGTTCGTACTTAGCGCTTTTCCAGCTCAAGGAATACAGGATACAGGATCTAACTCAGGCCTAGGCACCCACTTGCAGCTCTGGGCGCTTAGTCTGATGCCCAGACGACTGAGCACAATGCATGTTGGGCATTCAGAGATACTCTAACTTAATTAATATTTATTGCCTTCTGTTATCCATCCTTTCCCCTCCTTCATTTATTTTGCCCGCTACCTCTTCATGTCAAACAAACCCCACTCCCCCCCCCCCTCACTTACCACCTTTGTCTGCCACCAACTATATGTACTATTCCCCTTCAACCTTCAGTTAATTCAGAACCAATAACTATGCTATGATCTCTGTTATGCTGCTTCTACTCCCTACCACTCTTTCCAGCTTTTTCCTTGGCTTATTTTTTGGTTGCTTCCAATTATCGTCGCATGTGTATTATGTCGCAGTCTGGTCTTAGTCTGCTTTGGGTAGCTACACAATTGCGAGTTATAAAGATCTTTCGGAAGAATGCCAAGGTAAAAATACTAAGTTTTCTCGGGCTACCGAAACTGTGTCTGTCCGCTCTGCGCAGTTTCCGTCAGCCGTTGGCACGCGTTCCTGGCCAATCATAGTGATGGCAGTGACCGACCTTGGGGTTTTCAAGACACGTGCAATATTTTTAATGACGATGACGTTACAAGGTTTTATTCAAGTGTTGCTTTTTTAATTGTATACCTACATAATGGTTACAGTTAAGCACGCTTAAATCACAGTTCAATGCACGGAAGTACATTGTGCTAGCCTTAATCTCCAGTGCAACGCTCCTGTGCATCCATTCTTATGTCTGAAGGAGTGTATTGGAGGATTTAAAGGACGACAAAGAGATAAAAGTTGGAGAAATCGCTTGTTAGTGCTTAAAATTGCCCTTTAAATTGATTTAGTTTGTATGTGTTCCACCAAATTAAAATTGATATTATATACATATAGGAACGCTTTTTTTTAAAGAACAATATAAAATATAATAAACATTGTGTAATAAGTACGATTTATTTTTTAATATCTTTGAGTAATTAATATTTATTTTTCGAATAGCCGTGCATGTTTTTAATTAGTTGATCCCATTTAGAACTTCCGATAGTATTTAAAAATTAACTGCTTATTGCAGTGCTATTCAAGTGAAGGTTAATTGTTCTTGAGGTTGTACGATTAATTGTGCCATGTCTTTAAAAAATATAAACGATGCCCCAATGTTCTTGGTGTGCTTGGCAGTTAGGAAGGTCAACGACTTCCGATCATTACGCTTGCTTGTATGTAATACACCTTTCAAAGTATTTATCGCGGCGCACTAGTCTAGATTATCAGAATTAATGGTTGTGACGAAATGTTGGAAGCAGCCTTCTTTCAGTGCATTTTAGACTTGTAATTTTGTCACGACCCACACTCAGTTTGAACTTTATATTGTTGTTTGTAGATAGGTGGTCTTCTCGCAAGTGCCTATGAATCATCGTTTTGTGTGCCTTTGAATAAGCCGGGACAAAAGTAAATGAAAAGTGTGACGTAACTTATTGTCGTAGAAAAGAGGAAATGACGAAAGAGAAAGAAGACAGGTATTTGGTCGTTACATGGAGGTCCAAGGAACAGTGAATCTAGGAGCAGTGTGTTGAATCGTTTTTCGTCCCTGCTAATCCTTTATCCGTCAACTGTACGCTTAAGGAAATACGTACGTGATATCCTCACGTAGCGGTGCCCTACGACAAGAACTTGAGTTTTTACCAGAAGTCGTTTGAGAACGATGAGGGAGAAAGAGTTCGACCTTGAAACTGGTGCAAGTTCGACTGTTTGTTTTAGTCAATGAAGATCGAGACGACTAGTAGACCTGACCGTTGACCTACCTGTACCAAAAGGAATGCTGCGGATGAAGAGACGTATCCGACCTTAGCCGCATCACCGTATCCACGGGTAGTTGAGTAAGTGTGGACTTGGGTGTTTTCACTGGCTAGTCGGGTGTCTCTTTGTTGTCATTTATTTCTGTGGTCCGTATTTTGTCGTATCATTGTTGGTTATCATTATGTTGTGGGGCTAAAATATTATGGGGAAGTATTATATTCGTATAAGTGATACCATATTTATTACAATCATTATTCTTCCAAGCATACAACACATTCAAGGTTGCAGTCATTCATTCATACATGCGTTAGATTTACATTTGTGATTGTTACAATACAAGAGTTAGCGATTATTATTATTAAGGAAAATGGTTGAGTTTTCAATTGCATCCGGAAGCATGTATAAATTGTTACTCAAATTCTTAGAAGATTTTTGTATGGGTTATGTTGCAGTGTACCTTTCGCTTTTTGCCTTTGGTTTCATCTTCAACTTCGATTTTACCTTCAACTTCAACTTTAACTTCGACTTTGTTTTTGGGTTTACCATCACTTTTCACCGATTGTATTATAATAGACTTTCTGCCAGTGAACTTTTTGCCTTCGCTTCTTCACCACAGACTTTGAAATATTGGATGACCACAGCGGATGCATCTAATCGTAGCAGCTACAGTCCCAGTGACATTCGAGGTGTATGCACTTATCGATTACATCTAGTGCATTGACAATTTTTAGTTTATTTGCCTACTGTGTTCCCGGGACATATATACATTTCACTCCTGCGTTGAGCGAGTTCATGCTCTAGTGTCTTCGGGACGTTTTTGTTATTATGCAATTTCGTATTGCAAAGGTTTGATCGCAGGAGTGTGATATGTATTTGTAAAACGGGACTTGTGAAATGAAATCGTTATAACAGTATTAGCAACAAATTTGTAAACAGTGCATAGGTTGTGTGCGAACAATGAGTGAACAGTAGAAAAGGAAAACAAAGAGACTGAACGAGAATACTGTGTAGAACCATTTAATTTATTTAAAACAAAGAACATTTCATTCTGTCGTTTGATTCTATCACTTTTTATAAATTTTAGTTATTCATTTACGATTCCATGTTATGTTCATGTGAATAAATTGTTGTTTTATTTTGCCAACGTAATACTTGTCTCTATCTGTTCATCCGTTGTTCACGTATGGTTGCATACACTGCTCAGAGTTCCCCTTTATGGTAAGAGAAACGAAGGACCATAAGGGGGGGCTTTGACATATTTGGTGGCAGCGGTGGGATCGAACGGATGAATGGAGGAGATAGAATTACGTTGACATTGTTGTGTTATACCATACAATCAGAGTAAGTGACGTGGGTGGTTGGCGGGTGCTGGAGCGTTTTGAATCGCGTGGGCGCACTTAGAGCACCCGACAGTAATAAGGTAGGCAACCAAGCCCACACTTTACTTTAAATACAACTTAGTGTCATCTGAGCCAAACCGTGGTATAACTGTTGAGCTATTTGAACTCTGAGATATATAGTTGGTAAATAGATTTGTTGTTTACCAATTATACAAGAAAAGGTGGTCGGCTAGCAAAATGTCTGCCACCCGGAAAGGTACAAAACGTGCTGGAGCCAAGAAAACGATTGGTGGGAAAGGGACATCGATCACCCCTAGCAGCGACTCAGCCGATATTGTACTGGGAGCATCGGGAGAAGCGACATGTCCAGTTTGACGAGAGAAGAGACTCTGAGTACGTCTGTCTTAGGTTTCCCTCGCATGGCGGTAGCCGTAGAACCGTCAAGGAACCAAGAGACGTCCGAAGTGATTGACGTATCCGTGAAGTATAGAGAATTAGGTATGAGCCTAGGCCTGCGAGAAGAGGCGCTAGCGAGATTTGTCGTGGATGGCATCCAAAAGGAAGAAGAACGAAGAGAGCGAGAAGAAGACAGACGTTTAGTGGAGAGGAAAATGGAAGAAGAGCGAAGAAAAATAGAAGAAGAGCGAAGAGAGCGCGAAGAAGACAGACGGCTAATGGAAAGAAAAATAGAAGAAGAGCGAAGAGAGCGCGAAGAAGACAGACGGCTAATGGAAAGAAAAATAGAAGAAGACAGACGTCTAATGGAGAGGAAAATGGAAGAAGAGCGAAAGGAAAAAGAAGAAGAACGTCGCCGACGCGAAGAGGAAAAAGAAGAAGAACGTCGCCGACGCGAAGAAGAAAAAGAAGAAGAACGTCGCCGACGAGAAGAGGAAAAAGAAGAAGACAGACGTCTGATGGAGAGGAAAATGGAAGAAGAACGTCGCCGACGAGAGGAAGAGAAAGAAGAAGAACGTCGCCGACGCGAGGAAGACAAAGAAGAAGAACGAAGATCATTAGAAATCAGAATGGAGGCAGAGAAAGAACGGATGAAAATGCAGATGGAGGTGATCAGAGAAGAACGCGAAGTTTTCGCTGACCGTTCAACTCGTAGAGAACATCATGATGGTTACCGACTGAAAATTCACCCTTTCGATGGTAGAGAAGACATCGAAGCTTATCTGCGTCATTTTGAACTCATAGCTGAATCACAAGGATGGAATAGAGATTGCTGGGCAGCAAGGTTGTCTCCACTATTGTCAGGAGAAGCGCGCGATACGTATTTGCGTCTGACACCCGAACAGGCTCAAGATTTTGAAGAAGTACGCAACGCGCTGTTACGTCGTTTTCGCCGCGATGCGGAATGGTATCGCCGACAGTTCCGAGAGACCAAGAAAGAACAAAATGAAACTTTTAGCAATTTCTCATCCGGTTGCAGACATCTGTAGAAAGATGGTTTTCCTTGGCAGACAAAGACATCGATGACGCGAAGTCTGTGTTAGACATGTTTTTGGCTGAACAGATATATTCAGTAATGAATCCTGAGCTCGAGATGTTCGTGCGTGAACGATTGCCGACAGACGCCGCACAAGCAGCCGAATATGCTCAACTGCATTTGGACGTAAAACGAGCCGTATCCCGAGGACCTGTTTTCCAAAGAGCGAGTCCACGAACACCGAGCAGTCAACCCGAGCGTAGACCGAACGAGTCACAAACGAGATTGAGGGAACCTATTAGGAGACCAGTTGTCGGTAGAGATGAAAGAGACAGGAGGAATTCAGACGAATGCTATAAGTGTGGGGGTAAGGGGCACTTCGCCAGGCAATGCATGAAAACGCATGCAGTCAGTCAGGTTACAATTGCGACCGACACCCTACCGATCTATACTCCGCCAATAGACGTCCGATCTATTAAACCCTATAACCCGTGGAGTGAGGGTCGGATCAACGAAAATACAGTACGCATCATGCGTGATACTGGAGCAGAGATGGGAGCAGTTGCTTCAAAATGGGTCAAACCTGAAGATTACACAGGGAGGAGTGTTGAAGTGTACTTAGCAGACCAGACAAAAACAGGAAAGTACCCTACAGCATGGGTGAAACTTGAATCAGGCTTTGTGACAGGGACTGTTGAACTGTTCGTCCTTGACCACATGGGACCTGACATTCTTCTGGGTAACTGGATTACATTTTCATCTGGTTACCGAAGCCCAGTTACCATTGATGGTAGTGAATGTGCCGTGGCAGCAGCAGTCGAAACAAGAGGACAAATAGAACGTGAAAAACGAGCGACAGTACCTTTGCAGGTATCGAAAACTCTAGGAGTGGAAGTCACACCGACAGAGTTGGCTGCATTGCAAGAAGAAGACGATAGTCTTAAAAAAGTTCGAGCGTTGGCTGATGCCCAGAGCGAACTGAAGTCAGGAAATGCTACAGTAAAATTCACGCGAAAGAAAGGGTTACTATACAGTTTGCATCAGTTGCGAGGAGTGGAGACATCGCAGCTAGTAGTTCCCAAGAAACTACGAAAAGAAGTCATGAGGCTAGCTCATGATCCTCCCATGGCAGGACACCTAGGAGGAAAACGAACTCGCGAACGTATATGGAATACGTTTTTCTGGCCAGGTATGTGCGCAGACGTTCGCAGGTACTGTGCATCATGCATTGAATGCCAGAGAGTGACACCAAGGGGTCGAGTCAGCAAGGTACCCCTACAAAAGATGCCGTTGATGGACGAACCATTCCAAAGAGTGGCTATCGACATTGTAGGTCCGATTGCACCAAAGTCGGAACAAGGTAACCAATACATTTTGGTAGAGTCTCCTCTCTGAAAATCCTTTCGGGAAGAGAGGGGACTATAAACTGATAAACATAACACACACATAACACGTAGTTGTCGACTACGCTACACGATACCCAGAAGCAGTTCCGTTGAAAAGAATTGACACTGAAAAAGTAGCAGAGGCTCTGTGGACCATATGGTCGAGGGTAGGCATCCCTCGTGAAATACTAACCGACAGGGGGACGCAGTTCATGTCAGCAGTCATGGATGAAATGAACAGATTGTTGGCCATCCATGGAAAAGCCACCACACCCTACCACCCTCAGTGTAATGGGCTGGTTGAGCGGTTTAACGGCACTCTGATGACCATGCTGAGAAAACTGACTACAGAACAGCCACGGATGTGGGACCGGTACATACCAGCTCTTCTTTTCGCCTACCGAGAGGTACCTCAAGAGGCTACTGGATTTTCACCGTTTGAGCTACTATACGGAAAAACAGTCAGAGGACCGATGACCGTGTTGAGAGAGCTATGGTCGAAGGAGATTGCTGCTGAAGAAGTGAAAGTAAGCAGTGAATACGTAGTCGATCTACGCAATCGCATCGAGGAGACGTGCCAGATAGCAAAAGAACATATGAAAGGAGTTGCAGAGCGCCAGAAACACTACTTTGACCGAAAAGCGAAACCCAGGGTCTTCAAAGCAGGCGACAGAGTGTTGCTGTTGCTACCCACTAAACATAATAAACTCCAAATGGCTTGGCAAGGACCCTATGAAGTCATAGAAAAAGTTGGCGAATGCGATTATCGCATATCAGTAGGACGGAAAACTAAACTCTTCCACGTCAATCTGCTGAAAGAATGCAGAGAAAGAGTGACAGTCGATGCAGTAGTGACAGAAGACGATCAATGGAAAGAAGAACAAGTGGGCAACGACATTCCAACGTGTCCGTTAGTGGCGACCGAGGGTCCGAAAGATGTACACGTTGACCCAGAATGTCCAGAAATTCATGAGGACATCCTAAACATAGTGTCAGACTATGCAGACATTTTCACTGATTTCCCTTTACGATGCACCTTGGATACGTGCGAGATAAAGATGATCAATGAAGAGCCAGTCCGTACAAGACAATACCCTTTACCTCATTCGCAAATGCAGGTGGTGAAGGATGAAGTAGAAACGATGATGAAATTACGGGTCATTGAGAGAGCAACGTCACCGTATAGCTCACCGATTGTGCTAGTGAAAAAAAAAGATGGACAAATACGATTTTGCGTTGATTTTCGCAAAATGAATCGTAACATCGTCTTCGACGCTGAGCCTCTACCTGATATCGATTTTTTGTTCGCGAAGCTCGCAAAAGCGAAATACCTGAGCAGAGATTTGTCAAAAGGGTATTGGCAAATCCCAATGAAAAAAGAGGACAAAGAAAAGACAGCGTTCACCACTCCTGAAGGTCAGTTCCAGTGGTGCGTGATGCCTTTTGGATTGAAGACTGCCGGAGCTATATTTTCCCGAATGATGCGGAAGTTATTGGCACCCCTTCACATGACTGAAATAGACAACTTCATGGATGATTTGATGATAGCTACTCAAACAAAAGAAAGGCATTTGGAATGTCTAAGAGCGTTGTGTCAGAGACTCCGCGAAGTGCAGTTAGCTGCAAGACCGTCAAAATGTTTCCTAGGATTTCAGAGTTTGGAGTATCTGGGACACATGGTAGGGCGAGGTAAGATTCAACCAGACCGTCAGAAAATGGATCGCATCGGAGAAACGTCACAACCAACTACAAAGAAACAAGTGAGGTCGTTTTTGGGGTTAGCGAGCTACTACAGGAGGTTTGTACCAAACTTTGCAGCCATAGCCGCACCTCTATCCGATCTGACGAAGGGAGGAAAAACAGGACCAGTCGCATGGACGGAAGCATGCGAAAGAGCTTTCAACACTTTGAAAGAAAGGCTGTGCTCTAGTCCTGTATGTTGTCTGCCAGATGGCGAAAAACCGTTTGTTTTGCAAACAGACGCGTCAGACACAGGTATTGGAGCAGTACTATGCCAAGATCAGGGTCACGGACTCCAACCAGTGGCTTGTGTCAGCCGGAAGTTAGTTGCCGCAGAAAAGAACTACTCAACGATTGAGAAGGAATGTTTAGCGTTGATTTGGGGACTTCAACGATTTCAGCAATATGTGTACGATCGGACAGTCATCGTACAAACTGATCACCAACCGCTGAAATACCTTCAGAAATCGAAAACTACCAGCAGCAGGTTGATGAGATGGGCGCTGTTGATGCAGTCGTTTCCACTGGTTATTGAAAGTATTCCTGGAAAGGAAAACGTCACTGCAGACTTTTTGAGCAGAAACGTGTAAGTCGTGAACTTTGAGTTTGAACAAAACCAAGGTTTTGTCTTGAGGGGGGGTATGTCACGACCCACACTCAGTTTGAACTTTATATTGTTGTTTGTAGATAGGTGGTCTTCTCGCAAGTGCCTATGAATCATCGTTTTGTGTGCCTTTGAATAAGCCGGGACAAAAGTAAATGAAAAGTGTGACGTAACTTATTGTCGTAGAAAAGAGGAAATGACGAAAGAGAAAGAAGACAGGTATTTGGTCGTTACATGGAGGTCCAAGGAACAGTGAATCTAGGAGCAGTGTGTTGAATCGTTTTTCGTCCCTGCTAATCCTTTATCCGTCAACTGTACGCTTAAGGAAATACGTACGTGATATCCTCACGTAGCGGTGCCCTACGACAAGAACTTGAGTTTTTACCAGAAGTCGTTTGAGAACGATGAGGGAGAAAGAGTTCGACCTTGAAACTGGTGCAAGTTCGACTGTTTGTTTTAGTCAATGAAGATCGAGACGACTAGTAGACCTGACCGTTGACCTACCTGTACCAAAAGGAATGCTGCGGATGAAGAGACGTATCCGACCTTAGCCGCATCACCGTATCCACGGGTAGTTGAGTAAGTGTGGACTTGGGTGTTTTCACTGGCTAGTCGGGTGTCTCTTTGTTGTCATTTATTTCTGTGGTCCGTATTTTGTCGTATCATTGTTGGTTATCATTATGTTGTGGGGCTAAAATATTATGGGGAAGTATTATATTCGTATAAGTGATACCATATTTATTACAATCATTATTCTTCCAAGCATACAACACATTCAAGGTTGCAGTCATTCATTCATACATGCGTTAGATTTACATTTGTGATTGTTACAATACAAGAGTTAGCGATTATTATTATTAAGGAAAATGGTTGAGTTTTCAATTGCATCCGGAAGCATGTATAAATTGTTACTCAAATTCTTAGAAGATTTTTGTATGGGTTATGTTGCAGTGTACCTTTCGCTTTTTGCCTTTGGTTTCATCTTCAACTTCGATTTTACCTTCAACTTCAACTTTAACTTCGACTTTGTTTTTGGGTTTACCATCACTTTTCACCGATTGTATTATAATAGACTTTCTGCCAGTGAACTTTTTGCCTTCGCTTCTTCACCACAGACTTTGAAATATTGGATGACCACAGCGGATGCATCTAATCGTAGCAGCTACAGTCCCAGTGACATTCGAGGTGTATGCACTTATCGATTACATCTAGTGCATTGACAATTTTTAGTTTATTTGCCTACTGTGTTCCCGGGACATATATACATTTCACTCCTGCGTTGAGCGAGTTCATGCTCTAGTGTCTTCGGGACGTTTTTGTTATTATGCAATTTCGTATTGCAAAGGTTTGATCGCAGGAGTGTGATATGTATTTGTAAAACGGGACTTGTGAAATGAAATCGTTATAACAGTATTAGCAACAAATTTGTAAACAGTGCATAGGTTGTGTGCGAACAATGAGTGAACAGTAGAAAAGGAAAACAAAGAGACTGAACGAGAATACTGTGTAGAACCATTTAATTTATTTAAAACAAAGAACATTTCATTCTGTCGTTTGATTCTATCACTTTTTATAAATTTTAGTTATTCATTTACGATTCCATGTTATGTTCATGTGAATAAATTGTTGTTTTATTTTGCCAACGTAATACTTGTCTCTATCTGTTCATCCGTTGTTCACGTATGGTTGCATACACTGCTCAGAGTTCCCCTTTATGGTAAGAGAAACGAAGGACCATAAGGGGGGGCTTTGACAAATTTCAATTAAGGGTTTAAGGATTTTATTGGTGTAATGAATTGTTAGAAGCAGCTATCTTCCAGGGCATGGAGTCCCTCTCCCCTATCTCTACACCCAGCCCAATTTGCTTACGGGGGGCAAGTACTTGGTGACTGTTTTGCACGGCCGGACCTGTTTGAGGTCCATATACTCCGATCTCATTTGAGTGCAGGTTACGGACAAGAATAATTAATGAATACGTACTAACGTTTATTGGTCGCCATTAATCAACCAACTAGCTGTGCATGAGGGTGGGAGTATGGCAGAAATTGGAAATAGAGCAGAGGAGAGGCTGTGTATGTGTGTGTGTGTGTGAGGGGAGGGGGATGTTTCGGAACTTGTCATCACGTCAAATATCCGTTCACGAGTGCTTTTTGTCATCATGCAAGCTCATTCATCGCTGTGTTGTTGTTGTTGTTGTTGTTGTTGTTTGTTGACGGCGGTATTTTTCTTTCCCTTGCCCTGCCCTCTTTCTCCTCATGAATCGATGATCGGTTATTAAGAAAAATTCGAGTTTTCACTTAAGTTGTTTTGGGAGGTGGCTCGGTGCTTTTCTGATGCCTGCCGCTCAACAAACAGATGGAGGAATGGAGAGAGGGACGTTAAGGCGAGCTAGCAGGAGCTCGGGCTTAAGGGTGCTTAATGATGTGAACGATGCTCTCTAGTTCTCTGCTTTCAATCACTCATTTAAAGTCGATGTTCACTACTTTCCTACTCCCTCTCCACCTCCACCTCTGCCTTGCATGTCCACTGTTTATGTAGTACATTCAATTCTCATTTTCTACACGGTTACTCCCTCGCGCCCTTAATATGCGCTGCTTATCCGCAGTGCTTTTTTTTTCCTTTCCCAGGCCTAGTCAGTACTACCCGACACCCATCCAGGCTAAGATGGGAAAATAGGTTATTATATCATGATTTGGGAAGATAGAGCTAGAGCCCCGTGGAGACACCTCAGTCCGGTGAATTACCACAACTCGCAGATGGTCGGGAAAAATCCCTTTCATCAGACCAGCCCGTTCGCCATAACGACGGCTTCAAAAGCTGGAACGGGAGCTCGGCGGAGCTCGTTGGCTGAAGAAAAAATATTGCGTTTAATGCGTTGCGTGAGAATAATTTGTCTCTGGTCCGCCTCCAAGAAGACTCGGTGCCGAGAACTTTTGCTGCGATATGTGCAATGTGCGATCACACAGAAAACAGATTTTGTCAGCCAGACTCTACCACTGTCACAATCTTCCTGTTTGCTCTTTGCCTCTTTGTTCTCTCCAGGTTGAAAATTCGTGTTCTCTGTCTCTGTCTCTCTCAGTGTCTCTCTTTGTCTCTCTTTCTGTCTGTATGTCTGTCTGTCTGTCTGTCTCTCTCTCTCTCACACCCTCTCTCATCCGCCTTTCCCCCTTATCCATTTTTCTTCTTCTTCTTCTTCTTCTTCTTCTTCTTCTTCTTCTTCTTCTTCTTCTTCTTCTTCTCCTCCTCCTCCTCCTCCTCCTCCTCCTTCTTCTTCTTCTTCTTCTTCTTCTTCTTCTTCTTCTTCTTCTTCTTCTTCTTCTTCTTCTTCTTCTTCTTCTCCTCCTTCTTCTTCTTCTTCTTTATGGATTGGGCAAGCCAGACAATAATGGGCCCATTCCCTGAAGCTACAAGCGTTTGCCCTTCTCACTTCGTTTTCCATCAGATTTTGATTGTAAGAGCGCAGAAAGAAACCAGAGGTATTTTATCCTAATTTAATTCCTTTTGGCTGAGCTGTTTGCATTTTTCCGTGTTCAAAGAGAAAAAGTCCCTGAGCCGGCGGGTGTCTAGATGGGGAAAGCAGGCCACACTTTTAGGTGAAGTAAGGAAAAACAGAAGCTGCTTAATTGTGAAAGCAGCGGGCGGCGATGAGAAAAGCACGTGCTGCTCGGGGACTTACAAAGTGCACCCGAGTGGTGAGCTCATGTACCCAGTGTCCCCAGGCCCGTTGGTGCCCTCGCCATTCAGCTTTCTCTAAAGCAAACAGACTGTTTCCTGTACATTATCATGCCTTCATTAGAGTAACACCTTGTACTGTTTCTCGATATTGTTAAGTCTATCATGCCTTTATTTGAGTAACACCTTATGTTAAGTCTCGTTTCTTTACAGCAGGTCGTACCTTCGCATGATAACACATGATACCTATTGATCAAATGGTGCTCACGCAATTTCCTATTTCTTAGCAGTATACCCTGATTCGTTGCTACATTTAAACTGCTCGTTCTATAGTTTACACTTCGCATGGTGCATACACATGTGTGCTTTTGCGAAAAGATTTTGTTTTTAGCTTAATAAGGCAGCTTCACACCTGGCTTTTATTCAGAGCATATGTTTTTAGAATCCTATTCCACGTTTGATCTCTCGCGAATGTATATCGTTAATTAAATGGTGACTCAAAGACTCATCCTAATGCCGAGAATGCTGATGATGTTGTTGGTAATCAAAAGCACACCACTACAAAATATAACAACATACACATTTCTCTCGCCACACCCCACATTCCAACAATTTTTGAAATTATATTCCACGCCTTCACTTAGGAAAGTTATGGGAGTCCTTTTCGCATGCATTCTGGCTTGTTCCTAGTACTTTATACGTTTAACGAGCAAGTTAATATTTTGTTTGGTCGTTGCCACTGTCATTGTTGTCGTTGCTGATGGTTTATGTTGCTGCCGTTGTTTTTTGTTATTTCAACTGACGTAAACAGACAGACTCAGCAACGACGCCTATCACAGGTTTAGTGAGAAAAGGATTAAAAAATTTGTCTTCTGTCTCTGCAGACGGCGACAACAGCAACGACAGTTACGGCCCGCAGCGGAGCGGCGACGACGTGGGGAAATCATCAGGGGTCATAATGCGGCCTGAGTTGGACACTATGTTAAATGGCGTCCCTGGAATTATGGAGATTGGGCAGGGGGATTTGACCAAGATACTCCTCAACATCATGGAGCTCTGCAAACAGGCCTACGCCGTCCACAACACTGCCAAGCAAAGCAGATTCAGCGTCCAGGAAAAAGGTGGGTGGTCAGTCTTCTGGTAGTAGTAATGGTAGTGCTGGTGGTAGCGATGATTGAGGTGGTTGTATTGTAGTTGATAAAGGTGGGATTGGTATTGATGGTGTCGCGGTATTGTTGATGGTGGTAGCAGTAGATAGCTGACCCAGGCCGGACGCGTGCATGCTGTAGCCCATCAGGACCTGCCCAGCATCCAAGATAGAGAGGTAGGTCGACGCAGGAGTTAGTTGTGGTGATGATGGTGGGTTGTTGTTTGTTAACTGTGATACTTTTACTTGTAATGTGTATGTAATCTTACGTGTTTTGACTCTCTCTTGCTCTTGCTCTGTCTTTGTCTGTCTGTCTGTCTGTCTGTCTCTCTCTCTCTGTCTCTCTCTCTCTCTCTCTCTTTCTCTCTCTCTCTCTCTCTCTTTCTCTCTCTCTCTCTCTCTCTCTCTCTCTCTCTCTCTCTCTCTCTCTCTCTCTCTTTCTCACCCCACTTTCCTCAATGAGTGAATTTAAAAATGATGAAATGAAAAGAAGAGGTCCTTTTTTCTCCTCCTTGCTATAAGAGTAATAAAACTACAAACTTCAAACATTTGTTGTCAAGAATGCAACCATAAAGTAGTTTGATTTAAGAGCACACAAGCTGTTATTGGCTTTCGTATTGTGCGAGCATTACGATCGAATCGCGCTTCTAGTTCTGCCTGCATATTTTAATAGTTTCCTAATAAAATTTGTTTTCCATTGTTCCCCGCACATGTTTTAACAGTTTCGTTTCATGAAATAATATCGGCATACTTTGGTGTTTTTTAGAAAGCGAAGGCTAAACTCTGAACTCTAAAACGATATATATTAAAATAACAGTTCTTAATAGTATGCAAGAAGAAGATGAATAAGATGTTGTTAAAGAATACATTGTTTTAAAACTGACCGTAACACAACTTTTTATATTGAGTTAAAACCTTGAGAGAGAGAGAGAGAGAGAGAGAGAGAGAGAGAGAGAGAGAGAGAGAGAGAGACTCTCTCACACACACACACGCGCACACACACACACACACACACACACAGAGGGGCAAATATAAATATTTTATTTCTTTGGGTTTAACGTCATCTCACATCTGTTTATCTCTTTATATGTTTATTGTGCGGAGAATGGAAAGGAAAGATACGTTAAAAACTGAAGAGAATGAGAAAAGAAAACACAGAAGGAAAAAATGGAGAACCCGAAAACAAAAGAATAAAAAAATAAAAGACAGAAAGAAAGAAAGAAAGAAAGAACGAACTAATTTTTTCACCAAAAGAAAGGACCAAGTGAAAATCTCAATGCCCGTTTGTAGGTTGGACGTGGCTCTTGAAATCCATTAGCCTGGGTCTAAGGCGACGGCCGATTTCAAGTTTAGGTCACTTATTCATTGTCCTAAGACCGTCTCCAGTCACTTGTTTCTAGAGATCTTCCCCATCACGCCACTTACTAGATCTGGGAATCTCCCAGCCATCAGGCCACGCTATGCAGCGTGGAAAGTTATCTTGTGAAGATAGGCTGTGCTTTTTCATATTAGCCCCAAAAGGGCAGATTTCTTGGGAAAGTGATAATGCTATGGAAGTTATATGGGAATGAGAATGTGAAAAGAGAATTTGGGAATTCGTGTGTAAAGTGATCATGAAAGTTTTTTGTTTGAGTGTCTGCGTCTGGAAATTAAAGTTGTTTTCTGTTATTTGTTGCAATTATTTATTTAAAGGACGGGGTTTCTGCTGAAAATAGAGGTGTATAATGGTATATATTAAGCAGAACATCTAGCAGTGTAGTAATTTTCTGCTTGCGAAACGCAAACTTACACTACAAGATGTGATATATTTCTGAAGAAAGCACACTTTGTAAGGAATGCTGTAGGTTTGGGAGACCGATTTGGTCCATTGTGTTACGCGGTATGTTCGTAGTGAAAATTATATTAAGCGAAACTATGAATTCTCAAATTAAAAGAAGAAATTCTATGCGCTCACCAAAGACAAGTCTTCAGCATTTTTTTCAAGTTGGGCTGTGTGGCCGGTTCTAGCCAGGGATTCCTCTTGACTGGGATTTGGCAGCAAATTGAATTTATTTCGCTCTCTCTGTCCCATTTGTCATTCTCTTGCTCACCCATTAGCAGCTTTCTGTGGATTATTACTTCAAATTGTGTTGGAGACACTCGGCATTGTGCTTCTTGACTTCCATTCTTTCCTGGCTGCGGGTTTTTGGTTTTAGATAAAAGATAAAGTAAACTGTATTTGCTTGTTTGCTAACATTGTCAGCAGATTGTGATGGCTCTAATATGGGATGTGGTGTTACACAATGCGCAAAGATGCAGCAAATATGTGGTATGGGCGGCATGAGTTCAATAAAGACTTCAGTATGAAGGTTGCCACAGGATCTCGATTGCTTGTAATTTAATTTTACTTCCATTGTTGATTTGTGTGCGATTAAAGGACATATTTCCAAATTTCAATAAGGTATAGAACCGTTCTTCGACATGAAACTTGCGATATATGGGTGCAATTCAATTTTATAACCGCATGCAACTACAGAATCCATTTAAATTAAATAAATCGATGGAGAGAAGCAGGGTTTAAGAGTAAAATACTAGCCGTAACAATAAAAGAGGTTGATGAGGGATGTTATAAAAATGTGTTGTTGTTTTAATCGATGTTTTACTATTCTACTATAGACTTTTTAAGATTATGAAATACAACAACATATAGAATTACGTGCATCAATAAACATGTTTGAGTAATATTGATTGGTACGGTGTTCTAATTAATTTATGCACCAGTCAATATTTGTAGTTTTTATTTGACTGGTATTGAGTTAGAATGAGATTTTATTTGATTAGTTTCTATTAGATTAATATAAAAAAAGTTAAAATTTTTTTGTATTTGTTTAGTTTCTATTACGTTAATAGAAATAGCTACTTTGGAGAATGTTTCAGTTGTAATGTATAGTTTCCATTAGGCTAATAGAAACACCTACTGAAAATTTCTGATAGGTTTTTGAGCTCTACCAATGTGGGTACCTTTTACATTGTGTAGAATTATGATTCAGTTATTTAGTTTCTATCAAGTCTTTGGGATCGACCTCTTTTCCGACGCAAGTATAATTTTTACTAATTTCAAAGCGAAAGTGCTTTGCCCCATGGTCAATTCAATAGTGATTACTGTTTAAACGCCGTTTTGTCTCCATTGTATTGATGGATCGCTTAGAACCAAACCTCTTACCTTTCTTGAGACTTAGTATAAGGTACCTCGAAAATGTTGCACTTACCAGAAAAGAGCGAGTCTGTTAAATGGACAAATTTGAAAGAAAGACATTTAGAGTAAGATCAACGGCACTAGTAAGGATTATTAACGATGGATTCATCCACCTGAATAACGTGAATTGTGTGTGATCGATTCCAGGCACTCCAAGAATTATTGTTCATTCCCGTACGGGCACTTGAGTTCCTATTCCAGAGCGGGATGAGATGAGTTCATTGGCAAAAGAGAGTCAGACAGAGCGAAGAGCTTAGTTTCCTGTAGCAGTGCCAGGCTCCGCAAGGGCCACTCAGGCAGGAAAAGCAGAAGAGAAAATCCACTTTTGTCGGCCGATGACAATTTGCTGAGCGGATTAGAGAAGGCCATCCAGTTTGATTGTCTGTTTGTTTATTGCTGAGAGATAGAGTGCTGCTAAGACCCCTTCAGTGCACTCTCCTGTCTCCTGTCGCGCGTGGAAGGCAGAAAAGTGGATTTAGTGACGATTTTCCGCACGTTTAGCGCCGCTCGGAATTGTGGTTATTCGCCGACGATTTAGAGTATGAATAGGAGATGAGCGATGTTTTTGCTTGAGAGATTGGCTGGAGACTGGAGACCTTGCATCTAGCAATCTCTGTTGGCTCTTCATGCATTGTTTTCTCAGATGAATAACTAAGCATACGGTAACAAGCATTCGTTTATCTACTATCGCCACAAGCGACACCAAAGTTTGTATTATGTCAGTCTTCCGGATCGTGGTTGCCCACGTTACCAACCTCAGTGACAAAGATGAGAATTCAACCTTAAAAGGAAGAAAGAGAGAGAGAGAGAGAGAGAGAGAGAGAGAGAGAGAGAGAGAGAGAGAGAGAGAGAGAAGGAGTGGGGAGTGAGGGAACAGGAGGAAGCTGAAAATTATGTCTTCAGTTCTCCTTCTCTTCACCTTTCCTTACTCCACATCTCACGCACGAAGTTGTCAGTGTCGTTCTTACATCCATTCAAACCTGACATCGTTATGGACGTTGTTTTGCAAACTGAATTTCGGAGTCGGAGGAGTGATGGTTGTGGTAGTGTGAAGGGTGTTGCGGGATGGCGTGTGAGATGGGTGAGAGGTGAAGAGAAGAGTCACATTCATTCTACATCAAAAACAAACCAGACACCCCCCCCCCCCCCCCCACACACACACACACACACAAACCGTTGTGTGAGAAAAAGTCGTAGCAGAGCAAAAACGGGTAAATTAATAATGAACAGTGCTATTATATTGCACAGACAGATGCAGCCGCGACGAAAAATTCATCCCAACGTTGTGCAATCCGTTTATTTTCCCATTAAAACTCTTATTGAACACGTTGAAACTTCTGTCCTTTATTCTCACAATCCTCTTTTTTGTTTTAATCCCAAATGGTCGCGTGTCGAAGTGCGTCAAGCCAGGATGAACCTAGAAATTAAAACGAAATTCAATCCCGGGGAGTCCATTTAGAAGTCCGCAAAAATAAACAGCAGGAGTGGAATTAGATTTTAGCTCAATACTTTGTAGAGTCGCCGCCCTTCTTTCTCGCTAAGACATCAGCCCCTGGCGGCTAAACAGAAAAACAAGGGCGCGCAATTGAGTTATGTTCGCAGAGTTAGTTACCTTTGTGAGTTATGTTTGCAGAGTTAGTTATCTTTGAACAACAGAACAGGGAGAACATCTTAGATCAGACGAACATTGTATTTCTTCTTCGCTGTGGAGTTTCTTTATCGCGCCATTTACACTTCCGTGAGATTTGTGATCGTCTTTGACAGCATCAGCCCATAGGCAAACAGGCTATGCAAACTGAAATTATATTTATTATAAGCATTAGTTATGGGAAGCGTGTGTACTGATGGACAAGTTTCGAATCGATTTTTAACATGAACCACTAAACCCCCTATCCTCCCCCCTCAGAGAATGCTGACATTGCTGATACAACATCACTTCGTCAAGCTCTAATTAGCTCTTTCTCTCACCCCCTTTCTCTCCCCGCGACACGAAGACCACCTCACTCCTGGATTGACACAGATATTTTTAAATACAAAAGAAGAGAAAGTGCATTCGCCCGGAACGATGCAATAAAATGCGAAGCTGGGATTTTCCTCGCTGACAATGCAGAAGAAAAAGTTTCTGTTTTCATAAAAGAGATAGGAAGTGTGTATTTAGGACTAAACCCAGTCGTTAGTCATTATGAGCAATTATTCAACCCTAAAACGGCATCCAATGAAAATCGTCGCCACGACTTTCCCCGAGGCAGCGGAAATAGGAAACATCAAACCACGACAGAATTGTATCCTATGCAGCGTTCTGTACTGACTGTTATCACCCTGTCATGATCCCTTCCGCTACCCACAAATCCGGGCACAAGATGGCCGTGGCGGGTTTGCAAAGCATAGCGAGATTTCCTGGGAGGTTGTTGGGCTGGCGCCGGCGTGGTGGCCCGGTGGCTGGGGCGGTCGTGACAGCAACGACGACAAAGAGATGGGGGCGACAGACAACGCTAATGACATAATGCCCTCAACACCAACACAGCTACAACCTAGGGTAACCCGCATCCAGCACAGACACCGAGGTTGCTGTTTCACAGTGCCACAATCGGCTTGGTACAATCATGTAACAATGTATTTTTCCCTGAACACTCCATTGTTACACTTTCTTAGTCGTCTTTCTGTCTCGCATCTTTTGGTACAATAGCACAACTTGTGTCGCCGTAAATTACTTCCAATTAAATTATTTCCTTTTTTTTCTATTTTTGGTTTGGAGTGAAATTTGATTTTCTAGTCCGCTAAACTCATCATTTAAGCATACTTAGTTTGGGAGTATGATTTTGAAACCTTTAGGCCTGACATTTCTCCCTCCCCCCTCCCCTTTTTTTGGAAGGAGGGAGCGAGGGGGTATTTGCGAGGGGACCGTTGAAGGGGAGGAGAGAGGGAAGGAAAGAATTAAAGCACGTCAGGATAATTATGAGAGGGAAAATGCAGGCTTCCTACAAAAACATGAGCTGTGCACATATATGAAGGCAGTGTTGGCTTTTCGTACATTTTGTACGTGTTGATAGGAGATGAAAGGAAGAGGAACACAAAAATCAAGAGTCCCGTCAGTAATATGATTGAGGCTATCTCGGTGTGAGAGAGCAAAAAGTGCTATCTCTGTCGTTGTCACTTAGTCCTCGCCTGCTGATGCTGATGCTGAACCCCGGCGTATCAAGACCCGTTTATGCCTAAGTATTTTTTATTGGGTGTAGTGTGCACGATCTCAGATACTCAGTATGATTATGGCCGTTAATACACTCACAAATAAATGGCCATTTTGGCTAAGGTCTGGTTTATATGGTGAGGGTTTTGTTTTTTTACACATTTGCAAACTCCAGTCTATTTATGCCCCTTTTAGGCTAACAAAAAGACAATCATCAGATGGTATTCAGCACTATGGGGAAGAGGTAGTGGTGGGGAGGGGAAGATTGATAAACATCTCTCTCTCTCTCTCTCTCTCTCTCTCTCTCTCTCTCTTCCATCTTCACCCACCCACTCATTCCATCTGTTGCGGCTTTCCCCCATTGTACCCAGACTGTTGAAAAAAAAGGTCTTGTCGTTTTGCCTTTTGTCACTCGTTCTCTGGTTCATGTAGCATCTTCTTGACAAGGACAATTACCGCCACCCCCATCCCACCCCAACCCCTAGTTCGTCTTTCTCTTTTCCCGGACCTTGTACCCCCGTTGACTGCGCAAGGCATCTCAACATCATCTCAGTTTCTCAATCAATTTTCTTGAAGTCTTTAGGTATCGGAATTTGCTAACAAACTTTAAATAAGGAAAACTTAAACCGAGGAATGAAAAAAGGAACTGAAAGATTGAGAGAGAGAGAGAGAGAGAGAGAGAGAGAGAGAGAGAGAGAGAGAGAGAGAGGGAGAGGGAGAGGGGAAGGATCAAGATGAAAGACGGTGTCGTTCACGCCTGTCCATTTCAGAAGTGGACATCAAGTGTTTGGTCTGTTAGACGTATTGTATGATCTAATTTTAAATTTAATTGCCGTAATTATGGTAGGCTAAATATGTACAGTACAATAACAATATTTGCTTTCATCGAAACCGTCTGTGTTAGTTAGGAATATCTATTGTTAGTTAGGAATATCTATTGGCAGTAACACACACAAACAAACACACACATGTGTGTGGGTGTGTGTAAGTGTGGGTAAAAGTATATATAAGTAAGAAGTGTTAAATAATTGCCACTGGTGTTGTTTAAATGTCACCCCATAGATCCCAAGCTTTAATAAGATTTTGAAACAAAGCGATTAAGTGTTCATTTCAACACTCTTTAGCGGTTCATTAATTCGTTTTAACGTATCGCAGATTAACAGTACATCAGTTTAAATTAAATACTAGAGATGACGTCCCACAGTACATGTTAAATTTGGAGACCTTTTGCCCCGATCCCAACAAACTGTCTCCTTCTCTTTAACATATGTCTTGCAGAGCAGACGAAACCGAATGTTTCTCAACAAAAGCCTCTGGTCAGAATAAGAAAAAAAAAAGAAGAACATATTTCTCATACCTTCTTCACCAATACAACCTTCTCCGTCAGTTTTTACTACAATAATAGGCATGCGCGTATGCAAACACACACACACACACACACACACACACACGCACGCACCCACACACACACACACACACACACACACACATACGCGCGCGCCGGTATTCGCACGCACACAATACACATTCTCTCTCTCTCTCTCTCTCCCTCTCTCTCTCTCTCTCTCTCTGTCTTGCTCTGGCTCTCTCTGCATGAACAGTAAATTTATTCGAGTACTGCTTTTTGTACTTAATGAAATATAAACTTGTGAAAGCATGAATTGGTTCAAACTTTGGAGTGAATAAGTGTAGAGCAAGGATTACTTGTGTTAAAATGTGAGACGTCACGGTTGAATCCATGATATTTTGCTTAACAAATTTATACCATTCTATCTTTGTGACTTGTGAAACGTGATATTGTCGAACCTGAACTGTAGAGAATTCGCGAGCGATTAACGAGGGACAAAAACAAGTTAACCAAGGACATTAGCCTGAAGAAGCTAGGAGTACGATACTGGCGACTAGAGGGTGAGAAGCCGAGAGAGAGAGAGAGAGAGAGAGAGGTGGGGAAAGGTGGAAGGGGGGAGGAGGTTGGTTGTGGAGACAGAGAGACGGAAAGAGATTCGAACAAAGTTTTTTTAGAACACAAAAAGTAACTAGTCTCGCTCTACGGCAGTAATGATTGTGCCCATCGTAAAAACACATATTATCGTTACAGAAGTGTACAAAAAGGAGAAAAATATCCCGTTTAGTGTAAAAGGAGACTAAACAGTCGACAAGTCGACGGATGGATGCAAGATGGCGGTCCGCAGCGTTCGCTGTCAGGACAGATACCGTAGACAGTTGTCACAAACGCCGAAGTCTAGACATGAAGTGAAGAGAAATGAAAAAATAACAGAGCAGAGGGATAGCCCACTCTCTACATCTGAGACCAGTGGAAGAGCGAGGCAATAATTTATACACAGAATAATTCCATGGATCGTCGATTATACTCTGTATAAGACGACAGGTCACTCACCACGCTGTTGAGTTCGAATGCACGAGAAAATGTAACGCATTTTAATTCATGAGTAAATTCGGAGGGAGAATTGAACGGACGTGCAACGCCCTCATGAAGCTGTCCCATTAATTTTAAGGGAAGTCCTGTCGGTGCTGTTCTCTGCTAAGGAAAAGTTTATGAAAAACAAAACCACCTGATAGGTTGCTTTGATCTATTCTGTTCCGGAGCAGTTCTTTCAGCAACCCTACACTTTATCCTTGGATATAAAAATTTTCGGACTCTTGTGTCGGTTCCCAGAAACTCGATGCTTGTAGAAGTGAGTCGAATGTCGTGTTCAAACTGTCAAACTAAGTAAATTGTCTAACATCATGATTGGGGTGGCGTGGAAAAACAAAGCAGAACAAAAACTATAATATACCACATTATGTGGACAGACATGAAACTGAAGAATACCGTCAATGAGGTATGTTTTCGCTTTGCTTGGGCCACTTAAAATAAAATATACGACACGAATAACAAAAATAATAAAGTGTATTTTATAAAAGACCTAGGTAACTCGATTCTCTTGGCACATCTCCTGTGGAGCATCTTTTATTATTGAGAGAAAGCTTTGAATGGGTGGAAAATTGAGGTATACATGCGTTGATTGTAAGGTAAAGAATAAAAGGAGTTGAATTGTAGTTCTAGGAATTGTAAAGTAGATTATGTGCTAAATAGTTCCCACTGTTTTTTAAAGCGGGGAAGATAATTTACGTCACCGTTTGTAGCAGGGGAGATTTTGTGTTAAATAGGTTGAAGGAGTTTTGAAAGTTTAGCGCAGATTACGACTAAGCGTTTTTATAACCTTTGACTTCTTTTGCTAAAAAGAATGTCTTTTGTGTGCCAAAAGTTTGTTTTATGAGAATGAAATAATAGTCTTCCGAGTTATAACACGTAAGTTGAGTGGAATGAAGTTATTCCCCCTTTTCCCTCCTCCTCGCTTTTGTGTTTATAAGTTCATGGTATAAATTTTTAAGATTTCAATACAGAAAAATATTTGTTCTATAATACTTGGCTAATACATATTAGAAGTCGCTAAATAGTATTAATAGTGGTAATAATAAAGCGCTCCTATATATCGCGATCCTCCAATAAATGAGCTCAAAGCACATGGTCCAATTATTGCTTTTTTAAATTGCCTACTCTGCCTGGCGCCGCTATTCCAGCTCCCTGCCCTTTCCCTAAGGCAATAGATACTACAATTTCTTTCATGGCTTGCTTGCCTGTGTGCGTCAAGGATGCCTACTCTCTCCAACACTCTTCAACATCTTCCTAGAGCGCATCATGTCAGATGCTCTTGCAGACCATGAAGGCACAGTCAGCATAGGGGGTAGAGCAATCTCCAATCTTCGTTTTGCGGATGACATTGATGGATTGGCTGGAGAGGAACAAGAACTTGAACAGCTGGTACAGAGGCTTGACACCACCTCCAGAGCCTATGGAATGGAAATAAGTGCAGAGAAGACCAAAATGATGACCAACAACACCAATGGCATCAATAGGGACATCAAAGTCCAAGGCCAATCCCTCAACACAGTGCATAGCTTCAAATATTTAGGAGCCATTGTATCAGACAATGGGTCCCGACAGGAAGTCCTCTCCAGGATCGCACAAACAACTGCTGCCCTGACAAGGTTGAAGCCCATTTGGAAAGACAGGACCATCAGTCTACATTCCAAAGTAAGACTGCTGCGCTCCCTTGTCATCTCCATCTTCCTATATGCTTGCGAAGCATGGACCCTCACAGCAGATCTCCAACGAAGAATACAAAGCATGGAGATGAGGTGCTACAGAAGACTTCTGGGCATTTCCTATACCCAGCACATCACCAACGACGAAGTCCGACAGACCATCACACAAGCCATTGGACAACACGATGACCTGCTAACAGTGGTGAAGAAACGGAAACTCCGATGGTATGGTCACGTCACCAGATCATCAGGCCTTGCAAAGACTATTCTGCAAGGCACAGTGCAAGGAGGTAGAAGAAGGGAGACCGAAAAAGAGGTGGGAGGACAACATTCGAGAATGGACTGGTTTGACACTGAGCGAAGCCATCAGGGCTGCTGAGGACAGAGAAAGATGGAGTATGCTGGTTAAAACGATCATCTGTAGTGCCCCTACGACCTTCGGGTTACGGGACAGGATAGGATAGGATAGGATTGCCTGTATAAAGTACAATTCTACCTCTTGTCCGTGTTTGTCTATACTGACCGTTGGCCATTGTTCCCTGATCTCCTCTAGGATAACTTGGTGTCAGTCACAGACCACCCAGAGAAGAGCATAATGCATCATAATAGGCCTAATTGTTCCCGCGAATAGCACCATTAGATCTCATGATGTTTTTCATGACGCTCTTTGAAAGTTATCTCCATCGTCAGTTCGAGTATGTCTCCGAAGTCGCTCCACCATTGTGTTCATTGGCTTCATTGTGTTTAGCAGCTTTGAATCAAGCTGGCAGTCCGCATGCATGTATTGACGGTTCTTGTTTGTTGTATTGTCTTCCGTCTTTACCCACAGGCTGTGTGTGGGATGCGGTTTGAGATGGGTAGGTTTTGATGGGTGGGTGGTTGTTGAAAGGGTGCAGGTTTGTGTGCGTGTGTTTAGATGTGCGGATAATTATTCTGACGAAGAGTTAATGAGGCGGGTTTCTGTGAGTATTGTTTCCCTTTGAAGTAAATAATGCTAATAAAAAATAAAATTATTTTCTGCTCGCGTCTGAGCGAGATATTTCCCAACTGCATTGCTGCTAGTTGTGCGTGCTTAATATCTTATTGGTGCTATTGGAACTACAGAGAAACGTAAGATAAACAATATCAAGGTTAATAATTATCCTTTATCAGCATCAGTCCTGTGCTATACATTCTCCGACTACGTTTTACGCCGTTCGCGTCGTTTTTGCATGCTGGTACGGACAAGGCACTAGATTAAATCTTCAAAGTCAAAGCTTCGAGAATTGCTGATTCATCTTTCTCTTTCATAGTATCAGATGCCGTGTTATTTCATATTTGGGATTTTGGCACTGTGTAGACTTTATGATGGGAAATGTTCTTGGTCGTATTTTAAAAAAATCTGTATTAGCACCGGCTCGCTTAATTAAATGCATGGATGTAGAAAGCAATATATGTGATGGGTCAGTCTTGAAAATTTAAGGGTTATAGTTATGTGCACCGAATTGTGTGACTGTCTTTAACGCCAGCACCACACCTGATCTTTTTGGTAGTTATGATTTAAAAATTGCGGACGTTAATTATATATAAGGTAGATACATATATTATTTAGTGTTTATAGGGTCCAGCAGACTGCTAAGAGCGGAATCAGGACCTATATATGAGGGGGAAAAGAAAGACGTTAGTGAAGCAATGCGAGAGTAGAGATTGACGAATAAAGAACATTTTAGGAGGCAGGAAGAAGGAGGTAAGGGAGAAGAAAGAATATGAGAGGATGGGAATTTAGCGTTACAGTCCGTTCGTTGCCTGTGCGGTCTCTTGAGACTTTTGGGTGTGGAGCATCATATTTCAGCTTAGGACCCAGCAAGAAAACCGCATTGTGGTCACACCGTCCATCAAACGGTCGTTCCGACTGACCGGTCCGGCGTCAGCCAATTTGGCCCTGATGGCTCTGCGGCCTGATGACCACCGTATGGACACGGACACTGCCCGGACAAATGACTGCATGAAAATATCTGGGGCTCTGTCTCTGCTTGACCAGTAGGCAATATTTCCAACGCTGTTGTGTTGTTTTATGTGAATGTTTTCTCGTATCCGTGATTTTAGTGCAAGGGCTATCGGGTACAAAAACCCCGTGGGGATACTGTGGAATCTTTTAGTAGAAATAGTGCCCCCACTTTCTGGAAGTTTAATGCTTTAAATTTCCTCTTTTCTGCCTTCACTTTTCTTTTCTGTTGTCTACAGTATTCACTCTTTCAATATGTCATTCACCTGTATTTTTTTCCCCATCAATCCCTTTTCACTGTTTTTCTCAGCATTTTTATGATTTTCTGGTTGGCCTGCCTGTCAATGGTGGCTAGATAGTGAAAATTGTATACACCGGAATGATCGTTGGGTCTCTCAGGTGTTATTTGCCAAGTCGGCCTTTCTTAGATATATATATATATATATATATATATATATATATATATATATATATATATATATATATATATATATATATATACATATATATTATATATATATATATATATAATTATATTTAATATATATAATATATATATATATATATATATATATATATATATTATATATATATTTCTTTTATTTTTTTTTTTTGAGTCATGAATATTTGTCAAATTTATTTTACGCTTTTTTGTAATCTTGATGGTAACAAATTAAGAGGAAGGGCTGACGCCTTCAAGCATTACCCAGTTTCGTTACCTTAGGATGTGGAAGGAAATATCACAGTATCATGAATTTGTTTGTATGTTTCTTTCTTTTGGTGAATTATACACGTGTTTCTGAATCTAGTAAGAGATAGACCCGTTTTGTGTGAGTGTGATCCAGCTATGACCGCTAAAGGTTCACTGACCCTATATAAACAAGAAAGCAAAATCAAAAATCGTGGACAAAAGACTGGGGTTTCCGCTTCTCTCTCTCCTCTCTCTCTCTCTTCTCTCTCTCTCTCTCTCTCTCTCTCTCTCTCTCTCTCTCTCTCTCTCTCACCTCTCTCTCTCTCTCTCTCTCTCTCTCTCACTTTTTTCCTTTTTTCCTTTCTTTTCCTCCTCATCCTCCTCCTATCCCCCACCCCCTCGCTCCTCCTTATTCTTCTTCCTCTAGTCGTCATTGTCCTTTCCAACGAGTCCGTCCGTGGTGCGTCTGGTGTTTGTGGACGCTGGGGTGGTCATTTGCGGGCGCTGTTTTCATTCTCCACGTCATTAACTCCGTAGTCATTATCATCATCGTCATCTGCACCGCTGCCACAGGCAGGCCCCCCCACAAGTGCGCCGACTGGGCAGAACAGAATAGCATTGAGCTTCATACACGGTAATGGCACCAGATTTTACACTGGGGTGAGCACGATGAAGAAGCAGCAAGACGGTGGGCTGCCGGGTTACTGTTGGTGCATTTTCTATTGTCCAGTATGATGACTGGGGCACATAAAAAAAAAAATCAGCTATTGTCAGCTCAGCCATGAATACTATGCAGTATCGCCGGATTCGGGCGTCTTATCGTATTCGTCGTCATTGTCATCTTCGTTTCGTCATCGTTGTCGTCGTTATCATCATCATCATCATCATCATCATCATCATCATCATCATCATCATCATCATCATCATCATCTTCACGACGGGCAGAGAAAGAAGTAAAGGATCTTGTATGGGGGTTGAATAGGATATCTATAGGCTATGGCGGGAATGCAATAATGGCACCCACTAAATGATCTCTCGTTTCATTCCATTGTTTGTTCTTTGTGATGCACAATATCTTTTTGTGAATATTTGAATTGTTGAGGAAATTAGGCTGTCTATTCCTGTCATAAGTGTTAAAATGATTGTTCGCCATTTAGCACTAGAGTGCACCCAATTGCGCTGTGTTTTGAGTGTTTCGCTAGCGAAATCGGTTTTTCTATTTAAAATTCTTGTGTTCAGTCCAGTTCAAAGGGACATTTTTCCAATCTTGTATTGCATGTCATTATTTCAGGATGCTGTCCTCTTTTTCTTCTTGTATTTATTCTGCCAACAGATTTTCCGAAATGCCGGCAGTTGTTAAAAATGTTTTGAGTACTTTTCGGAAGCTTGTTTTTTTCTGGTGGGGAGGTGATAAAAGTTTCTTTTATTCGAAGATTTCTCAAGAACAGTAAAGATCTCTCTCTCTCTCTCTCTCTCTCTCTCTCTCTCTCTCTCTCTCTCTCTCTCTCTCTCTCTCTCTCTCGTTTTTGTTTCCCTCCATCTCTCTCTCTACCTACATCCCTCCGCGGAATTCTTGTCTTCTCTTGGGTATAACGACTCTTCTTCTTCTTCTTCTTGCGCATAAACATTTGGAGGCGTATACAACTGTTGTTGAATAGCATTACCTGTGGGAGGAGCTTAACGGGTTAAGCTGCATTTGACACCTGTGAAGAATGAAGTACGACAGAGAACGCAGATATTATCCACATTAACGGCAAATTGGGGACCCCTCCTGATTTTAAGGCAGCCCCCAGTTTTTGAAGTGATCGAGTTCAGGAATAAAAACAGATATTGAAAAGCTCGCAACACGGAGAGACCTCCGTCTTTTCCCTTAAACACTCAAAGACACTTCTGAGAATTGTGGAAGTTTATAGTTCAGCTTATTCCGTAATCTCTTTCACTGGCAGAAATGTGTCAGTCAGTTTGCTTCAGCATACGGCCGAGTTTCCTCTCCAACGCCGCCGCCATTTTGTTTGTAATCCAAAGGGAGGTAACTAATTACATGAAAGCACCGCCGCCATGATGTTGCCGATTTGTTTGTAGAAGAAGGGAGGTAACTATTTCGTGAAAATGAAGGACCGTAGCTTGTGTTGCCTTTCCATCCGTTTGAGACCCTTTGACACTGTTCTAGCGTTCTGTTGGTTTTGACATCGCGAGTTTGGGCTTATTTACTTGAGCGTTGCATTTTGTTATAAGACCTGTGGGTTTTGTTTGAGTTTGTTTTAAAATCACACTACATCGACAAACGAGGAGTATTTACATTATTTCATAGCAGAACGGTTGCTATGTTCACTACATCTCAAGACGATCAAGTACATTATAGTGTTAGCAAAGTAATTAAAAGTACCTCGAATACGGCGAGGAGGAGAAGGATGAAATTATAGGGGGTGAGGGTGGGAATAGGTGATAAATGGAAACCAACGAAGCTTATGCTGGTCTTTGCAGACAGTTGTTTTTGCCATGATTTTTACGTGAAACAGACTTTCTGGAACTTTAAGGCACTACTTGACAAAATATTAAGAGAAGGGGTACGGCTTCTGTCTAAAAGAAAACTAAACAACTTGCATGGATCTGCTTCCAGGAACGGTGTATGACAGCTCTTAGTAAAAGTCTACGCCAATGCTGGGCTCCATGTGGTCTCTCTCTTTCTCTCTTACACTCTATATTTCTGTTACACTCTTGGGCAACTCCCACATATATTGTGTTAGTTAAGCTTCTTCAGAGACTGGGACGAGCTCTCCTCAAAAGACGCGTCAAAGATTTATCAGTCGTACGCTTAAAAACCCCCACAGTGCTTAGACCTCCACATTATCTGATGCTCCGGGAGACTCCGCCTGCCTCAAAAGCTCTGTGTATTGCGGATTAGCGCGAGAGACACTGCTTGTCTGGAAGCAAGCCCCTAACCCCTCACAATCCCTCCCCCGTGATTTTTCCTGGCACCAACACATTCTCTGTTCCTTGTATCACTTCGCTGTGTCATTTAGTAATCCACCTATCCTGGTAGTATATAGACAGGGTATTTTTTTGTTGTAATAATTATGCTATAGATATAAGTTGATAGTAAGATCGATTTGTAATTTCGCTACAAAAACACATTTGTCTTTCTTTTTATTTATGAAAAAGAAATTAAGATGCTTGACTTATATCTTGCTTTTTTGAAGTTCATGGTGTCAGCCACAGATACACGTTTTTCTTTAGTCTTCGTTTATTTTGCGTCTTATATCTTTTGTAGTGTTAAAACATTCATGTAGTCGTCTGTTTATTCTACTTTGGATCCTGCATGAATTCCCTTAACGTTGTGTAACCAAGGTAAAATACAACGTTGTTGGGCAGTTGTGATTAAATAATAATGGCAGTTTACATTCATTCTGTCTTTACTATTTAAGTATTTCATTGGGAAACGCGGCTTACTACACAGTCACTTGTATATTTTAGTTCATGAACGTGCCTAATGGTTTATAGGTACACCCCACCCTTGCAACCAATTCACCAGCCGCTGAATGTATCGCTACCAAGAACATACTAAAGTCGTGGGGCTAATGGAGGATGTGGACGTTAAACTTCTATGTTCATTCATGTTAGAGCATAGCCTGATATTTCGAGTTTTTGTTTTCGTTAGTAATTGATATTTGGCCTAAGGTACTGTGTCGAGAGCACAGATATGGAAAAATCTATGGTTAGGAATAGAGCACAGATCATTATATTAAAATCGGTGGTTGAGGATCTAGTTAATATAATCATTATGTTGGTGTTGAATCCATCAGTTCTCTGCTTACTGGCTCCGCACTCCACAGACATCGCTGGCAGACAAACAGTTTACATGTCGGCCGCCGCGGGATGTGTAAACTGTGGGTGAAGAGAGCATTATTAATGTAAAGACCCAACGTCACAAGACGAAATCCCATTTATATTTGAGGATGCTCGTGCCGGCGTTAAATCGTATTATAACCTTTTTTTTGGGGGGGGGGAGGGGGAGGGTAGGTGGGTTGGAGGGAATAGGAATGAAAGAGAGAGAGAATGCATGTGCGCCAGAAAGAGGGGGGATGAGAGGGAAGGAGGGAGGAGAGCGCGCCCGATGCGAACGTCACATAATTGTTTATTTGAGATCTGAAGATGAGGTGAAGTGGGGTCTTGAAACAAGGGAGTGAATACAAGAAAACATCCGGCGAAAAAATACAAAGCGAGCGGTAGAACTTAGCGTAGAGATAGGAGAGCCCTGTAAAACCTAAATGTGATGTTCTTGAAATTTGTAACAAGAATAAAGCGCTGTGCGCGACGAAAGACAGTGTAGTATGTATTTAAAATATTATAAATATTTGTATTCTGTGTGAAAGGTGTGTGCACTTTTGGAGTAAGCCGGCTGGAGTTAGATGAAAGAGATTTGAAGAGAAGGCTTAAGTTGTAGGTTTTTTGGTTTTTTTTAATATAACGATTATCCGATTTTGAGGGTTGGAACGGGATGGGAGGGTTGATATGGAGGTAAATAAATGGCCAGGATAGTTGATGCTCAAATAAAATTAGGCATTTTTCTAGGTGTATCTGGGATGTAGCTTTCCGTCACTAATAAGTTTATAATATTTTCAATTATTTTTTCTTATAGTTTTGGAGAAAAAAAAGATGGGATTGTCACAGTAAAAAAGGAATTAAAGGTGAGTGGGCGTGGGGTGACTGAAAGGGAGTGAGGGCATGGACAGGCTGATGTTATGCAGGTAGGTTGATTGTACAGACAATTTACGTTGTGACTCACGTAATGTAAGATGCCTTCATAGATCTGAAATGTCGCTCTTCATAACTGGTAGCTAATATTGTCAATAAGTTGTGGTAGATTCTGAGAAGAGAAAGTAGTTGACCGTCAGTGTGATTGTGACGGTCATGGCAAGAAGGAGGGGCAAAGGAAGGAAACTTGTTATATTATGCATAAGGATTAGGAGGAGTGTTGGGATTAAGATCTGTGTTTAGGTCATCGTCAATGGGTAGGGAGGGGATCCAGGCTGAGATTTATCGATATTAAGCCAATTGCTGTGTTCTGTCGTCATCGTAACTGGAGAAAACTGGACTTCATATCATCGAAAAGCGACAAGATTATTTGATCATTTACACCGCCTTTCTCGCAGGTGGGAAAGAGATCTTGTCCTTGATTACGTTGCGAATAAAGGTGCTAATAAAATATTTCATGTTTGACTAGACAATGTGATGTAATTTAGGAGTAATTTTTGACGGGATGCTTAGTTTTGATATACACATGAACAATTGTTTTAACCAAGCGAACAAAATCATTGGTTTAGTAAAGAGAACTTTTAGATTCCATGCTAAGGATACATTTGGCAAGTTATATAAGACATTAATTCGACCTCGCTTAGAGCATGCGAATATTGTGTGGTGTCTAAAGCTTAAGAGGCAGTCAATAATGATAGAAAGAGTTCAGAGACGAGCCACAATGTTGCTGAAAGAATGTCATTCTATGTCTTACACAGAGAGATTGAAGTATCTCAAACTGCATTCTTTACATGGACTTAGAGTTAAAGGAGATTTAATTCAAGCTTTTAAAATACTTAATAAAATTGATAATTTAAAATGGTAAGATTTTTTCCTAACACCTCATCGCAACAAAACTAGAAACCTAGAAGGTACCATTTTTAAACAGCATTGTAATACTACTATCTGAAAATGTGTCTTTACTAACAGTTTCTTTACATTGGAACAAGTTGGTTTAAACATAATTTTATTCACGAAACAAGTAAACCAGGCATGAAGAACATAAAGGGCACACAAAAGCAAAGCTTAAATGAGTGTTACCCTTTGACAAATAACAACAATGAAATGTCTGGCGAACAGGAACAAGTACAAAGCAATAAAAATAAAAATAAAACAGGAGCACATAAAATGAATTAATCTTTTTAACAATGAAAAGAGAACAAATATTACTATAGTATAACAGAAAAAAAAATGCAACAAGTTACCACTAACTAAAAAAAACTGCACAGAATATTAATGTTTTTAAAAACCAGTTGGTCGCAATGCCAGCATTCCGAGATTTATTATATTGCTTTGATGAATAAAACAAAAAAGGAAAATTGCATGCATATATATAACCAAGCAAAGTGTAGCTGATATAGGACGTTCATTAAGGCTTCACGGCCTGTTTCGTCCTCAAAATACTACTACTACTACTACTACTACTACTACTACTACTACTACTACTACTACTGTTACTACTACTATCTACTGCTGCTGCTACTACTACTACTACTACTACTACTACTACTACTACTACTACTACTACTACTACTACTTCAAAGAGAATTGTTAGTTATTTCTTGTCCAACTGTAGTTACGATGACCACTGACCAGCGATGTATCTGTATCAGAATTAATGGACATTCTCAGTTGTAAGAAAGTAATGAAAGCGACATGGGCTTTTCAAGCTCTCCCATCTCAGACTGCGATGATGTTACACCTTCTGTTTAACTCGTCTTGGAACAAATCCCTCTGGCGGCGCAAAAAGGCCCGAACGCTTTCGCCGCGGCGGCGTAAACAAGTACACAAAGTACATATTGAAACACAATTAGTAAATGAAGAGTGTGGCTTTTAGGTGTGTACCGCCATTGCCCTTATAACAAAACAACGAAAGACATTTGTAAATAAATCCGCGGCTTTTTCAAGTGGACCGACACCGTGTGTGGGGTAGTAGAGTGTAGAGCAGTGGTGGAACGCTCGTTGTGTAAAGAGCTTGCCTGGCATGATTCTGGTTCGAACCTCGAACCAGACGAGACGACGGAGGTTTTTGTTTCTTCATGGGAGTCGATTTTCTCTAACGACTCCATATACGGTGTCAATAGATTCACTCTCTGCAGGGCCGGATCACTTACTCTTGGAGGGGGGGGTTCCAAAAATTTTTTAAGGGGTTAGGGGTGACAAAAACGTGTCCGCTCGAGGAACTTGAGTAGAATGAGGAACGTTTTACTTACCAACAGTGTCAACTAAATTAAGAGCTTTAAAAAAAACTCCATATATATTTTTTTTTCTGACTGAGTGAGGTACATCGAATGGCCAGGGGGGGGGGGGGGGTTCCGGAACCCAGGAACCCCCCCCCCCCAGATCCGGCCCTGCTCTGCATTCTCTATGCAATCTAGCTGAAAATGGCACGTTAAAGCACCCTGTCACTCTTTCAAAAAAGCAGGCGATGTCCTCAGTTCTGCGCGCATGCATTTAAGGCGTTCAGGGTGAGTTAGACGGTGAGCAGCTTGTTGCAAGTTGCGCCTTGGACTGCGCGGTTTGAGTTGAGTCCTGTTTAGGGCCATCCTCTTTAATAGCTCATCTAGTACTAGTAGTTGTGAATCAGTCAGTCAGTTCTGCTTTGGACATTAATTGTTCTTAAACACACAGATGCAAGTCGCTGTTGATCATTTGATTTCGTTGTATTGTACTGTCGTATACAAATTATTTGAGCGGACGTTGGCGGGAGGGGGGGGGAGGGGGGAGGAAGGAAAGGGAAGAGATGAACTGATGTCAGAGAGACAGACAGAGACAGGCAGGCAGGCAGGCTGGAAGGCAGACAGACAGAAGAGGAGAGGGGAAGGTTGGTGAAATTGTGCGGGCAGACGAAAGACAGAATTAGAAAGGTCTATTTAAATATGTAAATTTACCAGGATCTTTTATTTACTACCAGGGGTACGATCTTCTTGATTTAACGTTTGCCTGCGTATAACATATCGTAAGATCCTAATAAGCACAATGTGGCAACCGTAACTTGGTTGACCACGTAAGAACAGGTGACAAAGAAAAACAAAGTGGCTCCTCAAGTCCGTACTTGCGAGTGAAGTCGATGTACATTTAAACAAAAGAGCAAAGAAAGGTTTGTTCACTTAGCTTTAGAGTAAAGAACTTATATTGATTGAAGTCTGTTGAACTTCATAATTTCACTGCAAAACTAAGCAAATTTAAAATAATTCCCAGTAGTTTGTTTCTTCCGTAAGACTAGTCAGTGAGGTCTTGGTTTACAGCGGACTATAGTCCAAGACCTGATGGTGGTCCTCTCTCACTTTGCGCTTATTTGAAATCCTCCCATTGCAGAGTATCGAGTAACCACTCGTATTATCTTATCAGTACAACTGATGTTAATCTGATGAATAAAAATTGATGCAACAACAACAACAACAACAACAACAACAACAACAACAACAACGTATTATCTTGACGACTAAAACTGACACATCAAAGTACAACGCAGTTTTCTTTTACACCTTTCCGTTTGCAAAATATTCTTCAGGTGCGCTTTAACGTAGTGTTTAAGGTGTTCCGTACTTCAGCGCAACCTTAATATTTAATTGTTAATTTGATTGTAATAGAGGCTGTCTCTTTCTGTTTGAGTTGATAACGTCTCACCGACCCCCCGTGGGGGTGCCGAGGGTTTCTGTGTAAATAGTATCCCCACTTTCTGGAAATGTAGTGCTTTACATTACATTACATGGTTATTGCTTGAGGTCCAGCGGACTCTTCCGAGCCAAATCAGGACCAATTTAGTGCTTTAAATTCCCACTGTCACTGTCTCTCTCCTTTGTTCTTTCTCATTCCTACTGTTTTATGAATCTATTATACTATCTTTTTCGCTAGACCAACCTTTTGTCTTGAAAGCTCTTCCCACACTCCTCTTTTGTGTATGGGGTCTGTTGGGTCGGCTTGGGAATATTGGACGTTTATGCCAAATGGTCACTACGGCTTCCTATCATATTATTATTTAGCAATGTAGGCATTTATATGTATGTTTTTTGTTGATATTTTATAATGATGCTTATATTTTATTTTGTTTTTGTAAACGGGGGTTCGATAGCGTCCCCTGAGTGGGATGCCTTTGTTGTAAAGAGACAGATTGGTGGAGTGCCTTCAGGGTTCTCACTAGGATTGTTTCAGCAGATCTTTCGTACGGATCAGGAGTGAGTCATCTTTCAATCAAGTTGTGGTCTTGATTTTGTGGCCCTGATTCTGCTCTTTGCAGTCCGGTGGACCGTGTAAGCAATGAATAACTAACTAACGTCTCACCGGTTCTTGGTTAAAGCTTGGTCGCTTGTGGCTTGCCTAACAATTCTGACACTTTCTTGTTGAAATGTTGGCAACTTCCTCTTAAGCGTGTCAGACTAGTATGGTTTTAAATAAACTTGGTATTAAGTGCGAATTTTACATGATTGTCGTTGATCATTGAAAAATAATGGTTCACGGTTTGGCGCGAGTGCTCTCTCTCTCTCTCTCTCTCTCTCTCTCTCTCTCTCTCTCTCTCTCTCTCTCTCTCTCTCTCTCTCTCTCTCTCTTTCTTTCTTTTTTTCATTCTTTCTTTCTTTCTTTCTTTCTTTCTTTCGCGCTTTCTCCTCCACACACACAAATTCTCACACGCATACCAACAGAAACAAAGTTCAGTAAAAAGAGTTCTTATGACGCCTTTGCGCATTACTTTGTGTCCATCCGCAGAGAATTTCTTTCTGGCATGGCAGATATTTCATGAAGATTACAGTGTGGGTGCGCTAAAAACAAACTCTCACGGTCATCAGAGAGACAGAACATGGCACGGACCATTTGCAGTTAAGTGCAAGGTGTTCCTAATGATTCCACCTGCATTTACTCTCTCTCTCCCTCCCCCCTCTCTCTCTCTCTCCCTCCCTCCCGCATTCTGTTCTGCCCTGTCTTAAGGTCTCCCATCTTCCTTTATGCCAACTTAAGTTATCACATTTAATTCCCTTTTCTTGTAACTAGACGCCCATGTGAACACGAGCTGCATTTTTTTTCACATGATTACTATTTTTTTCCGGGAGGAGCATAAGTAATATGATGAAGATTATCATCATCATCATCATCATCATCATCATCATCATCATCATCATCATCATCATCATCATCATCATCATCATCATCATCATCACCATCAACGCCACACTTCCCCCGCCACATCCCTTCCATCATCTATTTCCCCTCTCTCCTTTTCCTTTCTCCCTATTTTTAAAAAAAAAAACGCAACTCTTTAGACACCGCCTTCCTGTAATATCTATCTATTTGTTTATTGTTTTCATGTATGATCTGTCAGTGAAATCTGGTTGCACCCAAGCACCCCTGTCAGTCTCCGCAGTGCACTCCCTGACTGATATCTGTGTGTGCAGTCAGGCATGAACGGATTCTCCTAATTGCCTTCAATTTGACATGATAGGATAGAAGCGCAGAACAGTGTGGCGTGCCTGTGTTTGTGTGTGCGAGAGAGAGAGAGAGAGAGAGAGAGAGAGAGAGAGAGAGAGAGAGAGAGAGAGAGCGCAAGAATGGTGCCGTGCCTGTTTGTTGTGAAGTCTGTAAGGCATTTTCTGTTGAAATATTCGATGCGTGGTAAATAATGAAAACGTGCAGATGGGAGCGGGGGAAGAAATAAGATATGAGAGAGAGAGAGAGAGAGAGAGAGAGAGAGAGAGAGAGAGAGAGGTTCATACCCTAATCGGAGAACTATGACCTCAGTAAGGTGGATTAATAAATTCTTCAATTATCTTACTATATAGTGCACAGGTATGAAAAAAATAATCTTACTCCCTTTAATATGAAACTAACCGTGGTTGAAAGTTTCTCAGAAATGTTTAATTTGTAGATGGTTGAGGGTATGTTTCCATATTACTACCAGCTTCGAATTTAAGCGGTACAAACACCATTTGCTAATTTATATGGTAGATAATTAGGATTGGTTTCTCAGAGAGATCGTCGCAGTGAAGACGCCATCTTAAATCTGTCATTTCCAGAACTACCAGCCCTCTAATATGGCATTGAGAAGACCCGGTTAATGCTTACACATTTGCCAACTAAAAACGGCTGAATTTTCCAAAGTTGTTAATGAGCTTCCTTACGATTTATGAGTTTGGTCGTTAATTAGAGAAATACTGTTGAAGGTCTGACACGAAAGTGCCAGCGTTATAGCTGCGTTGAGGAGAAGTGGATTTTTACTTTCTCAGAAATATCAGCATCTGCGTATCATATGGAAACAATTAAGAGAATATGTCAGTCGATGGAGAGAGAGAGAGAGAGAGAGAGAGAGAGAGAGAGAGAGAGAGAGAGAGAGAGAGAGAGACAGACAGACAGACAGACAGACAGACAGACAGACGGAGAGAGAGATATATATATATTCTTCAACATTTTCAAACTGCGAGTACTCGGGTTATTAATAACGACTTCTTCAAAACCCAATAGAGACGCTGTGCGTTTCCTTCGCCTTAAATACGATAATTATCTCCTTGACCCTTCATACTGCGAGCTGTAAGAATAAATTGCTAGTCTAAAAGCTTCGTCAGTGAGAGAAACAGAAAGTGGAAGCGTTTTTACTGTCGAGTACCAATTAGTAGTAGAAGGAGGCAGCAATAATCCCGTACTTGCACTGCGAGTACGCAAATGAAAGCAATCGGCGGTCTTCACCTCCATCCTCCCTACAAAGAAATGACTGGTCGCAAGGGAAGCTGTAACTCTTAACCACACATGAATGTTTCTATATCTTCTGGATGTGTTCAACCTTTTAGAACGAGGTGTGATTTACTGCGAGGCTTCTGTCCAAGGCCGCCATGCCACTTCCGTTGAATTGAGCGTCGGTGATAAAGATGTGGGGTGAGACAGCATGGCAGATGATAACATTTCTGTCTGATAAGCTTTTTAGCTTCTATCTTACCTGTCACTCCTTGAAAGTGAAAAGGGATTAGTTTTCTGCTGGATGGTTATTTCAACTTAGCCTATCCCGTTCGTCCTTCCTCCTAAAATATTTTGATCTGCACCGTTCATCATTTCTTTACGACGGGATGTCTTCAAAATGTGCACATTGTACAAGTATTCTTATCTATCCTATCCCGTAACTCGGAAATCGTTGGGGCACCACAGATGATCGTTTAACCAGCGAACTCCATCTTTCTCTGTCCTCAGCAACTCTCTTGGCTTCGCTCAGTGTCACGCCAGTCCATTCTCGAATGTTGTCCTCCCACCTCTTTTTCTGTTTCCCTCTTCTTCTGCCTCTTTGCAACGTGCCTTGCAGGATGGTCTGTGCAAGGCCTGATGATCTGGTGACGTGGCGATACCATTGGAGTTTCCATTTCTTCACCACTGTGAGCAAGTCATCATGTTGTCCAATGGCTTGTGTGATGGCCTGTCGGACTTCGTCGTTGGTGATGTGCTGGGTATAGGAAATGCCCAGAAGTCTTCCGTAGCACCTCATCTCCATGCTTTGTATTCTTCGTTGTAGGTCTGCTGTGAGGGTCCATGTTTTGCAAGCGTATAAGAAGATAGAGATGTCAAGAAAGCGCAGCAGCCTTACCTTGGAATGCATACTGACGGGCCTGTCTTTCCAAATGGGCTTCAACCTTGTCAAGGCAACATTTGTTTGTGCTATCCTGGAGAGGACTTCCTGTCGGGACCCATTGTCTGATACAATGGCTCCGAATTATTTGATGCTATGCACTGTGTTGAGGGATTGGTCTGGTGTTGTTGGTCATTATTTTGGTCTTCTCTGCACTTTTTTTTCCATTCCATAGGCTCTGGAGGTAGTGTCAAGCCTCTGTAACAGCTGTTGAAGTTCTTGTTCCTCTCCAGCCAATCCATCAATGTCATTCGCAAAACGGTGGTTGGAGATTGCTCTACCCCCTAAGCTGACTGTGCCTTCGTGATCTGCAAGGTCATCTGACATGATGCGCTCCGAATTATTAGGGAAGATGTTGAAGAGTGTTGGAGAGAGTAGGCATCCTTAACGCACGCCGATTGTTATTCTGAACCAGTTCCCGGCGACGCTGTTGTGGAGGACTGCACTGGTAGCCTTGTTGTACCTGCTTTTGATGATTTCAATAATGTTAGAGCTGATGTTGTACGCTCTTATGATTGCCCACAGAGTTGCATGCCAGACTCGGTCAAACGTTTCTTGAAGTCTACAAACACATGATATAGATGTTGTTGGTGCTGTAGGTATTTCTCGCAGATTATTCTGAGGTTGAAAATCTGTTCAGTGGTACTTCGTCCTGCCCTGAATCCTGCTTGTGCTTCGGCTATGATTTGATCAGCTTTGAATTTCAACCTGTTGAGTATTATTTTCAGGAGGACTTTGCTGGGATGTTTGATGAGGCTGATGTTGCGGTAATTTTCACACTCCTGAAGGTTACCTTTTTGGGGGGAAGAGTGATGACAAGCGACTGGTTCCATGGTGTAGGCCACTCCCCACTCTGCCAGATCTTATTACAGATAATGGTGAGGGCGTCAATCATTGCTTCTAAAGCCAGTCTTGCTTTGGATCGTGGAGACCTTGGGCTGTTTAACATTTGTCAGCCGCTTCACAGTCTGGTAGGCCTTCTTGCTGTTGTTCTTGTTCAGACTGTTCTCTATTTCCTGGCATTGATCTTCTATCCAGTTCTCATTTGCTGTGCGCAATCCTTTTCGGATATCATTGTTGATTCTTTTGGTAGACATCAGCTCCCTGTGAGGTGTTCTTTTTCTTTTTAATCTCCCTTCGTTTGTCAGACATGGCCAACAGATCAGGTGTGATCCACGGTTTTTTCTTTGGGCAATGCTTGCCAAGGATCTCAGTGGCGGCATCTGTCACATTTGAGTTGAAGGTGGTGGTCATTGTGTTGACATCTACTCCACCAGCTCCAAAATGAGCAGTGGTGCAAATTTCCCTCCAATTGTGGCTTGGAATATTTCTGCCACCTCCGGGTCCTGCAGTTTGCCCAGGTCGAACTTCAGTCTGGTGCACTTTGTTGTGTATACTCTCTTTAAGTGGAGCCGGAAAGACATCATCACGAGATCGTGATCACTTCCGATGTCTGCTCCTTGAAAAGTGCGTTTCCTGCCAATGTTGACGCTTGATCTGAAGCCTTTCTTGACCATGATGTATTTCAAAACAAAATTAAAGATTTCCCACGAATTGTAATTATGACGGTCCAGAGTAATTGCATGATGATGGGCGCAGTCCAATTTTCAAAGTGCTCTTCCTCTCCCCTCTCTCCTCTTCCCCTCCCCCTCTTCCCACATACACTACTTCCTCCCTCTACCCCCTCACCCACTGACTTCCTCTTTACTTTACGCACGAGCTTGCATTATTTTCTTCACTGTTTCTATTCATATTCCTTTCTGATATTTCTTTGCACTCACGTTGGTAACTTCCATGTTAATTATGCATGACTGTACTTCTCCCCCGATGCTTGGATTGACAATCAATAAAGTCGAAAGACCTTTAGAGAAAATACGAAAAGAAGGATCGAAAGACCCTTTATAGAAAATAAGAAAAAAAAGCGAAAGATTGCCTACTTCAAGACAAATAACTTTCGGCGAACTGCGAAAAGTTAATGGTAGACTGCCTTTTCAGTTCATTTATGATATTTGATGAGTGGCCTGTAGCGAAGGAGGCAGGTTGTGTGTGAAATCGCCCCATAACAGTACCATGCACATTGGCGTAAAATTGAAAAGGCACTGGCTCAGAAAAGACAGTCCATGTTGTTGATGTAGAACTGGGAGCACGCTGAGTATCTGTGCCTGTACAGTACGCTCGGAACAATGCAGTTCTATATAGCTCTGGGGTCTCTGATGCTCGAGTTGACAGCGCCAAAAATGGTCGCCAATATTTGCGGCAGTCGACGGCTTCGTTTGGAGCCTGAGGGGAAATGAAAAGTTTGAAAACTTGGGGGACTCGTTCAGGTACAAGGTTATTACTAGTGGTCGCAGAAAGAAAAGGGAAGAGAAAGTAAATAGAGACTTTTTTTTTTAAGGCGATGGGCACTTGTCGCTTTAAGGGGCTGTATGCTCAACTATGGTATTGGATGTTGTGTGTCCAATAACAGTACTGCATGATGCCTTTAATCTAAAATTTCAAAAGTAAAATTTCGATTTCCTTTCTGGCTTCTAATAGCGATTATCCCGCCTTTACAACTCAGGTTTGGCTGATGAATGTGTGTAATAATAATAATAATAATAATAATAATAATAATAATAATAATAATAATAATAATAATAATAATTGTAATTAAACCAATGCAGCTGAAGTGACAGTTTTAACCAATAAGTATTAGTTTTAAAAAGTCATAAAATTAAGTAAAGAAATTTCTTCGAAAGCGGGTATTCTTAGTAAAGGCTAGGGTCGGTGGGTTTCATGTAAATCAATGTGTGTGATAACGATATAAACAGCGATGACAGCGCAAAGCAAAATAAATTCGTTTGTGTAGTGTTCATTCACTGTAAAGTAGAGCTACACTTTGGTATCGTTTTACCATATTTGCCCTCTCCTGGAAGGCGTAGTGTCCTGAGAGTGAGGAAAATGGGGTGAAGAGTCGCAGAAAGGATGGCATTATTAGGAACCAAAATGAAGAGTAAAAGAGAGTAGAAAGGGACTAACGGGGAAATATGAGAGATCGAGGCACTCTCTTTTCTCAGACAATCAAATTTCATGGCAGATTAGCAAGGACCGACGCCACACAAACGACAGAACTGAAGGCCCTAGAGGGGAAGATGGTTTGAGACAGGAGGAATGGTGGTGAAAACAGTGGCTGTAACTACTTTTCATACGGTGAGGAGGAAGGGAAGGAACTACTCTGTACTGTCGTCTGTATGAGGAGAGAGTTAGGGGGTTCGGTGGGGATGTAGAAATATGGGTAATGGGTAAAAGAAGCACCACAGGGTATGGGGCGAGTTTGGGGTCCATTGGAGGGAGATTTCTCTTCCATTACTTCTCCATCAGAAATGGACATTTGTCTTGCGGGATTGCCCCTAATTGTCGCCCCAAACGACCAGGGGGCGCTACGGGATCGATGACGGGATGAGGTGTGAAGTGATGTGAAGGCGCGGAGTGAGCGATGTGGGAGGAGGGATGGATGAGTGTCTTGTCTGGTCTGTCTGTCCTTCAACTAGTCCTGTTGTTAGCTGTCTTTTTAGCAGTGGGTGTTGATCAGTAGGGTTCTGTAGAATGTGGACTCTTCCACCCCTCTCTCTCCCTCCCTCCCTCTCTCCCCCTCACTCCTTCCCTCTCTCTCTCTCTCTCTCTCTTTCCCTCTCGCTCTCTTTCCCTCTCTCTCCCCCATCTCTCGTTCTCCTTCCTTCTCACCCAACAGCTCTTTCTCCCTGCAAACGTCTTCACAAGAACATATCTCAAGTCGCATTGGCTGCTCTACATGAAGTCTAGGCGAAGTGTTATTCCAATGTATCGATGTTAATCAGTGAAGTGTAACTTAAAGCGCTTAGCATCTTCAGATGTAAGTCCAGGTTTCTCAAGTCCAGTATATAATTAGACCTCTGTTTTGATATTTTGTGAAATATATACTTCACTGACATCACCCTACCTTTGATCTCAAATGCATTTCTCCTTGCTGCTATCCTGGACAGAGGCAGAAATTAATGTGTAAGCTACGAAAGTCCCAAGTCTGCTGTAGCAGAACTTTAATCATACATAAGATGAAGTGTTTGCAAGAGTGCGTGCCGAGATTTATGCAATATAGCCATTTTAAATGACAACTAGTATTTTTGGGTCATCACAAATCTTGACCTTTTTCCCAAGTGCATTGACATTTTGTATTGTTTTTATTTATTTTTATATTATGTTTTTCGTATTTGGGTGTGGTGTGGGACGCCATTTAATAATAATAATAATAATAATAATAATAATAATAATAATAATAATAATAATAATAATAATAATAATAATAATAATACAGGATGCTATCACACGCATTTTCTTCCATCAAACTCAAAACGCGGCGATCGCTATTACAGAGGGGGAGATAGAAATACATTTTTATGTTTGAAATTTAGATTGACTGCGTCCAGTACCATTTTTTAAAAGAAGGAAGAAAACCGGAGTACCTGGAGAAAACCCTCAGTCCTGAAAAGTCTAGTACCTAAGTCAGGTAAGTTTGTCCCATGCGGGATTAGAACCCTCGACCTTCGGCCTAGGAAAGCAGCACCCTATCAAATGTGCTGCCAGGCCACCCCATTGATGCCAAGTATCCCTTAAGAGTACCTCAGGGTCTTTGGTAAACTTGACTTTTCCTATTTCCACAGCAACCCAGAACCTGAAAGTCTGCCGTAAACTTTAACAATCCAGAACCTCGAGGCCTACAGTAAACTTCTTTTTAAACACATCAGCCCAGGAGTCATTTCCTGGCACCGGTGTCTTTTGTTCTCCAGCCGCCGCAAACTCAATCACCCGGCCTGCTCGCTACGAGCCTAGAGCCCTTGATAGAAACCCTTTCATTGTTGAAATTATTGGCAAACTGTCAAGTAGCTCTCATCCATTTTGGGCAAGGTTTTATTACGTTTTTCCTGCCTATCGGCGCCAGATTTTACAGTTGCAGGGAGAAGAAATGAGAGAAATTGGTCATTAACCGTTGTGATAATACGTCGGCCTATAATGGAGAGAGCCATGGCCGTGCTGAGCTGTGTTGGAGCCTTCGCTACTCTTGCAGGCTCCAGAAACATTGCCTTCATGCAGACCGAGCGAGCTGTCGAGGGAAATTACTTTTCATTACCAGTGTCTCTTCCGATGATCAGCCTCTTCTTGAATGGTGGTGGTGGTTTATTTTTTTTATTTTTTCTTTTTGGTCAGAAATGTTATAGTTTGCAGTTTATACATTATCTTATCTCATGTTAATTACTTGAGATTTAGTTGAGCGTGTTTCCTCGATGAAAATGGTTTCTCTTGTCAAGGTATACGGGACAGCTGGTGAACTTGAAAAATATTATACTTTTTTTAATTTATTTTAAAATTTTCTTGTCTTTTGTTACTTGTGTTACGTTTCCATCTTTGCCTAATCGTGGTTCATATGACAATATTTTTAGTTTACTTTGCGGACAAAATGTAGGTCTACTTTGTATTAAGTAATGTCGAGTATATTGGCATTTAGTGTGTCTCAGGATGTCCCAGACAGCGCAGGATGGAGCATGGCAGGTTAGCCTGAAGAGAGAAAAACCAGTCATCATCATCACACTGCGCCTGGGCAGCTTCGATTGGCCGCCGGGGCTCAAGTGAGGGGAACGGCACTGATTTCTGGTCCTGTGACGAATGTGTGTGTTGAAGCAAAGAAATCTATCACTGGGGTTTAACGCCAACAATACCCCTTTGCTCTCCTCCTCCCCTGTATCATTTTTGACCATCTTCACTCTCTCTGTTTTCCCGACTTTCGCCGCCTGGGTGTTTTTCAATAACTGATCTCTGGCTGCAGTTGTTTGTGGCTGGCGGGGTGAAGAATTCCCCATCATTGCGACAGAGATGGCGGGGCAAACATATTCCCGGCCCGTATCGCTGGCTTCACAGACCCAGGCCTCGCGCTCTCATCACAAAACTAAATAAAAAGGCAATAAATAAAGAGAAAAAGCGCCGCAATAATTTACCATTGAGCGCGTAGAGATAGGAGCCAAAAGGGAGAAAGTTGCCTTTCATTTCCAGCCACTGCCAGCAGTAAATCGGCAACTTTCCTCTCGCGCCCGTCTCTCACGTTTGATTCCAGACAGAAAAAGCCTGCAGGATTTTCTCGCAGACCTGAGCGAAATGGAAGTATTAATACTTCCCGAATGCTGCAGCTTCCTGTGCGGGAGACTCGGTCAGCCGAGAGAGATATGATTTTATTGTCCACTCGCTCCGGGATGGACTAAAGGGAGAAAATTGGAAAGCGACTCCGCGCCTTGATGACTTCGACCTGCCTAACCTCCTCTTGTGGCTGAGGTCGCCACTGCGCATGTCCGACGTCACTGTGACAATTTTCGATTGGCTGTTTTATTGGCTGATATTTCGCGAGGGACATTCTGGCTTTGGCGGATGATGGTTTTTATTTCTGCACTGCGTTAACACGAGGAAGGGTTAGGGCCTGACAAGATACAAATATGGCGTCAAAAGGATGTTACGTCCACAAGGAGAACTTTTAAACATAAACCTTCTTCTTCTTCTTCTTCTTCTTCTTCTTCTTCTTCTTCTTCTTCTTCTTCTTCTTCTTCCTCTTGGCAATCTGGCCAAGGTGATGACTTAATCCTCCTCCTCATTTTTTATCCTTCTTCGTCTACTTCTTCTTCTTCTTCTTCTTCTTCTTCTTGTCAGTCTGCCAAAGGTGACTATTTTCTCAAATATCCACACAAAATAAATAATAAATAAATAAATAAAAATGAATAATACTGCCTGGGATTTGTTTTGCTTATACATTTTAATTCCTTTTTTTTGGCAACAGAGAGAGAGAGAGAGAGAGAGAGAGAGAGAGAGAGAGAGCGAATAGGAGCGGAGGGCAGAGAGTGAGAGAGAGGGGGGATTGGGGGATTGGTGAGTGAAAGGAAAGAAGTAAGTGGGGTTGGCCGGAAAAAAAGGAGGGAGGGAAAGAAGGAGAGATATTTAGGACATGGCATTGTAATTCAAAACAACAAACGACTCTGCCAGTCGTCTGGGTTCATCAGGACCGGGAATGGAAGTCGACCATGTTTATGAGCTTCACTGACGTCTCTCATTACGACTGCCCAACCCTAGGGGCCTGCCACCCGGGGGTTAGGTGTAGAGGCACTTGAGTACAAGACAAAGAGTGTTTGGGGAAAAAAACCCACCAAGATAGGCAAGACTGAGATGGGTTGAGACAAGCCAAGACAAGGCAACTTAATAGAGAGATAATTATCATTAATAGAGAGATATTTTTCATGCGTGACATGTTAATGTTGAAGCATAGGCGCCCGTATCTGGATGCGATAGCGTCTCTTTAGACAGTGCGTCTCTCTCTGTACTATTATATCAAGGCGCCTGTATACTGAAGTGAGTTAAGACAAGGCAGAGAAGACCGGAGGTGAGACTTACATGTGTCCATGTTCTGTTTTGTGACAGGCCCAATGTAACCAAGACCAGATTGTCAATGCCGTACGGAGTGTCTAAGGTATCACACTCGTCTGCGTTCTGTAACCGCATTGACCCAAGCTCTTTGTATTTACGAATTTTCGTTGTCATATTTATGAATTCCAAAATTAAATTTTAAATGCCACTGCGCTGATGCGGTAATGCGTAACTAATAATACCACTACATTCATTTGTGGATGTGTTTTGTTCTTTAGGTCTTGAACATAGCAGGTTTGGAGTAGAGTCAATCATAAGGAAAACAGATGCAGTCAGCTCACAACCCACATTCCACGTGTTAAATTGGATCCAGGGAAATGGCGAAGAAAAGATTGAAAACAGAGGTAAAGACAAAAAGGGGTCTCCGAGCGGAGAGATTTAGGTGATGGCCTAGCCAGGCGCGGTCCAGCGGCCCACAGACCATGCAACAGAGCTTTTAATCCGCAACACAGGAGGGTCTGGCCACGGTGATCGGGGGAAAATGTGGCCTGTCGAATACATCATATCCCTCCTCTGTCCCTGCTAATCTGTCGCGCACCCCGCCGCTCATATTAATCTGCCAACCGCCCTGCCCCGCGCTGTAAATCTGAGAGCGCCACAGAGAAATGAGAATAAGATGAACTGTTTCGGCGAATGGTTATAGGATCCGACCCCAAACACCTCATCCCCTATTCCCGACCTATAGCCTATACACATCCCTTTGGCCAACTTCTCTCTCTCTCTCTCCCCTTCCCTCCTCCTCCCCCCCGTCCGGGCCCTCTCTCTGCCTCCCCCATCCCTATCTCTCTCTCCCTCCGTCCCCATCTATTTCTATCTCTCTCCCATCTCTCTCTCTCTCTCTCTCTCTCTCTCTCTCTCTCCTCTCTCTCTCACTCCCGTCTCTCTCTCTCTCTCTCTCTCTCTCTCTCTCTCTCTCTCTCTCTCTCTCTCTCTCTCTCTCTCTCTCTCTCTCTCTCTCTCTCTGTCTCTCTCTGACTGTTGCTTTTGTTTGGAAGGCTTACCATCTTAGCATTGCATTCCCTTTAATGAACTTAATGTATGTGCTCTTCTATGTTGCAGATGAGGTGCAGGCAGAGCTTCATAACCAAATGCTATTGCGTCAAGAAGCGGAGAGGAAACTAAAAGAAGAGAGAGAGAAATGTGGTAAGTTTACGACGACAACAACGACGACGACGACGACGACGATGATGATGACGATGATGATGATGATGATGATGATGATGATGATGATGATGATGATGATGATGATGATGATGATGATGATGATGATGTTATTGTATGTAGCCAACCCTCATCATTTTTAACCGTTCCGTTTCTTCTTTTCCACTCACAGAAACGCTAGAGCGATATTGCCGCCAACTGAGGAAGAAAGCTTCCAGGCGTTTGGATCGTCAACATAGCGGAGGAGAAGGTAGCGGACCCAACTCTCCCGCCTCCAACCACGGCAATAACGGCAACAACAATAACAATGGCGGCAGCACCATGGACGCTGACGTGGGCCTTGACCTTGCCATCAAGCCTCCGGCCAGTGCAGATGGTGAACCTACACGTATGTTGAATACTGGTAAGAGAGTTATGAATGCGCTGTCTCAACTGTTCAAACAAAATAACGCTCCGTTAAAAACCTTTTTTTTTTTACCCCGTCGCATTGAGCATGCTATTTATTATATAGTAGCATGGTTATGAATGGCTTAAAAGACCCCCAATAAATTCATCGTTCAGTCAGTGTCCTTACTCTAAAAGGTTGAGAGTATAAATCGAGATCTAGTCTGCAGGCATGCACGCATTCCAAAGCACGGACTTGAAAACAAGAACCTGACCCATTGTCCTAACCTGGTATGTGCCAGCAACAAATATAGCAAACGGTCACATACACAAAGTTGTCACCAGTATGGTGATTCCCCAGAATTCTAACTGGGCTAAGCTAAGAAGACTAGAAAACTTTACTAATAATTGTTTATGCCTGTAGGTGTGGCTACAGCGGCTTTAGAAGCTACCTGATTGAGCGGGTAGGCGCTCTGAATTGGAACAGTCGGAGTTTTGAATGGGTTTTTACTGTTGCAGATGCTGTAGAGTCTGAAAGTGATGGAGATAAGAGCATGTCTGATAGACAAAGATCACTGTCAGGTGAGTCGTTGGCTTTATTTGTAAGTAAAACTAGCAATATTTCGTATTCGTTTCAAATCACCTTTGTTTTACTTCTGGAGTTCTCATAATTTTCTTCCACTTTATTTGACCTGTATTATTTTTTATTCTAATGCTTTTGCTTGGTTTTAGTCTCGTTCAGTCCCAGTCACTATGATTTAACTACTTGATTTACACTTAATTTTCGCCACTTTTATTTAACTTTCGTGATTTGTTTGTTACGTTGGACCTTCCGTTTTAATTTGTCATCTGTTAAGTTATTTCTGTTTGACATCTAAAACTTCTGAGGTCAAGAAGTTAGCACGTTGCGTTTTCATTTGCTTCCCATTACCCTAGGCTCTATTTTTCTTATCGTGATCCTCACTTTACCACTGGGCTATTCACTGCATAATTATTTCCCCTTCTGTTGATGAGTGTTGAACATAATAGGCAGCAATGTTGTTGCGTGTCTTGTTTTGTGTCGGGAACAAAGGCATGGAGCAAACACGTTTTGGTTCTTTGTTGTGTTCTTTATGCCTTGACATTACGGACTTGATAACGTTTTTACTGACACACTCAAAATTTGCGAAATGTATTGTATTATGTAGCACAAGATTGATGGTTCTTGGAACAATACAAAATGTAAACTGAATAAATATCTAAATAAATAAATAAGTACATTCAGTACTTTTCAATAATTGTGTAAAAAAAATATCGGGACGTAAGTGCGGCATATAAAGAATATAGCTAAATATATACATTTTCGCACCTTTGTCACTCGAAACTCAAAATCCAGTTTTGTTTTATGCCTGATAAAGACTATCCACAGGTGTAACTTATAATCTAAGACCGTTCTTTTGCTTTTGATGTTTGAAATACTGACTGCATTAAGTTTTATGGACTGAGCGCGCTTTGCACAGAACTTGTAGTGCCTTTGGTGTGCCCTGCCAGCCTGTTAGTACGTTAGTAGAGCATGGTGACGGTAGAAAATGAAGACGTAAACAGACGACAGAGATCTGTGTGCATGAGTGAGCAAGACAACATTGTTGCCTCTTATGTTGCAGACTCCTCCGACAGAGGCGTTCAGGGCCGCGATCCCTTTGACATGTTCAGCGCCTCGGCTGCCCTCATGGGCAACGGCGGCGCCCGGGGTGGTAGCCCTCCTGTACGCTTCCCTGGTCCCTACCTCGCTCCTCCGACACTGTCCCTCATCGGCAGCGAGGTGCAGTGACCTCCTGTTACCTCTGACCTACGGCCTCGTGCTGACCTCTGACCTCACTTGTTCAGCTATTTAGTTACTTATTGTACTCATTTGATCGTCGCGACGTGTTTTTGGAAATGCTGTCATAATCCTTCTTGTCGTGACTAATATGGAAGGGACAGCCGAGAGTGGACAGACTATTCTGCAAAAGAACGTTATGAACTGCGTCTTTGGGCTTCGAATGGATTGAACAGTCTGCGATTTCTTGGCATGTTTCATTTGTTGGTGTGCTTTCCTTGGCAGGACAGCGATCTTTTGGACAAGCGTGCAACAGCCGATTTGTACATTATTTTCCTTTATGTTTATACTTTTATTGTTACAGTCGATGTTATGTGGTTGGGATGATGACGGTGTTGCAGGTCATTCGCTTATCGACGACGTGGCGGACTGGGGTACAGAGCACGGCAAGAAATGTGATTTCATGGTGAAGGACAGATCCGCCAAGACATCCAACCTCAACGAACACTTGGAGCGCATAATGGCCAAACGTCTGAATGGAGGTGTCAAGGTGATGAATAGAGATATGAAAAGTTTGAACAGAGAACTCCACGGTCTCAACGGAGATGATAACAGAATCGACTCCAAGTGTCTGGACACCGCTTCCGACAAAAGCGACTTTTCCGACCTCAGCGAGTCCGAGCATGGTACTCTTGCTTCCGTGAAGCAGGGATGAGCTTCGGTTAGCCCACTGCCACCGTGCTCCTTGGACATGTCAACGCTCCATCCCTTACGTCCCTTCCCGCATCCACCCCACCCCTCCTCTCCCCCCATCTTCCTCCACATCACCACACACCGCCAGACCACCCACCCAGCTTCATTTTCCCACATCCACGTCTCATTGTCGTTGCCGTATCCCCCAGACATTGGAATACAGTTTCCGCGAATGATTTTTTTAATATGCATATTGAGGCTGTATTATATTATTTATGACTAAAAGGCCTGCATTGCAAGTTCTCCGCGACTAGCTGACTCAAAAGGCAGAGGTTTCAAAGCTGCAGGTCATTGTAGGATTCGTAGCTTCTGTGCCAGTCCGTCAACTCCCCTAGCTCGTTCGTGCATTCTCATTTCGTCTAGAACATACATTGAAACATATTTACTGAATGGTGCAGATTTATTATGCAATGTCAGTACTGTCAGGTTATATGAATGAAAGTTAATGTGGCGATTTTCGTCTCTCCCAAGAAAAAGAATGATATTTCAAGTTTCTGGAAGGTATCGAATTTTGTCAGCAATTTGTGGTAGAACATTTTATTGACAATGTTGCACAGTAGACAAATAATTGATTTCATAATCATGTGACTAGAAAGGGGCTTGTGGAATCTATTAATATTTCGTATTCATTATGACCATACCTAGCTTAGATCAAACGGACTTGATGTCGTGTTGTATACATGTACATGTGCGTGACCATGAACGTATAAATAACACGTACAGGTGATCGGTAGTTTCTAATACGCTGTTACAATGGACACGACTTTTCCAGTACTTTTCTTCGTGTGTTTCAAGCAAAGAATATGATCTGATTTGAATTTATTGTCCTTGTCTACAGTATAAAATGTTTAACTAATGGCCTGCATTTAGTTAACGTCGATGACGATAATGTTCATTCGTAATGCAAATGTCTTTGATGAAATAGGATAGAAAGAATTGTCATTTAAAACTGAATATATTTTGAATTTGTGTTGAAGACGTTATTTTTTGTCAGAATCGCATTACATTTTTAATGGAAGTGGGTGACATTAAATGTATTGGGTATAACAGTAATCTGTACAAACATCGGTGTGTTTACTCTGTAGTAAATTCACTGATTTCAAACGGTTTTACAATACGCAGTTTCCTGTATGTGTTTTAATCAGGGTTTTACCATGATTATAATTGTGAACAAACTTTAAGTTTCATAAATACTTGTTATTATAATACCTTGAGTTTTATAAGTGTGAAATTCGAATAATTATGTGTGCATGTTGATTTGTGATGAGATTTTGGGTAAAAAATGATGAACGTGTTTTGATAATTTTTATGTTCAATAATTTTGCACATATGAAAATGTTTTTTTTTTTTTTTTTTTTTTTGTGTGTGTGTGTTGTAAATTTAATATGTGTAACTTTGACGAAACCACTGTAACAATTGATGTTTGTAACTATTGCTGTCCTTGGAGTTTAACAGGCTTGCAGCATGTGATTTCGGCTACGCTAGGAGCAGCACTTTGAGCCAGAAAGTGCGCTGTGCGAAACTATTCTTTAGCTGTTGCTCATATGCGCGCTTGTGTGCTACATGAAAACTAGATTTAAAATGAAGGCGAACAAGTCTACATACGATCCAGGTTAAATAACCTATAAACGTTTCTGTGTTGTAAATTCACATTAAATCCTTTTTTGTCAATTTGAAAGAGGAAGTCTTTTATGAAAGACTTACTTAGCTTACTTGCCTCGGATCATAACGTAGCAATGTTTGATTGTATTGACTATTATTGACTCCAATGAACTTACACGTATAATCTTCCATTGGATTTAGAACTTCGTAGATTCGTAATTAATAATTTTTAGTCATTGATTTTGTTTTTGACAAATTTGTTTTGTATAAAACCCGAAGTACTTATCAGAAGTCAGTATTACTTGTGCTTAATTTAAGTGTTTCCAATGGCTTTAATTAGTTGTTTTTTTTCTTTCTTTCTTCTTCTTCTTCCTAATTTAGATTTAATAATAATAATAATAATAATAATAATTATAATAATAATAATAATAATAATAATAATAATAATAATAATAATAATAATAATAATAATAAAAACAATAATAATAATAATGGATGCTATATACGCTCCTTTCCCAAAATCAATCAGGCTGAAAGAGCGGCGATCTATACTAACATACACGCTCACCTGTCTCAAGGTTCGCATTAGCTTAGTTGAATCTAATAAACTGTTTTTATTAGGACTAATCTTAAACATTCATATTTTTTTCAATCAAAGAAACAAATCCATGCTAAACAGTAACTTTGGCTCGCTTTGCAGGATGTAGAATCTTTTATGATTATTTTGCTGTAAACTGTTTTCGTTTTATAGTTTTATGCCCCTTTTAGTTTTACACACACATTGACTATAATGTGCGCCATAATCTGTTTAAGGCCTCACCTGTTTCTGTTTCATGATTTCATTCGCGGTTTTATTTCACAGTTTCGTTTAGCATTTATTCATCATTTATGTTTTTGTATTGTTCAGTCGGGCCTCAATGATAATCAGTTTTGATGTTCATATTCATGTATAGTTATTGTGTACATAAATATTTTGTTTGACTGTGTCATGAATGACTTGCAGTTTGGCCACTTTTGAGTCCCTTACTTTATATTGTTTTGTTTGTTGTGTTCAGTTAGGAACTATTATGCTCACATTTGTTAACCCTTTTTTTTTTTTAACTGGTAACTGTTTTGTTCAAATGTTTTAGATGCATTTGCTGTTTGAACTGGACACGATTTTATTACAATGTTTTAGATACATAAAACAAGGGCGGTATTATTTCCCACGATCATTATTTGAAAAAACCAGCGCTAACCAACACCTGATTTGCTTTGTTAAATTGAAGATCATTCAGTTAATCGAGAGGCTTTCTCAGTTTGATACAAAAGACTGTTAACGTCTATTCCCAAATTAAATTTTAGGCGTTCATTTTAATAAAATGGTTTAGATTTAAAACCCACAAAAGTATGTAGTATGATAAATTGATAATTTTATTCAACAGGGTCCGTATTCAGAAAAAGCAATACCCGTTGGTAATTTACCATGAGGAGAGGTATAATCTTTACCTTCCGCTGGTTTGGACTTGTCTGGTATTCAGAGAAGTTGAAACTGCCCTGCCACTCAGCCAGGCGGCCGATAATTTTACCGACGCTACCCTCCTCCGGTAACTTGCCCCTTGCCGAGGAAAAAATCACGAATGCAATTGTTTTCGTAATGATTTTTTTTCCTTCGGAGACGAAGGAACATCTTCTTTCGGGACAGAAGAAATCCTCTTAATATACTTGATGATGTAGAACATTACAGGAAAGTCACATTTCGAAGAATCCATATAGTGCGAATTGTGGATGAAGTAGGAGAAGAGTTGCAACATGGGAACCGGCATTGTCACTTCTTTCTTCACTGCAACTGTGTTTAATCCAGTTCTATTTATTAATTAATTGTGCCAGTAAAATTGACGTAAATACTTGCATTTTGATGGTAGATTAATGACCAAAGCGAAGTACGAAAGTAAAATGTTTTTGGTTTCCTCTTTCATTTCTAATTAAACGAAATATTTTTTTATGGGAAAGGTTGCTTTTTCCTTCGTGTGATCCGTCGTCTGCCATGGAAGCTGTTGTGTCGTTGTTATGGAAGAGCGCATGCGTAATAGAGGGGAATTCAAATGTAGCTCCAGGTAGGGACCATGCGTCAGGTAGGCATTTTGGAATGCCGAGATAAGCTTACCGGAAGTTTTCTTCAACCCTAAAGTAAGAAAAAATTACCGCAAGGTCTATACCTTGAGAAAAACAACCTATCGAAGGGTTTGCAAGCAGGTCATTCTAAATATGGACCCAGAAACCTGCGGCTGATCAGCAGTTTAGAATTTTACCTATGAAATATTGTTTTTTTAAATTTATTATTATTATTATTATTATTATTATTATTATTATTATTATTATTATTATTATTATTATTATTATTATTATTATTATTATTATTATTATGTATGTGTGTGCTCGATGATAAAAAAATGACGAATGCATGAATTTTGAAGCGGACTTTTAACAGATGATTTATTTAACAATGTTTAGTGCAAACAAATATGGGTGCTTAGATTATTAATGTTGTTGATATTTAAAGTCGGTGCAAGCGATGAATGACCGGCTGTTAATACAAACAGTACATACAAGGTACAATTGGTTTGGTATGTATCTACTTCAGTGAATGATAGATACTTTTTTTTTTAAATCTGAGTGAGTTGTTTTGGTACCCACAGTTTTAATGACCATGTATGCTTTATTTTTTCACGTTTACTTATTAGTCGTGTTGATGAATTACTGGTGAATGCGACTAAAATCACATGTTACAGTTTACTGCTATCTTAGGTGTGACACATAAGCAACAGTTACTTAACTATGATCTTTTTTGTATTGTGTATGCGTGTCTCATTTTGTTTTGAGATCAGTATTTCTGATCACAAGAGCTTACACTTTGTAAAAGGCGAGCGCTCGAGCTGAATTTACATTACATAGTGCGTGCATGCGGCGTTTTGTTTTAGTAGAACAAAATATTCATGTGGTTTGTCATACGATACGCGTGGGTTTGGAAATAATTATTATTGTGAAAACTAAAGACTAAAGATTCAAAAGCAAATGATTGTAGGGTGTTTGATGTCCTAGGCTCTTTTTCTACTCCAAACAATGGCAAAAATAGACACTACTCACATTGTAATATTTTTTACCCGTTTTAACACTTATGTACTAACAACTTAAAATGGAAAAACGCTTTTTAAAGTAACATTTCGATCGTTCATTCTTCTAAACAATTTGTGCTCATAACCCTGTATTGGTATGACCTGCGTGGTCGACACTCTGGGGTATGACCAGCAGAAGATGAAACGCAGGATATTATAAAACAACATGGAAGGAAATAAAACTATTTATGTTGCACCGGTATCGTTGTTATTCTGAGTTTTCATTGGACGTAGTGTTTTTCTTTTCTAGCGGGTTTTTAGTACGGTATTCATTTTGTTAACTGTTTTCAGATGATTTGTTAGCTGTTTCCAGATGATAAAAATGGCGATTTTTTTTAATGGTTAGCTCGCTGTACGTGCACAGTTTAAAGGTATTATGAAGCTGCGCGGACATTCCTTGTAATGTAAGACTGTAGCCGTTAAATAAACTAAAGTGAACGTGTTGAGAATAAATGCGTTGTGTTCTCTTTCCAGATCGAACTTGGCTTATGTGTGTTGTGCTTATTTGTTTATCATGTTTTGATGACATGTTTGTTTCCTTCTTTTTCTTCTCCTTATTCTTCTCCTCCTCCTCCTCCTCCTCCTCCTCCTCCTCCTCCTTCTTCTTCTTCTTCTTCTTCTTCTTCTTCTTCTTCTTCTTCTTCTTCTTCTTCTTCTTCTTCTTCTTCTTCTTCTTCTATTTCTTCTTCTTCTTCCTCTTCTTACTTAAAAACGTAAAACTTTAACAAAATCATTTGGCATTGACAGGGCAGTTTGCGGGTAGCTAAAATCTTTACCTATTCCTTATTTGTTAAAAGTCATTAACGTTATATTAGTTCATACAATAGCGCATGCGCACACGCTGAAATCGATATGAACAAACCAGCTTTCATGTAGCAGCTGCTGCTCAAATGAAATTATATTAAGCAACCTGAAAAGAAACAACTGTTATTAAAATATGTACTTAAAACATTTGCGGGTAGCTAAAATCTTTGCCTATTTCTTATTTGTTAAAAGTCATTAACGTTATATTAGTTCATACAATAGCACATGCGCACACGCTGAAATCGATATGAACTTCATATATCGATTTCAGCGTGTGCGCATGCGCTCAGAACAAACCAGATTTCATGTAGCAGCTGCTGCTCAAATGAAATTATATTAAGCAGCATGAAAAGAAACAACTGTTATTAAAATATGTACTTAAAACATTTGTGCGATTAAAAAAAAAAAAAGTAAATCTCTATGTCGGTCAGATGTAATTTTTAAAAATCTTTTCACGACTGTCTTTCCCCACCCTCGTCCCTTCCACTCCTCCCTCCCCCCTCCGCACCTCTCGCCGTCCCTCTCTCCCCCTCCTTCCTTTCTTTCTTTTTTTTTTTTAAATGCCTTCTGCATATTCGCATCAATATTATTGTTTTGGCAACATCCGTTTAGACTGACAAAGAACAGAGCACTCACTGTAATCAACCCAATCACATTTTCTCCTGCAATCACATTTGTCATATCGGCAGAAAGGGTATGAATTGACAGATGGAGACGGGAGGGAGGGGGTGCGTGAATAATGGGATGTAAAGTATGATTGAGAGAGAGAGTATACGAAGGATGCATATGCGCTGTGAAATTTATAATTTTGTAAAGTTAGCATTAGATTATCATAAATTAGAGAAACCACACCATTCAAATGGTTGTGGTATTTTACAATGACATTACAGAAAACCTTTTGTTAGCTTAACCATCCACATTGAATCAACGACTAATACGATTTCTATTTAAAGCACTGAAATGTGCATACTTATTCATAATAATAGGGAGATCAATGATTAAACAAATGAATTAATACATTTAAGAAATATTAAGTAATAAAATAAATAAATAAATGAGTAAATAAATAAATAAATATGAACTGCAGTTACTATAATTATAGGCGCAATCTCTCTCTCTCTCTCTCTCTCTCTCTCTCTCTCTCTCTCTCTCTCTCTCTCTCTCTCTCTCTCCCCTCCTCCTACCTCTTTACACGCTAACACACTAAAGGTCAGGTCAATCGGACTATTAGATCAGCTTCGCATGATGTTGCAGAAATACCTGGTACACAAAAACAACCCACCAATATAGGGGTATAAAAACCAGGAGCCGTTTCCGATGCCAGACTTCGCCGTCCCGCTTCAGTAGCACTCTCCTTTTCACAAATATTTATTTATTTATTCATTTATTTTATTTCTTTATTTATTGTTTTGTTTTTGGGGTTTTAATGTTTGTTTGTTTTGGGTTTTTGTGTGTGTTTTTTTTTGTGTGTTTTTTGTGTGTGTGTGTTTTTTTTTTTTTTTTTTGGGGGGAGGGAGGTTGTATTTTTATTCCGTCCCCCCCCCACCACTCTCTTTTCCTCATCACCTCTTCCCTCATGTGCCCCCACTTTACGTATTGTTGCATATTTTGGATACTAAATTTACAGTAGTTAACCGATTTGTGAGTAGTAGGTTTACAACTGATCATTATGCTTTTATTTATAATTTGTTATTTTGCCTGAACGTTTGCGTGATTTCATATTGCAGTGTTCCATTATGTGCTTGGTTTTGTGTTTCTTGTTTTGCTAACTTATTTACTTTAATTTTTTTAATTGGTAAAAGACTTTGGTGTTTAATCGAAAAATTGCGAGTGTTTATTTTCTCTGTCCTGTGTGTGTGTGTGTGTGTGTGTGGGTGTGTGTGTGTGTGTGTATGTGTGTGGGTGTGTGTGTGTGTGTGGGTGGGTGGGTGTATGTGTGTGTGTGTGGAGAGAGAGAATTGGGTGTGTAACTTTTCTTTCTTCTTCTTAAACACCAGCATTCCGATACACTCATAACTGAATTATATTTACTGTATGTTAATAAAATTATTATACCAGCAAATCCATTCGGCCGCGTATTGAAAAAAAGAAAGAAAAAAAAAACTGATAGTGAATGTTTGCAAGTTCTAAGTAACAGAATTTTGATTTCTGTGCATACTGTTTGGGTAGGATTAGCTTGAGTATTGGAATCTCAACACTGAAGTCGATTAAATTCTTTTGGGGCCGGGCTTCCAGAGAACTGTACATTTGAAAACTGTTTAGTGCTGGTGCTAGTTAGTTAGTCATTTGTTATAGGGTCCAGCGGACACGCTGGTGCTGCATTGTGTGGTACAACACAATGAATTGCAGTATGTGAACTGTAATGACAAAACCTGGGTTAAGTCCCCCATATGTTGAAGGTCTTAAACCTGGTTCTGTCATGACAGGTGACATATTGCATGCTACAAAGCATGAGGAATAAGCACACCTGTGTTAGTAAACAAAACAGTTACATCACTTTCGTGCTTTTAGTGTTTTTTTTTCTTTTTGCACTTTCCATCATGGCTTTGATGACGTTAGGCACCTACAGCACTCAAAACGTTTTTAAAAATCCATCCAAACAGGCAAAGCGTGTTGGACGCGAGTACCAAGTTGTCCTACACTCGCAAATACACACGTGGCTTTTGTTGCACGCAGCTGTGATCTGAGTCATTTACAAACCGCTCGCTTGTTCTGCTTTGCTGCACTGATCACTTCCCTTGGTCAAATCAAATTATCCCTCCTTGTCCAATCCCGCCAGCCACTTGGGTGGCGCTGTAAATCGTACCGGAAGTTGCGCAGGGAACCTAATGATTTGATTGGAGGTAGGCGCCTGCTTTGTGTTACAGTAACCCATCTTCTGACATTGATCTTTGTAAGAGTGATCTTGTGATTTATTTGAAGCTGGGACCGATTTGGGATGACTGTAGTTGTTATACAACATGTTTAACTTTGAAGTAGCATAACAGTGGATCTGTTTTTAGCAGCAGTGCAGTAGCACACAGAAAATGGTACGTTATCGGTGTCGGTAAGAAAAACACTACTACTACTAAGCCTACTACTACTGCTACTACTACTACTACTGCTCCTACTACTACTAACTGCTACTACTACTACTACTACTACTAAATATAATAATAATAACAACAACAACAATACTACTACTACCACTACTACTACTACTACTACTACTACTACTACTACTACTACTACTACTACTACTAATAATAATAAGAGTTTTAATATATAGCGTCATTTCCTAAATTAATCAGTTCAAAGCGCAGAAAGAAACGCGACACATGAATGAATACTGGTCTAGCTTGAATTAAATTATTGAAAGGTTTTTAGCTGTTAATTTTATTGACTTGTAAAGGGCATCAAGGATGCTTTTTATTTATTTTATTTTAATGTTAGTGCCAATGAGTTTGACTGGCTTGACACGGAGCGAAGCCATCAGGGTTGCTGAGGACAGAGAAAGATGGTGTACGCTGGTTAAACGATCATCTGTGGTGCGCCAACGACCTCCGAGTTACGGGATAGGATAGGATAGGATAGGATAGGATAGGATAGGATAGGATATGATATGCCAATGAGTTTACTGGGGAACTGCATTGTTGTGAGTACTATATACACTTACACAATTATTATGTTTAGAGTCAACTTTGATGCTATTAATAGGCACATAAACGATTGATTTTATTGATTTATATTAAACTGTACTTTTTAAAAGAGGACTGTTATTTGGGGAGCTTAACCTTCTTTATTCCAGTAGGGCAACGCTCACTGTGAATTTGAAAAGGATCTGTGACGCTGAAATGTACTGTAACTTTGGTTCTAATTAAGGAAACGAGTGAGATCCTGAGAGATGGAAGTTTGTTACTGGACGAAGAAGACGGAGATCCTTGATGGGTAGACTTAGAGGGTAATAAGAATACAAAACAAGAGCTATAGACAACAGTTACTGAATAGAGGGTAATAAGAGCAGACAGCAATATCTTTACACAACAATTAACTAATTAGAATGGAATGAAAATAAGTGCAGAGAAAACCAAAATGATGACCAACAACACCAATGGCATCAACACAGACATCAAAGTCAAAAGCCAATCCCGCAACACAGTGCATAGCTTCAAATATTTAGGAGCCATTTTTTTAGACAATGGGTCCCAACAGGAAGTCCTCTCTAGAATCGCACAAACAATTGCTGCCCTGACAAGGTTGAAGCCCATTTGGAAAGACAAGTCCATCAGTTTACATTCCATGGTAAGGCTGCTACGCTCCCTTGTCATCTCCATCTTCCAAAACGCTTGCGAAACACTGAGCATCACAGCAGATCTACAACGAAGAAGACAAAGCATGGAGATGAGGTGTTACAGAAGACTTCTGGGCATTTCCTGTACCCAGCACATCACCAACGACGAAATCCGACAGACCATCACACAAGCAATTGGACAACTCGATGACTTGCTCGCAGTGGTGAAGAAACGGAAATTCCGACGGTATGGCCACTTCACCAGAGCATCAGGCCTTGCAAAGACCATCCTGCAAGGCACGTTGCAAGGAGGCAGAAGAAGAGAGAGACAGAAATAGAGGTGGAAGGACAACATTCGAGAATGGACTGGCTTGACACTGAGCGAAGCCATGAGGATTGCTGGGGACAGAAAGGTGGAGTACGCTGTTTAAACGATCATCTGTGGTGCCCCAACGACCTTCGAGTTACTGGAAGGATAGGATAGGAGAACAGAAAACATGAACTAAACAAAAGTGAACTAGTTACAGAATACGTGGCCAGAAAATAATGGCCATATGTGAACTCCGAAATTCTGAATATATGACACACACACACACACACACACACCCACACACACACACACACACACACACACACACACACACACACACACACACTCCCCATTCCCCTTCCCCTCCACTAGCATATTTCTAAGTAAAGGGTTCTTAGGGGCAATTTATAACAGTTTCTGCGTTTTGCAACCTATTATATATGAGCTCAACTACTCAGCATTGGTCGGAATAAACATATGAGGGTTCGCTGGCATAAGCCACACGTCTGTGATGACAGGTATTTTCTACACAGAATAAGTCTGGCAGGGGCAAGAAAAACACAATAATTATACAGGAGTCTTTTATGACATCTACATGAGCTACAACGAAGACTACATTTTTTTTAATGAACAAATCTTTTCAGTTTATGTTGGGCCATATGTTTTATTGCTCCTCCGACTCCAGATAATAAGTGTTTACTGTTTGATCATTGTGGCCCTAATGATACGCCCTGGTTTGATTTATGATAAGGAGACTAAAACAAACACCACACGCATTGGGATTATGTGTAAACTGTTTGATGGAAGACGGGGTTGTTTTATTGTTAGGTTTGGGATGTTGAACCAAGGAAACATTTTTGTCCATGTCAGTAGCTTAAGTTAATAATAATAATAATAATAATAATAATAATAATAATAATTATTATTATTATTATTATTATAATAATAATAATAATAATAATAATAATAATAATAATAATAATAATAATAGTAAAGGTTAATAGATATAAACATTTTACATAACCTCTGCGGGATAGTTGTGTCATCTGGGGTAAGGTTGTGTCTTTTGGGGGTCAGATTGTGTTTCTGACACAACCTGTCCCTGACCAACATGCCTCAAGAGGGGTTGTAGTTCAAAATCTTTTCAGTCAATACGCTTGAATCTGTCTTCGTTTGGATCCACTGAAATTGTTATTCTACTGTAGCCATTGTCTTCAGCAGCAATGAACACAACTTCGAGAATATCTATTAAAAAAAAAACCACAAACTGTAACGTGGTGTTTATGGGTTGCTGGGCTCTGCACAATGGAATGCTGTAACCCTCACGCTTTATTCTATGGGAACCGCTAGTGAGTCACCCGGTGAATTACTTTAATACATTTATTTATTTAGCTCGGTCTGTGTTAAGGCTGGGATACAGAGATAGATAGAAAAATGGTAAAAGATCACTGTCACACTAGCTTTCACACGGCTATGAATCATATGTAGTCCAGCCACTTGATAACAGTTAAAATCACACATTTATTTCTTCTACTCTATACAAGATCTTCGATGTACTAATCTACCTTAAAAAGTCTTAAGTCAATGCAAATAATTCGATTGCTGATAGTCTAGGCAGCTGTTATGTCTTCATAGGGCACTGGCTACTAGAGTTCATGTAGATTGGACTACTGTGGTCCGTTTTACTATAGTTTCTGAAGAGTGGACTACTGTGGTCCTTTTGCTATCAGTTTTAGTGCACCTTTTTCCTATGCACTTAACTTGGGAGTAGCGGGTTTGAAGCCCTTTGTTGAGGTAGCTTCTGGTACACGCTGGGTCGTCGTGTAGTTTGGTCCCTTGACACGCTGTGGTGTCTTGGAGGGTGTTTTCCAGGGGAGCTCTCTCAGTCCTGTGCTGTAGAGGCTAAACAGCCAACTCGTGTTTTCTGGTGAGTTGGGCGCACGGGATATCTCGCCTGCTCGTCTGTAACACAAGAGACAACATTCTGCACAACCTTGAATAATAGGTCTGTGCAGAGCATCTCACTGAAAGCCAAAGCGACGAACATTCTGCTACGTCCGTGGTCCACTGGAATCTCAACTCTAATTTCCTATACATACATAAATATAAATCGTGGCTAACAATACACATACAGAATTAATAATATTATAAACATTCACTGGTACAGCCACTGGTCTGCAAACATACATATAGGTTAAACAACAGTGGTGCCGTCAGGTATACAACATGGCGTCCAAACCGGTCGTGCTTAACACGTGTTCAGCTTCTCCACGTGGTAAGGCAAATTCGGGTTAACAATTCAAATTTATGCATAGCAAATTCCACAAACATAATTTCAACAATAATATAAATATATCACGATGAAACAGAAGTATGTTCATTTACCTTTTTGACAAAGTCAGGCTCGTGGCTACTTGATTGAATTCTAAGATTCTCAAGTCCTGCTTCCTGGTCTATTCAGGAGAGATCTTACTGCTAACTGTGTAGCTGTGTACTGCTCCTCGTTCAAACTCGACTGCCGTTCTATCTCTCTATTTGAATCAGCCAGACCTGGTTGAGTCCATCTAACCTGTGTTCTCATTGGCTGGTAATCGACTCGCCTAACGTAGCTACGATGATGTCATTGACTGTGCTACTACCGTCAGCTACCACTGTGTGTAAACGGCAGTATATCATTGCTACGCTCGATTACTTCCATCGTCTGCTGCAGCCTAACATTAACATCCTAAGATTACAATGACTAAACAAGGCTACATAGTAAAGTAAGCAGGGTAAAACTAGTCCGTCTGTCACACAAACAACAAGCTTTTCCAAGAAGACATCAATTTACGTTTACTTCAAAAATCATCTACAGTTTCTCCTTCTACAGGTTCTCACAGCAAGGGTGGCAAGAAACATGGACTCCTAGGTAAATGAAGGCGTTTATAAATCAAAAAAGTTCTAAAACAAAGAAACAAATACAAATAAATACTTTATTTTTGTGAGGGGAAGGATGAAGGGACATAATCTACCCCATGGCACAAGGAGCCCCGACCTACTCCTATGTAGTAGTAGATTTAGGCATACGAAGTCGACGAGCAAGTTACAGGGCTTACTGTGGATTATCAAGGTCTAACTAAAAATAGCAAACAGCCATTTTCCATCTCCTCCACCCTTACATCCTTCCCCTCCACAAAAAGTTTCTCTGTTACTTGTTCTTGGTTTTAAAAAAAAGTTATAATGATGATTTTAATACAGTGTCTCATGGAATTTCTTCTTTTCTGTTGCTTTTATTTCCCTGCGCATCCTTCATGGCGACAGATAAATTCTCACGAGTCCGCGAACTTTTTCTCTTTTGATTCATTTCACCCCAGCAGGATTATTTCCCCTTTAGAATTCTAGTTCGCTGCCCCTTGTGCGGTTGTCAGCAGAAGAAAGAGGGCGTGAAATTTGATCGGAGAAAAAACAGGGGGGAATAACTTAAGGTGTCTTACGGACAGAACGTTAAAAGGAAAAAAATAACAACAAAGTTACTGTCGATGAAGCAAAACTATCATTTCGACGTTTCCGATTTCGTTTGTAGTTCGTAAGCTTTCAAGACCCTGAGTGATTATATAACCTACTGTGCTTTGCCTCGCTCGTTCCGACACGCTTTGTTGAGCCGGGGTGACAAAGGGGTTATTTTTTCAGCACAATTAAATCTCCCTTATCGGAAGCAATGGGTTGTCTGTCCTTATTGTTGTACATGGCAGTGTTGATTTCGACATTGCTAATAAAACAGGGTTATTTTCTCCATTGCTTCCCGTCCTTTGTCGCAGAAAATTTATGTAAGCTTATTCTCTCATGTATTCGGCTATTTTTAACTCGAACCGTAATTTTAATATTCGTTTTAGCTGCGGGTTGAAATTTGGGTTGAGCATGAGCACATAGCCTGCGCTGCAGCGAAAGTACCCTTCTTCTGTAGTAAAGGATTTCATGACTCGGTGTTCCCAATTAAGATTTCCAGTCAAAATTGACAGTATGACACCGCCTTATAGTTATAAGGTAAAGATGAAAGTCTTTTCTGGAATACATCTTACCTTCAAAGTATAACTGAGTTCATTTTCTACATGATCATCAACGTTATCCTGTTCGATACCCTTCTTCTGGTTTTGCATGTCGATTTACTCTCTCTCTCTCTCTTTGTCTCTCTGTCTCTCTCTGTCTCTCTCTCTGTCTCTCTCTCTCTCTCTCTCTCTCTCTCTCTCTCTCTCATTACTATTTTTCACTGTTGTCTTACCTTAAGAAAACTATTTTTAAAAAAGAAAAAGAAGAAAGAAGAAGAAGCCGAGCACACAAGTGTTAGTTTGACGGTAATTTTAGAGTCTTTTATAGCAGATTTACATTTAAAAGGTCCCAGTCGGAAGGCTTTGTTTACTTTTGGCAAAAACGGGTTTACCATAAAATTCGCATTGTTATCACATTAAACGATAATAAAGTGGGCTTTCGTTGCTCAAACCAATCGCTAAGGTTTACCTTTTCAATTGTGGTTGTGGCAGAAAGTTATTTTCCCTGTTTTTTTTTTTTAAACAGTACAGCCGTGTGACCTTTTTTGACCATATCTTTGAGTGAATCACGTGGCTCGAAGTGTGCGTCTTTTTTCTTTTTTGGGGGGTAGGATTGTCTATTGTATCACCCTAAAACGAAAAACCTTACGAGCAATTGTTTTTACGGGTTCTGTCTCTTCCCAATTTTGGTACAGCTGTTATATTTAGCTCCAGAATGTTGATTGGCTAGCCCACGGCTGTTGCCGTTAATAGGCCCAAAGACTACGGACTTTTTAGGGATAGCTCAGTCGTCAAAGCGCACGACTTGTGTACGCGCGTCTCGGGCGACGTGGGTTCGAATCCTGACTTCAGCAAACTATTTTGTGATTGCTGGATAGTAGTGGCCAGCGCTTTGAGAAGTTCTCTGAGGTTATAAGTGCGCTATATAAAAGTAATCAATTTCTTTCTTTCCTTTTAAACACTTTTTTTCGAAAGGGTTATTTTTTGGTGATATGCTTTTTTTTTTCTATTCAGTTGGGCAATACTCCCTGTGAATGATAAAAGAATTTGTCAGGATGGCGTGGTCGATATGGGTCCCTTTAACTTCGCGGCTTTGTTATGTCGCTTCACAGCTTCTGATCATGCAAAGAAAATGCCTGCATGAAAACTAACAATAAAAGTCCCTTTCAAACACCGTCGTTGGCAGATATTAGAGACATTAAGGCATCCCTTAATGATATCCATCCATTACTTCGGTATCTGTTCATCATAGTCTACATTCGAACTGTCTTTTAGGTTGCATCACATACTATTATCATTACATTATTTTCTTTCCTCACAAAGATGTAAATCCTCTATGCCTTAGTTTCAGAGACGTTTCGAGTGTTTCGCTGAATACGCTACCCGTCTTAAATAGGCTTAACAGAATTAAAAGAATATGTGTGGCGTGACGGTGTGTGTGTGTGTGTGTGAGTGTGTGTGTGTATGTGTGTGTGTGTGTGTGTGTGTGTGCGTGTGTGTGTGTGTGTGTGTGTGTGTGTAATTGACGAACTGTGCTGAGTTCATTAAAACGTTGTTAAAGTTAACGGTTTGGTTTGTAATAAAGTTATCAAAATGTATGTGTGTGTGCGTGCGTGTGTGTTTTATGTATGTATGTGTGTGTATGTCTGTGTAACAGTTGCTAATCTGCTATTATTATAAACGTTTGTATCAGTCCATGAACTGGTTTTACTTGAAAACGTTCGTAATAAATTGAAAATTTGTAGCTCTTAACCCTTAACAGATATTCGATGTATTTTTTAAATTTTTTCTCTTCTTATTCTCAATGTACTAATATATTTTATCGAAGTGTTGTTTAAGAGTTTTTTTCCAGTGCATGCGACCAATGTTTTTTCTTGCAAATCTCAAATAACGGTAAGTTTACCACAACAGCACGTATGTTGTTGTTGTTGTTGTTGTTGTTGTTGCTTTCGTTGCTGTTGTTCTCCTCCTCGGTAGTTTTGTTTTGCTTGCTTTATTTTTTACGTGTAACTTTTCGTGGTATTTTCTAATTTAATCAGGACTTATTTGGTTTCATTTCTGTATTAATCTTAAATGAATGAATGAATGAATGAATGAATGCATTATTTAAGTAATTAATTAATAGAAATGTAACAAGCACACATCTTTCACAACAAAAAGCATCGTGTCTTTTGTTAAAGATATTGGCCATGACTTCAGAAAGTAAACAAAAATCATTTACTATGTTACTGTGAAATGTTTTGTTAAGCGTTTTCCCCCCCCCTTGTTCACAAACACAATATAACGTTTGAAGGCAAAGAATAAGCGCCAACAAAAGAAGAAATAATAAAAAAAATATGTCAAGGCCACCATTACTGCGCAAAAGCGAAAGAATCCCCGAAGTGACTTATTGTTACACCGTTCACGTTAAAGTGCTCCAGGTTCCAGTGAAGATCGAAGTCCAGTTTTCAGACCGACGATTATTCAGTGATGTCCTGGTGGTTATTGTTTTTTGTTTGATTGTTTGTTTGTTCTTGCATTTCCAGACTTAGCTGGAAATACTTTAAAATAGGCGGGGAAGGGACGGAAGGTGAAATGAGGGGGTGTGTGGGGGGGGGGAGGGGAATTAGAACGAGCCAAATGTCATTTAGGTCCAAAGGTCGGTCGGTCTATCGCTACGTTAGACGTCATATCTCAAGACCCATTGAACGGATTTTAACCAAACTTCAAAGAACATTATCTAGGTTAGTGGCCTGCTTCTTGTTCCATCATACTTTCTTACCAAAAAGGTCAAGGTCTTTTCAGTAATTTTGTTGATAAACAGGTGTAGCTCAATATCTCCAAACCGGCTAAAGCGATTTTTGTTGTATACAGGTACTTCAAATCCTGGGCTGTCCTTCAGTAGCAGTCCGGCTTGATCGTCAGTCGGTCAGTCGGTCAGTCGGTCAGTCGGTCAGTCGGTCAGTCGGCCGGGTCTGTCGCTCTGAATTTCACTTTTTTGTTGTCGTTCAAAACACACTCTTGTTGTTTTATCTTAGGAATAACTGAGCCTAAATTGCTCATTTTTACTTTGCGGATTCTGTAAATACTGCTAAGCATTTCAATTTATTCGTGTGGTTTTTTTTTCCTTCTCAGAGGTCAATGTCATTGTGCTTCATTCTTTTCTAAACACGGTTTGCGCTGTATCTAAAAACCTGGCAGCCGATTTGAATAATTTTGTTGCTGGGAGATAGTTCCGATAGTGGTCTATCATTCCATGTTTTCCTTTTGCTTAGTTAGAATAAAGCCCAGTCACAACACCGTCAAGAATACTTTCAGAAAATGTTTAGTTTTCGGCTTTATATATGTGAGTGCCTGGAAGTACATTTGATCGGCTTGGCATCTTGGTTTTGGTTTGTTTTATGTTGTATGGTTGTTGTTGTTGTTTTCAAAACGAGGCGAATAGTCGAATGCCTCGTTTTGAGATCGAGGCGTTGTTTGAATTATAGTTGACTTTTTTGCAATGTCTTGAATTTCAAAACGATTGGTATTGTCTAATGCTTCGGAGTGAGATGGTTGCTGTCGATTAATTCACGGTCCACTTTTCTACGCGCCAGTCCAAAACAGCAATAACGGGATTGACGATTTCTGTCCGGGTTCGTATTCCACTTTGTACTTGTGCTTTCCCCTTGTAATGTTGGCCCATTATCTCGTTTTCGCAGTTCCAGGCTAGGGGAGAGAGCGAGCAATAAGGAACGCAGTAGGAAACACTAACTGCTGAACGGTTATTACTTTACGGCGTTGAACTTCTTTAAATCCATTTGTCTCTCGCAATATTTTTATTACCCTGCCTTTCTACCTGCTAACAAAGTTTAAACTTTGTTTCAGAAGTTTCTAAACCCGAGACATTTTTAGCTCCGCGTTAAAGTGAATTTGGCAATTACCTTAGTCTGAAGACGAATGGAACGTAGTAATGGTACAAATTTGACCTTTGTTCTTGCTTTGTTCCTTTGTTTTGTATTGTTCTCTTTTGTGGATGTTATTTGTTACGAATCTTAAGGCACAGAATACATGGCTTTTGTTGTTACGAATAATTGTTAATAACAGAAGGTATTAAAAAAATACTATTAACTCTTAAGGTAATAATAATAAGTATTATTATTAATGACACAAGATTGTAGGTGTTATGAACCTTAAGGTGTACAATATATATCATACTGATGAAATGTACAACTTTAAATGAATTGTTGTGTAAAGTAGAATAATGCCTTGCTTATTAGGAAAGCTTTTAGCTACTTTCCAGCAGCTTTCTTACTTCATTCCTCACCTCCTTATCCGTTCGCTCATCACCCAATAAAATGAAAGAGTACATGTTTCCACATTATTACTTCAGTGACAAAGGGGAATTACCGAAGTATGGAGTAGGGGATGGGCTTGGAAATGACTAGGGTGCGGGAAGTGGGGAGCAAAAACAGGACTAGAGAAGAAAATGAGGAAGGAAAGAAGCTTTGAAAAGAAGATTGGGGCCGGGTCGAGCTTCAGTATTGTGCCTGCCTCACCATCAACAGGTTCCATGACGCTCGACCTGTCCAATCGGGCTGGATATGGAAGAGTCTGCGCGTTGCGCGGGATTAGCTGTCATACGTGTGATTTAGGGTAGATTTGCTTCCCTTCTTTCAGGCCATAACGACTCGGTGCGCCTTGTTTTCCGAGACGCTGAACCCTTTTTCTTGTCGCAGACGACACTGTGTTTCCCTCAGGGGCCGTTAGAGAGGGCTCGATGAGTTGCTTCCCTTCTTCCTTCCCTCGCCCTCATCTTATTGTCACCATCTCTCTCACCCACCATCCTTCCTCTTCAGTCCTCCTTTCCCCTCCCCATCCCTCTCCATGTTTATTTATTTATTTTGTCGTCTTCTCTTTCATGTTTTTAATCATTTTCATTCACCTGACCTGATTCCGATGTTCCTGCTTTAAAATTGTTTCAGCTCTGTCTTCTTCATATTCTTCTTGACCCTATTTCCACCTATATTTCAACTATTCTTCTCCCTCATCCTCGTCATTTAATTTCCCTTCTCCTTTTCCTGAGCGAATCCATTCCCTTTTTTTCAGTCTTCTTCTCCCTATTTTCGCTTTCCCTTGTTTTATTTATACAAACCTCTGCTGACCTGACCACGAACTAGTTTTATTAGATTCGTGTTTTCATTTATATCCTCCCTCTCTCTCTCTCCATCCCCCCTCCCACTTCTCTCTCTCCATCGCTTTCATCTCTCTCCCTCCGTTATTCCACCTCGATCGTTCCGTTTCCCCCACCACAGCCCCCCTCCCACCCCACTGTCTTTGTTTTTCTCTCTCTGCTGCTCTATTATTATTATTATTATTATTATTATTATTATTATTATTATTATTATTATTATTATTATTATTATTATTATTATTATTATTATTATTATTAAGTCATTACTTATGGGATGAAAACGTAATGACGAGTTGTGATTCTAAGACAACAGTCCAGAAAAGAATGTTCTGATACTCGTAGTGGTGATGCTCTTGTTATTGTCAAGAATTAACTTCGAGAGGATGAGGTCAGGAGGAGTCGAGAGCATGATGTGTGGTCCACTGACAGCCCTATATTCTTATGATGGATTCTGGATCTTGAATGGGCAGGAGTGCGAGAATGCAAGAAGGGGGGTGAGGAAGAATACTATCCTTTGGGTCCTTTGGGTCCTTCGGGAGTACGGATACCGCTTCTTGTTTCCGGCGCAAGTTTGTACACGGAAATTCTGAAGAAGAACGTGGTTGTCAAGTTAACTAACTACTACCCTCAATGGACTCGGCTCCGAAACAGAGTCGTTCCTCTTAATGACTCTCTGGCATCCATCTTTGTCCGCTAGAGTTATCCGGCCGTTGCTCCTGAGTCCTCTCCCTTTTGTTGGGGGTTGGGTTTGATTTTGTCCACTGAAAGGCGCCGTCTGTTCGTGCTATTGCCTTCCCGAGGAAGGACCGTCAAGACTCATCTGCTGTGCTGAATAGCGGAAGTTCGCCGAGTTTCGAAGACACGCTGAGGACACCGGATAAAATCTTCCAAGATGCTGTAGAAGAACAACAGTTTCTTGTAACTGAGATACTCTGTTGCGGCCTCATAGATGGGATATCAGTGTTTGGAGTGCTTGGCGTTGCATTGTTCGAATGATGTACAAAGGTGATGTATTTTTAATGACACACGTCATCAGTTTTGTCAGAGTTTGCTGCGTGATGACTATGTACAAGCACGTATGCTCTCTCTCTCTCTCTCTCTCTCTCTCTCTCTCCTCTCTCTCTCTCTCTCTCTCTCTCTCTCTTGCGCGCGCGCGCGTTCCCTATCTCTTCTTCCGTTTTTATTAATTTCCTCATCTCTTTCTCCGTCGTATACTCTGCCTGTTTCAATTTATGTCTATTTTTCTCCCCGAACAAAGCGAATTCCCTTTCAAGCAGCAAGCTAACTGTGTAACTGTACAATTCTTTACTATTATTATATTAGGGCAAGTTTATTCGTGTTTCATTATTTATGTAAAAAATATTTATTTATGGAATAGCAACGAGAACAAGCTTAAAGAGACATGACAGTAATAAATCATATTTCGCTGTCCTGAAGAAAATGGCCAACCATAACAAGTGAAGTGCAGAGCACAGCTGCATGCGATGGAAGTATTACTGCGCGCTCGTAAATAGCGAGGAGACATTTGCGTCGAATTAATAAAGGAACTATATCTTCATAATGCTATCTGCATGCCACTGCTCCTCCCCCATCCCCCCCCCCCTCCGCACACGTAGGGCCAACTCTCCTCTCCCGTTTCCATTTATACCCACTTCATATCCTTATTCTGTTCCCATCTCCAAACATCATCATCACCATACTCTTACCATCGGTATTCTATGCCTATGCAGGAGGTGTAAATAATTTTTTTTTTGTTCCATGGTTGTTGTTGCTGTGTATGATGACATTGACGAAGATGACTTGGGTGATGACGATGATTGACGACGACGATTATGATAATGGCGACAACGATGATGATGATGACGACGACGACGATGATGATGATGATGATGATACAAAACGACATTGTTTATGTCCTCCGTTTATCTTTGAGAGAGAGAGAGAGAGAGAGAGAGAGAGAGAGAGAGAGAGAGAGAGAGAGAGAGAGAGCAGTGGTAGCAAAAAGGAAGGGAGATGAATCTGTAGGCGGGGTGGCGAGGAGCGGCAGTAAAGGGGGCTTGGAAGTCATAACCGTGATATAATTTCATTTCCTTTGAAAGCAGTTTCATCAAAAGCATATTAACACAGTCAATGAAATTGTTGCAGTCCGTCTCCTGCTAATGCGCTCTTTGTAGACATGTGTTCCTATGCTGAGAACTGGCAGGGGTACTGGTCGTTACAAGTCCCTTTATTACATCACTAATTCCTCTTTAAAATGATCCAACATCGTAAAATACTTTTTTAGTCTTTGTATGTTCCAGCAAACTGCAGACAGTATCTCAGGTCTATCATAATTTTTTTGTTCTAATGAGAAGATTCAGCCGCGCTAACAGTATGGTAAGGTTCAGAACCCTTATTTCAGCACAAAAACTGTGCATGAAAGCAATTCTTTAATTCTCTGACTTGACGCATCTCTTTGAGTTTAACTACAAAAATGTCTTTCATAAACTGTATGTTCAGTTACAGCACAGTTCCCATTTTCAATCAAAATATGACCATCTTGTCGCAATCCTCTCCACTTTCAGCTCTCTTTATACGGAAATGATACCTAATGGATAGTATAATATTATTCGGCTATTCGATGTCCTTAAAATTTACTAGCAATTCATGGAGGAATTTTCTGTAGGCTTAGTTTTGTTCTGCTTATTTTGACCCACTGTAACATTCTAGTTACCTGACTTAGATTCCTTTGTTCCATCCTGTAAAAGTATTTCCTCTTTGGTATTTTGTCAGGGAAAAACTAGGGATTTTGCAATACTGTGTCATGAACTGTCTGTTTTTTCTCCTCGTTGGCTTGTTGCTTTTTATTGATAAAAATTAAATGAATTTGCACGTGATATGAAATGGGTTTTTGTGTTGCCATTCAGGCTAGTTTCATGTATTTTCCCAACTCAGCTCACCCATCCTCACCCACCCCTTTTTCTTTATTTTTTTGGGGGGTTGGCTACAACGTCCTATGTGCGTATAGCCTTTTAAAACTATGTGTTATGAAATAAAAGGACAAAGTTCCAGACTACACTTTCATTCGGTCCTTACTTGCTTCTTTCGTTCTGCTTTTGCTTTCTGCTTTTCAAACTGTTACTGGTTCGCAGTTTCGTCATATCAGCATTAATGCGAGCGACTATCTCTCAACTCCACCTGCCTGAACGCTAGAAAGCAAAAGTCAGGCGGGCTGAACTCCAAATTAACCGGGAGAAAAACAACTGTTCCGCTGTTTCAGTTTTAATGGCTCGTTTCTGCTGCTGGCCCGGCACGGGTCGGCCTGAACCTGTACAATGACGGCGATATATCCTAGCCTTAATCATCTCGCTAGCAGAAGGTAACAGCCCGCTGAACACCGGTTCATCTTTTGAAGAGCCAATTACAGAAGCATTTGAAGAACAGCAACAGGCAAGGAGAGGAATAGAGCTGGGGTAATTATCAGACTTTGCGACACTCCCGTGCACTATCGGAACGTGTTCGTCTCATTTCCCGTTATCAGTAAAGATAAACTAGCGCGTTTATAACACTCGCGAAGCGCCCTTCAGAATAACTGTTTAGGATTTCTCTCTCGCAAACGCCCGGTTAAAGCTAGGCGCTTGTCAACTTCACTCGCATTTCATAAATAGACGGTAAAGTAGGCTGTAGGCTACGTGTTCAAGCAGGCAAGAAATAACTACACACAGAGAACAAACAGTTAGGTAAATAAATATATTAATGTATGTCTGGCAGTGCAGTAGTAGCCTACAATGAAAAGCAGGTCAGAGGGGAAAGGATTTAAGAATAACCTGCAATTTACACTATTTTAGGGAACAAAAGTAGCATAATGATGCACACGTTTCCTCCTGCTTTCAAATCAAGATAAAATAATGCCCTTGCACGCTCAAGTGAGTCACAGAAGACAATTATTTTATCTAGAAACTGACAAAGGAAGGCGCGTGTGTCTGTTTGCAGCAAAATTTATGTCATCACAGCGGCTCATTACCAGAATCTTCAGGGAAGAACAATTTTTTTCTTCTTTTTTTTTCAAAAGAGCAACACGGTAGTTAGCTAGATGATTGCAAACTGAAAACAAAGATACCAAACTGTGAACAATCATTACATTTAACAAAACGGTATTTAGACTGCAGGGTTTTTTGCCGTGGAGGCACTGTGAAATATTATTTAGAAGTATGATTCCAGCAGATGTATTAAGAACTTTTGGGGATGTGGGCGTTTGGCTTTGAGTAACGGAGTTCTTTGTTAATTCTCGCAGCTGGCTATGATCATTGCCAAGAAAATGTCAGAGAAAGGAAGCTGCTTTCCCCTTTGTAGCTCATTGTACAGTGTTTTATATATTTATGAAATCGCTTTGGGAACGGGGCGAAGGAAAGAGGGGATAGACTGATTGTGGGAAGACGTATAAGCGATGCTACCAGAGAGAGCGCATGTAGACTAATACATCTTTATAATAATAATAATAATAATAATAATAATAATAATAATAATAATAATAATAACGGATTTTTATATAGCGGGTACTCCAGCCTATGACCAGACTCACCACGCTTTACATAGTCATTACATATAAATACATGCACACGATAAAACATCGCTTTTGCTACAATACACCAAAAGACGGAACAGTAAAGTAATAATCTTAAACGACTGAATTTAGAAATGAGCATGGTACTAAAAACACTTCTCCGCTTTTCATAATTCATACAGATTAATTTGCAGCTTTTCTTTGTGAATAACTTGAATATTATTATAATAGGGGGTTGTCATATCGCAGTGGTTGGAGCACTCGCTACTGCGTCGCAAGTTAAGCACCGTCCAGTGCGGTTAGCACTTGGATGGGTGACCGCAAAACGTGAAGCGACAAATAACAACGCCCCCAGTTGACTCAACTGTGACTGAGTACCTACTCTCTTAAGGGTGGGGAAGGTAAAGCAGCGAGGGAGAGAGATGGGCATCACCCTAATTACGCTGGCCCAAGATAAGTGCGATCTCCAACATGATCACGCTCCCCTACGGTCACAAGGCTATGGGACTACCTTTACGTTTACTTTTAACTTGAATAACTTTGCCATTGGTTTTCACTGATTGCGCAGAAAGCTACTACGCTATTCAGGAACTGTGTTGATTAAAAATACCAGCATATTAGAATAAAGTGTTAAAGTTGTTTTTTTTTTATATTTTAAATTATTTATTTATTTAATCGTCCTTATAAAGCCTGTACATGATTTAACTGAAGCCGCTTGAAGCGCCCGCTTGCCGCCTTTGGGCGCAAAGTCTGGCGCCCGGGCGTCTGAGAACAATCCTGGGCGACCGGGGATGAGGAAAAGGGAACTAGTGCGTGCTGGGTGTATTTGTGTAGCCGGCACTCAACCGTCTAGGACATGAGCGTCAGGATCTTTAAAGTCCATGTTATGGAATGCATGCGTGCACGGACTAGACCTCGGGTTATAATTCCATCCGCTATTTATTTACACTTTATGGTTTTGTTTGTGCACTGGGCTAGTGAAAATCAGATGGGCGAAGGGGAAGTTGGTGATTGTTGGGATGAAGGTGAAGAAAATGTTACCTTTAGTAAACTGTAAATGAGGAAAAAATGTTGTGCCGGGAAGAGTTGGATCCTTTGATAGGTGGGTAGGGGCAATGAAAAATGTCCCTTAAGTCACTGCCGCTTATCTGTTTAATTGCAACAGACGAAAACGAGCGTAACGTGCGACTTCAAGGGTCAGCGTCAAGAGCGAGAGAAGGGCGATGTGTTTAATTCGAGCTGTGGTGGAAAACAATCGCAGTTAATTTGCCGCTGTATTGCTAGCAGACTCTTCCTACGTGACTAGCACGGGGTTGCCTCCCTTCCCTTTTGCCATCTGGGTTATTTTCTCTTTGATTGTGTACGTGTTGTTTTCCTTTGCAAGGAAAAAAAATAATTAATTATTTTCGGTGTAAAACTAGACATTGCGTAGCCTTTGTGCCGATGGTCTGCGTTTGCTATGTATTCGCCTGTTGAATCTCAGCTTCCATTCTAATTATTGGCTTCTTTGTCTTCAGTGTTTTGCTGTTCCTTCCGTTAACTTCCAAACCCCAGGAAAATGTTCTTAAAATTAAAAAAGCAACACGCAACTGCCTTAAGCGCTATATAATGCACACATAATGACATATTACAGAAAACATTGATTAGTAAGGAACGTCAATCTTATGGCTAAAGGGAGGTGACCATGTATTTAAAGCATCAACAACTGGTAATGGCCAGCGTATGCTGTTTCCCCCTTGTAATGTGCCGCCTTAAGAAAAGAATCATATAAAATATTCTAATAATACAATAATTATGCAGTTCTGAGTTTAATTGCAGGTTCCAGTTATTGTTGATGTTGCTGCTGTTGTTTGTGCATCTGTAATACTCAAAACAGTTGTCATTGTTAAGATTGCAGTCCCATTCGAACATTTGTTTTGTTCAAATTGAGAAATAGGTTTAATAAAAATAAGAAAATAAATCCAAAATGCGTGAAACTTTTAGCTTTTATATTGTTATTTTTTTCTCTCTTTCGCCCAAACATTTCTCTATTCACATTATTGTATATTTTCTTAACAATAAAAAAAAAAATGAATAACTGAATATTATATATTAATAAAAACACAAACGAACAGACAGACATACCAACAATAAAAAACACCCGACTAGTGTCATTCTGCCCACACTTTCCTCGGAGCTGAGCATTGCTGGTTTCTATACCAGCTCTGCAGATCGGGGTATGTCCGTCTGAAGCTGTTGAGGTCGTGTAGACGCTGGCACAGCTGGCATAAGGCGCTAGTTGTACTAGAACCGCCAAACAGATAGTGGCTCTTCCTCCACAGGAACTCGGCGTACGTCTTTTCTCCTCCATTAGCAGTTTTAGGAACTCGGCCAACTCTCGGGGTGACTGAAACCAGTTAATGTCGATGTAGGAGCCCTCGGCGAAGAATCGAGCGTAGTCGGCACCGCCCATCACGATCGGCACAACGTGAATGCCCTAAAAACGAAGCAAAATCATATTGGGTTTATAGCCTCAGTTAATAATTCGGCTGAAGCGAATACAATAAGTAGACTGTAGTAAAGTTTTATGGAACGTTATGTTACTGGGTTTTGTCAATGCCTTCAATGGGTTGTGACCATTTAAATAACTCAGCAACTCAATCAGAGGAAGCAGACAAATTGGTAACAGGAAAAATCATGGATGTATTGGTGATAGGACATAGGAAGCAAAGTACAAATTGATCATGAACTAATGTGAATTGAACAGAAAATACGCTTTAAAAGTAATGTGGTTATCATCGATAGCCAACATATCGGGAACTTAAATAGAATTGTTAAGGAGTAATGTTGGAATGAAAGTCTGTCTGTACGATTAAACGGCGACTACAGCTACGACCACCACGATGGAGATTATGACACATTTTAACAATTGTGAACGGAAGGCATACATGAGACTATTGAGGTCACCGAGGGTTTTCTCCGGGCACTCCGGTTTCCTCCCTCCCTTCAATAATGGTACAGGACGCAGTCAATATAAAAATTTCAAAAATAAAAAATTCGATTTTCTTTCCGCTTTCTAATAGCGATCTCCCTGCCTTTACACCACCTGTTTGAGTGATGGATATGTGTTTGGTGTGTGTGAGGGTGGATGAGACAGGTGAGCGTGTATGTTGGTATAGATCGCCGCGCTTTGAGCCTGAATGATTTGGGGAAAAGCGCGTATAGCATCCTGTATTATTATTATTATTATGATTTAGTATTATTTTGAGTGGTATTCTCACCTCGAAAAACATGTGGAAGAACTTGTCTGTTACGTAATCCTTGCACAGCGCGCTTTCGAAGGAGAGATAGAACCAGTATTTCTGCGTCAGCATCTCCAGACATTCAAAACTCTTTGGACACGTCTTGTTGCCGCACTCGCCGTAGATGTCCACGTTGACGTACTTCTGCAGTTCCTCCACGTACCTTCATATTTCAAAAAGAAAGTTTTTTTTTTTAATGCAATGTGTTTATCTAAAAATCCTTAGGATTGTTAATGTGGGCTATTTCAGCAATGTGTCTCCATAAGCCCAAAATTCTTTTAGACCCGGCATAGTTATGGGAAAATGGAGGAGGCTGTCATCGGGTTAATTTTATTTCTCGGAAGTGATAATTAATTAAGGCGTTTTCTTAGGAAAAAAGCCTGAATGCATTCTATTTTCTTAGTTGTGGCGACAACATACTTCGTCCTAATACAATATCATTTATTCATTATCAACTCACCTAACACTAAAACCACAACGTGAATTAAACGACTTCCGTATTAAAAAAAAAACCACACACCCAGCTTATCGCTTTAGAATCGAAATAAACAAGACTACGTCATAGCAGAGTGTGTGGCTATCATTATGGTTCACACAGCTCAAAACATCATTAGAAAATTTCGATGACATAATTATGAAATTGTACACATACTTTTCTCTCTGACTGGGAACCTGACAAGAACTGACGAACCAGGCCACATGCTTGTTCTTGTTTTTGTCCTTCGCCACATCCTTGTAGAAGGTGCTAGCTTTTACCTGACAAACGTAATTCAATACAGGTAAGACAATAGACCTATTTATTTAAAATATTATTTTTGTTACTTCGCAGTTGTCAGAAGTGGTGTTGAAATCAAAACAGGATTTTAAAAAAAACACACAACAGCACGTTCAAAGGTTAGGATGAAACATCGATTTTAGAATGATCATATTGTAAGATTATTAAGTTTGGGTTGATTGGTTTGTTACGCTTCAGTTATAACTACCGTTGATGTTGCCGTTACTAGAGATGCTCTGTTACAATAATTTGATTTTATTGATAGATGAAAATTTAATCATTAATTCTTGTTAATTATTTTAAGTATTGTTTCCGAAAGAGTTGTCGATGGACAATCTTAATTAAATAAATTTGTTATAGCGCATAAAACTGGACGCATCAGAGATGCGTGTTCAAGATACAAAACATGAGGACAACCTTGTCTGCCTTTGTAAGTGTTCCAAAGGGCTCCCATATGTCTGCGTCCCTGCGGTAGCTCCAGGTCCAGTTGAAGATGGGGTTCCAAGACGGAGACCCGAAAGCTTTCACTGGTCGTATCGGTGGGTCTAGGTCATAGTAGATGAACACCTGAAGAAAGTAAAAGGGGGAAGGATGATTCTCTAACCAGCATCATCTGAAAGTGCTCACCTACATAGGGCCTACTTCTGTTCCATGTCGTCTTGTGTCCACCAGTTATAAAGCCTCTATAGCCTAGTATCAGCAAATAATATGCCCAATATAATACAGCATGAGTGACTAACTGATTTAGCTGGGTTTTTTCACAATAAACAGATCCTTGCCTTTGAGTTTGGGTTTTAGCGAAACACGTGTGGGTGTGAGAATATATTGTTGCGCTGCATCGAGCCTCGTCTGCCTCAATCTTGATCTAATCTACGTTGATATTGGTTAATAAGTATTTTTTTACATTTACCTGGTCCGGATGGGATCTTGGAAAAGGAGGTTTATCCCGGCCTGCTATCCCAGGAAATATGACCGCGTCTACTTGTCTGTCCGGCTTTTCCTCCAAGGTCTCCGACCTGATAAACAATACAGAATAAAGGAGGAGAAATTCACGATCGATCCAATGTTACTGAAGAAGAAGATGGTGGAGGATGATGAAGAAGATGAAACTGAGAGATTCAAGGTAAGCCTAACTCTTAAAACGGTGCAACTGAAGAAGGTAGTACTACATCAAATGGAACTCGTAATTAAATCAGGCAATGTCATGCCCAGAATCATGAGAATCAGATTATTTATTGCTCCAGCATTAAGCAAAATCTTTTGTGTGTACCGTGGAGTGAAGATATCATTGAAAACAACGTAGGGCACAACACAAGTTTAAAGTATATACCGGTACCCACCATTGGCGAGACTGCAGACGGCGATAACCCTTCCTAGAAAGGGAGAGAGAGGGAGGGAAGGGGGAGAGCGACCTAAATCAACACCGAACCACCAGAGCAAACATACTGAAAAGATGGGCAGTCAGTTCAGTGGGTAGAATACCGTCCCCGGACACGGATGCATATAGGGGACTTAAAGAAAGATGGGCAGTGAAAAATTGTTACTTTTATTTTGCCCACCACGGGATTCGAACCTGATCATCGGTGTGCCTGGTCAATGCTCTCACCACTGAGCTCCGGCAGTGGGCTACAACACACTCCAAATAACATCAATTCATTGTCAAGCTAAAGGACAGGTCCACTAAATATTTTCTTCCATCATTTAGCATGAAGAATAAGGTAGTTAATGCTGACAATGAAGAGGACAGAAGAAAATGTAACGGCGTATGAGGAAGAAGATGAGAAAGAGGAGGAAAACGATTAATATTTATTATAATTTATTAATAAATATGGGTAGTTACATAGCAAACTCTACAGGTCAAGTATTTGCTCCAGATGCTGAGCGTGCCTACATAGACTTTACAAAAAATGAGTGCAGATGTACAGCTATCGGAATTGGGAATGCTAGCTTGCACACAACAAATTCAATACAGCGAGAAGAACTGAGAATGATTGTAGACATTTCGGTAATTAATTCAAATACTCACTTGATGAATTTGCATTTTGAGACGGGACACTCGTCAAAGACACTCTCATCGAAGAGATCTTCGCGCAGCCGTTCCGAGGCCACGGCATACCACGTGATCACTTTCTTGTTTGTGGCGTTTTTCCTAGCCTCACGGGAAATCTGGAAACCATCGTACGGATACTTCTGATCTCCCTGGCTAATATATGGCGACCTGAATACGTCATCAACAACAAAAGAGAGTAAAATGAGTAATATTTAACAACAGAGTTCAGCGTTGTAATAATTGTTATCTCGACAAAACTCAAAGAATAATTGTAGGCAGTCATAATGTAAGCTTATGTCACGCATACGTCACTGCTTGTCAACTTAATTTAAGGCGCAGCATCTATATTGATCGCCCCATCCAGAGAAAACACGGTTGCTTTGTAAGTAATAGAACACAAATTAACCTTGCGCGACAGTGCCGTAGCTGTTGCAGAATTTGTTTAGCTAAGGCATTGTTGCGAAATGTGCTGTGCTAAGAGAAAGAGTTAACCTTAACTGAATATAGAATACATAATTATTTTTAGAGTACTGAATGCACACAATGCTGCTGTGCTTTTCTCTACAATAAAACATCCCTTATAAACAATGGCTTTAATAAGAGCTCTTTAATTTATTTACCCGTTAGGGATTGTTACGTTTGAGACGCGCACGATAGTACGTGTGAGACGCGCACGATAGATCCGATCGTTTTGTTTTGCAAAGAATGCAATAATAGAGTATATTTACCTTTGATTTGATTTTGCCTTGTTGTTAGAAAAAGCTTTGTATAATGTTGATAATTTTCGTTGGTCGATATTATTGGAGAATTTTCTAGGTTGCTTGTTTACTATCGATCGAAGCGTCTAGATAGATCTACCGGTGACTGAGAGATTCTTCTAGCTTGAAGAAATTGTATGACCTAGGTCTGATGACATGTTTTAGTTTGATTGGCTGTAATTGCGTCACGCTGGAATGTTCGAACGTTCTCTGGAGTATAGAGAGACTACATAAGTGCAGCACTGTTTCAAAGTTGGGGAAGTTGAAAAGTAGAGAGTGGAAAAAAGAGAAAGTGGAAAAAGCGATTGAGCGATTGTATGCAGTTGTTGATGTATGCTGAAAAAAGTTGGAAAACTTCATACGACGACTCCTGCCTTGTTGCTGATTGAACAGAGTGCGTGGATAAACGAATCCGAGTTACACTTAACAGGATTCAAGCATCGGGGCTGAATCAACTACTGATAAAAACCAACAACGAGGGTAACAGAGATGAACATGTTACATAGGTACGATACTTGTCAGGTCACCGAGGGTTTTCTCCGGGTACTCCGGTTTCCTCCCTCCCTTCAGTGATTGTATTGGAGGCAATATATATAAAATTTCAAAAATAAAATTCAATTTCCTGAATAATTTCCATTTTCTAATAGCAACTTGCCTTTACACCACCTATTTTGAGTGACGAATTTGTGTTTGTTTTGTATGTAGGAGTTTCTGTAACGTGTCAGCGTGTATGTTGGTGTTACGTTGAAACGCGCATGATGGTGCGTGTGAAATGCGCAATTATGTGTGAAGCGCGCGCGATAGATCTGTTCGTTTTATTTTGCAAAGCATGCAATAATAGAGTGTATTTACCTTTGATTTGAGTTTGCATTGTTGTTAGAAGAAGCTTTGTATAACGTTGATAATTTTCGTTAGTCGATATTATTGGAGAATTCTCTAGATCTGCTTGTTTACTATCGATCGAAGTTTCGGGATATTTGAGAACATTCTTGGACAGAAAGAATGTTGTATGACGTAAGTCAGTGATGACGAAGTTTTATTTGATTGGTTGTAGTGCGTCATTCTGCCGTGTTCTAAATTGTTCTGGAGTATGAAGAGACTATATATTATAAGGGCAGCACTGTTTCAAAAAGGGTATTGATAGTGTGTTGATAGTTTGTTGATGTGTGCTGAATAAAAGTGGAAAACTTCATACGACGACTCCTGACTTGTTGATGATTGAATGGGCTGCGTGGATAAACGAATCTGAGTTACACCTAATCAGGAATTCAAGCATCGGGGCTGAATCAAATACTGATAAAAAACCAACATCAAACGAGTGTAACAGTTGGTTATAGATCACCGCGTTTTGAGTCTGATTTAGGTATAAGGCGCTCATAACGTCCATTATTATTATTATTATTATTATTATTATTATTATTATTATTATTATTATTATTATTATTATTATTATTATTATTATTATTATGAGTAGTTAATTTGTTTCGTTTTACAGCATTTGTCTGGATTTTGTGTTTGAATATTTAATTTCAACATTTGTTAATAATACTGTATTGACTAACTGGAAGTCGTTGAAATAGGTGCTGTTGTCTGGTAGCGATTTGGGCATGTTGAACTCTATCATCATCTGCTGCTCCTGCTCTTGCTCCTGTTTCTCAACGTCAGATGTAGTGTCCAGCACAGCCGCGGAGAAAACGTCTTCTGAAGTACCGAGGTCTGCAACATCAGCAACAAATGCTAGGCCCCATTGATATTGGTAGAATTATGGGTATTAACAATGTCATCATCGTCGAAAGTGTGGTCGTCGTCAAAATCGTCTATGGTCATCTTCGCGTAGTCATCATCATTGATGTCGTCATTGTCGTCGTTATTATTTTTATTCTTCTTCTTATTATCATTATTATTAGCAGTAGTAGTAGTAATAGTAGTAGTAGTATCAGCAGCAGCAGCAACAACGCTGAGGTGGTGGATTTATGCATCATCACCTGCAGCGGCGGCAACATTAGTTTTTGATTAGGCAGATTTAGCCTTTCGGGAATACAGTACGTTTTTATTTAGACTGCCTTTTATTAGTTTTATGCTTTTCTGGAAGAGGGGTCGGGGTGGGTGGGCGCTGGTAAACCCTGCTTATAAATTTAAATTTGAAGTTTAAAATGTTATACCTTCCAAACCATCATCGAGGAGAACCTTGATATTTTTGACTTCACGATCATGACGATATTGCCCACGAATTATCATCGTGACGATAGTGGTGGCAATGATCACGAGGATGAAGACAAAGCACTTGAGATCACGTCGCGAAACAGGACGGACTAACTGACGTCGCCATGGTGACGCTAATGTTGTGCCAGATCCCATGAGGTATTGTCTATATATGGATAAAAATACTGACCACAAAGGATTGGAATGGTACGCCTTTGAGAAGTAATTATTATAATACTAATAGTAATTCTTTATAGCTTTTAGTTTGTTTCAAACTTTTATAAAATTAATGTTGGTATTGTCGTTGATGTTGTTGGTCTTCTTGGTAATGTAGTACCAAAGTCCGTGACCGTAGTCCTTATTGCAGTCCTGGAGGTGATGACAGCACTGCTGGTGTTAATGATGCCAATGTAGCTGACGACGGTGCAGATTCACACAGTTACAGCATATCATGTCAGTCTAAATCTGCTTTGATCAGTGGGTAACTTGGACGGCTCTGAACATCACTTTTTCAACGAAATAATAATTATGCTACATATCAACGCTTGAAGTGCTTATGAGGGCGAGATCAAAAGTGCGGAATATTCATACTATATTTTGGCCTAATATTTGTTACATTTTAATCTAAACGATGTGTCCATGCTTTCAAAAGGTCATCCTTTATAACAGTAAATGTCTTATCTCCCTTCGAATACAGGCTCTAGCGCACAGATAAAACGCGTGGTTGTGAATTAACCAAGGGAGAGAACTGTCCTGCCTGTGGAATCGGGTGGCTCTTAATGACTGTGTCAAGGACACCTTTGATAGACTCGCGCCGTGATGTAACCAAAAGCCAATTATGTTTTTAAAAGCTGCTTACACGCTCACAGGAGAGCTTTCACTGCAATAATTTGGATTTATCTCTTTTATGTTATCATGCTATCTAGGGTACTGTGCAGTTTGGAAAATTGACCTCAGGCTCACTTTAACATAGTTAAGCTCAACAAATATCACAACATCAACGTTAACACATTTACAGATTTAAAGTCTGCCTGTCAACACACTTACGAGATTTTAATAATAATAATAATAATAATAATAATAATAATAATAATAATAATAATAATAATAATAATAATAATAATAATAATATTGGATGCTATATACGCGCTTTTCCCCAAATCTCTGATCAGGCTCAAAGCACGGCGATCTGTACTAGCATACACGCTCACATGTATCACCCACTCACACACACACACACAACAAACACACATCTATCACTCAAACATGTGGTATAAAGGCAGAAAAATCGCTATTAGAAAGCGGAAAGGAAACATAATTTTTATTTTTGAAATTTTTATATTGACTGCATTCAATACCATTATTCAACGGATGGAGGAAAAGGAGAGCTCGAAGAAAACCTTCGGTGACCTCAATAGTCTCGTACCTAAGTCACATACATTCGCCTCTTGCGCGGAATCAGAGTGCGAAAACGAAGTAGCAGATATATGCGATCTACAATGTAAGCTGTGAACGGTCAAGACCAATATTAACACACAAACCATGTAAACTCAACGTGGCGCTCAAGCACACAAAATAATGCCGTAACTCAGCTTCTTCTTCTTTTTCTTCTTGTTCTTCTTTTTCTTCTCCTTCTTCTTCTGCTTAATCTGCAGTCGGCTAAAATTTCTCCTTTGTAGTACTCAAAAAGGTCCATAAATGTCCTTTCGTGAACTCCGTCAAATGTGTTTCAAAATGTCTTGATGAGTTTTAGCATAAGCTTACATAGGCAGGCAATAGTCAGACGAGTTACCGACAATGACACTGGTCAAATGGAAAAATCACAGTGATGAATTGTGCATTCTGTTATCAAATTACGACCCACGGGCAATACTGACGTATTACTGTAGGTCGACGTTATATAATTAAATTTGGCCTGTACATGTACATACACAATGCAAAACTCCTCAGTGCATTTGGCTTCTCAGTCTAATGACAATTCTCTCAAATCAATCACATTTGCAACGTGATCGATCAACGTTTTGCGAGCAAAATCTGTCGCCACATTATGATCATTCAGTTAGATCAATAGGGTGACATAGGGGCCTGTCTAACCAGCTATTGCCAATCTTGGCGAGTGTAATTAGTAAATTGTGCAGGCCTATTTTTGCTTGCTTCAGTTATTTGATAATTTTAATTGTTTTACTGTTGCTCTGTTATACTAGGGGAAGGGGGGGCTAAAAGTCACAGGGGTAAGTTGTCACAACAGCTCTGTGGCCTATGTATGAAAGTGAAACCGAAATACGAAACTATCATTAACATGCTTACTAAATGTGTGTATAGCTCTGTTAAAGGGAAGTCACTCACACTAATCTATGAGCACATGCAGCAGTGCTATGCTTTCAGATTCTCTCAAAGCGGGATTTGAGTTTCATTATTTTTTGGTAAGTATGCCCTTATGTTATATGAATATGATTGCGAAAATAAGCAGAATTATACTTTATTGTCTTTTCTACGCATTAGGACTTCTGTTTTTCTCCATTTTTAACAATTGTAGGTAACATGTGTTTGCATCAGGGAACAAATGGCTTGGGGCAGGTTGTCACACTAAGTGGGGCTAGAAGTCACAATTGTGAAGTCACAATTGTGACTTTTTGCCCCATCGAAAAAAAAGCATCAAAACTCTTGGAAAATTTTATGTTAGTACTGTTTTGCTTCTATTTTTTTTAATGTTATAAATGAAACTAAGTAATAATTTTAAGGGAAGCATTTATATTTATTGCTTGCTTATATTTTTTACTAAATGCAATAAGAGATATGATTGGTACACACATAATTATGTTAAGCTTCAGAATGTTAAGTAAATTTCCTTTATGTTTATGATGTCAAAACCAAACTATATGTTGAATTATAGTCAACCTTTTTTTCTTCTCCAGATCATGCGTAACTACATTCGGTCAACAACTCGAGGGGAGTTTTGCAAGGAGGACATGACAGCAGCTGTTGATGATGTCATGAACAATCGACTGTCGCTCCGAAAAGCTGCCAAAGAACATAAAGTAAACTCAGGAACAACCGCCAGAACCCAATCCGGCCTGGTTTTTCAAGTTGATTTTTCAAACATTAATCTCTGGTGATTTTGTTTTTGATCATCTAAACTTGTGACTTTTTGCCCCATGCTATGTGACAAATTACCCCACCCTGGGGTACGTTGTCACAATCACAACTAAGCAACTTGAAATCAATGTTGAAAAAATAAATAAAAAGAAAATATCATATTCTGGTATTGTTATTGTTGTATGAATGTATTGCTTGCTATGTGATAAATTTCATTAGGTTTGAATAAAAAATAGGGTCTTAAATCTAATTAAAACACAAATTTGTGACTTTTAGCCCCCCCTTCCCCTACTACTACTATTACTACTACTGCTGCTACTACTACTACTACTACTACTACTACTACTACTACTACTACTACTACTACTACTACTACTACTACTACTACTACTACTACTACTACTACTACTGCATGTATGCTGTATACGCTCCTTTCCCCAAATAACCAATTAAGTTGGAAAGCGCGGCGATCTGTACAACCATACACGCTCACATACACAACAAACACATTCAAACACGTGATATAAAGGCTGATAGATCCCCATTAGAAGACGGAATGAAAATTGAATTTTTGTTCTGAAATTTTAGATTGATTGCATCCAATACCATTATCGAGAAAAGGAACTCGGTGTGGTGGTCACTCGGCAATAAAACATGTTTTATCTGAAATCAGCATGTTGTCCCAAATAATAATAATAATAATAATAATAATAATAATAATAATAAATAATAATAATAATAATAATAATAATAATAATAATAATAATAATAATAATTAATAATAATAAATAAATAAATAAATAAATAAATAAATAAATAAAACGTGAGACACTGCGCCCTTACTTCTTTTGGATGAGAGTGGATTATAAACCAAGGTCTAATCTGTGAACGCACGCATTACAAGGCACGGACTTTAAAGATCCTGACGCTCACATCCTAGGCCGGTGAGTGCCGGCTACACAGATCCACCAAACACTAGGTAACTTCTCCCCCATACCCGGTCGACCAGGATTTTGCTCACGGTTGGCTGAACGTCACTAGACTATGCGCCCAAAGGAAGCAACGGGCGCCTCTGGCGGCTTGAGTGAAATCCTGTATCGGTCAGCTGCTGCTGTTACTATTACTCCCCCCCCCCTTCATCCTACCCCCCTCTGACCAATCCCTCAAATCCTCTCCTCACTTCTCTACCCCAAATACCCGCCCTACCATATCCTTTCTATCCTATCCCGTAACTCGAATGTCTTTGGGGCACCACAGATGATCGTTTAAACCAGCGTACTTCATCTCTCTCTGTCTTCAGCAACCCTCAGTGTCAAATCAGTCCATTCTCAAATATTGTCCTCCCACCTCTTTTTTTGGTCTTTTTGTCTCTTCTGCCTCCTTGCACCGTGCCTTGCAGGATAATCTTAGCAAGGTCTGATGCTCTGGTGACGTGGCTATACCATCGGAGTTTTCGTTTTTTCACCACTGTGAGCATGTCATCGTGTTGTCCAATGGCTTGTATGGTTGTCTGTCGGACTTCGTCGTTTGTGATGTGCTGGGTGTAGGAAGTGCCCAGGAGTCTTCTGTAGCACCTCATCTCCATGCTTTGTATTCTTCGTTGTAAGTTTGCTGTGAGGGTCCATGTTTCGCAAGTGAATAGGAAGATGGAGATGCATGACGACAAGGGAACGCAGCAGCTTACCTTGGAGTGTAGACTGATGGTCCTGTCTTTCCAAATGGGCTTCAACCTTGTCAGGACATCAGTTGTTTGTGCGGTCCTGGAGATGACTTCCTGTCGGGACCCATTGTCGGATTCAATGGCTCCTCAATAATTGAAGCTATGCACTGTGCTGAGGGATTGGCCTTGGACTTTGATGTTCGTGTTGATGCCATTGGTGTTGTTGGTCAGCATTTTGGCCTTCCCGCCCTACAACAACAAAAATCATAATCTAGCCTTTTGCATCATGTGCTTTAAAAAAAAAAGTATTTATTTATTTTATTTACTTTATTTTACGTTGGGTACAGATTAAAATCACGAAGCACTGTGGCGGACTGCACAATTCATGGTAGATAACCGCGTCAACCAAAAAAAACCCTTTTCTTTTAGAGGAAGTCAATGGGTGACCTCCCTTGTTTTCAATAATGGACCGGATGTCAACCAAACGGTTTGGAAAGTTCAGAAATCATGGGGGTAAGGGAAGCAAAGTTTTGATGTATAGGGTAGTATTTTCGCGTCATTTTAAAGGGAAACACTTGCTAATTCAAGTGATTCTTGTTTTCAGGTTGGTGAACATGAGATCAGTTATGTGAGAGAAAACTTCGAGAAGAAATACGCAGGTACCGTTGCACTTTTTTTGTTGATGATGAAACATCTTTCGTATCACCTGCCTATTGTTTTTTTTCACGTGACTGTCTGGTGGCTTTCGAAACTTTTAATTTAAATGCAACTTTTTCAAGTTTTAGTGCCGTGCTTGGTTGTTCGTCACAGGTTGTAGCGTCTGTAATTATAAACTACAAACACAACACAAAACTTGAATTGAAAAGCATTTTCCCTAGCAACAACAATAATTATTGATAAGCCTTAGAAGGTAACATGTACTTGATATTGACATTTGATTTGGAATAAATTTTAAATGTAAGATTTTGTTTCAGATAAAATCACCAACAATGCCTATGATGACCGGGATTTGCGGAGACTACGCACTGATGATGTGTTTGTCACCACATTCATCCGTGGTCCTGATCGCCTGGATGAGGGGGTGGATTTAGTGCATGAAAGCCTCCGTTTCAGGAAAGAATTTGAAGTCAATGGTTGGTATTGTTGTGTGCGTGTGTGCAGTTTTGTTTTCTTGTTTTGGTTTTTATGACTGCAAACAGTCTTTCTTTCCTTGCACTATGATTACATGGAGTTACCAGGTCGATTCAGTTGTTGGTTCGTCATCTATTTTGTTAGAGCTGGGCAAGGTTCAGAAAAGGAGTTGAGAAATTGTGACATATGTAAAAATTCTTGGTTTAAAGAAAAGAGAATGCAGAGTATTTGAGCAAACAAGTCAATTTTTAAAGCACCAAAATTTTGTTAAGTAGATCTGAACTTGTGTGCATAACATCACCACATGTCACAAACTAAATCAACTGCCATAGCAGCACAAATACTGAAATTTAAAACCTAAATGCATGGAAACAATGAAGCAAGTCCTGTTAGTAATCTACAAACACTTGACAGCAAATTTGCATTTCAAATCAGTTTATTAGTAATAAGAGCTGGGGAAAAAAGTGTACATAACATTACACATAAGAATGGGACATTTGCGTTACAACTTACATCTTGTCAGACAGTCAAGTCACCAAACATTTAACCTGAAATGCAACAAATTACTTCTACAGCTCCTGAGGGAAATTTCTAACATGAAAATATTACGAATATTATGCAGTTAACTTCGAGACTAGCCAAACATCTATTTAAAAAATAAGTAAACACAGCCGTAACAAACATAATTTAGGCAGAAATAAAGCAATACAGTTAGATGCTATCATTTTTGTTCATTTGTCTTCGGGTAAACACAAAAAGATCAAAACAACAACATTAGAAAGCATGAAATGCTTGTCAAGGACTCAACAGGTCATAACTTCATGCCGTCAAATAGCATTTTTGTGTGGAAGAAAACTTAATCGTTTATGAAAAACAGTAGCTGACTTGTTGGATTACCAAAGCTAACAAGGCTTGACACTCTGACAAATACGAATCAACTACGGTGTTAACCGGTTTTAAATATAAACATTTTAGTGGTGGAGTACATAACTTCATTACGAATGGAGTGGTGAATGTTGTTAAGTGATAGTTTGCATTGAATAAAATTAGTTACACTGCCCAAAACTATCCACGACGTCTACAGTTGACATAACATGAACTACAATTGCCAATGAGCAACATGTCGTCAATAGAATGGTTTATAGGCCAAATAATTGTGGACATAACCTCACACAGTGAATTCTTAAGAGAAAACAAACAGTAAAAGAAAGTTGATCTCAAGTAGAAATTGCATTGATTTATACAAGTACACATAAATGAAAGTAGTGCAGAGTAAAATGTGTCTTACATGGACATGAATATTTTGCCGTTAACTTCAAGACTAGTCAAACAACTAAAAAAAAGTGAACACAGCCATAACAAACATAATTCAAACTGGAATGAAGCAATATGTACAGTTAGATGCAATCATATAAGTTCATTTGTCTTGGGATAAAAAGAAAAAGATCTTTTAAAAAAAACATTAGAAAGCATACAACGCTTGTCAAGGATTCAAGAGTTCATAACTTCATGCCGTGACATAACATTTTTGTGTGGATACAATCTTAATCATTTATGAGAAACAGTAGCTGACTTGTCGGATTAACAAATTCTAACAAGGCTAGACACTCAATGAATCAACCATGGTGTTAACTGGTTTTAAATTATACAAATTTTAGTGGTGGAGTACATAACTTCATTACACGAATGGAGTGGTGAATGTTGTTAAGTGACAGTTTGCTTTGAATAAAATAAGTTACGCTGCCCAAAACTATCCACGACGTCAGCAAAGTAGTATGAACTACAATTGCCAATGAGCAACCTATCTATCGAACAGATGATACGCCAAATAATTGTGGACATAACCTCACACCGTGATTCTTAAGAGAAGACAAGTAGTTAAAGAAAACTTATCTAAACTATAAATTGCATTGATTTATACACGTAAACATAAATGAAAGTAGTACAGAGTAAAATTAAATAGACAGTTGTCAGACTTCACAACAGAGACCTACATTCAAAATACAAGCGGGGTGGAGAGGGAATGGATCTTTTAAAATAGAAGGATCCTCTATCCAAAATGTAAAGAAAAAAAGGTAAAATGGTTATAACTGTTTAACATTAACCTATTCAACACTGTTGGAAAAGCATAACGCTAGTAAAAACAAGCTGAGAAAGCGTTGCTAAATGCTAGGAGTACATAACTTCAAGCTTTGGCATGTTTGTTGTTTTTTTCCTGTATAGAAACAAACTAATAATGAAACCAAGAATAGTGATGCAGAAATTTGAAGTAAAAACAAGGAATGCTCCTAAAATCATAAATGTATCACCCGAGAAGTGATTTAAAAAAAATATATCACAAGGGCAGTACATAACTTTACAATGTTATACAAAGATGAAGAAATCTTTTAAAAATGGGATACATTGCTAAGTCAAAACAAAAGCAAAGCATACAACTAACAGAAAGCAGTCTTTCAGTATTGACTGGTCAAAATTCAAAAGTTCATTTCCGAGCAATAAATAAACAAATACCGAGCACACTGTTTACGATGTCACAAAAAGTGTAACGGAAACCGTAGATGGTTACGTCATTCATAGTCAATTTTCTATTCTTTGACGTGGTTTATCGATCTGTCCTTGATGTCAAAATGAAGAACGATCTTTTCTCTGCTAGATTCACATTTTATTTTGTTTCAAATGATGATATGCAGCAAGTCAGTTTCCTCGCAAAGTAACAGTACCGGCGAAAATTGAGTCCGACGCATTTCAGAGCCTTGCCCAGCTACAAAACTACCCTAGCATCTGCCAGGAATCATTAAATAGCAATATGGGCTGTGAAATTAGTTCACTCTTTTTTCTTTCTTTTTTTTTGGTTTTCATCCAGACATTACTGAAGACACCTTTGAACAATGGATGTGGGACAAGCAAGCACTGTTTTACCACAACAGAACGAAGAGTGGACACAAAATGTGTGAGTTAAAATGGTTATGGGCATTTTGTCCTCCCTACACTTATAATATCCTATCCTATCCCATAACTCGAAGGTTGTTGGGGCATCACAGATGAATGTTTAACCAGCGTACCCCATCTTTCTCTGTTCTCAGCAACCCTTATGGCTTCACTCAAGTGTCCAGCCAGTCCATTCTCGAATGTGGTCCTCCCACGTCTTTTTCTGTCTCTCTCTTCTTCTGCCTCCTTTCACCATGCCTTGCAGGATGGTCTTTGCAAGGCATGGTGGAAGGAGGCAGAATAAATTATATATAAATACCCTAAAACAATATCATTCCTTAACCCTTGCTCCTCCATCTCACTGTAGATGAGCACTTAGTCAGTGGGATAGATCTTGTCATGCTCATATTGAATGCAGATATATACACTCTGCATTAGTATTAGTGTGAAAATTAGTATTGGTGTACCATCTTTTCTTTATTGTGAGACACATACAAGGGTGCTGAAAGCCACAAATTCTTGCCTACCCTACCTTTGGTTGTTGATTTGAAAGTGGGTCAGTGGGTGCCTGCATGCGTGTGAGATAGTGTGGGAGAGAGGAAAAGATGAAAAAGTGAGTGTAAGAGTAAGAATGGGGCAGACTGTTTACCCTTACAATTTTGGCGTCCAAAACTGAGACATTCTGCTATATGTCCAGACTTACTACAATTTTTTAAACGTCCGGATTACGTTTTATCTTGCAACCCACTTAGGATCCAATATTTTTTAATCTCTTCCATGTTCCGATCCATACATTTTAACACAGCGCTCTGAACGCATCGCTTTCTGTGCATATCTGCTGAACGTGCTTTGTTTTGCGTCTCAAGTCCAAAGGGCGCACTGATATTACTTGTAGGGCCTCACTGCAATACTGGTAAATAAAGAGAGAGGAAGAGAATGTACAAAGACGAAAGAAGAGACTTTTGTGCCTGTGCTTGCATACGCCAGAATGAAGAGAAGTCGAGTATTGAGTGCCTTGGAAAAAAAAAAAAAACTGTCAAAGAGAAAACCTCGAAACAAGCACACAAAAAATCCGGGAAAATTGTGATATAAGGTCCCATTTTAGGCATGAAAGCGACATACCCTCACATATAATGGGACCATTGATCTAGGAACTAGTACATTGTTGACCTAGGAACTAAGTTGATTTGCTGTATCGAGGCCTGTGACTAGGACAGCGCGAAGCAAGTTTTTCATGAGACTGATCATAGTTATCATGGAATTGTGTTTTTCAAAGTGTTTTGTGAGCGTTTGAACATTGAACCATATACATAGTAGGTTTTTTTTTAAGGCCTAGTGCTACAAATTACCATTACAGTAACTTTTAAACAAATAATGAAACATCCAAATTTGTATGGATTCAAATAAATTGTACCGCTTTACATTTCTAATGATTTGAAGTATTTGACTGGATAGCAAACCAGATTTTAAATTAAAAATTTTTACTTGTAGAGAGACAGGATTAAAAAGACAATTGATCACTTTCTGAGCAGTCTGTAGTGTAATTAAGCACATTATTTAAAAATAAAATTGTAACAAAGGTAATTTGTAACTGATTTAAAAAATTTAAACTGCTTTGCATTCCTGATGACCATACCTATCAGACTGTGTACATTACAGGGTGGAGAATTCTCCGCGAATCCGCGGATTTCCGCGGAAGGCATTTGCATTTCCGAGAAAAAAATATTGAGTTCCGATTGTGAGAAGCTGAGGGCTACCCTTTATTGGGCATAGCGGCCAAAAGCGGCCGGAGGTCTAAACAGGCAAAACGTCCAAAAGCGTCCGTATCAACCATGTGGTTATATTCTCGCGTTGTTTGAAAGATTGCGAGACTTCCGGCAATTGACTTCCGGTTAAATTCTGTTGTGAAAACATTCGACTGCATTTCCACAAGTTTTCTCTGTGATGCGTTTTTTTTCAATTTTTTTTTTCAAATTTTTCTGTGTGTGTGTGTCTAAAATGGATGGTTTGGATTCTTCGACTGATGAAGAAGAGTTTACAGGCTTCCATTTATCAGACATTAAAGTGAGAGAAATGGACTTGGAGTCGGAGGAAGAGATCGGTACTGACATTAGACAATTAGTGTCAGTAGTGTGCATGCATACGATCTTTCAGACTGGCATGAAAGTGAAGAAGAGGAGGGGGCTTGTTTGGACTTTTTTAAAACTTTTTTATTGTATACACCTGGAGTAACCAAAAACAAGACATGACAAGAGAAGTATAAAAAGGTAGATAATCAAAAGAGATTTATTTCTGTTCATTTTGCACTAATAGCTAAGATGTAGTGTTTAACTGTTTTTACTAACGTACCCCTAAATATCTCTAAAATTATAAAAATTCTTGCCTGTTTATAGCTAAAAAATAGACAAACGTGTGCCCTGTAAAATTTGAAATGTGGAGTTTGTGTGTAACAGTGGTGGACCTCAAACTTTGTTAGGCCTACAAATCAAGATTCTTAACTTTTTTGAAAGACATGTGCATAAAACATTCTTTTTTTTGGTTGTTGTTGTTTCTATTCAAGTTTACTTTGTGCTTTTTGCTTTCAGGAGAGGCCCTAAATTACTTTCAAAATAGCATAAATTCATTTTCTTCCAGGGGGCGAATACCGGGGCTTGGCCCCTGGGCCCCGGCCGGATTTCAGAGATTTCTTGATTCAGTTGTTCTCCACCCTGACATTAATTTGTTTTAAAATTTTATTTAAAGGCTAATAAGGACTTGAATATGAACATTGTAATTGTAAAATGTTTCAGAGCGTCAATTTTTCCATTCCTCTACTTTGTTCACCAGTTGTGCTTTTTGTTTTCATTGTTTCCATTGCCAAGTATGATGAAACGTGGTTAAAAAGCAGGTTCAGCAGTCAGAAATGTGGATAACAGAAAACTAGGGCTTGTGAGAGGCAGTGATCGTCCTAGGGATTTGCAAAACCGGTACGACGTCACAGTAAACAAACCCACTCGAACGCAAACCGGTAGGCCAGTCACGGAAACCGGTATGACAAAGCTTAATAATGCGTCACTATTTTTGCCACCGAAAATCTGCTCACCGTAAAGCCTACTAACTATAACTGAAACGATGTTTGCCAAAAATAAAAGTAAATAACAGGCCTTTCTTACCTATTTCCGTCGCGTTTTGCTTTTCTCGAACACCTCCCTCACTCTGTCGACGTCGAAGTTTTCTAAAGACGTAGGCTATTACAAGTAGATGGCGACTCTGTTGATGCACTTTCTGTTTCATTAGAAACATCTTCGTCTTCACATAAACTTCTTTTATCACCCCTCTCTGGTCCCCCGTTGGGGTGCCGGGGGTTTCAGTATAAATAGTATCCCCACTTTCTGGAAATTTAGTGCTTCAAATTCCCACAGTCGCTGTCTTTCTCATTCCTGCTCTGTTCTATCAATCTGCTATACTATCTTCTTCTTTGCTAGATCAGTCACCTACCTTTTTTCTTGAAAACTCTTCCGGGACAAGACTCCTTATTTGTGTATGAGGTCTGTTGGATCAGCTTGGGAATATTGGATGCTTTCTGCCAGGTGGTCACTAGGGCTTCCTATGATGTTATTATTTAGCAATGTAGGCATTTTATATGTATGTGTTTTGTTTATAATTTGAAATGATGTTTGTATTCTATTTTGTTTTTGTAAACGGGGGTTCGATAAATTAGAGTACAGCCTCATCGTCCCCTGCGTGGGATGTCTTTATTGTAAAGTGACTGGCTGGTGGAAAGCTTTCAGTTTTACCACTAGGGTTGTTTCAGCAGATCTTTTATGCGGATCAGGGGTTGTCCAGTCCTGATTTGGCTCGGAAGAGTCCGCTGGACCTAAAGCAATAATTATGTAATGTAATGTAATAGCCCCTCTCCCCCCTAGCAAAAAATGAAAAAAGAGATTGTTGCTTCTTCATTATTACTAGCCTATCTGCCCCTGTCGCAATACATACTGACAAGCACGAGGAAAGAAAAAATCGAAAAGTGCGCGAGTTTAATTTATCCGTATTCACGATATCCGTATTCACGATAGCCTTGCGCCCGCCAATGTTATGTCATTCAGTATTAATAACCTCGAAGAATATGGCAAGGCTACTGAACGCATTCGCAGGCATCTCGTCTACACTCCCTAAACACATAATCAGCGTGGCTGGCTGGCTGGCTGGCTGTCTCTCTCTCTCTCTCTCTCTCTCTCTCTCTCTCTCTCTCTCTCTCTCTCTCTCTCTCTCTCCACTCTCTCTCTCTATCTCTCTCTTCATTTCTCTTGTTTTTCTTTCTCTTTTCCTTTATTTTTGAAACCAGTCAAACAAAATAAGAACCGGTAGGCTCTACCAGCTACTGATTTTTCAACCGGTATTTTTATTCTCAAACCGGTAAAATACCGGTAATTTCCGGTTAAATCCATCCCTGGAGAGGGATTTTTAAACATGTCATTTTTCTTTTGTGTCACAGTCAGTGTCATATTTGTTGGTTGACAAAATCAAACCTTTCACAGTGTCGGTGATTTGTTGATTTGGGGTATAGCTTAATAAAGACAATAAACATACTCATAAAAACAAATATGACTAGAGGTTATGTCTTTATGAATGGGGGAGGTGAGGGAAGGGAGATGGAGGGAAGGGAGGGTTTTATTTTGTATGTGTGTGGTCAGATGTTATTTACTTTGTTAGTTTGTATCCAAATTATATTTTATTTATTTATTTATCATTCTTATAAAGCGCTTTCTCAAGGCGCTGGCCAATACAAGATCTAAATCAAGCCGCCCAAGGTGTTCGTACTCGCTACCATGTGATCTTCTTGGCAATTGTGATTGCTAAAATACTGACTGATGTGGGTTTTTTTTGTGAATTATAAATATATGTACTTGTTTGCGTTTTGCAAGCCCATTTGATATGTGCGTTATAATTGCCGACGAATGCTGGATGATTACTTTTTGGGGGGGGCTGAGCATTACTCCAAATCAGTTTTGGGGGTAAACAGGTCTGGTGGAGTATGGTGAGGAATATATCAGCAAGAGTTCTCTTTTTACATAAATATTTTACCAACATCATAGTCTGTGTCAGGGACTTTTTGAATTTGACTCAAATGCATGAAGCAATGTGAGTCTATGTGCTATGAACCCCCCAAACAATAATATTTCCACTCATCTTGCAAATCTGTGCAAAATGAGTCCTGAATAGTCCCAAAATGACATTTATTTTGACACTTTTTTTTTCCATCTGTCCCCTGTCCTTCTGCCTGTGCAAGGACTTGGGACCCGTTTCTTATATCACAACCTAATTTGGTAGGATGATATATATCCATAAAATATTCAAATAATTAGTGAATTTATGACACTTTAAGGTCAAAGTTCCAGGCTGACAGTGTCAACAACTGTTAGTCCAAAAATGAAAAAAGTTCACAACATTTCACTTTTCCTCTAAGTTATTCATATTGAACTAATAATTCTTTGGTGCTTGTAATCTTTTTGGCATTATACAACGTTTGCTATTTCTCAAGGAAAAGATCATCGCAAGATCAAAGTCAGTATTTGCATTTTGATGTCACCGTTTTGTTTCAATTTATCTGGGTACTCATTTTCATGTAGAATATTGCAAGTTCCATAAGGAGCATGTGAAGTCATATGGCCTTTGGCTATTTAGTTGTAAATATGTCACGTGGCGAAATAAAAGTCTTTTATCTGTTACTTGCCTATAGCAATTCCCAGTAGTCTGTAACTACTTTCATCCAATTAGTGTCTGAACATGGTTAGAGATTCATTAAACTTTAAAGAATCGTTGGACACGAATGAGAGGTACGGTTGCCTAATGGTAGAGCTTTGGCTTGCGGATATGAAGGTCCCGGGTTTGAGCCCAGGCCGGGGCATTGTGTTGTGTCCTTGGGAAAGACACTTTACTACCGTTTCCTACTCCTTCGGATGAGAGTATAAACCGAGGTCTAGTCTGTGTCGCATACATTCCATCATAACGGACTTTAAAGATCCTGACGCTCATGTCCTAGATGGGTGAGTGCCGGTGACCCAGCATGCACCTAGGTCCTTCTCCCCCATCCCTGGCTGCCCAGGATTGTGCTCAGTTGTCTTAAGCATTATTACGATGCGCCCAAAGGCTGCAAGTTGGCGCCTCGGGCGGCTTGAGTTAGATCCTGTATCGGCCAACACCTTTGCCAGCAGCTCTTGAGCTGGAAAAGCGCTATATAAGAACGATTAAATAATAATAATTATAATAATGATTGAAAGGACCGGATTGCACTTTGCAGCTAAGAAAGGTTGCCACTTGGGAGATTCAGCTACATGGTGTAGGTCTTCTGATTGGATTTTTACTTGCACTTGACTCTCTGCGCTTAGTTTATATTGTATTTTAAACAGACAATGGTTCCCCTGTGGGGGTGCCTGGGATTTCAGTATAAATAATATCCCCACTTTCTGGAAATGTTGTGCTTTAAATTCCCACTGTCGCTGTCTTTCTCCTTTGTTCTTTTCTCATTCCTACACTGTTCTATCAATCTGCTATACTATCGTCTTCTTCGCTAGACCAGTCACCTACCTTTTTTCTTGAAAACTCTTCCAGGAAAAAACTCCTCATTTTTGTGTGAGGTCTGTTGGATCAGCTTGGGAATATTGGATGCTTTCTGCCAGATGGTCACTGGGGCTTCCTACATGATGTTATTATTTGGCAATGTAGGCGTTTTATATGTATGTGTTTTGTTGATATTATATAATGATGTTTGTATTCTATTTTGTTTTTGTAAACGGGGGTTAGATAAATTAGAGTATAGCCTTAGCGTCCCCTGCGTGGGATGTCTTTATTGAAAAATGACCGGCTGGTAGATTGCCTTCAGTGTTACCACTAGGATTGTTTCAGCAGATCTTTTATGCAAATCAGGGGTGAGTCCTCTTTCACTTCTTTGGTCCTGATTTGGCTCGGAAGAGTTCGCTGGACCTAAAGCAATAACCATGTAATGTAATGTAGACAATGGTTGGAGATGAATTGAAATTATACATGAAAAGAAAATGAATTTTTGGTTTGCAGTGTTCTTGAGGGTCAAACTCCACAAGAAGGATGCCTCCCAGCTACCTTTGGTGAAGAAGTTCTTTATTTACTGGCTGGAGATGTCTTTCAAAGCAAACCCACTTGAGAAAATTGTGACCCTCTTTGACATGACTGAGGCTGGCCTTGGAAATCTGGTTGGTGCCAATTTGGTTTTTAAGTAATGAAGAACAAAGTTATTTTATATGTGAAAGAAGGTTTACTATTAAAAACAAATACAGCCGAATAATAATAATAATAATTAATAATAATAATAATAATAATAATAATAATAATAATAATAATAATTATAAGTATGATAATAATTATAATAAAATGCCTTTCATACATGTATGCAGTAACACAGTTACCAAAGCTTTTGAGGTAATGGCACTGCTAATTAAACTCACCCTTATTTTATGAACACATTTCTTTGCTATTATGTGAACATGTTCAAAGTGAAGTTTCACTTTCCTACAAGTGTGTAAAATGTATACTTTTACTTTGGTGCCATTCCTGTCAGAAGTCAGAAGGCCAACCAAATTGTGCATTTACTCTGATGTAAATAGTGTAGATTGTTACACATTCTGGTTTAAACAGTGTAGATTTTTCCGCATTATCTTGTCATTTGACCTTCATGAAACATTCATTGTTATTACAATGTTATTGGGTTCAGGACATGGACTTCATCAGGTTTATTCTGACGTGTTTCAAGCTGTACTACCCATCAATTCTTGGTAGGTTGTTGTTCCACTTTTTATCCGAACGTACTTTACATTTGACTTGTCAGTTATCCTATGCAAGAGTCAATCCATTATCGGTCAGTCAGTCACTCCGGCGGTTCAAAGTTCACTTTTAATTAACAGTGACTATTTGGTGCATGACTTTTGAATACATGCATGTGTTATGCCGTGTACTTATTTGCGAGTGAATGGGTGTTAGGAGTTTGGAGTTAAGGTTTTTAAAGTTCCGCACAGCGTAAAACGTATGCATACTTCTTATTAATCGTTTTTCATTTCGACATGATTGTGGATGGGATTGCATCAATAAATAAGTTTGATTCAAATTTGAATGGCCAATAATATAGAACTACACTTTTGTGAGATCAAGTTCTTTGTCCTTAATGGTTTTATCTGATTTCAGAAAAACTGCTGATTTATGAGATGCCATGGATTTTTAATGGTAATTGCACTTTTCTTTCTTTATTTTCTTGATGTTGTTGGTAATCCTTTTAATTTAACAGTCATCCTCTGTTTTGCTATATTTATGCTATTTGTGTGTGTGTGTTTAAAAGAGTTATTAGTTCTTATACGTATAGTTGTTCTGTATTCATGTAAGCGCCTAGAGCTAAGTCTAGTTTGGGCAGATATATATTCATAATAATAATCATAGTAATACTCCGTCAGGCAACATAAGAAGAGATAATTTTTATTGGTATTCATAATAAGAGCATTGATGTCCTTAATTATTGATGGAGCTGACTAGCACTTTTTGTGTGTGAAATATTTTTTAGTAATGATTGACAGCCACTAATGATTGTATTCATTTAAGTTTTTGAAGGTAATTTTTTTGCCACCTGTTACCTTTTATCAGCTTACTATTCCATTTCTTGAAATAATAAGCAAATGGAAAAGAAATATTTTGTTGATTGTTCAGTTCAGTTCTGTGTTTTAATTTTATGTCTGTTCATTCCTGTGATAGTAGGCAACAAAAGAAAGATAATACAACATAACATAACGTAACACAACATAAAATAACATAACATAAACTTTTAGTGGTAAAGTAAAATAAAAGATACAATAAAATAAAATTATTATAATCTACCATTTGGTGATTTTAAAATGACATGAATAATATTAACAATGGCTAGCAGTAGATGATATAAAATGTATTTTTTTGATTGGCCACATTTCCTGGCATCAACACCCTGGTCTTCTAATTCCGACATAATAATTGAGCATTCAAAGAAATTAATATAATAAGAAATGCATAACAGAAAGAAAGTAACTTAAGTATACATTCTTGGTGTGCAAACGACAAAGTGTGCTTCATACTATTCTTTACTATTCTACGGACTTTATTTGTCTCTGCTCAGGTGACATTTCTGTAGAACATATTTTGTAATTTGTCACAATGCAGCATAACATACAGTCACTGTCAAAATTTCCTTTTGGAAATTGAAAATATGTGGAATTTAAGCAATGTATGATTTTAAATAATAAATATTTCAGCTGCCTGGAAGGTGATCAAGACATGGCTCAGTGCAGAAGCCATTTCCAAAATCAAGTTTGCTACGAAGTCCGACATCCTCACTTATATTGACAAGGACCAGCTATTCCCACATATGGGAGGAACAGTAAGTGTAATTTATTTCTTCTATCATTTAGTATTTGCTGAGTTTTAATCATTGAGACATTTTGAGATTAATGTAGTTCTGACAGGCCACAGCACAATTTTTGCTTCGTATGTAGTTTTTCATATTGTAACACTTTTATTTTCAGTGAAGAATTCTAAAGTTAAAATATTATCTTGGATTATTAGTCCATTTTCCTTATTTACTCACTTGGAAACTGCATTGTATTTCAACTTCAAGGCACAATCTTTTTTAATTTTTTTTATACACTGGATCAGATTTTAAAAGAACAAATCTATAAGCAAGAAGTCATATTACATATCAGTCGATGAAAAGTTAAGTATGATTAAGGCAATAAGACTAAAACTGAAACATTTGCGACAACTTCAAAATGCTGCTTGAAATATGCAGCTTTAGAATGTAATGAATGATCCTACCATATTTAGGCTGAACAGTACAGGTAAATGATAGTATGTTTCTTGCAAAGAATAAACCAGTCAGAGTATGCATTTTGACAGTGTTTTATCCTCATATTATCAAACTAACAATCCTATTCTTGATAAGGTCATTATTACATGTTGTAGTTGTATAAAATCTGAAGTAAGTTTATGATAAGGGTTTTTCTATTGATCCTACGAGGCAACCTGGGACACTGTGGAATTTCATCCCCCACCACCTGCTGACACCTTCAATGATGCAACTGATTCTCCAGATATTAAACCAAAAAGAGTAAGATGTGTTTCATTGTTTAAAGGTACTCAAAACTCCATTTGGAAAGTAACAGATTTCTTTTAACTCTTTGAGGGTTACAAAGTGTATAACATTCTGAAACCTCTACGCACATCTGAAATCATTTTATCGAACAAACATATGGATTCAAACAAAAACTAGCAACCCGAATGTCAATCTGTCGTATGCTACACTGAAATCTCAAATTTTAATGTCTGCAAGTCTGCAGCGCTGAGAAGGAGAAAGTTTCCAGCTCTAGATGCTTTGCGCGTTTTTTTACTTTTACCATTTGCAAAATGCTGAGAGAATGCACCTCTAGCTACTGTACCTATCATACCAAATATCTTAACACATATAAAACATGCAAAGGATCAGTACCTTTCACAACATATGCAGTATTTACATACTCACCAATAGCAGGCCTACCTTTCCTGTCCAGATTGCTGCAAAACTATGCAGAGACATCCTTGTACAACCACATCTAATTCAAACAAAATAGGCTAACGAAATTTTACTGAATCGGCGACGATCAAACATGTTAGCAAACAAGCCGAAAAGTAGATCTGGAGGTGGATTGTTTACCTTCCTCTTTGTGTGCCGTCTGCATCACACGATGGGAGAATTTCCTCATCTTCTGCTGTACTCCAATTTATTCCAAAGTCGATATCAGACACAAGTGGCGTTGGTTTGCTCAAACACTGATTGGCCAAAATAAACTATTTTCTGAGCACTCTCAGCAGATGCAGATCTATAGGCTTCTGCCAAAAAAAAAATACAACTGCTTGTCTGTGAGATCATGTCCTATGTGCTTGATTCTGGGGTTTTGTGAACTATGAGACCAGTCAAGGCAAATGGCAGCTGGTTTGAACATGAAATTTCTATCGATTCATCACATATTTTGGATATTTAGTTAATTGCTGTTGAATGAAGTCGGAGAGGTGATCACATGACTTGCAGTTTGTTATTGTGTTAACCTGACTGATGTTCAGAGATGACTTGGAAGCCTTATTGCATTTTAAAAAACACCATTGTTAGGACCTTTAATGTTTTTCCCAACCTCCATGCAGCTACAGGCACCTTGACTAACCGAAAACCAATGAAAGAAATTAAGTGTGGCACTGTTTAGGAAATGCATCAGTGCAGAGAGTTTCTCTCATTCCTAATCTTACAAAATACACAACATGCCACTTGTTCTAGAAGACAGTGTGTGAGCAGTTCCATTCAGAACAGCAACTGCTTGGAATTGTTTTTTAATTTATAATATGGTCTTTTTTCCTATACCCATGTTATTTAATTGTTTTAATATTAGCCTCATGATCACTAATAGGAACAAATAGCTGTTCAATTAAGGATTATTTTATACACGTAATATGCATTCCTATAAGAAGCTTTGTTGTTGTTGTATCAAATTTTATTCATCAGATTAACATAATTTGTACTGATATAAGAAGCTTGAGCAATTCAGATTGTGTTGCAGGTGACTTTTTCAGACAGCACTGACTCTTCTAAACAGTCTCTACCTTCCTCTCCCCCTAGCAACGTTAACAACAGTGCTGTGAGTGTTGAACTATGGTCTTTTTTATTTATTTATTTTTTATTATTTGTATTATATTGGAGCATTTTATCATTTTTGCCATAATATAGTGGTTTAGGCACATGCTAGAAATGTTTAGTCAAGGTGCTCCTGAGATGGCAGTAAAAATTGCGCAAAACCTTATGAAATGTTTAATTCACTCTAAAAGATGACTATTTGCTTTACTATCCCGCAAATACTAAACACAAAAAAAAATCATGAATATATATTCATGATTTTTTTTTGTGTTTAGTATTTGCGGGATTTGAATCCAAACTTGGTGTCCGGGCATTGAAACGTTTTTCTGCTGTATCAATAGGTGGCTTTTATCCGAGCGAGCATTATGGCATCATTGCATAAGGTGTACTAACTTGCCTTGTCCACATGCTAGAAACCAATGGCGCCTGATAGGTATGGGATTGATCCCACCTCTGGGGATTATGTTGCTCCGAATATTATTTACTTATGATTTGGGCAACGGTGGTTTTCTTCAAGCACTCCAGTTTTCTCCGCCAGCAAAATTTCAACAACAGCAACAAACAACAAAAACACGCACACCTAATATTAGGTAGGTTGGGTTTGGGCACGCCACAGGCTGTGACTACGCCTTCCTCAAAGGAGGAGCGAGCATTGTGGCATCATTGTATAAGGTGTACTAACTTGCCTTGTCCACACGCTAGAAACCAATGGCGCCTGATAGGTATGGGATTGATCCCACCTCTGGGGATTATGTTGCTCCGAATATTATTTACTTTCGATTTGGGCAACGGTGGTTTTCTCCAGGTACTCCAGTTTGCTCTGCCAGCAAAATTTCAACAACAACAAAAAACATCAAAAACACGCTCACCTAATATTAGGTAGGTTGGGTTTGCGCACGCCACCAGCTGCGACTACGCCTTCCTCAAAGGAGGAGACCCAGAATTTCCTGATAAAAAGGGACAATAAAGTGTCAGAAATCAGTAATCAAATGAAAAATAAAGTGTCCCTTAGAATACAAGCACTTACAAACCACATTCAAATGCAGCGGCTCTCAGTGAGTTAGAACTTGAATGTGTTTTCATGCTTGGAAGGCAACCCAAAGAATGAAACAAGATTACAACGCACCCCTGTCAGCCCAGCTGTGAATTAGCTCTGTTTAGAACTTGGGAAGGTAAGGGAGCGAGGAGGGAGGGAGAGGAGATGCCCATCACCCTCACTAAGTTAGCCCAGAGAACAGGGAGGTCCCAAACGCCTCTCTTCCCAACGACAGAAAGATTACGGGAACACCATCTTTACCATTTTGGTATTGTGTTGCAATGACATTGCTGCTTCATAGTCTGTGTGGGGTATTCTTTATGTACAGTCCAGTAGAACGACAAAATCTCCACGAGCCACAAGAACCAACGCTAACAGCTCATCATATGATGGCGGTTCATTTGCCGGCCGCTTGCTGACCATTAGCCCTGCTGACCAGTTGACATTTGTGGCTGACCAGGGGTGCAAGGAAGTTTATGATGTCATCACGCTGACAAACACTCTCATGTACCCTATTGCTTTCAAGGTAAGCTGGGTACATGTACCCCTTTGTTTTCAAAGTAAACCATGAAAAATAGATAAAAAAAAAATTCATGTTTGACTAGTTAGCTGATAACCTTTGTGAAATTGTAGTGGAAAAGTACAGAATTCTGTTTGGATGCTTCATATTAAAATGAATTGTGATCATAGTAAGTTGAAAGCAATTCTGTTAACTTAGCCACCAAGAAAGAAAGTTTTTTGATTGCAAGAAAAGTTTTTTGATTGCCTGCAACCAAAGACATTGGTTATCGTTTTGTTATGTGAAATGGGAAAAAAAAGAAGGAAAGTTAGAACATTAATGTTTGATGTTTATATTGACAAATGTGTGGCATTGTCAGGCTCATCAAAAGAGTGAAAACTTTGCAATCAGCAATTTATTTCCATCTCAACGTTCCAGATGTGAAACTTTATTGTTGACAGGTGAAGACAACAGCACCTGAAAAATACAGAGTGAGGCCTAGCACAGGGGTGGTGAAACCTGGAGAGGCATTTGAAGTTTATGTTTATTTGCAACAGGGTAAGGCCCTCCTACTTCACATTGTTTATGTGTGCAATATTAGGTAAATTTATGTTGTAGATTTGAGCACATATGAGTGAGGACTGAGGTTGCTAGTTTTTTTTACTCACATTCGTTGTTTGTGTACTCACCCCAACAGTTTTTCTCCAGATTTTTGCAAATCTGTTCAAGATGAGTTCTAAATAGTTTTTTTCTAAAATAAAAAAATAAAAATTTTGTCCATCCATCTGCATCAATTCGCCTTTGCAAAACCTGCAAGTGGCTTTATTTTTCGGAACTGATTTCATATATCACAACCACACTTGGTTGGATTGTGTTGATCTGTAAGACCTAAAAAATGATTAGTGAATGAATGACCTCACTTCAAAGTCAAGGTCACAGGGTCAACACATGCTTGTCTAAAATGACAGTTTTTCTCAAAATTTCACTTCCCCATCACCCCATCTCCACATTTCCTCCCTATCCCCCCTGTTGACCTTAAACTATTGAGCGATAAAAATTCCAAGCTTGTTGCGTTTAGAGATAATAAAATGATGCTTCACATATATGTGACATTTTTGCATTGATCTTTAGTGTTGAGGTCATTTTAGGCCTTACAAATACATTGGTTTAAATTTCATCATATAGGATGCATTAACATTGGGTTTTTGACCATACATGAGCATCAGAGGTCATGTGAATGTCAAGATCACTGCTGTTTTAGCCATAATACAACTTTTGCTGTAGTTTATTTGATCATACATGAGTGTTCATTTGTAGCTGGAGGTCAAGGTCAAAACCACTGCTAGGTCAAAGTCAGTATTACTTTACATTTTAATGTCACTCTTTCGTTTAAGTTTTAATGGGCCCTCCTTTTCATGTAGAATATTGTATGTTTGATAAGGAGCATGAGAGTCATATGGGCTTTTCTGGTTATAGCACTGATTATCAGTCGTTGTTGGATTGTTGATTTACAACCTGGAATGGCTTTTATTATTCCCAATTTTTAAATAATTTATACATTTTGAAAATGGGATGCTGCTATCTTGTCCAGTTTTGATGTTATAACAATATCCATAATTTGCTTACAAGAATGGTCAAACTTATGTAATTTATATTTTAATGTGGAAAAATGTTAAGTGTTGCATGTTGGAAAGTATAATTCTCAGAATAAACACCCAATGTCTTCTTCGCATGTCATAAGTGGTCTATTTTCACTGTGAGCTCACAGTGAAAACAGACCACTTATGACATGTGAAGAAGAGAAAGATTTGGGTGTGATATTTAACAAAACCCTTTAATTTGATCGCATCCACATATACACAATTGTGTCAATAAAGCCAACAAAATGATAGGAGTAATTAAAAGGACTTTTAGTTTCTTAGATGAAGATATTTTCTGTAAACTGTACAAGTCAATGGGTAAGCCTCACCTTGAGTATGACAAAACAGTATGGTATCCAGTGTTAAATTGTGATTGAGAGAGTGCAGAGGAGAGCTACAAAACTTGTGAAGGGATGGGTCCTATCATGAAAGATTAAAGTACCTAGGACTGCACTCATTTTATGACCATAGAATAGGAAAGGGTTTAATACAAGCATACAAAATTTACAATGGTCTGGATGATTTAAAGTGGTCTGATTTATTTGCATCGCAATATTACACACATGACTAAAGGAAAAATATTTATTCAGCATTCCAATATTAATATAAGGATTTCATTTTTTAACAGAGTTGCTACTAACTGGAACAATCTACCTGTTCCACTTAAGAATGCACCAAGCATAAATATGTTTAAAAACTCTTGTCTTTTGTTTTTATCCTTGGCCAGTGTTGTATACTTGAAAAAGGTTTTTAATAAACTGAAAATGTGTGTTCTTACCTTGAGATGTATGAGGTTGTTTTTTTATTTCTTTTTGTAGTATGTTTAAAAATTAGTTAGACTTACTTCCAGATTTTAAAAATATGTTTTATTGCTATGAAATGCGTAGGAAAATTACATCTCAACAGACCCACTGAGTAATTGCCAAGTTTGGGAAGAAGTATTTAGAAAGGCTTCATGGCCTATTTTGTCCCCACACTACTACTACTACTACTACTACTACTACTACTGCTACTGCTACTGCTACTGCTGCTGCTGCTGCTGCTACTACTACTACTATGACTATGACTACTACTACTACTACTACTACTACTACTACTACTACTACTACTACTACTACTACTACTACTGCTACAATTTTCATTAGGACAAATGTTACTGTATTTTGTTTGTAATCTGTGTGGTGCTTGCAGGTTACATGAACACAGTGGACAAAGACAAGTTTTTAGTGATGGCGATGGAGGTCACAGGAGATACCTATGACACAAATCTCTGGAAAACTGCACCCAAGGACACTATCATGGAGCACAGGTTTGTTAGAAGAACAAAATCTTAAGCATGTCCAGTGTTCCTTTTTGGAGTGCACCTTACATCAATGGCACTTGAAAATGAAGAATGGCACATAAAATGGCAAACCTGTGTGCCAGACAATGCAGCGTTTCTTATATTTCCGTCCGTCGCAGTGAACAGCATGCTCTTCTCTGCTGTGTCGTCTGCTATGCCTAACAAAGGCCAGTTTACATGTATCCAATACTCGCTCATATTGGGTGTTTTGTTTTAAGTATGTCAAATCTATGTCATTCCGTTTTACTTACAATCATTATTTGAGAGAAGTGTGTGTTGCTCGCCACCCAAATAGCTTTATTTTTGACTCACATTCATAGTAATGTGAGTCTATGTACTCACCACCTAAAAAAAATTGTCAAAATTTTTGCAAATCTGTGCAAGATGAGTCCTAAATAGTCCAACAATGATATCGGGAAAATGTCCATGCATCCGTCTGTCTGCTGTCAGCCATCTGTGCAAAAACTTTAAAGTGGCTATGTACTCAGAGCTTATTTCAACTATCACAACCAAACACGAGACCTTGAAAATGATCAGTGAATGAATGACTTCAGGTCAAGGACACAGGCCGCAGGGTCATCAAATGTTTGTCAAAAATGAAAATTTTTCACAAAATTTAATTTTTTTCTAGGTTATTAATATTGAACTTATGATTCTTTGATGCATGATAGATATCAAGGAGATACACATACTTTGCAAAAGGTCAGTGTCACTGGAGCTGTCCAAAGTTAGTGTGTATAGGTACTTTGAAGTGACCTTGACCCTAAACTAAGAGAGATATAAAGTCCAAACTTGTTGTATTTAGAGATGATAGATTGATCTTTCATATATGTTACGTTTTATGAATTACTCTTGAAGGTCAGATCAGTTTATGCCTTGCAATAACATACATAAAATAGGTCATTGTACAGTATAATGGCTGTATATCTAACCCAAAGTATTCAACAACATTGTATTATTTGATCCCAAGGTCAAGGTCACGTGAGGATCAAGTTCATCTTTTGCTGTGCTTAATTTGATAGTACATCAGTGTATTTGGAACCAGATCTCAATGTCATCTCAAGGTCAAGAGCATAAAATGATCAAAGTCGGTGTTACTTTGCATTTTAATGTCACACTTTCATTTTGTTTTTCCTGGGCACTCATTTTGAAGTTAAATATTGAGTTCTATAAGGAGCATGTGAGTCATATGGGTTTTTGCCTTTCTAGTACAAGGAGTCAGCTTTGCTGCAAGCCCGTAACTTGTTGTACGCGTGAGGCTTTCATGACGGGCTGATAGCAGGGCCGATACAAAAAAGCCTCCCTATTTATAACCGATTGACCTTGACATGAAATCTTAGGGGATTCTCTCTCAGCACATGCGCATGATGCATTTCTCTGATTCCCATCAAACTGATTCTGGCGCGAGAAAATGTAAACAGCAAAGAGAAGGAAAGAATGCGATCGTAGGAAAGGAAAACAAGGAGGGAGGAGAGGGCAAATGGGACAAAAAAAGACCGCAAACCCTACAGGCAAACGAGATTGCCTGCCTTTGGGACTTTATTCGCGCAAACTGCGAAGTTCTCCTATCTTCGTTCACTAACAAAATCACAAACTTTTTTTTTTTTTTTTGGGGGGGGGGGGGGGTGTGTGTGTGTGGGGGGGGGGGGGGTGTGTGGGGGGTGTTGAGATGTGTATGTGGTTGCGTGTTATTGACCAAAGTACGCATGTTGTGTTTACATTTCTTTGTGTAAAGCGCTTTGTGATTTTGGAAAGCGCCGTATAACTTGCGGCTTTGCCTGTTATTAGGCCTAATATTATTATTAAACTTAAAAACGACCTGTGGTGGCAGGTCAGCGCACATATGTATAGTATGTAATTGAGAGGCCTACAAGACTTCACAACCTGTGATTGACGCCGGCATGAACCTTTCCTCGATGTCGGGTTCCACATCTTCCACAATAGCAAGGATTTCTTGCCGACGAAAACAAAACTTTTTATACAGCTTTACATCGTCGTATATATCCAACGGATTTGTTCTGTCGCGGAAAACGCGATACCTCCTCCTCAGTCGTTGGCGCCTAGCACATATTGCAATGATCTCTGCCATTTTGGAAAGGAAGGTACCGGCCTCTAAGGGCACTTACAGGAGGGGGTAGGGTACGTTAACTTATGGGCTGTTACGGACCTTCAATCGGGCAGTTAAGTGTTTCATGAAAGCAGATTTTGGGGAGTTAAATGCCCGTCAAGGTTTAAATGCCTGTTAGACCATTTACAGGCCCGACATTAAATTGAGCTTCCAAGTGGATTAATATCTCAGAACTTATTTCAACTATCACAACCACAATTGGAAAGGTGGTGTGAATACATGTGACCTCATTAATGATCAGTGAATGAATGACTTATGTCAAAGTCAAGGTCACAGGGTCAACAAATGTTATTTTTAAAAACAATTTTTAACAAAAGTTCACTTTTTTTCTAAGTTATTGACTTGCATGCATAACAGGGTGTCTATGTACTCACCCCCCAAAAAAAATTTTTTCCAAAATTTTTAAAATTTGGGCGAGATGAGTCCAAAATAGTCCAAAAATTATGTTGAAAAAGAATGTCCATCTATCCGCGATCCACCTTCTATGCAAAAACTTTAAAGTGGCTAAGTACTCAGCTTATTTAAAATATCTCAACCAAACTTGGTAAGATTGTGTATACCCATGAGACCTCGAAAATGATGAGGGAATGAATGACTTCAGGATCACAGGGTCATCAAATGTTAATTTAAAAAGTGACAATTTTTCTCCAAATTTCATTTTTTTTGCTAGGTTATTAATATTGAAATGAGAATGAGAGATATCACTGAGAAACACATGTTGTACAAATTTGGTCAACCGCACTCCAAGGTCAAGGTCACTGGAGCTATCCAAAGTCTGTTTATATAGGTACTTTGAAGTTACCTTGACCATAATTTATGAGAGATGTAAAGTCCAAACTTGTTGATTTAGAGATGATAGATTGACCTTTCATATATGTTCGATTTTTGCGTTGATCTTAAAGGTCAAGGTCAGTTTAGGCCTTGCAAAAACATACAAAAAATAGTTCATCGTACAGAATGGCTGTATATTTAACCCATAGTAGGCAACAACATTGGATTATTTGATCAGGTATGCATGAGAGATCATGTGAGGGTCAAGGCCATCCTAAGGTCAAGGTCACTAAAGGTCAAGGTCATCCAAGGGTCACCAATTTTTTTTTGGCATAATACATCATTTACTGTGCTTTATTTGCTAGTACGTGAGTGTATTTGGAGCTAGAGGTCAATGCCAAGAGTATAAAAAGATCAAAGTTGTTATTACTTTGCATTTTAATGTCATCATTTCATTTTGTTTTTCCTGGGCACTCATTTTCAAGTTAAATGTTGAGTTCCATAAGGAGGATGTGAGTCATATGGGCTTTGAGCTTCTAGTTAATATTGAACTTAATAATAATAATAATGGACATTTATATAGCGCTATTACTAGTTGTTTTTTTTTAATAGACAAGCGCATAGCGCTTTACATGAAATGAAAGAAACAAACATGAAACAACTTACAATATTGCTTTAGATATTATACAATGAAAAAACCCACATACAAAATCAGACAATACATAAAGTTGACCTTCTGCAAACAAGTCATCACAATCACAACAAATCTAGGGTCTATAAAATGAAGGATTTAGTCAGGATAGTAGAGTTTGAAGAGGTGAGATTTTAGAGCTTGCTTTAATGAGGGTATGGTCTGCTTGTGTCTGATGTTGGCTGGAAGAGTGATGTTAGTTTTTTGCATGCAGAGTGTGCGAGAGTCAGAAGAAGAACGAAGAGTGCGAGAATCAGAAGAAGAGCGAAGAGTGCGAGAAGGGACATAGACAGACAGCAGATTGACAGATATGAAGGGCAGGTTCCAGAGAAGAAATTGTGGCACAATACGGACAGTTTGTATTTAATGCGGGCCTCTATGAGTAGCCAATGAAGCTTACGGAGTAGTGGAGTGATGTGATCACGCTTTTTGCCCTGAAGACAAGCCTAGCAGCACAATTCTGGACTTTTTGTAGTTTGTCTATGAGATGACTCGGGCAGGAAGCCAGTAGGGCATTACAATAGTCTAGCCTAGACAAGACTAAAGCACAGACTAAGGTGATGGTTGCTTGAAGGGTCAAGTAGCAGTAAATGGAGCTGATCTGACGCAAAGCAGTATACGCTGATTTTACAAACTTGTGCAACATGGAAATCAAGTGTCATGTCACTCGACATAAAAAAGCCAGGATTTCTAGCCAACTGAGAGAAAGAAATTTCATGCTCCTCCTACACTTACAGTGGTAGGCAAGGGGCAAGCTAAGGCAGTTCTGGTCTTTTTGAACAGGAGAAAAAATGTTTTATTATCATTGAGATGTTTTATCATCATTGAACTTTAACTTGTTTTGTTTCATCCAGGATAGGACATCAGAAATGCAATTCTGCACATTCTGGACATTGGCATCGATTTGCACTGGAAGACTTGATTTTAAAAGCTGAGTGTCGTCAGCAAAAGCTTCAACAGTTACATCGTGTTTCTGAATCAGTTCGGGCAAAGGCTTTGTGTACAACACAAAGAGAATTGGTCCAAGAACCGTCCCCTGCAGCAGCACACCAAAAATCACATTTTCCTTCTTTGAGAGCACCTCAGCAGTGCTGACAGTTTGCGTACGACCTTGGAGGCATGACTTGAACCAGGCCAAGGCATTCCTTAAAACTCCAAACTGCGACTCGAGAGTTTCAAACAAAATATTGTGGTCTACAGTGTCGAAGGCAGCCGATAGATCAAGAAGTTTTAAAAGAGATAAGTTGCCTTTGTCCAGAGCAAGCAGAATGTCACCTGTGACTTTGAGTAATGCTGTCTCTGTGCTATGAGAGGTGCGATAGACTGACTTATGGGGATTAAGAAGAGAGTTGCTTTGCAAGTATGAGAGTAACTGCTTCAGTACCAACTTTTCTGTAACCTTGGACAAAAATGATATTTTATATACTGGTCTTTTATTTTTTTTAGTTCATTCTGATTTAGGGGCTTTTTGAGCAGTGGCTTGACAACTGCCGTCTTGAAAGGTGCAGGAACAGTAACAGTGGATAGAGACTCATTGACAATGTGTGTTATTGTTGGGAGAAGAGGGCCAATGCAGTCAAGGAGGAGAGGAGTGGGAATGGGATCAAGGGAACAAGTGGTTGGTTTAGATATTTTGATGATCTCTTTGACTTCATTAACAGAAACTGGTTCAAAATGGTTAAACTGTACAGAATTTAAAACAGTTGGCAATGCACCCACATGTTTCTGCACACCAGCATCGTGATCAAGTTCATAGCGTATTTCAGTGACTTTCATGGTGAAAAAGTTACAAAAAACATCTGGTAAGTCACAAGGTGGGTGAGTGGTAGGTAGAGCGCTGCTTATGATTCTTTGATGCGTGATATATATCAATAAGACACACATACTATACAAATTTGGTCAACCTCACTCCAAGGTCAGTCACTGGAGCTGTCTAAAGTCGGTTAGTATAGGTACTTTGAAGTGACCTTGACCCTAAACTATGAGAAATATAAAGTCCAAACTCGTTGTATTTAGAGATGATACATTGATCTTTCGTATATGTTTTTGCGTTGATTTTGACGGTCAAGGTCATTTTAGGTCTTGCAAAACATAGAAAAAATAATTATAGTACAGTGGAATGGCTGTTTATTTAACACATAGTATGCAACAACATTTGGTCTGAGTTATTTGATCATACATGAGCATGGGAGGTAACATGAAGGTCAATGTTATCCCAAGGTTGATGTCACTGAAGGTCAAGGTCATTCCCAGGTCACTGTTTCTGTGGCATAATAAAACTTTTGGCTTTAGTTTATTTGATAGTACATGAGTGTTATTTGAAGCCAGAGGTCAAGGTCATCTCAAGATCAAGCGCATATAAAGACCAAAGTCGGTATTACTTTACATTTTAATGCCACCGTTTCATTTTCTTTTTTCTGAGCACTCATTTTCATGTTAAATATTGCGGGTTCCATAAGGAGGATGTGAGTCTTATGGGCTTTGTAAGTTCATAGAAACCAGTTTATTACTATAATAATAATAATAATAATAATAATAATAATAATAATAATAATAATTATTATTATTATTAGTATTAGTATTAGTATTAGTATTATTATTAATATTATTATTAAGAATACTTTTAATGAAAATAATAATTAACATTTGTACAGCGCCCTTCCTCAATAGCCCTCATAGCACTTTACAGAAGAAAAATTAATAATAAATAATAATAATAAATTAATAAATAATTAAACGAAGCGGAAGCAAAACATGAAATACCAAAGAACATACACATAAACATATACACGCACACACAAACACACACGCAATGACTATGACTTTGTTTTAAGTATTTAACAAAGAAAAGTTCAGGATCGAAATTTAAGGTTAGACACTGTGAAAGGAAAGCGATGATTCAACAAAGCACAGAGTTCAAGGAAGAGAATTCCAAACTGTGGGGCTGAAAAGCAGAATGAGCTTTTGCCAAAAGTTTTTGTTTTCATACGGGGAATACGAAGCTGGTGACTGTCAGAAGATGAACGGAGAGATCTTCATGGTATATAGAATTGGACTAACTTGGAGAGATGCAATGGACCAGAGAGTAACAGCTTTGAAGCAAAGGCTTGCAATTTTCTACTGCATTCTGTTCTCCAAGGGAAGCCAATGCAATGATTTCAAATGAGAAGTGACATGGTCTGATTTTGTACCGCGCAAAATAAGGCGAGCAGCATTGTTCTGTATCTTTTGCAGCTTGTGCAGCAGATACTGAGGGCAACAATAGAAAATGGTGTTAAATAGTCAAAGCCTAGACAGGAGAAAGGCAGAGACAAGAGTCTGAGTAGACTAGCAGAAAGGAGGTGACGGCTGGAGCTCATGCAACGCTATTTCAAAGTTTACAGTGCGGAGGAGGTTGAGAATGTGAGGTTGCATAGTGAGATGTGAGTCAGGTATTACACCTAAGTTTTTGGCCAAGGCAGAGAAAGGAACAGCAGTGTTACCAGCAAGAAGAGAATCAGGCAGATAAGTTGTTGACAGTCGCGGAGAGGAAATAAAAAGTGTTTATTCCTTTTCTGCCTGATCTAAACGTAGTTCTAGGCACTTACATGAATACTGATAAACTGTTATTCTGAACATAACAAGGAAACCTCATGAAATATTAACTGCAAACTTGCATAAACTAAATCTTTTCCAAACACACATATCATACATATGGATTATGACTATGCAAATGTCATCTTTTTAGTCAATAGAAGGAAAATAATGAGGATTTAAGTGAACTTTCAATTAATTTCCTGGCTAAGAGAAATGATTGTAGTCACATTGCACACCAGCTCAATGCCTATGTGAGCAGCACTGTTTAGTGCCTCCACATTTTGCTTGCTGCGGGCTATAAATAGCTTGCCTGCACCCTCTCTTCCAGTGAAAGGAAAGGAAAGGAAGCATCGGCAAAGCTATTTACAGCTAGCCTGGCTGACCTAACCTCACAACTAAAAAGCTTTGGTTGAGTCGCTGTGATTGTGTGATATTGGGTGCTGAGGACCATTAGGTATGCTGTGCTATATGGATTTTAGTTGTATGTAAGAGTTGCATTACATTAGTTCCCTTACAATTGGGCATGTTATATGCTGAACATACTAACCATTGTGGTGTGGCATTTGCAGAATGCGGTGCACTGCTGCGGGCAATGTGGATTTCAACGTGAATGTGGCTATGGCGGGTGAGAGCCCAGGGCACTCCAGACACAGGCATCATGAAACTGGATTGGGCGCCTCAGCAGTCCATGCAGCCTCTCAGGCAAAGTCCTTTCTTACTGGCATTACACAGAGTAAGGTGAGGGGAAATTTGCTCTTGCAAAGTTTAGGTTTTGATGGAATGGAATTGAATGACATGAGAGCTGTTTTCTTGTTTGTTTTGTTTTTCTTGTATAATGTGTATGTGTATAAGGAAACCAATATATTTATTATCTAATGCCATCAATGCCAAAGTTGTATTTGTATTGTAGAATATGGCAAAGAAAGAAGAGTGGAAGCAACATCAGTGCTCATCAAAGAAAAAAATGATGTTGTTGGGAAGAGTTCTAGTTCATTTCCATTCCATCAAAGTGGGCAAATTTTCAATTCACCCTTTTTGTCTGCTGTAACAGATTGTTGTGCTGTGCATTTCCTTTCCTGAAGGTTGTGGTTTACAATACAATACAATACAATACAATACAATACAATACAATACAATACAATACAATACAATACAATACAATACAATACAATATAACTTTATTGTCTGATGTTCATCACATACAGAAATTTGTCTTTGGCTCGTCGTCCACAAGAAGCATGCAATATATCCATATATATATATATACACAACCAGCAGACACATTCATTTCTAATGGCACAGCAGCAACCTTAAATTCCAATCAAATACAGACATTCACAATCTAAACCCCACATTAATAATAACTAATAATTTTACATTCACGCAGATAAAGTACACACACACCTGCACACACGCACACACACAAAATAATCTAATGACAGCACAAGTTGTTGTCTTAAACTATACATATCACGGTTTATACATGATTATAATGGCAGTGCTTAAAAGATAGAGGCATGACTAGAACATTCTACATTCACCTATACATAGATGACAGTCTACAACCAATTATGTTATACAGTGCAGTAGCAACATTCTTTAAACACATTAGTAATAAAATACACAGCAAAGACACAACTGAGCAGGTTGCCTATGTTTGCATTTAAGAGTACCATAACAATGGTTAGAATCATTAAAATAACAAATGACATATTATGTGACTAGAACAAATTCATTCAATCTATTATTAAGAATGTCATATCTCAGCAGATTACAACCAAGCATTCGTGACAATTATGATTTTAAGTAAAATAGGTCATACTGCTACACAATGTTCACCCCATTATCCCATCCACCCCCTCACTCACTCCCCATCCCCACATTCTACATTGGCACACCATATTCCCACCATCCACCATCAATCCACACCCACACTCAGAACTAAAAGTTGTACATTAATTTAGATTCTAGAAGATTGGTTTTGTGTAATGTTGCATGTTTCATGGTATTCTTCAGTCTTGTGGTGCAGTGATTCTGGAGCCAATTCACTTTAGGTTTTCCCTCTCTCTTATTATTCTTATTGACACTTTCTTTTATCTGGAAATACTTTGAAATAGTTGGAAATCAGAATGAGCAAATATGTCAGTCAGTCCATTGAAAGCCATATCTCTTGAACCACTAAACAGATTTTGACCAAATTTCATAGGAACATTACCTGTCATATTACCTCTACTTTGAAGGTCAAGGTCACAAGTCATTTTGTTGTTAAACATGTTTTGCTCAATATCTCAAAAACTCTGAAGTGATTTTGTGTAGTCATGGACCATCCTTAAGTAGCAGTCTTATTGTTGGCTATTTGGTCAGTCGGATGGTCTGTCACGGTGAATTAAAAATAAATTTTTTTGTTCAAAACACACATTTTGCTTATCTCAAGAATAAATTATCCGAAATGTATCATTTTTATTTTGCGGATACTACAGCTAAGTGCATCATATCACTCATATTTGTACTTTCTCATAGGTCACCGCTATGTAAACACATTTTGCACTGTACCTAAAAATTGACACAGCTGATTTGGATTGTGTTTTGCTTACAGATAGTTTATACAGTGGCCTATCATTTTCCCTTTGCTTTGTTTGAATAAAGCCAAATCACAAAAACCTCTCAGAAAATAAACACTTTTGAAAATAGGATAAAGCCAGGTCATAACTGAGAAAATAATAATTATTTTTTGGCTCCGTGTGCCGGGCAATATATGGCTTGCCATTTTGGGGTTTGTTCTGTATCTAAATATCTGTATTTAAATGCACGGTTGTTCATAATTTAACAATGAAAATGTTATGAAAGAAGAGACTCAGAGAGAGAGAGAGAGAGAGAGAGAGAGAGAGAGAGAGAGAGAGAGAGAGAGAGAAAGAGAGAGAGAGAAAGAGAGAGAGAGAGAGAGAGAGAGAGAGAGAGAGAGAGAGAGAGAGAGAGAGAAGAAAATAAAGGCAAGTGATGGCATAGTATTGCCCTGTAGAGAGCTATTTCTTCTTCTCCTTGTTGTTTGTAGGATTACTTTCTTTGTGTTTTACACCGTCTTTTGCAGCCGGTGAGATGCAACGGGAACCCTGTAAGAAATTATTTGAAAATGTATTTATTGCTCCTTCATGCTTGTAAAACAGAAATAATCAGCTTTTTAAGTTCAGACATTTGGTACATGGCATTTTTAGTGAACTGTACCTTGTGAAATTTTTTGATGCATTCACCTTGGCTGTTGTTACGTGATTTGATAAATTTTCATCTTTTTTGTGTGTGGTAGTTTTTCTTGTTGCCTGGTTTAAATTGTAGTTAACTGCTTGCTTTGCATTTTCGTAGTATTTTTTTGTGAGCTAGTATATATTACAGTGCTGACTAAATTACTCTAACAAGAGTGCATACTGTATTTCTCACCATTGTTGAAAAAAAATTATGCTGTTGGTTGTGGGTATGAATCTTCTGAGTATATAGTGATACAATTTGGTGCATTGATAATATTTTACTTGTGTGAGTGATACGTGGTTAATATGAATTTACTCTCAAACTGATCAATATCACATGATCTATTGGATCCTATTTATTTGATAAAGAGAAATACAGTGGGTTAGGAGGTAGCGAAAGAAAGAAGATTCAAGGAAAATACTTTTGTCATTTGTGTTTTTGATAATAAAGTTGAATTACATTTTCTCCTCCTTGAGCCCTAAGCCTGAACTAGCTGTTTGTCGAGTTTTCAGTTTTAAAATGATTTTTGCCATATTCAGCAGCACATTATTAATCTCTGCGTTGTTTTGTTTCAGATGGACCAGTTGATAGAGAGCAACATACAGCTACGTCGACGTATGGGCTGGCTCATCGTCTCTCACATCGTATTTTTCATCCTCACCCTGTTGTTCTTTGGGGCTTTCTTCTGTTTGGGGGGAGGACCTGTTCTCCTCTTACCTCTACTTCCCCTTTGGCTATTGCGTCTCTTCCTCCTGGAGCAGACG
>CM072518.1:33878124-33987264 GCA_036898135.1 Oncomelania hupensis | reverse complement strand
TCTTGTCTTTTGTTTTTATCCTTGGCCAGTGTTGTATACTTGAAAAAGGTTTTTAATAAACTGAAAATGTGTGTTCTTACCTTGAGATGTATGAGGTTGTTTTTTTATTTCTTTTTGTAGTATGTTTAAAAATTAGTTAGACTTACTTCCAGATTTTAAAAATATGTTTTATTGCTATGAAATGCGTAGGAAAATTACATCTCAACAGACCCACTGAGTAATTGCCAAGTTTGGGAAGAAGTATTTAGAAAGGCTTCATGGCCTATTTTGTCCCCACACTACTACTACTACTACTACTACTACTACTACTGCTACTGCTACTACTGCTGCTGCTGCTGCTGCTACTACTACTACTATGACTATGACTACTACTACTACTACTACTACTACTACTACTACTACTACTACTACTACTACTACTACTGCTACAATTTTCATTAGGACAAATGTTACTGTATTTTGTTTGTAATCTGTGTGGTGCTTGCAGGTTACATGAACACAGTGGACAAAGACAAGTTTTTAGTGATGGCGATGGAGGTCACAGGAGATACCTATGACACAAATCTCTGGAAAACTGCACCCAAGGACACTATCATGGAGCACAGGTTTGTTAGAAGAACAAAATCTTAAGCATGTCCAGTGTTCCTTTTTGGAGTGCACCTTACATCAATGGCACTTGAAAATGAAGAATGGCACATAAAATGGCAAACCTGTGTGCCAGACAATGCAGCGTTTCTTATATTTCCGTCCGTCGCAGTGAACAGCATGCTCTTCTCTGCTGTGTCGTCTGCTATGCCTAACAAAGGCCAGTTTACATGTATCCAATACTCGCTCATATTGGGTGTTTTGTTTTAAGTATGTCAAATCTATGTCATTCCGTTTTACTTACAATCATTATTTGAGAGAAGTGTGTGTTGCTCGCCACCCAAATAGCTTTATTTTTGACTCACATTCATAGTAATGTGAGTCTATGTACTCACCACCTAAAAAAAATTGTCAAAATTTTTGCAAATCTGTGCAAGATGAGTCCTAAATAGTCCAACAATGATATCGGGAAAATGTCCATGCATCCGTCTGTCTGCTGTCAGCCATCTGTGCAAAAACTTTAAAGTGGCTATGTACTCAGAGCTTATTTCAACTATCACAACCAAACACGAGACCTTGAAAATGATCAGTGAATGAATGACTTCAGGTCAAGGACACAGGCCGCAGGGTCATCAAATGTTTGTCAAAAATGAAAATTTTTCACAAAATTTAATTTTTTTCTAGGTTATTAATATTGAACTTATGATTCTTTGATGCATGATAGATATCAAGGAGATACACATACTTTGCAAAAGGTCAGTGTCACTGGAGCTGTCCAAAGTTAGTGTGTATAGGTACTTTGAAGTGACCTTGACCCTAAACTAAGAGAGATATAAAGTCCAAACTTGTTGTATTTAGAGATGATAGATTGATCTTTCATATATGTTACGTTTTATGAATTACTCTTGAAGGTCAGATCAGTTTATGCCTTGCAATAACATACATAAAATAGGTCATTGTACAGTATAATGGCTGTATATCTAACCCAAAGTATTCAACAACATTGTATTATTTGATCCCAAGGTCAAGGTCACGTGAGGATCAAGTTCATCTTTTGCTGTGCTTAATTTGATAGTACATCAGTGTATTTGGAACCAGATCTCAATGTCATCTCAAGGTCAAGAGCATAAAATGATCAAAGTCGGTGTTACTTTGCATTTTAATGTCACACTTTCATTTTTGTTTTTCCTGGGCACTCATTTTGAAGTTAAATATTGAGTTCTATAAGGAGCATGTGAGTCATATGGGTTTTTGCCTTTCTAGTACAAGGAGTCAGCTTTGCTGCAAGCCCGTAACTTGTTGTACGCGTGAGGCTTTCATGACGGGCTGATAGCAGGGCCGATACAAAAAAGCCTCCCTATTTATAACCGATTGACCTTGACATGAAATCTTAGGGGATTCTCTCTCAGCACATGCGCATGATGCATTTCTCTGATTCCCATCAAACTGATTCTGGCGCGAGAAAATGTAAACAGCAAAGAGAAGGAAAGAATGCGATCGTAGGAAAGGAAAACAAGGAGGGAGGAGAGGGCAAATGGGACAAAAAAAGACCGCAAACCCTACAGGCAAACGAGATTGCCTGCCTTTGGGACTTTATTCGCGCAAACTGCGAAGTTCTCCTATCTTCGTTCACTAACAAAATCACAAACTTTTTTTTTTTTTTTTTGGGGGGGGGGGGGGGGTGTGTGTGTGTGTGGGGGGGGGGGGGGTGTGTGTGGGGGGTGTTGAGATGTGTATGTGGTTGCGTGTTATTGACCAATGTACGCATGTTGTGTTTACATTTCTTTGTGTAAAGCGCTTTGTGATTTTGGAAATCGCCGTATAAATTGCCTGTTATTAGGCCTAATATTATTATTAAACTTAAAAAACGACCTGTGGTGGCAGGTCAGCGCACATATGTATAGTATGTAATTGAGAGGCCTACAAGACTTCACAACCTGTGATTGCCGCCGGCATGAACCTTTCCTCGATGTCGGGTTCCACATCTTCCACAATAGCAAGGATTTCTTGCCGACGAAAACAAAACTTTTTATACAGCTTTACATCGTCGTATATATCCAACGGATTTGTTCTGTCGCGGAAAACGCGATCCTCCTCCTCAGTCGTTGGCGCCTAGCACATATTGCAATGATCGCTGCCATTTTGGAAAGGAGGTTACCGGCCTCTAAGGGCACTTACAGGAGGGGGTAGGGTACGTTAACTTATGGGCTGTTACGGACCTTCAATCGGGCAGTTAAGTGTTTCATGAAAGCAGATTTTGGGGAGTTAAATGCCCGTCAAGGTTTAAATGCCTGTTAGACCATTTACAGGCCCGACATTAAATTGAGCTTCCAAGTGGATTAATATCTCAGAACTTATTTCAACTATCACAACCACAATTGGAAAGGTGGTGTGAATACATGTGACCTCATTAATGATCAGTGAATGAATGACTTATGTCAAAGTCAAGGTCACAGGGTCAACAAATGTTATTTTTAAAAACAATTTTTAACAAAAGTTCACTTTTTTTCTAAGTTATTGACTTGCATGCATAACAGGGTGTCTATGTACTCACCCCCCAAAAAAAATTTTTTCCAAAATTTTTAAAATTTGGGCGAGATGAGTCCAAAATAGTCCAAAAATTATGTTGAAAAAGAATGTCCATCTATCCGCGATCCACCTTCTATGCAAAAACTTTAAAGTGGCTAAGTACTCAGCTTATTTAAAATATCTCAACCAAACTTGGTAAGATTGTGTATACCCATGAGACCTCGAAAATGATGAGGGAATGAATGACTTCAGGATCACAGGGTCATCAAATGTTAATTTAAAAAGTGACAATTTTTCTCCAAATTTCATTTTTTTGCTAGGTTATTAATATTGAAATGAGAATGAGAGATATCACTGAGAAACACATGTTGTACAAATTTGGTCAACCGCACTCCAAGGTCAAGGTCACTGGAGCTATCCAAAGTCTGTTTATATAGGTACTTTGAAGTTACCTTGACCATAATTTATGAGAGATGTAAAGTCCAAACTTGTTGATTTAGAGATGATAGATTGACCTTTCATATATGTTCGATTTTTGCGTTGATCTTAAAGGTCAAGGTCAGTTTAGGCCTTGCAAAAACATACAAAAAATAGTTCATCGTACAGAATGGCTGTATATTTAACCCATAGTAGGCAACAACATTGGATTATTTGATCAGGTATGCATGAGAGATCATGTGAGGGTCAAGGCCATCCTAAGGTCAAGGTCACTAAAGGTCAAGGTCATCCAAGGGTCACCAATTTTTTTTTGGCATAATACATCATTTACTGTGCTTTATTTGCTAGTACGTGAGTGTATTTGGAGCTAGAGGTCAATGCCAAGAGTATAAAAAGATCAAAGTTGTTATTACTTTGCATTTTAATGTCATCATTTCATTTTGTTTTTCCTGGGCACTCATTTTCAAGTTAAATGTTGAGTTCCATAAGGAGGATGTGAGTCATATGGGCTTTGAGCTTCTAGTTAATATTGAACTTAATAATAATAATAATGGACATTTATATAGCGCTATTACTAGTTGTTTTTTTTTAATAGACAAGCGCATAGCGCTTTACATGAAATGAAAGAAACAAACATGAAACAACTTACAATATTGCTTTAGATATTATACAATGAAAAAACCCACATACAAAATCAGACAATACATAAAGTTGACCTTCTGCAAACAAGTCATCACAATCACAACAAATCTAGGGTCTATAAAATGAAGGATTTAGTCAGGATAGTAGAGTTTGAAGAGGTGAGATTTTAGAGCTTGCTTTAATGAGGGTATGGTCTGCTTGTGTCTGATGTTGGCTGGAAGAGTGATGTTAGTTTTTTGCATGCAGAGTGTGCGAGAGTCAGAAGAAGAACGAAGAGTGCGAGAATCAGAAGAAGAGCGAAGAGTGCGAGAAGGGACATAGACAGACAGCAGATTGACAGATATGAAGGGCAGGTTCCAGAGAAGAAATTGTGGCACAATACGGACAGTTTGTATTTAATGCGGGCCTCTATGAGTAGCCAATGAAGCTTACGGAGTAGTGGAGTGATGTGATCGCGCTTTTTGCCCTGAAGACTAGCCTAGCAGCACAATTCTGGACTTTTTGTAAGTTTGTCTATGAGATGACTCGGGCAGGAAGCCAGTAGGGCATTACAATAGTCTAGCCTAGACAAGACTAAAGCACAGACTAAGGTGATGGTTGCTTGAAGGGTCAAGTAGCAGTAAATGGAGCTGATCTGACGCAAAGCAGTATACGCTGATTTTACAAACTTGTGCAACATGGAAATCAAGTGTCATGTCACTCGACATAAAAAAGCCAGATTTCTAGCCAACTGAGAGAAAGAAATTTCATGCTCCTACACTTACAGTGGTAGGCAAGGGGCAAGCTAAGGCAGTTCTGGTCTTTTTGAACAGGAGAAAAAATGTTTTATTATCATTGAGATGTTTTATCATCATTGAACTTTAACTTGTTTTGTTTCATCCAGGATAGGACATCAGAAATGCAATTCTGCACATTCTGGACATTGGCATCGATTTGCACTGGAAGACTTGATTTTAAAAGCTGAGTGTCGTCAGCAAAAGCTTCAACAGTTACATCGTGTTTCTGAATCAGTTCGGGCAAAGGCTTTGTGTACAACACAAAGAGAATTGGTCCAAGAACCGTCCCCTGCAGCACACCAAAAATCACATTTTCCTTCTTTGAGAGCACCTCAGCAGTGCTGACAGTTTGCGTACGACCTTGGAGGCATGACTTGAACCAGGCCAAGGCATTCCTTAAAACTCCAAACTGCGACTCGAGAGTTTCAAACAAAATATTGTGGTCTACAGTGTCGAAGGCAGCCGATAGATCAAGAAGTTTTAAAAGAGATAAGTTGCCTTTGTCCAGAGCAAGCAGAATGTCACCTGTGACTTTGAGTAATGCTGTCTCTGTGCTATGAGAGGTGCGATAGACTGACTTATGGGGATTAAGAAGAGAGTTGCTTTGCAAGTATGAGAGTAACTGCTTCAGTACCAACTTTTCTGTAACCTTGGACAAAAATGATATTTTATATACTGGTCTTTTATTTTTTTAGTTCATTCTGATTTAGGGGCTTTTTGAGCAGTGGCTTGACAACTGCCGTCTTGAAAGGTGCAGGAACAGTAACAGTGGATAGAGACTCATTGACAATGTGTGTTATTGTTGGGAGAAGAGGCCAATGCAGTCAAGGAGGAGAGGAGTGGGAATGGGATCAAGGGAACAAGTGGTTGGTTTAGATATTTTGATGATCTCTTTGACTTCATTAACAGAAACTGGTTCAAAATGGTTAAACTGTACAGAATTTAAAACAGTTGGCAATGCACCCACATGTTTCTGCACACCAGCATCGTGATCAAGTTCATAGCGTATTTCAGTGACTTTCATGGTGAAAAAGTTACAAAAAACATCTGGTAAGTCACAAGGTGGGTGAGTGGTAGGTAGAGCGCTGCTTATGATTCTTTGATGCGTGATATATATCAATAAGACACACATACTATACAAATTTGGTCAACCTCACTCCAAGGTCAGTCACTGGAGCTGTCTAAAGTCGGTTAGTATAGGTACTTTGAAGTGACCTTGACCCTAAACTATGAGAAATATAAAGTCCAAACTCGTTGTATTTAGAGATGATACATTGATCTTTCGTATATGTTTTTGCGTTGATTTTGACGGTCAAGGTCATTTTAGGTCTTGCAAAACATAGAAAAAATAATTATAGTACAGTGGAATGGCTGTTTATTTAACACATAGTATGCAACAACATTTGGTCTGAGTTATTTGATCATACATGAGCATGGGAGGTAACATGAAGGTCAATGTTATCCCAAGGTTGATGTCACTGAAGGTCAAGGTCATTCCCAGGTCACTGTTTCTGTGGCATAATAAAACTTTTGGCTTTAGTTTATTTGATAGTACATGAGTGTTATTTGAAGCCAGAGGTCAAGGTCATCTCAAGATCAAGCGCATATAAAGACCAAAGTCGGTATTACTTTACATTTTAATGCCACCGTTTCATTTTCTTTTTTCTGAGCACTCATTTTCATGTTAAATATTGCGGGTTCCATAAGGAGGATGTGAGTCTTATGGGCTTTGTAAGTTCATAGAAACCAGTTTATTACTATAATAATAATAATAATAATAATAATAATAATAATAATAATAATTATTATTATTATTAGTATTAGTATTAGTATTAGTATTATTATTAATATTATTATTAAGAATACTTTTAATGAAAATAATAATTAACATTTGTACAGCGCCCTTCCTCAATAGCCCTCATAGCACTTTACAGAAGAAAAATTAATAATAAATAATAATAATAAATTAATAAATAATTAAACGAAGCGGAAGCAAAACATGAAATACCAAAGAACATACACATAAACATATACACGCACACACAAACACACACGCAATGACTATGACTTTGTTTTAAGTATTTAACAAAGAAAAGTTCAGGATCGAAATTTAAGGTTAGACACTGTGAAAGGAAAGCGATGATTCAACAAAGCACAGAGTTCAAGGAAGAGAATTCCAAACTGTGGGGCTGAAAAGCAGAATGAGCTTTTGCCAAAAGTTTTTGTTTTCATACGGGGAATACGAAGCTGGTGACTGTCAGAAGATGAACGGAGAGATCTTCATGGTATATAGAATTGGACTAACTTGGAGAGATGCAATGGACCAGAGAGTAACAGCTTTGAAGCAAAGGCTTGCAATTTTCTACTGCATTCTGTTCTCCAAGGGAAGCCAATGCAATGATTTCAAATGAGAAGTGACATGGTCTGATTTTGTACCGCGCAAAATAAGGCGAGCAGCATTGTTCTGTATCTTTTGCAGCTTGTGCAGCAGATACTGAGGGCAACAATAGAAAATGGTGTTAAATAGTCAAAGCCTAGACAGGAGAAAGGCAGAGACAAGAGTCTGAGTAGACTAGCAGAAAGGAGGTGACGGCTGGAGCTCATGCAACGCTATTTCAAAGTTTACAGTGCGGAGGAGGTTGAGAATGTGAGGTTGCATAGTGAGATGTGAGTCAGGTATTACACCTAAGTTTTTGGCCAAGGCAGAGAAAGGAACAGCAGTGTTACCAGCAAGAAGAGAATCAGGCAGATAAGTTGTTGACAGTCGCGGAGAGGAAATAAAAAGTGTTTATCCTTTTCTGCCTGATCTAAACGTAGTTCTAGGCACTTACATGAATACTGATAAACTGTTATTCTGAACATAACAAGGAAACCTCATGAAATATTAACTGCAAACTTGCATAAACTAAATCTTTTCCAAACACACATATCATACATATGGATTATGACTATGCAAATGTCATCTTTTTAGTCAATAGAAGGAAAATAATGAGGATTTAAGTGAACTTTCAATTAATTTCCTGGCTAAGAGAAATGATTGTAGTCACATTGCACACCAGCTCAATGCCTATGTGAGCAGCACTGTTTAGTGCCTCCACATTTTGCTTGCTGCGGGCTATAAATAGCTTGCCTGCACCCTCTCTTCCAGTGAAAGGAAAGGAAAGGAAGCATCGGCAAAGCTATTTACAGCTAGCCTGGCTGACCTAACCTCACAACTAAAAAGCTTTGGTTGAGTCGCTGTGATTGTGTGATATTGGGTGCTGAGGACCATTAGGTATGCTGTGCTATATGGATTTTAGTTGTATGTAAGAGTTGCATTACATTAGTTCCCTTACAATTGGGCATGTTATATGCTGAACATACTAACCATTGTGGTGTGGCATTTGCAGAATGCGGTGCACTGCTGCGGGCAATGTGGATTTCAACGTGAATGTGGCTATGGCGGGTGAGAGCCCAGGGCACTCCAGACACAGGCATCATGAAACTGGATTGGGCGCCTCAGCAGTCCATGCAGCCTCTCAGGCAAAGTCCTTTCTTACTGGCATTACACAGAGTAAGGTGAGGGGAAATTTGCTCTTGCAAAGTTTAGGTTTTGATGGAATGGAATTGAATGACATGAGAGCTGTTTTCTTGTTTGTTTTGTTTTTCTTGTATAATGTGTATGTGTATAAGGAAACCAATATATTTATTATCTAATGCCATCAATGCCAAAGTTGTATTTGTATTGTAGAATATGGCAAAGAAAGAAGAGTGGAAGCAACATCAGTGCTCATCAAAGAAAAAAATGATGTTGTTGGGAAGAGTTCTAGTTCATTTCCATTCCATCAAAGTGGGCAAATTTTCAATTCACCCTTTTTGTCTGCTGTAACAGATTGTTGTGCTGTGCATTTCCTTTCCTGAAGGTTGTGGTTTACAATACAATACAATACAATACAATACAATACAATACAATACAATACAATACAATACAATACAATACAATACAATACAATATAACTTTATTGTCTGATGTTCATCACATACAGAAATTTGTCTTTGGCTCGTCGTCCACAAGAAGCATGCAATATATCCATATATATATATATATACACAACCAGCAGACACATTCATTTCTAATGGCACAGCAGCAACCTTAAATTCCAATCAAATACAGACATTCACAATCTAAACCCCACATTAATAATAACTAATAATTTTACATTCACGCAGATAAAGTACACACACACCTGCACACACGCACACACACAAAATAATCTAATGACAGCACAAGTTGTTGTCTTAAACTATACATATCACGGTTTATACATGATTATAATGGCAGTGCTTAAAAGATAGAGGCATGACTAGAACATTCTACATTCACCTATACATAGATGACAGTCTACAACCAATTATGTTATACAGTGCAGTAGCAACATTCTTTAAACACATTAGTAATAAAATACACAGCAAAGACACAACTGAGCAGGTTGCCTATGTTTGCATTTAAGAGTACCATAACAATGGTTAGAATCATTAAAATAACAAATGACATATTATGTGACTAGAACAAATTCATTCAATCTATTATTAAGAATGTCATATCTCAGCAGATTACAACCAAGCATTCGTGACAATTATGATTTTAAGTAAAATAGGTCATACTGCTACACAATGTTCACCCCATTATCCCATCCACCCCCTCACTCACTCCCCATCCCCACATTCTACATTGGCACACCATATTCCCACCATCCACCATCAATCCACACCCACACTCAGAACTAAAAGTTGTACATTAATTTAGATTCTAGAAGATTGGTTTTGTGTAATGTTGCATGTTTCATGGTATTCTTCAGTCTTGTGGTGCAGTGATTCTGGAGCCAATTCACTTTAGGTTTTCCCTCTCTCTTATTATTCTTATTGACACTTTCTTTTATCTGGAAATACTTTGAAATAGTTGGAAATCAGAATGAGCAAATATGTCAGTCAGTCCATTGAAAGCCATATCTCTTGAACCACTAAACAGATTTTGACCAAATTTCATAGGAACATTACCTGTCATATTACCTCTACTTTGAAGGTCAAGGTCACAAGTCATTTTGTTGTTAAACATGTTTTGCTCAATATCTCAAAAACTCTGAAGTGATTTTGTGTAGTCATGGACCATCCTTAAGTAGCAGTCTTATTGTTGGCTATTTGGTCAGTCGGATGGTCTGTCACGGTGAATTAAAATAAATTTTTTGTTCAAAACACACATTTTGCTTATCTCAAGAATAAATTATCCGAAATGTATCATTTTTATTTTGCGGATACTACAGCTAAGTGCATCATATCACTCATATTTGTACTTTCTCATAGGTCACCGCTATGTAAACACATTTTGCACTGTACCTAAAAATTGACACAGCTGATTTGGATTGTGTTTTGCTTACAGATAGTTTATACAGTGGCCTATCATTTTCCCTTTGCTTTGTTTGAATAAAGCCAAATCACAAAAACCTCTCAGAAAATAAACACTTTTGAAAATAGGATAAAGCCAGGTCATAACTGAGAAAATAATAATTATTTTTTGGCTCCGTGTGCCGGGCAATATATGGCTTGCCATTTTGGGGTTTGTTCTGTATCTAAATATCTGTATTTAAATGCACGGTTGTTCATAATTTAACAATGAAAATGTTATGAAAGAAGAGACTCAGAGAGAGAGAGAGAGAGAGAGAGAGAGAGAGAGAGAGAGAGAGAGAGAGAGAGAGAGAAAGAGAGAGAGAGAAAGAGAGAGAGAGAGAGAGAGAGAGAGAGAGAGAGAGAGAGAGAGAGAGAGAAGAAAATAAAGGCAAGTGATGGCATAGTATTGCCCTGTAGAGAGCTATTTCTTCTTCTCCTTGTTGTTTGTAGGATTACTTTCTTTGTGTTTTACACCGTCTTTTGCAGCCGGTGAGATGCAACGGGAACCCTGTAAGAATTATTTGAAAATGTATTTATTGCTCCTTCATGCTTGTAAAACAGAAATAATCAGCTTTTTAAGTTCAGACATTTGGTACATGGCATTTTTAGTGAACTGTACCTTGTGAAATTTTTGATGCATTCACCTTGGCTGTTGTTACGTGATTTGATAAATTTTCATCTTTTTTGTGTGTGGTAGTTTTTCTTGTTGCCTGGTTTAAATTGTAGTTAACTGCTTGCTTTGCATTTTCGTAGTATTTTTTTGTGAGCTAGTATATATTACAGTGCTGACTAAATTACTCTAACAAGAGTGCATACTGTATTTCTCACCATTGTTGAAAAAAAATTATGCTGTTGGTTGTGGGTATGAATCTTCTGAGTATATAGTGATACAATTTGGTGCATTGATAATATTTTACTTGTGTGAGTGATACGTGGTTAATATGAATTTACTCTCAAACTGATCAATATCACATGATCTATTGGATCCTATTTATTTGATAAAGAGAAATACAGTGGGTTAGGAGGTAGCGAAAGAAAGAAAGATTCAAGGAAAATACTTTTGTCATTTGTGTTTTTGATAATAAAGTTGAATTACATTTTCTCCTCCTTGAGCCCTAAGCCTGAACTAGCTGTTTGTCGAGTTTTCAGTTTTAAAATGATTTTTGCCATATTCAGCAGCACATTATTAATCTCTGCGTTGTTTTGTTTCAGATGGACCAGTTGATAGAGAGCAACATACAGCTACGTCGACGTATGGGCTGGCTCATCGTCTCTCACATCGTATTTTTCATCCTCACCCTGTTGTTCTTTGGGGCTTTCTTCTGTTTGGGGGAGGACCTGTTCTCCTCTTACCTCTACTTCCCCTTTGGCTATTGCGTCTCTTCCTCCTGGAGCAGACGATGCTGACGTTGCCCTCAGGGTATGGGCGACTTTGCCTTCACCTTGATGAATGATCGCACACTGGCATAATTTTTAAAATGAGGTTTATTGGATTGTTGACTTGACGGACTTTTATGTACCTGACCTTGAGTGGTTATTCATTCGAGGTAGGCAGTATTTGGCTTGACTATTTGGCATTGTGGTGTGACTTTGTGCTAGTCTTTGGATTGTGTATGGTTTGTCACAGGGTACAACAGTGTGCATGTTTGTTCTGTAGTCAACACATTAGCTGAATTAACCTGTTTCAAAGAAAGAAGAACAAACACCCAAGTAGAGGTAAAACATAGTAGTCCAGTTTATTCTAAAACCTTACAAATGAAAAATGCTATAACAGCCAACTCTGAATTAGTCACTGCTAAATATATTTTTTAAACACAAGCTTCAGGATAGATGATTGTTTAACTCCTCTGAGAGTCCAGTATAAACTGTATTGGGTGATCGGCCAGTACTGGTCGTGGCAGAGGGCAGCAGCAGGGGTAGTGACATTATGTAGAGATTTGCAGTGATTATCATCTAAATAAAATACTTCAGTGACCTTCATAGACAGTGTCATTTGGCACAATTCACATTCTTTAATAACTTGTATTGGAATAGACCAACATTAAGCCATGACAGAAAGTGGAAATTGTTTTAATTAAGGCAAGCCAGTGACACTACTTAAGTTTTATTTTATCTGTGATCTTTGGAAATCCTAATGGTAGGAAGAAGGGAGTGGTTATTAGTGCCTCAACATAGTACATTAAATTGCTGTGTTATTGTGATATATGTTTGTGCCAATTTGTTATTGTTTTGTTAACATTCCTGTTTTTGTAATGAACTGCATTAATGGCAGTTTGATCAATTTATTTCATGTTACTTTGGCAATGAGAGTAAGTAAAAAAAAATTTTGCACCATTGTAATTTGTGAAAAATGTGATAAATACCCCCCACCCCCCACACTCCCCTCCAAAACCCTCCTCTCCAGCCTTTTTTTTTTTTTTTTTTTTTGATCACTTTTTTATTTTTTCAACATTATTGTATAATTTATTGCGATTTTGCATGAATATGAGTAATCAGAAAACCAATTTGGTGGAGTTAGGGCTTTTTGTGCAATCATGACTTTATTTTAAAACTTTGAACTCACTCCATACTGGGTGATTTTGCTCTACACTTTTCTCTGTATATTGGCCATTTGTACTATTTAGTAAAAAAATTAATTCAAAAAAAGTATTCCAAAAAAGAACATTAAAATTTAAGCAGTTATTGTTGACATATTGGTACACTATAGTGCAAAGTTTGAAATGTTTCAAGTGGAAAATACCCAATTTATACGGAGGGGTAGAAATGACCCTAATTTTTGTCCAAAAAGATGACAACATTTTGGTTGGCAAAAATCATGCAGCCAGTGATTACGAAATTAAACTCTGCTGCGTTATTCTACAGCTGAAGAACATTATGAAACAGCAGGCAACAGAACACATTTGAAAGCTAGAACTTTATTCATTCAAAAATTAACGTAATTGAAGCAAGTAAACCCTCAGAGTTGAAAACTGCGATCGCAGTGATTTGTGGGAATCGATGGGCAGTGGACCACTGCAATGGCAGTGGGTGGATATTAGGGAGTGCGTTAAACGGACTGCATTTTATGAAATAAATTTTTAAAAATAATTCACTTTTTCTTTGATGCTTTGATGTATTCAGATTTTAACATTTAGAATATACATGTTACCTGAGAATCCAGAAAATTTTGTATTGTTTGTTTTGTCTGAAATGATCAAAATATACTGCATTAATTTTCTATTGCTGGACTTATTGTGTTGAATTTGAGTATGCAATTCTCAATTTTTGACTCACAAGTGTAGCAATATGAGTATGTACTCATCCCCTACCCCCCCCCCCACCCCCACCCCCACACCCCCCAAATATTTCCAGATTTTTGCAAATCTTTGCGAGATGAGTCCTAAATAATCTACAAATGAAATTAAAAAAGAAAAAAATTTTCTTCCCCCCCCCCCCCCCCCCCCCCCCCGACTTTACAAAACTTGCAAGTGGGTTAATGTATCAGAACCAATTTCAACTATCACACCCAAACTTGGTAAGATAGTGTATCGTCATAAGTGATCAGTGAATGAATGATTTCACTTCAAGATCAAGGTCACAGGGTCAACAAATGTAGTTTAAAAAACAAAACAATTAAGGTTATTTATAGTGAACTTATGATTCTATTATGCATGATAGATATCAGTGAAACACATGCTATGCAAATTTGATCAACCTCACTCCAAAGGTCACCCCCATTGGAGTGCCGGGGGTTTCAGAATAAATAGTATCCCCACTTTCTGGAAATTTAGTGCTTTAAATTCCCACTGTCGCTAGTGCTGTCTTTCTCATTTGCAATTTTTCATTCCTGCTCTGTTCTATCAATCTGCTATACTATCTTCTTCTTCGTTAGACCAGTCATCTACCTTTTTTCTTGAAAATTCTTCCGGTACGAGACTCCTTATTTGGGAATGAGGTCTGTTGGATCAGCTTGGGAATATTGGATGCTTTCTGCCAGGTGGTCACTAGGGCTTCCTATGATGTTATTATTTAGCAATGTAGGCATTTTATATGTATGTGTTTTGTTGATAATTTATAATGATGTTTGTATTCTATTTTGTTTTTGTAAACAGGGGTTCGATAAATTAGAGTACAGCCTCAGCGTCCCCTGCGTGGGATGTCTTTATTGGCCCCGTTGGGGTGCCGGGGGTTTCAGTATAAATAGTATCCCCACTTTCTGGAAATTTAGTGCTTTAAATTCCCACTGTCGCTGTCTTTCTCATTTGCTCTTTCTCATTCCTGCTCTTTTCTATCAATCTGCTATACTATCGTCTTCTTCGCTAGACCAGTCTCCTACCTTTTTTCTTGAAAACTCTTCCGGGACTAGACTCCTTGTTTGTGTATGAGGTCTGTTGGATCAGCTTGGGAATATTGGACGCTTTCTGCCAGGTGGTCACTAGGGCTTCCTATGATGTTATTATTTAGCAATGTAGGCATTTTATATGTATGTGTTTTGTTGATAATTTATAATGATGTTTGTATTCTATTTTGTTTTTGTAAACGGGGGTTCGATTAGTTGGGGTGAAGCCTCAGCCGTCCCCTGCGTGGGATGTCTTTATTGTAAAGTGACTGGCTGGTGGAGAGCTTTCGGTTTTACCACTAGGGTTGTTTCAGCAGATCTTTTATGCGGATTGGGGGTTGTCCGGTTCTGATTTGGCTCGGAAGAGTCCGCTGGACCTAAAGCAATAATAATGTAATGTAATGTAATGTCTTTATTGTAAAGTGACTGGCTGGTGGAGAGCTTTCAGTTTTACCACTAGGGTTGTTTCAGCAGATCTTTTATGCGGATCAGGGGTTGTCCGGTCCTAATTGGCTCGGAAGAGTTCGCTGGACCTAAAGCAATAATCATGTAATGTAATGACTATGTAACTCCAAAGGTCAATATAACTGTAGCTGCCCAAAGTTGGTTAGTATAGGTACTTTGAAGGGACCTTGACTCTAAACTTTGAGAGTTATAAAGCCCAAAGTTATTGTATTTAGAGATGATAAATTGATCTCTCATATATGTTCCGTTGTATGCGTTGATATTGAAGATCAAGGTCATTTTAGGTCTTGCAAAAACACACAAAATATAGCTCATAGTCCAATGTTTATTTAACCCATAGTATGCAACAACATTGGGTTATTTGATCAGACATGCATGAGAGATCACATGAAGGTCAATGTCATCACATGGTTAAGTTCACTAAAGGTCAAGGTCATTCCAAGGGCAACATTTTTTTTGGCATAATGCAACTTTTGCTGTAATTTATTTGATAGTTCAGGAATGTATTTGGAGCCAAAGGTCAAGTCATCTCGAGGTCAAGAGCATAGAAAGATCAGAGTTGGTATTACTTTGCATTTTAATGCAACCATTTGTTGTTTTTTCTTGGGTACTGATTTTCATGTTAACTATTGCGAGTTCCATAAAGAGTATTTGAATCATATTGGCTGTGCCCTTCTAGTTTAAATTAATTATATAAGCATATAAGGTGCAACAGAAAGTTTATTCATTCTGTACCTCAAATGCCTTGCGAGCGTTGTTGCTGAGTGGTCAAAAGCAGGACTAACTTGACTTGGTTACAGGCCAGAAACCAATGGCTCCTAACAGGTGTGGGATCGATCAAACATCTGGGCGTTATGTTTCTCCGAATATTATTTACTTTTGACTCTGGCAACATCTCGAGGGTTTTCTCCGGGTATTCCAGTTTGCTCCCCCAGCAAAATTAAAAAAAAAAACATCTATTAGGTAGTTTGGATAGGGCGCACCACAAGCTGTGACTACGCCTTCCCCAGGGGAGGTGGCCCAGAATTTCCTGATAAAAAAGGATAATAAAATGTCAAGAATCTAGTCAAAAATTAAAATAAAGTCAAAATCAAAATCGTATGATGTGTTCCAGTGGTAACTATTTAGCTCATGCCCATCCTGACAAAAATTTGCAAATAAGGCAGCTGCGCCTCAGAATACCAAACATTTGCAATACCTTGATTTTTCAGTGTCCTGTGCGTCATTGTATCAATACTAACTTAATGCTGAACCTGTTTATGAGGGAGAAAGTAATTTTAGGTTTATAAAAAAAGTACTGATAGTGTTTTATTTATTTCAGATTTGGATAGTTTTTGGTTGTGATATTTCTCTGCTCAGTAAAAAGAAAAGTAATGCATATTGATATATGTTGATAACTTTTCATGGATGCAATCCTCTTAATTACACTCAGGTTTTGTTCTGTAGATTAGAATCCATTGAAGGATTAGCCACAAAAGGGCCGTGTTGACATTGAAGAATAACTCTTTAGAAAAAAAGTATAGACAAGTGAAAGTCATATTAACTCTCATTTTATAATATCCAAAAACGCCTTGAGTGAATTAAAGTCCCATTTACGACATATTGAGATTTTTCGGTTTCCAAAAACTGAAAATGTGTTTCATATTGGGTGCATATTTTGTTTCGTTTTGGGAGCGTATTGCTGTATGTAATCAGGTAGAAAATTAATATACTTTTTTGTGTGTTTAAAGAAAAAAAAAATTGCCATTTAAAAAAGTGCTGCTTATTGTTTTTCAACATGTCTCATCTATTATTTTGAAAAGTTATAATTGCGCCATGCCCGGTGCAGTAGGTACATATCAAAACATATTTTTTAAAAAATAAAACAATGTAATGACATTAACCTGTGAAAAGCCTACGCTTCAAATTTATTAACTAGAGTTTGGTTGTTTTAAATTGAAATCTTTCATTTTGGGATTGCTGGAATTTTAAATTTTTTGATTTCATGAATGCAATATTTTTTGTACAAGCCTGGATGCAATTTTTTTTTAAACCTGGGTTAACTGTTTTGATGAATGCTTCAATAGTCCCAATTTGCATGATTGATTTTTGTACATTTGATTTTTAAAAATACAAAATAAAGCCAGCATTGTAAATCATGATCCAGATATTTTCTATGCTGAAATTGTTTTTAGTGTACAACTACATGAAAGTTGCTTGATATTTTATGTTACTTTTTATGATGCATTTGTTTCTTTATTAACATTTTAATTTCATTTTATTTACAGCCTGGAATTTATGGGTAATAACATTGTTTTGTGGGTCATTAAAAAATTGTGCTCAAGACCATTTGCATTTTAATTAGTATTAATTTATTACTTTATATACAAAGGGTATTAAACATGGGAAGCAAACTTCTAGCACATATTATATATATATAACTCATCAAATAACGTGTTATAACATGTTAATGTTATTTTATTTTATAATTTTTGGTGAAAATAAATGCGACAGTATTTTATGCAGTAATTTTAGTTTGTTTTGACAGGTTTAGTTTCAAGAGAACAATAGTGAAAGCTTGATCCATTTGGCCTTTGTGCATTGTGTTGTAAGGCATGTGCAATTGTAAAAAAGAAATATAGGAGGGTGGATGACGGAAGGTGAGGGTGCAAGGGCTGTGATTGTATGATGATGTGTGGAAATTAATAAAAAATTTTATTTATATGCAATACTGTTTTATTTTGGTTTCTGTTAACTTGTATCTCTTTCTCTTCTAAGTGCTTGTAGTCAATAATAACTAATTATATATAATGTATAAATCTATAAGTACAACTAATGCCAAAACAAATGTCTTATTTAAAAAACATGCTTATTTTTAAAATTCTATTAAAGCCTAACACCCCTGCTTTTGAAATGGACTCCTCTAAAAGTATTTAAGCACACACACCCATACAAAATTAACTCCCCTATACGCTCAATGTGTCCAGGGACACAAATTTAATACAACAACAACAAAATTAACTATAAGAAATGTTTTTACAAAATTGACTACAACCTAAACCGGGATTTTCTTTTTTTAATGTAAAAAAAAAAGAAAAAAAGATGAAAAAAAAGAAAAAAGTATTAAAAAAAAATACCCCCCCCCCCCAAAAAAAAAAAAAAAAAAAAAGTTAACCCTTATCACACCTCTTTGGGAACTTGAAAAAAATGGACTTTGCCAACCGGAAATTGATTAGAGTGATCTTTTTCTGGTTATGGCAATTTATCCATAGGCACATGAAACTAAAATTCTGTTTATATATATGTTACCGGCAATCTGCGTATTCAGTCAATACGTGTATTGCCTAAAAAAATCAGTCAATTCGTGTTTTGACTGTGACCACTAGGCAATGCAGGTAATGACTAAAATTTCCAGTCCATACGTGTATTGTTTTAAAAATTGCACTGGTCAATACACGAATTGACTGAACTGTCATTCGGCTGTTAAATTGCAACTGGTTGTAAACATTCACAAATGAATGACCACACAATCATTTGTTGTTCTTGTACTTCAATACGCACACTCACAGGGACACAGCCACACAACTAAACCATGTTAAGTAGAAGTTAGTAAATAATAAAAATAAGCTTAAAATGTAAACACTTCAATTTTAATCTCTCTCTCTTTTTCTCTCTTTCTTTGTCCTTCTCTGTCTCTCTGTATGTCTGTCTGTCTCTCTCTTTATTTCTCTCTCTCATGCAAAATGAGAGACAGAGAGAGAAAGAGAGAGAGAGTTCCGTGTCATTGGTACGATTGCAACGCGCGCGATAGTTCTGAACGTTTTATTTTGCAACGCATGTAATGATCGCATGATTTGATTCTGCGTTGTTGTTAGAAAAAGCTTTGTATAATGTTGATAATTTTCGTTGGTCGATATTGTTGTAGTAGGCCTATCGTTGATAATTTTCTGGAATTACTTGTTTATTATCGATAGAAAGTTCCAGACCTATCTGGTAATAGCTAGGTAATTCTTCTAAACTGAGGAATGTTCCATGTCGTAAGACAGTTCCGGTGATTAGTTTAATTTTGATTGGGTGTTATTGCGTCATTCTCGAATATTTGAAGCTTTAATGGATTACAGAGAGGCTATATAAGTAATGCATTGTCTACTTGAAAAAAGTTATTTTTTTGAATGATTTTCGGAAAGGATCTTGTATGCAGTTGTTGGTGTTTGCTGAATAAAGTTGAATAACTTTATACGACGACTCTTGCTTTGTTGCTGAGTGAACAGGCTGCGTGAATAAACGAATTCGAGTTACACATATCAGGATTCAAGCATCGGGGCTGAATCGACTATTGATAAATACGTGTAACAGTCATAATATTTCGCCTTGGTCAATATGGCTGGATGGTTTTACCAATACGTAACTGTATTCAGGTTCGGAAACGCGGCGGTACGGTGTACCGGTGCGGATGTCCAAGGTCCGGTTTACTGGGAAATCTCGACAACACATAACACGACAGTGGGCGACATCTTGTCCACCCAGAGAGCAAACCTAAAGTCCAAACACGTGGATAGGCAGCTGTTCTTGAAGAAAAACTTATAAGAACAGCAGCTTATCCACGTGTTTGAGCATGGTACCAGTGGCCAATCCTTCTGAACGCTTAAAGTTCTTAAAGACCTTTCCCGTTGAATGTTTTTGTTTTATTTTGATTTTCTGGTTTAAAATGTGCTGACGTTCTAAACAGTGATTTATAATAATTTGTTTTGAAGGCGTTCAAGCAATAATAAGGCTTTAGTTTTACTATGGAAATGTGGTTCTTTGAAACTGTTTTGAAGTTTATGACAATCTTTCTTTTGCGTCGGTCACTACTGTCAGTGCCATATCCCATTTGATTGTAACACTTAAAATCGTGACATACTGGTATGAAATACCGATAGTCTACGACCTAAAAATGCCGCGGTAATACCGGTATGACTTTGACCCACGGCACCCAGCTCTACTGGTCAACAGGCAACTGGAATCTTTCGTCGCTAGAATTTCGGCCAGCTTGTTTGAAAACTTTTGTTCGTTTTTATTCGTATCCATCATTTGTGGCGAGGAGCCGGCAAAGCAAGTTTAGAATGAATGATCGACCGTGGTTTTGTTGCGGTTTGCAATCACAATCGTCACCACAAGATTTTCGCTGAAGTCCTAGTGATTTATTTTCAAAAAAGACACTGGACCTTATCAGTTACATGCCGATTAACACATCTCAAGATTTATTATCTGCGCTCATCTAATTTCTGTGTAATATAAATAACGCTGTGCGCTCGCGTGTACTCTGAAATTCTTAGAAGACTTGATTAAGCAAAACAGGCATTGACTAAAATTAACAGTCAGTCAATGTGTGTTTTGAAGTGGGTCAAAATTAAGACAATATACGTATTGACTGGAAATTTTAGTCATTACATGTATTGGCTAGTGGTCACAGTCAAAACACGAACTGACTGATTTTTTTAGGCATTACACGTATTGACTGAATACACAGATTGCCGGTAACACACACATATATATATATATATATATATTATATATATATATATATATATATATATATATATATATATATATACTCTTATACGCACCGGAATGTGTCAACATTTTTACTTGTGACGGAAAGAGCGCTATTTAAGTGCAAGGGTTCGGGTTAGGGTTAGTTGCAGTTCTATCACTAGCCCTTGCCCTAACCCTTTCCGCTCTTTCCGTCCCCAAAACCCATCTGCCTTCTTGGATTCTTAAATTGTATGAAACCAAGTGAGGACGCTATCCGGCGTCAATAAACAGTTCGAAAATATTCCCAAACGGTTGGTAAAAGTCAGCTGACCTAGATACAACTAAGCGTGACCTACTTCGTCGCCTAGAGGGGACGAAAGTTACTTTTTTCTCAAGTTTCTTTAAGTACTTCGGGGCCTCCCGTTATCTGTCAACTTGGAAATGTTGACACTTTCCGGGAGGCCGTTGCACAACTACCGTTGTACTAACGGTTGTGCTAGGTTGACACATTCCGGTGTATATGAGACTATATATATTTATATTGTTTTCAAGCACGCGTGTGTGTCTCTGTGTGTGTGTGCTATTCTAATTTTTAAAAAATATAATGTTTCGCTTTGTGTGTATTGTGCATGAACATGTGTGATAGTTTTTGTCCTTTTGCTCAAATCACATACACTCCAGCAAATCAAAGACAAAGAAATCCATCAACATACTCTGCACATATTCCAATTATTTGAACACATCAATGTCTGGGGTACGTATCCAGGCAAACATTTTAGCAAAGCTTAGTTTTTTTTAATGATGTCCAATGTACTAGCTTATTGTTTTACAGTAGGAAATATTCCCCGACGAAAGAATACACCGATTAAAACACATGTTCTCAGAGGCAACATATTTTTTTTAAATCTTCAAGTCAAACGCTGCAGATATGAAAAAACACTGTTTAAAAATGTTAATCATAAAAACACTATTGTGTAAAGATCTGCATCACAAAAGATTCAACGATTCCATTTTTGCGTTAGTTAGTTATTCATTGCTTACAGGGTCCAGCGGACTGCAAAGAGCTGAATCAGGACCACAACATCAGGACCACAACTTGGATTTGTATAAAAGATCTGCTGAAACAACCCTAGTGGTAACACTGAAGGCACTCCACCAGCCGGTCACTTTACAATAAAGGCATCCCAAGCAGAGGATGCTGAGGCTATACTCTAATTTATCGAACCCCCGTTTACAAAAACAAAATAGAATATAAACATCATTTTACAATATCAACAAAACATATATATATATATATATATATATATATATATATATATATATATATATATATATATATATATATATATATATATATATATATATATATATATATATATATTATGTCTACTTTGCTAAAATATATATATATATATATATATATATATATATATATATATATATATATATATATATATATATATATATATTTTAGCAAAGTAGACATAATATATATATATATATATATATATATATATATATATATATATTATGTCTACTTTGCTAAATAATAATATCATAGGAAGCCCCAGTGACCATTTGGCAGAAAGCGCCCAAAATTCCCAAGCTGGCCCAACAGACCCCATTCACAAATGAGAAGTTTGGAAGAGGTTTTAAGAAAAAATGAAGGTGACTGGTCTAGCGAAGAAGACAGTATAGTAGCTTGATATAACAGATTAGATTAGGAATTAGAAAGAACAAAGGAGAAAGACAGCGACAGTGGGAATTTAAAGCACTAAATTTCCAGAAAGTTGGGATACTATTTATACAGAAACCACCGGCACCCCAATGAGGGTATTTTTACAAGTACCATCAATACATAGGTAAAACAACGAATATAATCGCTATTTAACTACTGTGCTGAGCATTAACATACATTACATTCTGCCTAAAAGCTAACAAGAACTACGTTAAAAAATGATCTGAATTTCTTTAAAAAAAATTTTTTTTTTAACCTTGTCCTCAGCATTACAACTTTAATTGCAAGAACATTCAATGAGACACGTACGGGCAAAGATGAATAAAATATTGAAATGAAATATTCTGAAATCAAGAGCTAATTTCATAATTTTGTTTGCTTTATTTACAAATGTCCCCCAACAAATTTACTGTATCTCTGAGAAAACATTATCCAAACAGATAAAAATAGAAAACTTAAGCAAAAATGAAATAACCAAACCTTAAATTTGGATATCACGAGACAAATCTCCAGTGTAGTTTAGTGTTCTGCAATAAAACAGCAACAAAGGTTCATACTTTTCTGATAAAACTATTAGAAAGTAATTTTAAATTCTTGTTTGGTGTGATAACCTTTCCCAAACTCTGTACAGAATCAAAATTGCATACAATCAATTCAGTCAATGACTTTTGGAAGTAACACATTTTAAAAAATTTATATCACAGTTACAACAATAATGATTGTTGTGATATAGTGCAAAATAATCATAATAAAGCTAAAACAGCAAAAAAAGTGTTTTGAAAATAAACGCTAAATAATTTAGATCCACATCATATTCAAGAAAATCTAGAATCACACAGTAATTGCACGCTCAGCAACATGAACCAAAATAAAAATAATAAATTAATCACAATCAGAACTATTTACGCATATTAAAAAAACAACTCTAAGTGTATTTTTAATCAATATTGAACTCCTTTCGTGTGTGTACCCAAAAGATAACAAAGATAAAAAAGTTAGTGTATGAAGCCTGCATCCATGTTCACATACATGTACACATGCACAACCAAGCCTACATAAACTTACAGCAATATAATGCCAATAGATGAACATTCTGCATAGCAAAGAACTAATGCAGATTTACAATGGGAAGAAGGCTAGTTGTCTTAGACTAGTAATGTATTCAAAAATAAAATGTATACCTGATAAGAATTTAACACACATATTCGATTCATACTTTCCAAATAAATAATCATGATGAATTAATGGAGGAGCTGTTAAGCTTGAACATTCCCTCCTCCCTTCCCCCCTCCCCTCCTCCTTACCCCACCCCTCCCAATATAGGTGACTTACAAATTAGAACAAAAAGCAAGTAAGGGCTCATCGACTAAATTATACAAAATTATATACACAAGGCCATGGAAAATCTGATATGGAATCGGCACTAATGATTAAATTAGTGCCTCCGTATTGGAAAGAGATGTCACTCAGAATGGACTAAAGCATGCACAGGATGAAACCAAAAAGTCCAGTTTGGATTATTAAAATATGAAACTGAAAATTTATTATCACAAAAATACCATGAATGTGTATTTGAAGGTTTCTCATATCAGTTAAGGGAACTGAACTGTCTTAGAATGAAACAAGCCATTAAAACATGGCAAAGAGAAAGACGCTTTCTGGATTGGTTAAAAAAAAAAAAAATCAATGACTAACACAGAATTATAAATAGATAAATCTTGGTTACATTAGTTGCCTGGCTATAAAAACTGGAAATAAAAAAATTGCATTGTAATACATGCAATGCATACAATATTATTAAACCTGAAAAAGCAAACTGTGGCCTCTGCCTCCAAACATGAACAAATAGCCAATAAACGTAACATGTCTGCTGAAAACATCAACATGTTCATCAGCAATTTATGAAAAGGAATGTGTCAAAAACAATAATATAGGGGACTAGACGCAGATTTAAAAAGAAATGGTCAAATTAAATAATATTTGGTGGTAAAAAAAAAAAAATGGGGCTGAAGAACTAAAAAATCCCTTGAATATTAGTAAAGAGAAAAAAATTACTTTGTTAAAATAATCAAATTTATTGATTTGAATATCGATCTAAAAATACATACTTTCTACTTCTAGTTCTAGTATTCATTTGTGCATGCAACACCTGAGAAAACAGAAAAATTGTGACATTCGTCGACAAAGTTTGTGTATTCTTTTTTGTACACAACCTATTGAAATAACCATTACAAACTTTTTAAAACTAGAAAAATAGAACCCCAAAACAGGAATCTTTCAATTGTACAAAACAATTTGATATTTAATGGTGATTGCTAGAGATCTACATGTTCACCCCAATTTAAATACCAATACCAATACACATATATACCATAAAGATGACAAACAGATAAAGACTAACAATGTCACTCAATGACTGCTAAAACGTTCTATTGTTGTGCAAAATCTCATACACTATCACTATAAGTGTAGTGTAAGGCCTGCTAAACCATCTAAAGGCTTCCAAAATCTAAATGTTGCATAGCAACAAATTAAGAAATAATAATAAATCCAGGTGCATTCAAGCAAGCAACAGCGTGTGTATAATTTCAATGACTCAAGTCCGAACTGCATTGCCTTTTATATAAAATATATGTTAAATATATATATATACACTGGCAACAAATCAAAATAACGTATTCTTTGAGTTTTGAAAAAAACAAAAATAAGTAATGTCATGGTCCAAATTTTTTTTTTTTTGCCCATAACAAAATAGCTTGAATCTTTCCACAGCTGGTTAAAAAATTATGCTGCTGGGCATCCATAATTTAAAAATAACATTCTTCCTCTACTGCAACAAAGACCCACTTAAACTATGAAACAACATCGAAAATTCACAAACTAAAGCTGAACTAACCATGAACGCGTTCTTTATACAAATCGCTAACGACTCAGAAGATGAAATGATGCTTCTTTTAAAAATTATACTAAAAGAAAAATATTCAAAGTAAATAATAATAATAATAATAATAATAATAATAATAATAATAATAATAATAATAATAGTAATAATAATAATAACAATAATAACAACAATAACAAAAACTGAACTCTGCCAAAGAGTAAATCTCCTGGCTCTGATATAATTCACAAACTAAAATGTTCCAACATCCACGAATCACGATAGGGAATCACACCATGGACTCCGTGTCCTCTGAACACTTCGATCCTGCTTTTTCAGGTTTGACGTAGGTATCCATCACCACCTGACTTTGTCGTTGCCACGGAACTGTCTCTTGAGGCATTTCACCTGATGGCCTTGATCTTGTAGTTTCATCCTCCATTATAAAAGAGGGAGCAGGAGTGAGAGGTGGACTTCCCAGGAGGAAGACAGGTTTGGCATCGCAGGTGGACACCCCAAGATTATCATCACTCTGACTGAGATTGAACTGGTCCCGATCAGGGGAAACAATTTGTGGAGAGGCGGTGAAACCGTAACTGTCTCTGCGCTCCAACGACTGCTTGCGTTCAACAACGGGTGAGCCTTCTGGAAAGCTGACACGGCGCTGCGCTACAGGTGAGGATGCTGCTGCAAACACATCCCGACCCCATGGAGAAACAGGTTCCTGCTCAAGGGGGCTGACCTCTCGAGACATCATGGTCGACAAAGCGATGGTGTTGCTGCCTTCACCTCCATGCTCCTCCTCTTGTTCTCGATGGGAATGAATGACTGGGTGAGTGATTTTTCCCCGTCCAATGGACAAAGATCTCATGTAGTGGTGCTTTTGGCCATCCAACCCATCCTCCTCCAAGGCTCTGTTAGATTCTTCTTGCACCGTCGACAGCATTGCTCCAGAAGGAAGTGTCTGCTGCAGAACGAAAGGAGAAAACTCCTCTGCTGTTCTGGGGTCAAGGAAATTTCCAGCTCCTTCAGCACTTGCAGAAGGAGAGTCCAGGACAGTGATCATTTCCTTCAGTTGAGGGTGGTTGATGAGGACATTGGTGGTGATGCAGTTGGCTGACTGATTAGCATCACCCAACTGCCCATCTCCTGATAATGTTGTGTTTTCACTCTCCTCCTGTCAACAACATACACCAAAATAATCTTGTAAAGTTTATGTTGTTGCTTTTTATTTTCATCTTACAAATTTGTATCTGTTTAGGTTGAGCATCTCAGACACTGAGCAAAGGCATGAGGGTTGCTGAGTACAGAGAAAGATGGAGTACGCTGGTTAAATATTCATCTGTGGTGCCCCAACGACTTTCGAGTTATGGGATAGGATAGGATCTCTATCAGGCACAAGAGCTGTGTTAATATTACCAAACATGAAAATGTATACAAAAATAATGAAAATCTACACACAAATAATGAACTGAAAATATTTTTTATTAGACACATAAACTACCACCTAAATCTAAACCACTTTGATTCATGAAATCTAAACAAGAACTTATTGCATTGACACACTACCTTGCCCATGGAGTCCACCACAACTGCATCTGAAGCAGTCAAGTCATCCTCTACTCCCTCTGAGTCCTCTGAGAACTCCTCCAGGGCTTCGTGCAAGATAGCCGCTTCATAGCTCAGCTGCTGCACAATGCTGTCATTCCGCCTCATGCGCCGACCTTTGGGTCCCACCACCCGGCCTTGCTGGTGCCGGGCAACAGACATTTCCCTCCCTCTGACCACAGCGTCCTTCACTTCTGAGGAAGCTGTGGGTGTAACTGAGGCAGAATTGTTGGACGCCGTGGGGGATGGCTGGTGGTCAGTGTCCATAATATAACCGTCCCATTCCCGTAAAGACAGAATGGCTGCCTTGAACAGCTGCCAGTCACCAAAACGCATGTGCAAGACAGGTCGCAGTTCCTCGAGGTCACAAGAGTGCAGAACTAGACCACCAATGTTGTTGTCTCTTATGCACTTTGTGTACGGCCCCACCACATCAGGAGTGACGCCTCTCAGTGAGGCTACCAAGGCACACACCCCCTCCACGTCCCGCTGTGCCCAGTCTTTCAGTTCTGATGTATTCTGAAAACAGACAAATAGCAACACACTCAACAACAATTTCAACAGCAGAATCAAAACTTTAAAACAATGATAAGAAGAAAACTAAACTGTATTGTTCCAGGCATTAGTAATACCATCACCACCTATCAATTTTGTATTGACATTTTTGTTTTAAATTTCTGATGTTACATAGTAAATTGAGTACAAAATAAGCAACTGATTCCAGCATAATGGCAAACTTTAAACTAATTTCACTCCATGTTATTATGCAGTAGCCTTCAGTACTTTAATGCCAATATGTTCCAAAACTATTTATATAAAAGGCAGACGGGCAATTCACTGCTTTTCTTTATTTTCCTCATCAACCAAACCTAAATTTCTTTCGCATTACAAAAATAAATTTTGATTGAATTGCGTTCCGTATCTCATGATTTTCTCCACAATTTTTGTCATACAATTCAGAGTTTAAAGGGTTACCAAGTATTCAAACATCCCAATAGGAATAAGACATCAAGCACAGTACCACAATAACTAGGGCCAGCTATTCAAAATATGTGGAAGCAGACAGAAGAAGCATGGAAAGACAAACAGACTATACATACATTGAAGAAGACAGCAGGGTGCGGCCTCATTGGTGTTCGATAAGCACTCATGGTATGAGAAGCGGGCATAAGGTTCATGCTGGGGTTGACCGGAGGCAATGCTGCATAACTGGGCATCACACCGCCTGGGTACATCCCACCCACTGGATAGTTGCTTCCTATTGAGCCAACTCGAGAGCCCAGCGGGCGGCTCATTGGCTGCGGCATGGGAGGCCCTGAATATCGGTTCCAGGAAGTCAAGGAGCCAGTGTCTACACTCATGCCACTGGCAGAAGACATGACACCCCCTTGGGGAGGAGAGAAAGGAGGTGGTGGAGCACCGGGAAAGCCCATGGCCGTCATTTCATTTCGCATCATTTCTTGCTGGTGTTCCGTCTCTGCACAACAAAGCACAACCACAAATGCATTTTTTAAAAATGTAAACATTAGATAACTGCAAAACATTTACTTGATGGAAGTAAATACCACAAATAACATGTAAGCTAAGATAGCCAGTTCTATACAATTCTTTCATCCCGGCAGCCCCCTGCCAATCTCGACCTTAAGTCTGCATTAACAGTCAACCATCATAATTCCAACAACCCGCAGTAACGGACTACCAACAATGTCCTAGGAGTTAATATGTTGATGGCAGTTATTTAGTTAGTCAGTTATTTCCAACTTCTACAGGATTAACAACGATAAACTTTTAAACGTATCCAATTTTGACATCTTTTGACCAGTTCTACTCAAAACAATGTGCACATTCACATGCACACACACACACCTACACACACACACACACATCAATAACTTTATTACAACCCAAACTGTTAACTTTAACAACGTTGTAACAAACTCAGCACAATTCGTCGATTACGTCCCCGCTCCCCCACTCCCCCCAACCCTGAATCTTCTCCCCTCCACATCCTTTTAGGGTCGACCATGACACTGGTTGATAGGAATCGAGGGAGGCTTTTACTCTGCCACCATGATAGTCTAATGAGCTGCAGTCACATTTCAATAACTTTTTTACAACCGAAACTGCTAACTTTAACAACGTTGCCATAATCTCAGCACAGTTCATCAATGACGCCACCCCAACCCTCAATCTTCTCCTCTCCCAAAACCCTTCTAGAGGCGATCATGACTCTGGTTGATAGGTACCCAGCCACACTGGTTGATAGGTACCCAGCCACACTGGTTGATAGGTACCCAGCCACACACTGGTTGATAGGTACCCAGCCACAATGGTTGATAGGTACCCAGCCACACTGGTTGATAGGTACCCAGCCACACACTGGTTGATAGGTACCCAGCCACACACTGGTTGATAGGTACCCAGCCACACACTGGTTGATAGGTACCCAGCCACACACTGGTTGATAGGTACCCAGCCACACTGGTTGATAGGTATCCAGCCACACTATTTACACCGCCGTGATATTCCATTGAACTGCAGTCCAGACACAAACTTCTTATGCACTAGCCCTACAGAGCCAATCACCAAAACTAGGATTTGTGTTTGGAATCCTGCATCGTTTAGATCATTTACACAAAAGTATGTACTTCTGAAATGTCTGGTTATAGCAGATGTTTATACAAGAATCATACAGTGTGGCCACAATAAATGAAAGGCTATTCGCATGATCTCCAATACAAATGTCAGGTTTATGGCTTGTAATGGTATGGAGTTAAAATAGAGGAAATTGGCTGAGGTCCAGGGGTCGCCTAGGCACTAGTAGAGGGTGCAGGAAAATTACACCCCTCCCCCCCCTCTCTCCTTCCCTCTCAGCCAAATACGAATTGCTGCATTTTAATTATGCATTTTTGATGAACAAAAAACATATAACATATAAAAAGAATGGAAGGAAAGTCTAGCTTGCTTACATACAGCTGAACTCTTGAAGTAGCCTGTCTTTATCAATGCATAGCGTACAGTTGTTATTCGCCAACAAAGTACAACTACAAATCTAAGTGTAAACGCTCAGCTGGTAGTCACTATTTACCAATAAAGTCTAAATTTAGTTTAAAAAAATCTTCATACATTCTGATGCACAACCCAAATCTTGAAACATTTTTCACTGGCAATGATTTAGTTGGTATGTTGGAAGAATATGGAGAGATTGATTTCTTGGTGGCCTCAGTTTCTCTGAACAGGTTTTTGAGGTGCTTTACCAACACTGACTGAACGCTGGGTGCTGTACATTGGCTTCACAGATTGTGCATCAGCAACACTGGCTGAGGGTTGAATGCTTCACACTTGCATCACAGTTGCATTGACTGCTTAGGTTTTTTAGCCTCAGACCGCAAGTTCTCAACTGCTTTTCTCTTTGCTGCCAGAGATCTTCCTCAAATATTGTCCAGTCATTCATCACCCACTTCTTTATCCACCCATTCCAACCCATGTGTTTTTCATGCCTTTATCATCAGCTGCATCGCCATGCTGAACAATGCGTCTTGCATCCATTCATATTTGACCAAAAACGATTCAGAAATGCCCATGCTCAGTTCTGTGATTCCGTTTGACCTGAGGACATGCACAGAACACTTTTTAATTGGAGGAAAATCATCAAACTTTTTTGTTCCATGGAAAACCATTTTGTTTTTGGCGGAAATATTTTTTCAATAGCGGAAATTTGCTGGACTGTGAAAAATTACAAGTCCTGCAGGTTTGTTGCTGGCTAGACTGTCACTAGTAAGTTGTTATACTGCACACGATTGTCACAAAACACACTACAGTAATCGGTGACTACAGCTTTCTCCATCAAGTCAACCACCCTATCGTGCCTTTCAATATAGAGTCCCTTTAGTTCTTTACATCCGTTCAGTGCGTGTGAATTTGAACCTGTTTAAAACTTACAGGGCAGGCACCTGTCTGGATTGTCAGGGTAGTAAGTGTGGCTAGCACTATTGGTTTCTCCTCTTATAAACCTAACCAAGTTATTATTGACGTTTTTGTTTTCCAAATGTCTGAGTGAAACAGCCAGATAAGCGGACGACACGGCCTGGTCCTGAAAGCCTTTCTGTCGCTGGAGCTGCTGCCAATGGTCAAGGTCCTTCTCCATCCTCTTGACGGAGCTATACACCAGCCATGGGTCAGTAAAGCGCAGTCGTATAGCGTGCCCTGACACTAGGATCAAGACAAAATACAAGTCACTGGCCTCGCCGTGTTACAGCTGAATGTGGAGCGTCATGCACAGCTCTCTCAGCTCCATGAACGTTGATCTAGACCAGTACACCTTACTCGTCTTCTGCAGTCGCTGATTGTCACTGATGGCACAACCACCAAAACTGTTATCGCCACCAAAACTGTTAACTGTGATGGTATTAAAAAAAAATATATATTTTTATTTTTTATTTTAACAACTTTATTATCACCACTTTTGCACTTTTGACATGTACGGGGCAAAGCTGTGACATGCCACAGCTCTCACATGATGATTGTCGCTGTTCAGCACGGTTAGGAGGAAGGATACACATTTGGCGTGGTAGACAATGTTGGGTTGGATGATGCACAACACTCTTTTCCCTCTCAGTGTGAAGACTTGGGCGCATGTAGAGGAGCAGTTCAGTTTAAGCTGTTCCTGCACGAAGCTGACAATGCGGTCTTCCAGCTTTTTGAGGACCATCTCTGTAAAGTGAATGTTGCAATAGAAAAAAATTAGGACGCCATGGTGTTAATAGTGTTGAGCTTGGAGTGAGGGTCAACTTGCAAAGCATGGTGTGAAACTCCTCTACAAAGTCTGCCAGCTGCTTCTTGGCCCCATCCCCACAGAGGTCGATGCTGAAACCAAGGTAAGGGTAGGGCTTGTCCTTTCCCGAGTTAGGAATGTGGTCACCCTGGATGACTAGCTCTAGGTCCGCTGTCCTGTTTCGCTTTGCCCAGCTGCATCCTGAGCGCTGGCCCTTAACTGGGGCACATTTCTTGTGCTTTATCTTCATGCCAGTGTAGTTCAGGAAGGTGCCTGTTTTAGTGGCCATGTCATGAATGTCTTCTTTTTGGTGTGCACCTATGCACACATTGTCCATGTAGGTCAGACAGGGTGGTGTAGGAATCTTCCATTCGGTAGATCCAGGGATCCCAGGCTTGGGTGAAGGCTATGGCGGACCAGTGCCAATCTTGCACAATACCTCTGTTTTGGGTGACCTTTGACGTCACCGACCCTCTGCTTTGTATTTGAAAAGTGGAGTTGGTGTACAGATCAGTGGTAATGTCAATCTGCTGTGGATAGCTTCGATCATCACGCTGTGGTCAACGTTGCCATAGGCATCTTAAATATCAATACAAACACATAAACAAACACTGACCTCGAATGAGTTTACGCAGGTAAGGGTCAAGATTGATGGTACAAGGCAGGAATCGTCGTAGATCACCCACATTCAGACGTGGAAGACTGGCCGACTGGTTGGAAAGGAAGGCTTCCAGCTTACGAGCATTTCGGTCGATTTCCAACAAAGGTTCTGCCTCTTTTGTCAAGGGTATGCGTGGTAATACTCTGAAAATTAAATAGTAATTCTATGAAAACACAAAGGCCACAATGCATTTTATTAATAACACTACACTCTTATTGCTAGATTATCTAAAGCTGTTTTCATTTTCTCCCAAACCCAACTCTAAAACATTTAAAATGAATGCGTGAGTATTGCACTTTGAACTGATTAGGAAAAAGCACTTAATATATATACCGTTATTATTATTATTATTACGCCGAGCAAAAAAAATGTTTTCCTGGAATCTTGTATTACTCTAATTAGTGTGTTTGTGCTGCATGAGTGATGTCATTATATAGAAATACTGAACTGTTCTCAAAAACCTGCTCAAAAAGCTGGACGATAACAGGATCTAACTCATGCTGCATAAGATACCAATTTGCTGCTGGATGCACATCTTTTATCTTACAAGGGCACATACCTCTGATATAATGTGGACAGTGTGGTGCTGTTATCCAGAACTTCAGACTCCTCAAAGCAGTAGATAATCCAAGACACACGATAGGGCCATTGTTCTATAATGTTTATCCAGGCTGCTAGGCGGTGCCACTTGAAGTCGATGTTGTACGCTCGTAACAAACGGGCTGAAAAGTACACAATGCATTACTGCAGCATAGGTTTTAGGAAAATACTTTATTTAAAACTATGATTTGCTTTAAATTTAAGAATTTTTTTTTATCATTATTATATTTGTTATTAATTTTTTTTTTTTTTTGGTTTGTATGGCCAGAAATAACTTTTTCAATGTGATCCTTGACTAATAAATTTTGTGTTTTACGGTTTATTCGATCAGTGAGAAATAGGACTGTTTTGCACACAATAACATCAATAAATATGGGATAATCCTTATACTAGTAACCACACTATAACCACACTATATTTGAACCCACTCTCTTCGGGTAATTTACACCATAAAAACAATGTATCCTTCTTATTATTGCAAGCCCACAATTCGTGTACTTCCACCCACAGCGGCAAAAATGAATTACTTCCCTTGCGTCAGACCCTATAGTATGCCAAAGCAACTTTCTGACAACACTTTACTTATTTCTCTAAAAAAAAAAAAATAAATATATATATATATATATATATAAATATATATATATATATATATATATATATATATATATATATATATATATATATATATATATATATATATATATATATATAAATAAAATAACAATAATTACTAATATCATCAAACCTTATTTCAACAAGACAAGCTACTGTTTTGTATCCCACATTTGAGCAGCATAGTAAATTCCAACATTATGGTTATTATTATCAAAGCAAAACATACCAGTGACGGACACAATATTCATAAGCCGACGCATGCTGCGAGGGTTGATGTCACTGAAGTAGTCGTTGCGTATGAACGTGTTAGACAGGTCAAAAGATGAGGCATAGACCAGCTGTGAACCAGACAGACCTTCTCCTCCTCGTATTGTTTTTCTCCGTGACCCTCCAAACTTGCCCTCACTTGCTGTTGACATCACCGATTCTTGCTGCAATGTCAAAACAAGGTGATCCACATTAGGTTGTACTGGGACCATTAGGGAACAGTGCTGTATCGCTGGTACAGAATAAAATGCACCACAGGCAAGATATATACCTGTCAAGTGCTACGGATTTTTGCGTAGCGCTACGCATTTTAAATATTTTCCCATTGCTACGGCGTATCACAAAGCTGCTACGCAATTTTTGGAAAGTGACGATAATATTTTTTAACCAAGGGGGTTTTCGCGCGAAAGTAGTCTGCTCCGGTCGAGTCTGGTTTAAAGACACTTAGTAAAAGCACCACACTTCCGCAACATGTGTAAGTTCAGAACTTCGGTTTACGATCATTTCTCTTTGATTACTGTCATATTCTATCAGCTGCCATTTAGTTATATTTTTATTAAATTAATTGGTATAAGCTTTTGTGCAATGCTAATAGTTCTTTTCTTAGCATTGTAAACCACGTTTTGTGAATAAGCAAATTATTTTGTTTGGGGGAAAAAAGTTCATCTGCTTTTTCTGTTTCAGTGATTGTCTCCCTTGTTTTTTGTTTTGTTTTTTTATGATTGCCTAGCTTATTTTCTGTCTGTATGTTATATATATATATTTTTGTTTGTGCATTTTCACTTTTATTTTTAAAAACGTACATGAAAATGTTTATAATGACAATGGTAATAGCTAAAGTGTTGTGCATTAACAAGATTTTACAATAAATTTGTAAACACATTGGATGTGTGTGTTTATATTGGATGCAGAAGTTTCCAGTTTTGTTGCGAATCGCGTGATTCACATTAGTGCTACACCAAACCTCCATTTGCTATGGTTTTTCTGTTAAATTGCTACACCACAACCCAAAAACCCCTTGACAAGTATGAAGATACCAGCAATTCTTTTTTTGGCTGGGATAGGTTTAGTTTTCCTCTATCATACTGAAGGAATACTGCTATTGTGATGACCAAAATGTAGAGTTCTGCGTAAAAAACCGGCAGTTTGTAAGTATTAAATGATGACAAAATTAGTGCTCGCTTTTAATTTCCAATTGCCTAAAATAAAATTTGTCTGAAGTTCTTATACTAGTGCTGATAATTGCAACTGACAAATTATGAAATTCCAGATCCCAAAATTGCAAAACAAATTGTGATACGAACAATATTGTGATATATGAGATTCTTGTTATCCTTTAAAATGACTTGCCTACCCAGATGTTGTCAAAAATGGTGACAAAATACATGTAATTGCAAACAAACACAAAACATACTATCACCACATCACTAAGATGTCGTCAAGCAATACTGGTAAGTAGCCAGGCACCACAAAAACTAACACCGTGTTAGTAATTTGTATGGAGATATAAGTAAGTCATACCCTGCTTACTGGACCCAACTTTGCCCTGTCTCTGTCGTCAGTGGGTGCAATGCTGTCATGGTGCTGTATCCGCAGCCCTTGGCTTTGCAGGTAGAATGGGAGGTGTACAACGTTGCGCAAGTAGTCAAAGCCATTGACGTTGCTGTCCTGTAATGCAAAACACAGGATTAGCATGTAGGTGGAGAAAAATATAACTGAACTCAATCACAGATTGCTCTGATTTACAGTGCAAGAGTGTGATGTGCAGTAATACAAAATAGCTGCAAGGTGCTAGCCACAATGATCCCGTTTGCTGAATGTTGCTACTAACAGCTTTTCGCAAGACACATGGACAGCAAGCTTAAGTACTGTGTAATGCTGTGCCATATTTATATTTGGATTTGAAATTAAGCATGGAGACATCATGTTTGAATCAAGCCGACACAATAACTTTAGGTTTTAGCACTGAAAGACATTTTAGCTGCTTTGACACCTTCAACTGCATCTTACATTTACAACACAGGAACTTAAAAGGTTTTTGATCTCGTATGATGTGAAGTAACTGCGTAAGCACTTAATCCAATGTAAAAAGGTAAGTAAAGGCCTTGTGGTCATAGTGACAGAAGTGTTAGGGCCCATGTAATCTGTTGGTCATAAAAGACAAAGGTGTTAAGGACATCCCTTTTTCTCAAGGCCAGTCTCAGGAGGGTGGTGTCCATCTCTTCACTCTCTTAAAAACAAAAAAACAAAATAACAACAAAAACCAGCTCACACCTGGAATGTGGACTTGAGGTTGTGCTCAATACCCTTGATGATGATGTGGGGATCGACAGCCAAGATGGTGATGTACGGGGAGTTGTCATCAGAAAAGAGTGACTTGACTGTGTCCAGCACTTGCAGTACCTGCACACAAGTATGCAAACAGTGAAGAATTAGGAAAACAGAAAAACACTTCATTTTCCATTGCTTACAATCAAAGTTGAAAACAAAACATTCTTACTATCGACCTATACCCTTTTCTTGATGATTTGGCAATAAAAAATCAAAACTCATTTACCATTCCAAACCAAGACTAGCACTCTGTCACATTCACAAATTGGGCAGGCTAAAAGTTCTTTTCCTTCATGACTTCAGTCTAGTCACCCCTAAATAAAAAGATACCACAGACAGTCTGCACAATTGGCAAATGAATGTTTTTCTCCCTATTTTAGGCAAAACCTTCGCTCTGTGTCCAACTCATTGTTATAGACTTACTTACAACAAAAGTGTAAAAGGAGGTAGTGCCCCTTACCTTATCCTGCTCACAGCTGTCCAGACCATCCACAATGACCACTAGGCGTGTCTGGTCAGTAGTGAAGCAGTCCATGCAAGTGATCATGCGGCTCATCAGTTCCACCTCTTGCTTCAAGCACTGCAGGAATCCGTCCATCTTCAATGTGTCCACCTGCGCACAACCCCGACATCCATCAGACACTGCAGCATCAGACTGTTTTACACTTAAAAGCAACAGCACCGACATAATGTTTAGGTTTGTCAGCAACAACAGTAACGCTTACGCCCACAAGCAGCGACAAATACATAATGCCATTTTTTTAATGTCCAAATCCAAAAATACAACTTAGGAATATGAAGTAGGAAAATGTTCTTGTCTAGGAGTAAACATTTCAGAGATGCTCTTGTCTAAAGAGAAGAAAATTGGCAATGAAAATGTAGAAAGGAATTGATCATCAACAAAAGATGCCAAAAATACAGCAAGAGATCTTTATTTTATTTTTTTATTTTTTTTAAAGAAAAACAAAGACAAATTTTGTCATTATGGGCAAGGAAATATAAAAGTTTAAATTCTGTCAAATTAAAAAAGAGGCAGCTTTGACCAATTTCTATTTTTTACTATTAAATAACAGTGCAAGAACTTTCTTGTACATGATTTGATCGCTTCAAAAATCGGTCATAAATATATTTTTTGAAGTTATTGTAAAACTCACTGCTGATCTCTTTCTGGGCAAATGAGAGAGAGAGAGAGAGAGAGAGAGAGAGAGAGAGAGAGAGAGAGAGAGAGAGAGAGAGAGAGAGAGAGAGAGAGAGAGAGAGAGAAAGAAAGAAAGAAAGAAAGAAAGAAAGAAAGAGAGAGAGAGAGAGAGAGAGAGAAAACGACTCTCATCCATCTCTTGCCACCCTTGATCCACCTTGCTTAAGTATAACGGTATTGTTTGGCAAATGTTAATAACCATTTCATTTGAGATCCATCAGACTATGCAACCTCACATGCATGCATACACACAGACACACACACACACAAACCAACAATACCTCTCTTCCACTTCTATTTCTAAAATTCATCAAACCTATTTTAAATCAAAGCCACTCCAACGTTAGTCTTTACTAGCTCCCCCTCCCCCCACCACAACCTCCCTTCTAACCTCCCCCAATCCCCAGACTCCACTTAAAAAAGAAGTAGCTTACTGTCATTCTTAAACCATACACAACAATACAAACACACATGCTTCACCACTGAAGCAGACTGCAACAACTGCTTTGATCATTATATCATCATTCAGCTGAAGCACACAATATCAAGAGAAAGGTATATATATCTATCTATATACATATTTCCCTCTCTCAAATTTTAGCAAACACTGAGAAGGCCTATCTACATAGCCAGGTGATGTAACAAAGTTGGGGCTGCTAAAGTTTCCCTTTCTCTTCAAGGTGAGAACAGAATGCAATGGCAAATTTGATTATGTAATATTTTATGACAACACGATAACCTGATCACAGTGGTGAAAAAACGTAAACTCAGATATGATGGTATGGCCATGTCACCAGATCATCAGGTCTTGCAAAGACCATCCTGCAAGGCACAGTGCAAGGAGGTAGAAGAAGAGGGAGACCCAAAAAGAGGTGGGAGGACAACATTCGAGAATGGACTGGTTTGACACTGAGCGAAACAATCAGGGTTGCTGAGGACAGGGAAAGATGGAGTACGCTGGTTAAACGATCATCTGTGGTGCCCCTACGACCTCCGTGTTATGGGATAGGATAGGATAGAATAGGAATATTGTATGGAAATCTGCAATCTACAGTGGGTAGGTCTTCTCAAGGTCCGATGAGACTTGAGAGAGGGAAAAGGCCGCATCTAGTCTCAGCTTTGTTGTATGGCAGAAGGTTGTGCTATGTTCTCAATACCCTGCCCCATTCCAATGATGAAGATGTGAAGAACATAAACAAAAACTACTTTCCCTTCAATCAAGTAATTGAGCATAGTATTTATCTTCCTGCAGTTATAATTTTCCAAACTTACCACTTCCAAAAAAATGCTAATTAAAACTAAAGTTTTAATGTTCCATCCCTCAAAGAAACAAAAATTAAGAAGTCTACAATGAATTCTAAAGAACGAAAAATTAAAAGGTATGTGAGTTTTTTTTCCCTAATCTTATGCACTAAATTATACTGTCAAACACAAATGTGAAATTAATCATATTATTTCTACTTCAAAGAAAATCTGTCTTTTAAACCAAGCTTCATAAACAAAGCAAAGCCACATACATTATCTCACACACCAAATCACACTGCCACTATCAAAAGAACAAGTTCCACTATGCTGAGCACCCGAGAGATCCAGTGAAATTCAATGACCCAAAAAAGACAAATAAAACAAATATTTCAGCCAGGAAGAATACTGCCATACTTCGATCATCAGTATGAATGAGTTGTGCAATATTCTTTCCATACAACGATAATGGTATTTCAGGAAAATGTAAAGGATTTGCAAAACAATGTTTCTGAAAACAAAGCACTGCACAATGTGTACGACGTTTCAGGTAAACATAAAGGAGTTTGTAAAACAACATTTCAGGCAAAAAAACTGAGGACTTCACAATAACAGGATGTTGCAGGTATAGTAAACTCTACACTTGCTTTCCAGGAATGAAAGAGTAACTTCTATTTTAGTTTGACAGCTAATTACTCCCAAAAATTATTCCTTATTGCTTTTGAGGTACATCCAACGGTGAGAGAGAAAGAGGGCAAGTCTGACGAGGCCATGCAGGATGCTGGTTGAACTACAAGCAAAATCCCTCCATAGGCATTGGAACAGATAGTTTACGCAAAAACAAAACGAGTACTTTCTGTTTTAAAAGTGAAGACAATTTGATTTTTTGTTCAATGCAAGATGGTGGAGATTTAAATGACAAGGTAGTGTTGCTAGTCTAATATTTCACAGAGCACACATTCTCTCACAGGTTTACAACACAAAAAATCACAGTTATACAAACATATTGAACCATTCTTGCTTTTTAGATGATGCAAACATTTACGCTAGTACAATATAGTGTTGTATAGTTGGCATCATAGGCTGCCAAAACCTTTGCCCTCTTGTTAACCTGATGACAGCACACATATTTAGTTACTTGGCCTGAGAGTCAGGCATCAACCATCTGAGAAACTTTGCCGCTTCCAAAAGATCAATGGAATACACTCACACTCAACAATTGTCAACATACACAAAATACTTAAAGAAGCATTACGTTTTGTTACGTGCCGAAAGAAACACAAATTCAATGACAATTTTGCGGTGAAGCAGCAAGACTACCTTGTTATTCCATTTAGAAAAGCTACACCAGTGTGATGTTATAGACAAGGCTATATATCTGTATGCGATGATACACAAGACTTGAAAACATGCAGCGTAGTTGACTCTTCATGGCCTATTCTCTCTTCAGTCTCAGCTTGATTGGGATGAGACCTATTTATCCTTTGGTCACACGTGAGCTAGTACGCTCCTACCCTTATTTTCACACGGCTAAGACTAGTGGAGGTTTACACTCGCCTCTCCACTAATCTCTGCTTGCTGGTCAAAGGATTTGAGGTTTAGCTGCAATCCTAATTTAGTCTATCCCACTGGATAGGAACTATTTTACCACACTGAGGACTGGAGACAAGAGGAGATGAAGTAAGGTAGTCGCTGTTCACAGCAGACAGTGCTGAGACTGGCCGAGGTAATGGAGTGTGCGAGAGTCAATTGCTGAAGTATTGGCGAGCTTCAAGCACACAGAATGGGGTCACTAGAAGCTAGCTTAAATTACTACGCTTTTTCAAATAGCAACAGAGATGAATGGAAATGCAAACATAAGCTTCAGTGAGTCTCTGCTAATCAGCATGACCTTCTTTCTGTAATGCGTAGAGAGAGGAAGAGGCTAACCCTACGAGGGCTGAAAAAATGACCTGGTGACTAAAATGTCCCAGCAAATCTGCAGTAGGCCTCGTCACACAATCTGCCGAGATTGAAGAGAAAATAAGACCACAAAAGCTCAGCTAAACTGTATGTACCTGTAAGGTCAACGTCACACCAAAAAAACGTGTGGAATGTTTGAAATAAAAATTACTTGCCTTATGACTACTCTTAGGCAGCCACTGCGAGGAAACACACCGAGGCCAATATAAATGCAACAATAAATGCAATGTGCGCAGAGAAATTTCAATGCAAAAAATTAAAAAATTAAAAATTACAATACATGGTTTGCCCAAAGACATATTCAGAAAAAGAAAAATAAATCTGACTCAATGATATTCTCCAAATTGTGCACTTACAAATATGTAATATGCACATGCAAATGTTGAAAGTAAAAAAAAAAAAATTCTTCAATTATGTTTTCCCAAACCTAAAGTTACAATATTACACTGAAAGTTACAAAGACCTTACAGAAATGAATTTATGGAGATTAGGATGATTTGGGGTGGGTGAGAAAAAAGGAAATTATTTTATGTGTACTTATCCAATGTTTCAACTCAGGAATTTCAATGTATTTAATTATAGTAATATATCTGAGGGAAAAGAATTAATCATTTAAAAAAGAAATAATGTAATACGGCAAAAATCCAGTTAACTTAGTGTTAATTATAAAAACTATGAATTAAAAAAATGTCTAATGTTGCATTTAGAAAGTTAAAAGGGGAAATGTTCAAAAAGTAATGCATAAAAAACATGCATTAACATAAATTTGCTCAATGCTTATTATTTGTATTATAATGCAATTTTCAGTGCTACAACTCTTCACTTCACAGCAAAATCATGCCCGAATTTCTCTAAATTTTACAAATGCCTTTTTTAATTAAACATAAATTCAACTGCCTTGCTGAAAAATTACTACTAGTTTTAGAAAAGAAAAGAAACCCGCTAACATAACATTTTGATTATACTCAGGGTGGAGAACAACTGAATCAAGAAATCTCTGAAATCCGGCCGGGGCCCAGGGGCCAAGCCCCGGTATTCGCCCCCTGAAAGAAAATGAATTTATGCAATTTTGAAAGTAATTTAGGGCCTCTCCTGAAAGCAAAAAGCAAAAAGTAAACATGAATAGAAACAAAAAACAACAAAAAAAGAATGTTTTATGCACATGTCTTTCAAAAACGTTAAGAATCTTGATTTGTAGGCCTAACAAAGTTTGAGGTCTACCACTGTTACACACAAACTCCACATTTCCAATTTTACTGGGCACACGTTTGTCTATTTTTTAGCTGTAAACAGGCAAGAATTTTTATAATTTTAGAGATATTTAGGGATACGTAAGTAAAAACACCACATTTTAAGTATTAGTGACTAGTGTATAGATTTAAATGAAATAAAATGCAAAATGAACAGAAATAAATTCTATTTTGATTATCTACCTTTTTATACTTCTCTTGTCATGTCTTGTTTTTTATTACTCCATGTGTATACAAAAAAAAGTTTTAAAAAGTCCAAAAAAGCCCCCTCTTCTTCACTTTCATGCCAGTCTGAAAGATCGTATGCATGCACACTACTGACACTAATTGTCTAATGTCAGTACCGATCTCTTCCTCCGACTCCAAGTCCATTTCTCTCACTTTAATGTCTGATAAATGGAAGCCTGTAAACTCCCCTTCATCAGTCGAAGAATCCAAACCATCCCTTTTAGGCACACACACAAGAAAATTTGAAAAAAAATCGAAAAAACGAACGCATCACAGAGAAAACTTGTGGAAATGCAGTCGAATGTTTTCACAACATAATAAACCGGAAGTCAATTGCCGGAAGTCTCGCAATCTTTCAAACAACGCGAGAATATAACCACATGGTTGATACGGACGCTTTTGGACGTTTTGCCTGTTTAGACCTTCGGCCGCTTTTGGCCGTTATGCCCAGTAAAGGGTAGCCCCTCAGCTTCTCACACTCGGAACTCAATATTTTTTTCTTGGAAATGCAAATGCTTTCCGCGGAAATCCGCGGATTCGCTGAGAGTTCTCCACCCTGTATACTACAAATGAAAGGGATAAATAGTAGACAGTTTTTAAATGTACTTAAAAAAAACCCACAAATATTCTGCAAATGTAATGGTCAATAGAAATTCAAACACAGTGAAAAAGCCCCACAAGAAGGTCTTCAGAAAGTCTACGAGATGATACATTAAAAACAAAGAATAACGTCAGTTCAAATAACACCATCCATTAGCAAAGAATATGAAATAATATTGTTTACTATATTTTTGCTTCTAGCATTATGATTATCACTTTCAGTAATCTGCCCATCTGCTAAACAGTCTTCTTCATAATTAATCTGTCAAGATGCAAGCCCTCTCCCACCCACTATGTTACAGAAACAAACACAAAACTGATTGAAGAAGTATGACAGCTAGTGCCTACAACCTGTTTCATGTAAAGGGCAACCATGAATGACCCTTTGACCTAGAAAACATTTAAGAAATGAAAGACATATGGCTCAGGGGTGGTGTGCATGAACGCCCGTATCTCTTGCCCATACGTACATTTTAAACATAAACTTACGAATGGGCAAATTGGCCAAAAAACCGTGTGCATGAGCGTTTGTAAGTCTCCAGTCGTTCATAAATTCGGTCGTAACTTTACGGGTGCTATCTCCTTGTTGTAACTCTGTCCGTAAGTAAGAATGCCCATAATGTCGTTCAAAAGCGCATGCGCGAGAGCAAACGTGGCTTCAAACAGGCTTGTTTATCAAGTCATGTTTCAAAGAACAATTATACGAGAACGCGTGTTTAGGGAGCGTTTGAAACCTTTTGATTATTGTGATGATCTAGAAATTCGTTCGAAGTTTTGGTTTCAACGTGCCGACATCATAGATTTATATGAAATTGTTGAAGACGACATAGAATTTGTCGTAGTTGTTCGCTACAAACTACATGTGCAATAAACAACTAAGCTCTATGGCGTTTATTTATCGGTATCATAGCATCAAATGCAGCTGAATCACTTTTCCTCGAGCTAGAATACGGGAGATCGAAGTACTAAAATTACAGCCGCGGTATAATAAATGAAACTAGCGCTGCTTTTCTTACACATTGCGTTGCTGAGACTGACCAAGGCCTACATCTCCTCTCTTTGCTGCTAGCCTTAACCTATTACGCGGGCGGTGACATAAGGTTGCTGACCCTACAGTCTCATGGTGTGGAGGTGACGTACGTACTTTCAAAGCTCCGATTGGTTAAAATCAAAAGCAGAGGGTAATCCTCGATGCGGGCTAAAAATACCACGCTCCGTCACATTTATCTATCGCTCATAGCTATGGGCAGTGCTACGGGCGCTCATGCACACAAGTTTCTAGCTGGTTTAAGACCGCCCATAGCTATGGCCGATTTTGAAGATATAGGCAAAATTTGTGTACGACTTTTATGTAAGCTTCATGCACACCACCCCAGGTGGAAAATCCTGGATTGGAAGAAAAACATTAAGAGGGAATGGACATTCAGCCTAAGACTGAATGAAACAAAACTGCCACCAACTATGCCACAGGCTCTTGTCAAATTTGCCCAAAGGCTTTGGTAAAATATTTTTGCACATATACTCCAAACAAACTCACATGATCTGCTGCCTTCAGGACTCTCCGTTTTTGGGATGATACAAGAGCCATCAATGTCTGTGCCCATGTGTAAATGTTACCGACCAAAGTCAATGTCAAGATGACAGCGATGGCAATGAGAGTGGAGTCAACGGCTATGTCCTTGTTCACTTGAAACGTTACCAGGAGTGCCACACCTGCAGCGCAGCACAGAAGCACCAGAAGAACCAACAAGAAATATGGCACACAGCACAGAGACTTGAATCGTGACTTGTGCACAGCTGAAAAAAGCAAAAAGACAACAATGTAAATTAGAAGGACCAAGCCCTTAGGACTCATTTGCTCCTTATGGAACTCACAAAATTTAACATGAAAATGAGTGCCCCCTTCTCCCAACCTTCTCCACTCCCACTCACGCCCTCCCCCCCATCCCTCCCTCTCCCTGCAAAAAATTAAATGGTGGCATTAAAATACACTCTTATACTATGCTCTTGACCTTGAGATGACCTTGCCCTCCGGCTCCAAATACACTCATGTACTATCAAATAAACTACAGCAAAAGTTGTATTTTGCCAACAAACGGTGATCTTGGGATGACCCTGATCTTCAGTGACCTTGACCTTTGGATGTCCTTTACCCTCACGTGACCTCTCATGCTTGTCTGATCAAATAACCCTATGTTGTTGCATAATATGGTTTAAATAACCATTCCATTCCACTGTATGAAGATCTATTTTTTGTATGTCTTTGCAAGACCTAAATTGACTTTGACATTCAAGATCAACTCAAAACCTGAACAAATATAAAAGATCAATATATCAACTTTAAATACAAAAGTTAGGACTTTATACCTCTCATAGTTTAGGTTCAATGTCACTTCAAAATAACTATTTAACCGACTTTGAACAGCTCCAGTGTCTTTGACTTTGGGAGTGAGGTTGACCACATGTTCACAGTATATGTATCTCATTGATATATATCATGCATCAAAGAATCATAAGTTCAAAATTAATAACCAAGAAATAAAGTGATATTTTGTGAACAAATTGAATTTTTGGACAAACATTTGATGACCCTTCGACCCTGACCTTGAAGTGAAGTCATTCATTCACTGATCATATATGAAGTCATCATCTTACCAAGTTTGGTTGTGATAGTTAAAATAGGTTCTGAGTATTGAGTTCCTTTAAATGTTTTCACAGACGGTGGAAGGTACACAGGCAGATGGACAGAAGGACTTTTTTTTCGGAATCATTTTTGGACTATTTAGGCCTCACCTTGCACAGATTTGCAAAAATCTGGATAAATGTTTTCTTGAGCGAATACATGGACTTGCATTGCTATGCATGCTTTGCATGTGAGTCAATAAAAAGTGCAGAATAAGGAAACAAATATAAAAGAATTCAACTCTATGTGCACTAAATAATGATAATACCAGTATAGAGAATAGTTAAGATTAATTTCCTTGCTAACTAAATGATTTTGTTTTAATTGAAATTTGAATTTTTTGACCGTTGGATTAATTTCCTCGAGCTTTTTAATCAGCAATATGAGCTTGTAATCTGCTTATATTTTTGTATTTCACTGAACAAATTCCATTTATGTTCCACTTACTATCAGGTGGTTTAAAAACCCTGAACAGTCGGGTCACAACAAAACCGTATTCCCGCTCCACTGCCTGGCATAGCGTCGCTATCATTGCAGCAAGAGCTTTCTCGCCACCAACGCTGGTCAAACGAGTGCAGTCAGAGAATAAAAACCTGTAACACATATTGAATTTTTAAATAAAACAAAAACAGTAGTATGTTGACATTTATCCAACAATTTTTAAAAAAAAAGAAAAAAAGAAAAGTGACACTGCACTGCGTGAGCTTAGAGCAATGCTAGCAGTATGCTAGGCGATACAAACCTCCCCCATTGAGTAAACAGTTTGTTTTTGTCTCGCTTTCTGTTTGCCCAGTCATTATAGCTTAGCTGCCAATTCCCCACTTGGCAACCTCAGTCCCCTAATTCATAGTATATTAAAAAAACCTTTGAATAATCTGAAGATACATTAAAATATAAATAAATAACAAGAAATTAATTTTTTTTTTAAAAATAGGCAGAGTAAACTGCTGTGAAAATTGTTTAATACGCTGCACATACAGTCCACTAGAAATTTTTCAGATGCTTATATTCATTATCAGTGACACGTACATAGATACTAATGCATACTCTGATTTTTTGTTCTCATAACTTTACATTAAACACACAAAATGTTTTACCTCACAGAGTATTGAGAAGGGTCTTTTTTCTTTGATGGCCTAGGATTGCAGAAAAGCAATCGTAAAAGCAGCATCAGTAGCTTTTGGCGCCTACCTAATACTGTGCTTATACGTACTGCCGCCTTCATGTCGTAACGCTGATCGCACACCACAACCACACCTGCCAAAGTGTTCACAGTTTACTGTTAGAAAACCCTCAACTGATTTTGCAATAGGAATAATTGTTCCTCACTTATTCTCCTGAATGTGCATTCATTGCAAAACAAAGCTTGGACATTATTCTTGGTTCACAAACAAATGAATATACAGGGGAGAAAGAAAAAAGTCATTATTTGTAGTGCTGAGATAGATATATGTTTTGAAAATGAAGAAAAGGACACAAAGAGCTAGGTGGTAAATAAAAAATAATACAATTAGTGATGTTAACAAATTATTATTGAAATAGTCCATCCTGATTTCACTGGCATTTTGTTCTATGGGTTTATTGGTTGATTTCATGGAGATAGAAGTAGCATTTAACATGGCTGAAAGAACCACATGTTTGAATCAAAAGCGCTTACCAAAGAAGATAAGCTGCAAACAGAAGATAGCCACGCACACTCCAATGCCAACTTTCAAGCCCACGCCCAAAACAAGAGCCTCGCCGACTACCAGTGATAAAAACAATGCCAACAGCACAATGGTAGGTGTGAACACAAAGTGATCATCAGTAACCTGCTGTGTGAATGATTTCATTTCACCTGAAATTAAAACAAAGTCAGTCAATAACCCAACTAAAAATTAAAAAAGTAATTTGCAATTATAAGCTCCGCCCAAAGTAAAAGTAGTGCAAGCTAGAATATAGCATGCACAAATATTACCGCAACAAATTACAGCCATAAACACCATTTGTTTGCATGTTCAGTTCAGTTCAGTCCCACAGCCGGACAAGCCGATGGGGAGACAAGAGGGATTCCGACGAAGCGGACTCATGCCACTTTGATCTGTCTGCAGCTATTGTCAGGAGGGTGGCATATGTCTAGCGCCGTCCATGTTTTGACATCACCTGTCCAGCTCTTTCTTTTTCATTCTCTGCGTCTACCTCCTTCCACTGCTCCTTGCAGGATAGTTTTTGCAGGTTGTCATGCCGAGTGACATGGCCAAACCACGCCAACTTCTTCATCTTTACAATGGCAAGGAGTAGATCTTGAGGGCCTCCAAGTGACATGACCAGGTTTTTTATATGGTCATTCGTCTTGCGTTCATGCCAGGCGATATGCCACAGTCTGCGATAGCATTTCATTTCAAATGCCTGGATGTGTTTTTCCAATTCTGCTGTTAATGTCCAGCTTTCGCAGCCATACAGCAGAACAGCCAATACGAATACGATCACTTTATTATCTCAATCAAAGAGAAATTCACACGTGGTGCCAGATATAAATGTTACAAGACGATAAAGGACAGTATAACAACAATAAACAGTAAACAGTAAAACAGGATAAAAGTATATCAAGAAGACATTACTGAATTAACCATTTAAAACTGTAATCATAAGAAGTTACATGGGGAATAACAGATACCTATCACATGATTTACGTTCAGTGTCATAATCATGATATAAGGTATTGCAACATAACAATCACTGTTGGCAAGCAATAATCGCATCAATATACAACAACGTAAGACTTTTAGATAAATATGTTCATAAAAGAACATTCCTCAGTTTAGAAGAATTGCCAAATCAGATAGGTCTGTAACTTTCGATCGATAATACACAAGTAATTACAGACAATTCACAGCCAAGACCAGAGACTAGCATGACGACAATAATATTGCAGTTTTTGTCACCTATATGCAAATGCAGATTAATGTTTTCGACCTCCAATCACATCACACCAGATCTTGCCCGCAATCTGAAGAAACCAAATGCCTGGAAATTGGTTTGGAAATTATACTAAGCACATCTGGATGTATATCCTTCTCTTCAAAATTGTGTGATTGGAAGCAGGAAAAAAGCAACAATTTTAACAATAATTTGTTAAACTCACTCTCCAGCTTGTTGATGAGGAATGATTTACCAGAGCCCCATTTTGCATACAGACCCACAGTGATGGGAGTAGAGAGAGAGGGATCACTGAGAATGTCTGCCAGAGCGCTGCTGTAGATGTCATAGCCCAGAAGATTCTCTGCATCACTGGCATTTAGGTTACCTGCCAAAAAAGCAACGAATTAATGAAACTGAAGATTTTCTACAGGATTAAACCATCATTGTACCAAAAACGATATAATAATCTACTCTGAAACATCACAATTGTGTTCATAAAAAAACAATATAGAGAAACCAAGCAGTTACATTGGTTCTGCTTCTTAATTCCAACTCAAACTTTGCTTGTAAAAAGATAATCCTACAGAATGTATGCAGATTCCTTAAAACACAATATTGTGACAATAAGATTCTTCAACGGCAAGTCTAGTCAGCACAGATCTGATTGAAAGAAACATTAATTTAAAGGTAACATTTGTGACTACCATTTTTAACGTGATCTTAGTGATAACTTATTGGTGATCAAATCACTATACCACAGGGGAAAAAACAAAAAAAAAACATTGGGGGCATTGCAATGATTAAACTTATACAGCAAGTTCCTCCTTTACTTACGATGTCCATATATGCCCTGCAGAATTCCTCTCTGATGATAAGTGTCCATGGCATAGGGCGTCTCCCCTGCTTTGTTGGGTCTGTACAGAAGACGGCTGTTGCGTGGATTACGCAGTAACAGCTCTGTTATTCTCTTGCTACGAGCTCGAATGGCTATATGCAGTGCCGTGTCTCCTCTCTTTGGAAGGAAATAAATCAATCATACTGATGAAAAATGTGTCTGTTATATTCCTTCCTTCAGAAAAATATAATCAAAACATTAATAACTATGCTTTCAATTTAGAGACAAAATATCTTTTATATTAATTCTTCCTGAAATAATTACCAAAATATCTGTAAAACGTAGATTTGTTACCGGCAATCTGTGTATTCAGTCAATACTTGTATTGTCTAAAAATAAATAAGTAAATTCATGTTTTGATTGTGACCACTAGCTAATACATGTAATGACTAAAATTTTCAGTAAATGCGTATATTGTCTTAAAAAATGCTCTGGTCAATACACGAACTGACTGAACTGTCATTCGGCATTTAAATTGCAACTGGTTGTAAACATGAATAAATGAATGACCACATAGGCATTTGTTGTTCTTTTAGTTCAATATGCACACTCCCACTGACACATCCATACAACTAAACTCTGTTAAGTATAAGTTAGTAAATATAAAAAATAAGTTTAAAATGTACACACTTACATTTAAAACTATCTCTCTCCCCCCCCCCCCTTCCCCTCCCATTCTCTTTTATGCAAAGTAAATATTAAAATTAAGTTTAAAATGTACACATTTACTCTCTCTCTCTTTCTGTCTCTGTCTATTTGTTTTACTGTCAATTACATCTAACTCTTGGAGGCAATCGCTGAAGACATACCATTATTAACAAGAGATCAAAAGAGAGAAAGAAAAAGACACAGTTCCGTGTCGATGTTACGATTGAGACGCGCACGATAATTCTGAACATTTTATTTTGCAAAGCATGCAATGATAGCGTATATTTACCTTCGATTTGATTCTGAGCTGTTGCTAGAAAAAGCTTTGTATTCATCGATCGATATTGTTGTAGTATTGTTGAGAAGTGTCTGGAATTACTTGTGTATTATCGATCGAAAGTTACAGACCTATCTGATTTGGCAATTCTTCTAAACTGAGGAATGTTCTATGTCGTAAGACAGTTCTGGTGATTAGTTTTTATTTTGAATGGGTGTTATTGTGTCATTCTGGAATGTTCTAAGCTTTACTGGATTGCCGAAAGGCCATATAAGAAATGCCCTGTCTGCTTAAAAAAGTGATTTTTGGAGTGATTTTTGGAAAGCGAATTTGTATGCAGTTAATGTTTGCTGAATAAAGTTGAAAAACTTAATATGATGACTACTGCCTTGTTGTTGAGTGAACATGCTGCGTGGATAAACGAATTCAAATTACAAATATCAAGATTCAAGCATCGGGGCTGAGTGAGCTCATAAATATGTGTAACAGTCATAATATTTTGCCTTGCTCACCAGGCAACTGGAATATTTCGTCGCTAGAATGTCGGCCAGCTTGTTTAAAAACTTTTGTTCTTTTATGTTCATATCCATCTTCTGTGGAGCCGCAAAGCATGTCTGGAATGAATGATCGACTGTGGTTTTATCACAGTTTGAAATCGCAATCGTCATCACGAGATTTTCGCTGAAGTCATAGTGATTTATTTTCAAACAAGACACTGGACCTTATCAGTTATATGCCGATTAACACATCTCAAAGTTTACTATCTGAGCTCATCAAATTTCTGTGTAATATAAATAATGCTCTATGCTCGCATTGTCAGAACAGAAGACTTGACTGAGTGAAACACTCATTGACTAAAATGAACAGTCGGTCAGTGTGTGTTATAAGTGGGTCAAATTGGACAATACATATATTGATTGGAAATTTTAGTCATTACATGTATTGGCTAGTGGTCACAGACAAAACACAAATTGACTGCTTTTTGTAGATAATACACATATTGACTAAAAACAAAAATTGTCGGTAACAGATATATATGCTTTCAATTTAGAAATAAAATGTCCGTATTCATTCTTCATTAAAAATAATTACAAAAATTTTAATAAAACGTATCTATCCTATCCCATAACTGGGACATCGTTGGGGCACCAAAGAGGATCGTTTAATAAGCATACTCTATCTTTCTCTGTCCTCAGCAACCCTCATGGCTTTGCTCAGTGTCAAGCCAGTCCATTCTTGAATGTTGTCCTCTCACCTCTTTTTCTGTCTCCCTCTTCTTCTGCCTCCTTGCACCATGCCTTGAAGGATAGTCTTTGCAAGGCCTGATGGTCTGGTGATGTGGCCATAACATCGGAATTTCTGTTTCTTCACCACTATGAGCACCTCAGGTTGTCCAATGGCTTTTGTGATGGTCTGTTGGACTTCGTCATTAGTGATGTGTTTGGTATAGGAAATGCCCGGAAGTCTTCTGTAGCACCTCATCTCCATGCTTTGTATTCTTCATTGTAGGTCTGCTTTGAGGGTCCTTGTTTCGCAAGCGAATAGGAAGATGGAGATGACAAGGAAGTCAGCAGCCTTACCTTGGAGTGTAGACTGATGTTCCTGTCTTTCCAAATGGGCTTCAACCTTGTCAGGGAAGCAGTTGTTTGTGCGATCCTGGAGAGGATTTCCTGTCGGGACCCGGACCCATTGTCTAATACAATGGCTCCTAAATATTTGAAACTATGCACTGTGTTGAAGGATTGGTCTTGGGCTTTGATGTCCATGTTGATGCCATTGATGTTGTTGGTCATCATTTTGGTCTTCTCTGCACTTTTTTCCATTCCACGGCTCTGCCAATCCATCAATGTCATCCGCAAAACGAAGGTTGGAAATTGCTCTCCCCCCTTTGCTGATTGTGCCTTCATGATCTGCAAGGGCATCTCACATTATGCGCTCAAGAAAGATGTTGAAGAGTGTTGGAGAGAGTAGGCCTCCTTGACGCACGCCAATTGTTGTTCTGAACCAGTTCCCGATGACGCTTGTTGTGGAGACTGCACTGGTAGCCTTGTCATACAGGCTTTTGATGACTTCAATAATGTTAGGGCTGATGTTGTACACTCTCATAGTTGCCCACAGAGCTGCATGCCAGACTAGGTGAAACGCTTTCTTGAACTCTACAAACACATGATAAAGATGTTGTTGGTGCTGTAGGTATTTCTCGCAGATTATTCTGAGGTTGAAAATCTGTTCAGTGGTACTTTGCCCTGCCCTGAATCCTGCTTGTTCTTCAGCTATGGTTTGTTCAGCTTGGTGTTTCAACCTGTTGAATATTATTTTCAGGAGGACCTTGCTGGGATGGCTGATGAGGCTGATCGTGCGGTAATTTTCACACTCCTGAAGGTTACCCATTTTAGAAAGAGTGATGGCAAGCAACTGGGTCCATGGTGTAGGCGACTCCCAACTCTGCCAGATCTTGTTACAGATAATGGTGAGGGCGTCAATCATCGCTTCTCCTCCTGCTTGAAGCAATTCTGCGGATATGTTGTCCATTCCCGATGACTTCCCCTTCTTCAGCGATTTCACTGCTGCCTCAACTTCTTCTCGGAGAATTGGGAGGATTTCTTCTTCTCTGTGGACATGCTAGAACTGATGGGTCTCAGTTTGGTGTGTGATTGTAAATCCAGGAGAGGACTTCCTTTTGGGATCAATTGTCTGATACAATGGTTCCTAATTATTTGAAGCTATGCACTGTGTTGAGGGATTGGTCTGACAGTGAAGCAGCTGTCAAGATCCAAAGCAAGTCTGGCATATGCCTTACAGAAGAACAAGAAGTATTGGATAGATGGACAGAGTACTGCTCTGATCTTTATAAAATGTATATCTATGCTTAAAATTTTGAATAATGTTACAGATATTATTTCATGAAAGAAAGCAATTCTCGTCACTTCTATCATAAAAGGGTAATATCTTACAAAAATATTATTGCTTCTTTTTATTTTCAAATGTGTGTGCTGTGAGCAAGAATCTCTAGTGTTATTTTGTTGTGTGTACAAAATATTTTCATCATTCATTCAAACTTGATCTCAATTCTATTCTAGGATTCCCCGCAAAAATACTACACTTGTTCGAAAAGTGCCTTAGAACTGAACAACAAAGATGACAAGATATAAACAAGCATAAATTATTGGCAAAATGGGCCTAAAAACACTCTGATTATGAAAAAGCAAGTCACTTGAAAGAATACCTTGTCACAGGCTGACACTTTGGCCCCTTTCTCCAAAAGTATGCGCACAATCTCTTCATTGCGATTGCGTACAGCTTTAAGAAGGGCTGTATCTTCATCCTGTATAAAAACAGTATTACAATTATAAAATACAATACATTACTCACAAAGCAATGAGAAATCCAAATGCTAAAGCAACTTTTGGATGGTGTGATAAGAAATTAAAACACTGTACCGAATGTATTCTAATAATCCATAAAGCAGAAGTACATATAGTATTTTACAGGTCAATTGTAGATTATAGTCACACAACACCAGAACGTATAGGTGACTACTGGTCACATTATTCTGACATCAGCGAACCAGTTGATGGTAAGGGGAAAATAATATGGTAACACGTTGGCCAATCCTGAATTCTAACGAGGGACCTTTCGGTTACTAGTAAGCCGCTCTACCAATTGAGCTACCCGGCACTTCTATTTTACAGGAAATATTTCACAAATGTATTTACTAGCTAGAATAAATAAACTAATTACTGACACATTTCTCAAAACCACTCAAACAAACGTTTTTGCAATTGCCAAACAGTGTTCATTACATGCAGGCTAAACAAGTCTTTGGTTGTTGTGTGTTTTTTTTTTTAAATCTGCAAAATAGTTTATTAATTTGCCTTAGACCAGAACTATATGCATATTCCTATCCTATCCTTTCCCATAACATGGAGGTCGTAGGGGCACCACAGATGATTGTTTAACCAGCGTACTCCATCTTTCCCTGTCCTCAGCAACCCTGATTGTTTCGCTCAGTGTCAAACCAGTCCATTCTCGAATGTTGTCCTCTTGAATATTAACATAGGAAATATAAGTTATAACATAAGAAAAGTAAGGAAACAGCAATGTCTCTGTGTAGTTGTAATCTGCAAAACAGTCTTTCAATTTGATCATGGCCAGATCAAAAAGAACACTAACACAGGAAAAGAAAACTCACCTTAGTGGGTATTTCCATGTCAGGTTGACTAGCCAGGAGCAGACGCACAATTTCATTGTGACCTTTTTCCACAGCCCAGTACAGAGCAGTCTTTTCCTCCTGTTAAAACACACGCAACTGTGTCACACACATCAGGATCAAAATACAGTTTAAACAATATATCATATGTGCTTAACATGAGGAAAAAAATTCTGTAAATTGCTGTAATATGCACAAAAATCTATGTTGCTGCACTAAAAACACAATACGCTTTTTTTTTTCATTGTTAAATTTTGAGTATTACACATTCTTTTGAACACAAAGTTGTTTCTCGTAAACACCATATTCCCATATGCTTGTCTTTATGCCACTAATAATTTATTATTCTAAACAAATAAAATACACAAATAAATAAACATAACAAACAAAATAATAGGCATAACAAACATAATAAAGCAAAAACACAAACATAAAAACAATAATAATAATAATTAATAAATAAATAATAAATAATAATAATAATAATAATAAAAATAATAATAATAATAATAATAATAATAATGATGATTCAGACATAAACAAGATAAAGGTAGGTACTGAAAAACTACTCACTGAGCCCTGAACGTCAACATCTACATATTTATCCAGCAGAGCTCTGACCACCTCCACCTGTCCACCTTTCACTGCATGGATCAAGATTGAATCTCCTGCCTGAATAAACAAACACATGCAACAGTCAATGACAGCTCCTATTTTCTGGCCAGCGCTTCTGAATGCCTGTGATTCGAACCTTGAGAACTATGTATACCACACTGCAATTTCTTCAAAGAAATGATACAGTCATCTTATCTATGTTATCTTAACTTATTTTTTTTTTTTTTATTTAATCGTTCTTATATAGCGCTTTTCCAGCTCAAGAGCTGCTCAAGGCGCTGGCCGATACAGGATCTAACTCAAGCCGCCCGAGACGCCCACCTGCAGCCTTTGGGCGCATGGTCTGACGCCCGGACAACTGAGCACAATCCTGGGCAGCCAGGGATGGGGGAGAAGGACCTAGGTGCATGCTGGGTGTTTTCTTGTCACCGGCACTCACCCGTCTAGGACATGAGCGTCAGGATCTTTAAAGTCCGTTATGATGGAATGTATGCGACACAGACTAGACCTCGGTTTATACTCTCATCCGAAGGAGTAGGAAAACAGGAGTAAAGTGTCTTTCCCAGGGACACAACACAATGGCCCGGCCAGGGCTCGAACCCGGGACCTTCCGATCCGCAAGCCGAAGCACTACCATTAGACCACAGTGCCTCCCTAAAATAAATACCTAGCAAACTAATTTCTTTTCATTATGTTTCTGTATCAAATGCTTTTGAGCAGCATTTGGCTTGGTAAGTATTTTTGGACAAAAATAATTTTTTTAAAAATTGATTGTCATTTTAATTTCTCCTCTTCAGCGCATTATATGTGCTAGAGTAGAATGTACTGAATGTGTCATAGAAGTGATTGAACAACATCACATCAAGTGTGCCATGTAAATAACAATTACTATGTTCTGAAGATAGACAAAATATGGCCCAATCGAAGATACAATAAGCTTTTCAAGCACTGAGAAAAACAAATAAGAATTCTCTTCACAAGGTCACAGAGAATCTACACTTTTTTCTGGGTCTTGCGGGGTTGGGGGAGGGGGGGGGGGAGGGGAGGGGGGTGTAAAGAGACATTGGAAGAACATTTAAGCAAAAGAATGAAGATATATATGATCTAAATTACCCTGTCTGCAATGTTGACATAAGCCCCTTTGCTGAGCAAATCCTGTACAATCTCTACAAATCCCTCTTTGGCTGCTATTGCCAGTGGTGTCAAGCCATCCTGTATAAGACAAACAGAAACATGAAGTTTCGATTATGAGAACTGCAAGCATCATATTAGTATAGCAATGTTATAAAAATAAAGGGAGACTTAAAAATTTAATACATAAAGATAGCATTGAATGAAAATATGTAAACACTAAATGTCTCAACTTGGTAGTTGTGATATGTTCTATGGGACAATAAGGAAAATTTAAAGCACACTAAAAGCTCTAATCCAAGATGTATAGGGATTCTCACTTTACAATGAATCCCTTTACTATATACTATATTCCTTTCAAATCAGTTCACCAGATCTACGAACTACCACTCAGATATTCAGTAATAAGGCAAAGCCATCTATAAACAAGGGTTGGTGGAAAGGGAAGAAGGCTGAGGTGTTTGGGCAGAGAAGACAAAGCAGTATCATTATAACCCTCAACTAAACATCCCTTTCACCCATCACCCACCAAATAAAGAGGAAAATGTATAAGTAATTTTAACCCTTGCCCAAACATCCTATCCTAACAAAAATGTATGTATAGCCCATGCTCAAAATGTCAATCATACCTTGTCTGTGGCATTGACGTTTGGGTCATTCTGCAGCAGAGAGTGTACAACGTCAGAGTGGCCGCCTTTAGTTGCTACCAAGAGGGGAGTCCACGAGTTCTGAATAAGAAACAAACCCAATCATGGTCATCATAAACTATTACAATCAAATTCGCCCATGGTAAACATGGTAGTCATTAGAACAGCACATGTTAATTTTATAGCCAGGCGAACTCAAATATCTCTCCGCATCTGGATCCGCATCACAAAAACTCAAAAGAGCATCAGGTATTCATTTGTTACGAACATCATCACTACAAATGGTGTGAACGGTGCAAAGTTAAACTTGAAACAATGAATGATGCAATGTTAAAATTGAAAACAACCTTTTTGTAGAAAGAAATTTTCTCAACAGAAAGAAAAACTCAGATGAACTGTTGAATGAATCACTCATGCTTTCATCACAGCATAGCACACAGCATAGCTTGGCTAACAGTCTTTGGCTCTCATGTTATTTCTTAATGAGGGGGGTCACAGACCCAGACCCTTGGTTTCAATTCATAATAATTTGTAAGAAAAACAGCATTATCAAAAAAAATTGCTTCTTGAAAAAAAAAAGAAATATCTTCATACCAGTTTACAATACTGTATTTCTGGTTCAATACTTTCATTTTGCATGGATATTCAACTAAATGTAACAAGCTGACATCATTTAATCCTTCTTTTTGAAAATGGAAGGCTTGCAAGGAAATATCCATGGCAAACATGCTTTTCTGCAGTTTTCAATGGTGTATCAAAACATTAAGAACAGTGAAATGTATGTGGTAACATATAATAAGGCTATTCATAAGGATCCTTTTCTAAAAAGAATGAACAGTTCAATCGCACTTCACACGTAACCGCTCGTGCATCTGAGGCATCAACAAATGATACATCAAAGTAGCTCTATATTTCTATGACAGTGTGAAATATACATATGGGGTGACCTCGTGGCGCAGTGGATAAGTCGCCGGTTTCCTATGCCGAAGGTCGCGGGTTCGATTCCCGCAAGGGGCGAACGTATGTGACTTAGGTACGAGACTATTGAGGTCACCGAGGGTTTTCTCCGGGCACTCCGGTTTCCTCCCTCCCTTCAATAATGGTACAGGACGCAGTCAATATAAAAATTTCAAAAACAAAAATTCGATTTTCTTTCCGTCTTCTAATAGCGATCTCCCTGCCTTTACACCACCTGTTTGAGTGCTGGGTGTATTTGGTGTGTGTGAGGGTGGATGAGACAGGTGAGCGTGTATGTTGGTATAGATCGCCGCGCTTTGAGCCTGAATGATTTGGGGAAAGGCGCGTATAGCATCCTGTATTATTATTATTATTATATGCTTACCATGCCTGCAGCGTCGACGTTGGCTCCTTCAGCTAACAGAGCATCCACAATGTCAATGTAGCCTTTGCGGCATGCCCATATTAGAGGTGTTGTGCCATACTGTGGAAAAACATGCTACCATATCACTTGCTGAACAATCTAGCTTGTAGTTAATGATAACAGTGGAAAAAATCTCATATTTGAAAAACGAAATTTAAAAAAAAAAAGGAAAAAAAATACTAACAACAAAAGACTGGATTTACTTACCGCAAATACAGTAAATAATATTTTATATTTTTGAAATATTTTGCACTAGTGGTCTACTCAGTATACTAAAACTTCCATGTGATCAAAGCTTGCTATTGATGAGGTAAGATTTGTAATATAATGCATGGTTGTGACGCCCCCATCCCCCCACCCCCTTCCCCATGATCCCCCTCTCTCCATCCCCCCCCACAAAAAAAGCATTATTCTTCCCACCCACCCACCCCCAACAAAAAAAAAAAAAAAAAAAAGCATTATTTCTTAACTAAGTTGTCTACTGTGAAAAATCTTGATAGCACAGAAGTAAAGATTGATGAGGAAGGTGGAAGGGGTGATGGTAGAGCGCATGGGAGAGAACTATGCTTGCTCTCTCTTTCTTACCTTATCAGCCGTGTTGACCTTTGCTCCTTTGTTGATAAGCATGGACACGATCTCTGCATGACCTCTGCCAGCTGCCCAGGCAAGTGATGTCATGTTGTGCTATAACCAGCAAAAAGCAAACATGATACAAACTCATAAAGCAATTAGCAAGAAATTCAACAAGAAAAAGTTATTTATGAAACAACAAAACCTAAAAAATGAACCTAACTCGAATCTGGCATTTGTTTTAAAAAAAAAATAATTTTTTTTAGTAACTTTTTGTGGGCGCGAAATTAATTTTTTTCTTTGAGGGTAAACAGTACCCTTAACTTTTAAAAAGTGAGGGTCCTGTCTGAAATGTGAGGGTCCTAATACATAATAAACAATCGCACATAAAAAAAATTCAAACACATTTTAATAAAACAGAACTTTAATTCCCTCTTTTTATTCATTAACAACGGATATGTTTAAATAAGTACTGGTACTCTATCTGAGTCCCAAATTTTTAATTCGAAAAATAAAAATCTCTCTCTCTCTCTCTCTCTGATTCTTTTTACCCTTTTTGTATAAAAATGTTCTGATTAATTACTTTCTCAATTAAAGTGTATTAATAATGTATTGCTCTTCTCACTAGCCATTTTCGGGATTCATAGTGAAAGCAGACGCTCGACAGTGAAAATACGAACAGCCCATTGATTGGCCAAAAAGCGTGACTCCGAGCCAATAAAAAAAGACGTACTTAATATTATTCAAGGGTAATAACTCGAGTGACAAATACCTCGCATCCATAGCAACATATAGCGCGATGGGTACTCGACATCGATTTTCGAAGATTTATTATTGCCTTCTACTTTTCACTCAAAAATAATTTTTGCATCGAAGATTTTTTTCAGTAAAAATGAATTGATTACTCAACTTTGTAACGTAGTTGACATTTTTTTTGCGGGCAAATCGGGCACGCTAGAAATGAAAAGAGCGGGTCCGAATCAACATTTGAGGGTAATTCGCCCCGGACCCGCCTTAATTTCGCGCCCTGAGAAGTATATACAGTATTTTTAACAATACATTTTCTAACTTACATCTGCTTTAGCATTTGGGTTTGCTCCTCTGTCCAGCAGTTCCTGAACAACAATGATCCTTCCTTTGTAGGAGGCCCACATCAGCGCTGTCCAACCACACTAGAAAGTAAACAAAAATGCAAAGAAATTGTACAATAATTTTTACACAAATGCTTTAAAAGCCCATCTAAACCCAACATTAGGGCATCGTTCTAGTAGCAGGTGAAGTTCAAATGACAACTTCGGAAAACAAGTCGAAAGTTGGGGGTAGGGGAGCAAAGGAGGAAAGAGGAGGAAAGGCAAGAGGGAGTTGGGAGGGTGTGGGTGGGTTAAATTGATAGAAGGGGCTCTCCAAAAGCTAAAAACATGTGGCTTGTGTGTGTGTGTGGGTGTGTGTGTTGTGTGATGTGTTTGTTGTGTGATGTGTTTGTGTGTGTAAGTGTGTTTTTTTTTGCAGTTCCACCAATTTGTACATTAAATTTTACTCGTATCAAACATAGCAATTTTCTCCAACTACTCAATATTTGGTTCTGCCTTTTTGCTGTGAATAAGAAATAAAGAATAAATAAGCAAACAAACAAGCAAATAAAAACATAAAATAAAATACTTACCATATCTTTGTGCTCCAGTTCAGCTCTGTGTTCTAGCAGTTCAATAACAATTTCCAAGTGGCCTTCTTTGGAAGCACACAACAGAGCACTCCAGCTTTCCTGAAAATTGTTTTAAATTACAAAATGGTCAGTCAACGCCCCATTTAAGTTTTGTCATCCAAATATGTTTTCATTATCTTTAGATATAGCATACACATTTTTAAAGAACAATTATGCTTGGAAGTACTGATGTTGTGACTTACATTATCCACTCCATTAGGATCTACACCCGCTTCCAGCAGTTCTCTTACAATGTTCAGCTCCCCTTTCTCACTGGCCACCATGAGAAATGTGCGTCCATGCTGAAAAATATAAAATAAAATAAATATGAAAATAGAAATAAAGAGGAAAATAAAGAGAGAAATAAACAAATAAAAGTCTTTACTTTAAAAAACTGTGATATGGATTAAATACTTGAGTGTTTCAAATAAGAATGAATGCAGAAACTTTCAACAAATATGAAGCCGTGCTTTCCATAAACTACAGCAAATAAAACCATTCACTTCATCTCTCTCCTCCAAGTTGATGTTGCCGCTCTCCAACAGGCCATGAACTGCAGTGAGGTCACCCTTGGCGATGTTGTCCCACAGCATGCGGGCTTTGAACTGCGCCATGTGGATGGTGGCGGATGATGTGGATGTGGCTCCAAAGCTGCTGCGACTAGGTGTCCTACTCCGTGGCTTGGGAAAATGGAGGGTGGACAGATGCAGCGGCTTTGGCGCCACTGTATGAAACAGTGGTCCTGCAAGCAAATAGGAATGGCAGAGTGTTTAGAATTCAATTGATTGATTACTTTTCATTCTATACTAAGAGAGAGAGAGAGAGAGAGAGAGAGAGAGAGAGAGAGAGAGAGAGAGAGAGAGAGAGAGAAAGAGAGAGAGAGAGAGATTCAGATTCAATAGTTTATTACAAGAAGAAAATGATTTTAGCATTAATTTGCTAATCTTACAATCAGTCCTTCTTTCAATCACTCACACATTTACTTTAATCATTTATCCGCATTCATGCAAAGACAAACATAGATTTTAAATTAAAGGAATAAACAAGCTAACTTCGTAACAAGGAAACTAACAATACTAAATATAACACATTTAACTGGAACCATTTAATTTAATAAATAGAGAGAGAGAGATTGACGGACTGAGTGGGAAGAGAGGGGGGAGGGGGAATGAAAGAGGAAAATCAATTGATGCATGCTAGAATTTACAATTTCTTTCAAAATGTTTGTTTCAGTTCTTTCGAAATAAAGAGAGAGAGAGAGAGAGAGAGAGAGAGAGAGAGAGAGAGAGAGAGAGAGAGAGTTTCAAACCTGGCTGACACAAGCCTAGGCTAACAGCGTTATTCATTATATTGCAGAATTATAATGAACAACATTACTGAGACTTGAAGATTTCCTGAGGCTCCATTCTATTATCAATACTAGTGTTATGAGGATAATGACAAATCTATGAGTTTATTATGACATGTATATTTGAACTAGACAAACATATACTTGAAACAGAACCTCTAAATAAATAATACTCCTGGATAGACAGAGCGTTGTACCACATATTCACCTTCAATGGTTGTTTGGGTGAATTCATCACTGTACAAATACTCATCATTGGAATCACAACAACAGCAGTATGTCTGCATCATGAAACTCAATGTAACCTTTCAACGACAACGGTAACTAATTAGTAACGATAATAACGCACTGAACTTTCTTTCTGCAATGTACATTAACACACACAATTCATAGCCTGCACTTTTCTTTACACAAATTATACTTTTTATACATGACTAATTAATCTAAACATTTCGAGTGCCACAAAAACATTTATGCTGTTATTTCTCACTAACGTTTCAACCCTTTTTACAATTTCTTTCAAAATGTTTGTTTCAGTTCTTTCGAAATAAGCTATCACAGGCAACTTTGTTAGGCTGCATAAACATTGCATACCACCACCACAAAAAAGAATCCAAAATACCAACAAAAAAGTCAATCGGAACAAATGAAAATGTTGCTGGTACTATTACTAATAGTACTAAGACTGAACAATTAAAACCACACAGCTCTAAGCATAACAGCCAAACGCTGGAATGGTAAGCATGCTGGGGATTCTGACACAAAGGGCTTAGGTACACTTTCCCCTTGCATGTGCTACGCACACACTGACCATGGCATTCTGAAGAATCTATTTTAGAGTTAGAAACATAAGAATGCAGCTAATAAGTAAACCGGGGCATAAGTGCATTCGTTTATTATGGAATTCCTTATTAACACCTGTTAAGACTATTACACTGCTATATATAACACTATTTGTGATGAAATAATAACTAAATAAAATAACTAAATTATAGAAAATGTATAGTAAAATTATACATTTTAAATCCTCTCATCTCACTTGTAAGCTACAAGGTGACAAGACAGAAATTGTCTACCATTAGTACCAACATTTTATAAAACGCACTGCATTGTACACACTTGTTTTTATTTTAAAGAAATACCTGCAAAATCAAAATAGAACTTGGAAAAAAAAAAAGAGAGCCCAGAATGAACAAAATCAACAGTGTGCCCATGTACTTCTATTTGTGGAAGCTTGTTCAAGTCAAGTCAAGTCAATATATTCTTTAGTCCATCAAAAAGGAAAATTTGTTTTGCCACCAGGATACTCACTGTATAAAAACACATTACATAGGCAAGATCATAAATAATTAATTATCAACAAAATAAACCTGTTGAGAGAATGATACACACCCACACGCACACTGCGTTTATGCCCACCACATACTCTTGTTATTGTCAAGAAGAAGAAGAAGAAACTTGTACACATACTGATACACAGACTGAAAAGACATAGCAGTGATTGATGAAATACTAAATATCAAGTACATTTCAAACAAGTTAAAGTTCACAATTTCTTCATGATGGATTAGAAAGATTAAATAGTTCCTTACTTCTTGCTAGTCCTCACGGGTATTGTACCTTAACTCAACTCTTACATGAAGTTATAACACACCCTGAAGTTAAACTACAATGCAAGTCATAAACCTTGTACCTCACTGTACCAGCTAGTAGTGCAGCTCAATGTGAACAAACAAAGGGCTTGCATAATTTAGTACAGCACTTCATAGGGAAATGCCCTTTTGTGAACCTGACACACTACTTGCTAATGTAAGGCTTTAAACACATGGTCTTCATTTTCTTTCCAGCACAAATGTGCTATAACAATTTTGGAGAAGGAAGCAAAGATATGCTGATTTTGTTTGACAGTTTAACATGTTTTCTGCACTAATTTCCCCAATTCGTGGAAATATAGAATAAATTTAAACTAACGCAAGCCTGAAATAGTGAATAGAAACGTAAATGCATAAACAAATATAAATACACAAAAACATTTATAATAAATAAAGAAATAAACTAAAGTGCAAAACCCATGAGACTCATGCTCCTTATGAAACTTGCAATATTTAAAATGAAAATGACTGCCCAGAAAAAAAAAAAAACTAAAACAATGGCATTAAAATGCAAAGTAATACAGACCGATCGTTCTATGCTCTTGACCTTGAGATGACAATGAACTCCGACTCCAAATACGCATTTAATATCAAATAAACTACAGCAAAAGTGGTATAATGCCAAAAGAACAGTGACCTTGGAATTACCTTGACCTTTATATGATAAAATTACCCAATGTTATGAGTTAAATAAACAGCCATTCCACTGTACCATGACCTATATTTTGTATGTTTGTGCAAGACCTAAAATGATCTTGACCTTCAAGATCACCCCAAAATGGAATATATGAAAGATCAATCTATCATGTCTAAATACAACAAGTTTTAACAGATGGCAGACAGACGGACACAAATATTTTTTGAAAATGACATTTTTGGACTATTTAGGACTCATCTTGCGCAGATTCTAAAATCTGGAAACTTTTTTTGGGGTGGGTGGGGTAAATACATGGTCTCATTGCTATGCATGTACTATGTGAGTCAATAAGAAAAATGGAATCATCAAATCTGAAAGTCATGCAGAGTATAGGAATTGCAAATACAACTGGCATCTGAAGACCTTCCTTTCCATGTACCTTAATTAGCCGCTCAGGGTTTGCTCTGGCAGAAACTGATAGCAAGATTATCCTTGAAGGTTAGACAGTCGTAATCCCTATGGGCTGCTGGTGAGAATAGCTGCAGCTAATCAACAGTAAAGAACAAGACATAGGGGGTCAACATACATACACTTCAGGTAAAGCCTTGCACATAGTTCCTGTACATGCCTTCTGCATTGCATGCACCTGATTCTTTGAAAACTACTAATTCGACCTGAAAGGAAAATTCCTGCTACTCTGGCCACACCCTTTTCCGTATTTCTTGACATATCAAGAAACACTTTGAAATCGTAGGAGGTGGGGGTGGGTGAGTTAGAATGAATCAGCCTGTAGGTCAGTCGATCCATCCTTTTGTTGGAAGCCATATTTCAAGAACCACTGAACAGATTTTGCCCAAACTTTATAGGAATATTACCTAGGTTAGTGACCAGTATCCTGGGTCATCATATTTGCTCTACTGCAAAGGTTACGGTCACTGGGAACATTTTGTTGCTAAACATGTTTTGCTCAATATCTCAAAAATGGCTGAAATGATTGTGTCGAGTCTTGGTGTTCAATAAATCATGGGTTATCCTTCAGTAGCAGCCCATTTGTTGGACAGTTGGTCAGTCCGTCACTCCGAACTTCTTTTGTTTTTGTGTGTGATCAAAACACACTTTTTGCCTTATAAAATTATCTCAATAATAGGGACCTTTCGGAAGCGAGGGATTTCGTTGTGAAAGTGATTCCACACCACTTTCTCTTTTCATGGTTGCCGAGAGGCGGCTTCATATGCCACACAATGCTGAACTTGACCTACTACTTTACTTAGAGTTGTTTGTGTAGAGTCCTATCCTATCACTCGAAGGTCGTTGGGGCACCACAGATGACCGTTTAACCAGTGTACTCCATCTTTCTCTGTCCTCAACAACCCTTATGGCTTCGATCAGTGTCAAGCCAGTCCATTCTTGAATGTTGACCTACAACCTCCTTTTCTGTCTCCCTTACACCGTGCCTTGCAGGATGATCTTTGCAAGGCCTGATGCTCTGGTGATGTGGCCATACCATCGGAGTTTCTGTTTCTTCACCACTGTGAGCATGTCATCGCGTTGTACCTCCCTTTAAACTACATACTAAGTCTCAAAACAAGTGCAGATCCCAATTTTCACATCTAAAATGGTTCCCTTTCACAAAATCACAACCTTTTGGGATGTCATACAAGTGATGTAATAAACAAAACATACCCCCAACTTGGGAAAGTTCTTTTCCACAAAACCATTGAGAAAGATTTCGTGAACTTTCACCTTTGCAAACTAATGAGAGCATAAACTGTGGACGTCATGGACAGAAAGTAGTGCAAGAATCACTTTCACAACAAAAATCACTCGTTTCCGAAAGGTCCCTAATAACTGAGTTGAAATTCATTCTTAGTACTTTGCGGATACTTAATCTACTGCTAAACATGTTAGATAATCCATATTTGTGCTTTCTCAAACTTCCCCATTTTCTAAACACGTTTTGCACTTTATCTAAAAAGTAGTTGGTCTGAGTTTGACAATTTTTTGCTTTCAGATAGCTCAGAACTTCATCTGTCGTTCCATGTTTTCATTCTGCTTCATTGGGATTTTTAAAAAACCAGTCACAACACCGGCAAGAAAATTAAAACTTTTGAAAATGCTTATTTTTTGACCATGTGGGGTCTGGAAATACATTTGAATGGCATGCCAACTTTTAAAAGTCAGGACCGGTCAAAATTTAGTATACACAGTCACCAACTTTTTTTTGACATGTAAAAATGAGAGCTTAGAGGCCTGCACAAAAATAGCAAATACAGACCCTGTTTACAAGTATTAGTATGCACTGCAGATGAACATGTCACCCATGTCATTGCTCCAACAATTACATGCATGCAGCTATTGTGAATTGTGGCTGTCACAAAGAGGAACTTTAAAATGTAACACCACTGGGCTGAAATGTAGCATAAGTTTATAATCCATGATCTATAACGGTACAAGACCCAAATATAAACTAAGCTGTAATGTCACACTACAATAAAACTTCATGAAAAAAACTGTGTTTAACGTTTAGAAACAATTCAAACAAACACATATATTTTAAATAAACATACGGAAGTGAGCAAGCTGCACCAAGCAGAACAAAAGAGCAAGATTTTTAATCATTTAAAATAATAAACAGCAGCTGATAAAAACAAAATTAATCGTATGGAAAAATCAAACAAGAAATTTCTGCAAAAATAAATAATAAAATAATCATAAAATATAAAACCTTTTGTATTGTTATTTCCCCAAAATTTGTGATCAAAGCACTTTTAGAATATAAACAAAACCACACACACATTCAAGGCTTACCTACAAGCACAAATACCAAAAACATACACTTCACACACCATGATATAGAATACAATCTTACATGTCCAAGTACTCTGTGCCTACCGAGTTATTTACCCGACTATGACAATTTTGAGTTCGCTCAATGGTCACAAATCCATGCTTAAAGGAGAGCCAGATGAATATTCAACAAGAACACTTCACTTGAACTCTTCAAACATGCACGTCATAGCTTCATACATTGTTTTCAAGACATTGGCCACAGGGTATAAAAGTCCAAACTATCACACTTCAATTCAAACAACTGTAAACCATGTGCAAAGACAACGCTGAGGCAGCCTAAACCTGCTGAAACAAGTTCCACTGAGTGAAAAATCTTGTGTTCAATTAAATGCACTTAATCCACTCGCATCTTTTACACTGACCACCCTATCCCTTCAAAGTTCTGAATTAAATGAAGGCACTACAAATTTAGTTTCTATCACAATTTACAAGCAGTTATCAATGCCAGGGTCTATCTCCACTCCTTGCCATTTCTTACCACTTTTTTAATTTTTATTTACTGTCATCACGTCACTGTCCCACCAAAAACACACAAGCAAATGAATGAATGAAAGTCAACTTATACAGCACATAAAATATGTCCACACCCAAAAATGGTGCTCAAAGCAAACAAAATGTAACAATAGTCTACATACATACTTTTAAGAAATAAGCATGTCATTTATGTGACAAATCAAAGTAGAAGGGTAAAGCCCATATGACTCACATGCTCCTTATGGAACTCTCCAAATATAACATTAAAATGAGTGCCCAGGAAAAAACCAAAATGAAATGGTGGCAAAGGCAAAGTAACACAGACTTTTGATCTTTCCATACTCTTTACCTTGAGATGACCTTGTCCTCAGGCTCCAAATACACTCACGTACTATCAAATTAACTACAGCAAAAGTTGTATTAGGCTAAAAAAACAACAACGGTGGCCTTGGGATGACGTTGACCTTCTGTGGATATGACCTTAGGATGACTTTAACCCTCATGTGACCTCTCATGTATATATATATATATATATATATATATATATATATATATATATATATATATATATATATATATATATATATATATATATATATATATATATATATATATGATCAAATAACCCAATGTTGTTGCACACTATGGGTTAAATATACAGCCATTCCGTTGCAAAATTACCTATTTTTTAGTATGTTTTTGCAAGGTTTAATATGACCTTGACCTTCAAGACAAAAGCAAAAGTGGAACATATATGATCAATCTATCATCTCTAAATGCAACAAGTTTGGACTTTATATCTCTCTTAGTTTAGAGTCAAGATCACTTCAAAGTACCTATACTGACTTTGGACAGCTCCAGTGACCTTGACCTTGGAGTGAGGTTGACCAAATTTGAATAGTATATGTATCTCATTGATACCACTGTGCATCAAAGAATCATAATTTCAATATTAATAACTTTAAAAAATAGTGAAATTTTGTGAAAATGTTTCATTTTTTTGTACCAACATTTGCTGACTCTGTGACTTTGACTAATTAATTCACTGATCATTTATGAGGTCTAAAGGGTATACACCCCATCTTTTCAAGTTTGGTTGTGATAGTTAAAATAGGTTCTGACATATTAATCCACTTGCAAGTTTTGCACAGGCAGCGAACAGACGAACAAATTGACAAATATATGTTGTTAACTGTTATTTTGGACTATTTAGGACTCGCCTCACACAGATTTGCAAAAACCTTTGTGTTTTATTTATTTATTTATTTTTTTTTTTGGGGGGGGGGGGGGGGGGTGGATGGTAAGGGAGGGGTGTATGCTATGCATGTGAGTCAAAAAACATAGACTAGAGGCATTGATCATAAATTAAAATGCATGTCTTTCCAATGGGTAACATTCTTACACATTTGTCAAATCTCGCATGTTACAAAGACAGCAAAATTGATTCTACTAAATATTCAAAATGCAAGCTCTTCCAAAATATAAACTTTAAAAGTACTTAAACTAATGCCGCTCTTACCAAATATAAACTACAACAAAGGCATAAAAAGTCTTACGTTCTGCCAAATCCAAACTTTCAATAGTGTCATGTTTCGGTCCACTTATCATGTATGCCATAATTATGGAGATCTCTTCAAGAGGTCAGGTAAACACTGCAAGTACTTTGGAATCTCAAACAGGCTTTACTTTTAATAATGCTCAACTGTCCTCAAGTAGTGAAACTGAAGGGAAAGGTCTCCATCGCACATCTTAAAAACTAAAGTAAACATAATACGCTCATTAAATCAATTCATTTATTCACTACTTCAGTGAAACTCCAAGAGAAGATCCGTGAACTGTGCACTGCATCCTTTTCACATCGTAGGCGTTTCAGTTTTACATGTGATAGCCAGAAACCTGTGGGACAACAAATTCTCGGATTACTTAGCCTTGTATTCAGGACCACCATTTGTCAACCTCAGTCTCAAGGAAGTGACACGTAATATATCTGTCCAGTAGCACATGCAGACACGGATTGTGGAGTTTTCTTGCCTGATGGCTCAACAAAGAGATAATTATACACTCATCTATTATACATTTACATTGCCAATAATTCTGAGTAAAATCAGTCTAATGAGTCAATCATGCAATATATGAAGTTACCAGGAGTTGAGAAAACAAAATAAAAACAAAACAACCTACAATTACAGTCCAAAATTATTTATTATTTAGGATCAACACAATTCCAGCTACAGTCCCATAATTTTATTATTTTAATATTATTCGAGAAAATACGTTTTCTAATAGAAGTAAGGTTCGCGTGAAGGAAATGGATCTCTCAGAATATTGACCTGAAAGCTGACAATGGAGATATAGATTAGCCAAGCAAGTGATATTCCTACCATAGATCTTTAGATAGCTTGTTAATCGATAATGTACATGGTCAGACGGACCTTTTTACACTGGCTTCAACAAACAAAACAACCAAATTTGATGACACAAACTGGGAATACACATTAACTTATGCCTAGTGTTCATAAAATAATTCTTAGTTCTCTGAGCTCACTGCCAACTTTCAATCAAGGGCTGCCATTCTGATACTATCATGATCATGATGATGTATAACGAAAACAACGGTGACTGTTTCAACGCTCCTATTTAGTGCACGCATTCCACTCAATAGTGCTGAGAACACATAATTAAATTTGATTCTTCATCTATTTTATTTCTATGCTTTGAGTATTCACTATTTTCCCTGTAGTGTTTTCACATGCACGTTATAAGCCATTCTGTATGTGGAATAACTTCAATAAGCTCATTTGTTGGGCTGAAGTCTTCTATATAGATCTATCTCAAGTAAAGAATTAAAATTGCCCTGAAGAATAGACTGCCACAATTTCCATGAGTAAAGAAATAAAGACTTCAAAACTGAAGCAAAATAACAGTCAAACAATAGTTCTTGTCAGCTCCTCAGTGTAAAAGGTTGAATGGATCACTTCAGTTCAGTCCACCCAAAGTACTGGCAGCCACACATAACTGATTCTAACTTTTAAGACCTTTAGTTACTTAATGACTGGCATAACACACCCTAATAGTAAAGGTTAATCCCTTTGAAATCCTTGCCAGAAGTATTCCACTAGTCAGGTCTATTTGAGTATTTCATGTATTTATACTAGTCAACAGGCCTATTATATACATATATATATATGAGCAATTCCCAATCAAGCTTCTAACAGATTATTATGATTAAGTGCAAGAGGATCAAATCTTGAGGACAGTGCTTGTTTTTGTGTGCGTTTGTAGAAACGCGGTTATTTTTACTCTTTATACTCTACCTAAGTTCTTTTGACGGCCCCGTTTTTTTTAACGTCCAAACTGTTCTATCAGGGTTAAGGCGGTGTTAACTTTAGGGTTAGTTTAAAGGTTATGGTTTGGGTTTGAGTTAGGGTTAGCTTTAAAACAATGGACAAATTTCACAAAATGTCAAACAAAGTATGTGGCATTTCAAGAAAGTCATAACAACTGTGTTTACAAACATGTGTGTGTGTGTTTGTATTATATATTATATATAATATATATATATATGACAACAACTTGATATGTTTGCAGTGTACTGGGAGTTGAAGTAAGAAGTAATGCTTCGGATGTTCAGTCTTGTTGACAGCAGCTCATGCAACTATGCATACTAAATTATAATAATTAGTCTCATTCTTACTTTACAGTTTAGATTTTACTTCAATAATAATCCCCTTGGCTTGAATACAGCAGAAAACTAAAAATGTAAAATGTGTTTATAATTATTAATTTTGGTCTTGCCTATACATATATATTCAGGAAACAGACTGTGAATTAAGATTTTATTTTTAAATTAATTAAATAATTAAAAACATTTTAACTTTCATAAAAAAACACAACAAAATGTATACATAAGTTCTTAACAATGTCGAGAATAATTAGGACATTAACAGAAATATTAACAAATTACAGCTTTATAGAAATTAGAAGAAGGTATCACTATTAACATGTATGAACATTACTGGAATCTGGGGAGCAAACAGTACATTAATCTTTCTTGGATGTGTGCCTTACTTAGACGATAAAAAGAGCAATTATGACACAAATGGAACACACTTGTGGGATTAACAAGACTATAATTTAATACCATCTCAACGTAAAGAGGCAAGTAGATTTTGACATTTACTTTGCCAAGATATCTTTTACAAGATTCTAGATGATTTTTTTCCCCATATTTTATCTTATTACTTATATCTGGCAGAAATCAAAATATCAGTTTGAATAAATTGCAATAATTATAATACAAATTACGAATACTGACACTGCTACTGAACAGGCTGTAAAACAAAAGTTAAAATAAGTTATATTCACAAAAACATCAACCCCCTCCTCCTTCCCCCATAACACCCAGCTTTGCCCTTGATTCCATTTGAAACTGGGGAGAGTAAAAATGTTAGCGAGAGGAGTTGGGAATCTTCAGGTATAACGCCTTCTCATGGTGTAACAGAGTAAGTGGTTAGAGCATGTGCTAATCAGCACACTCTTCCGAGGATTAAATTGAACCAGCTCAGTTAGTACTTGGATAGGCAATTTTTAAATGTGATGAGAAAAATTCAGGGAAATTAAATATAACAACAATCACCAGTCCACTCAGCTGTAAATGTGTAAATCCATTCAATTAGTACAACCTACATGACACTTATTTATGTTTGAGGAGAGTACAATAGTGAGTGAGGAAGGATGGGTGAAATTGGCCCTGAGAAAAGGAATACATCCAAAACCCTCCACCCCTTTCTTACTGCACAGGAATATTTTCTGGACAAGCTGTGCCTTTTAGAAGTGCATTATTCAGTGAATCTTGATAAATATAGATTCTAAGTTACGAAAAAATGCAGAGATGAATAAGAAACAAAGGTTACTCGTTGGACAAGTGATTGGCAAGTGTTATCTCTCAGTTTCAACACACTGAATAGCATGTTTTATGAAATTATATAATTTATTAGTAAAAGTAAAACCCAATTAATAGTTCCGTGATTAAATAATTCTAATATTATTAAAGTTTACCACAACAAATATCTGATAACATGCATACAGATCTATCCAGTTAAAACAAACATTTGTTTAAACCAAAAACAAACAAACAATACACTGCAACCAGAAAAAGCCCCAAAGATCCCACAGCCATTCAAGCAAAACTGCACACCCTCATTTCAAAAATGTAACACTACCAGTGCTATTGTATGCTTTAGCTATGCAGGGTATTTTTCACTGATTAATATACAATGTAGGTTATAATGTGTATTGTTATGATTTATCTTTACAGAACTACTCCAATGGCAATGACTCAATGAGTATATCATTGTTGATCATCATTCAGCTCACCTTCCATTTCATATCTGTAAGAAACAATATATATATCAAAGAGTTCATTAGCAATTTACTTATAGTTAATCCATGATATTTATACTGTCACGCAGTGACAACCCAATTTAGGAAAAAGCTAAATGCAGGCTCCGTAGGCTAGCTGTGTAGGCCTAGTACGCTATAGGTACACGAGTGCCAAATATCTTCTGCACTCTGGCATAAGCCATTGATTCCAAAATGAGGTCCCGTGTAGGGGCAAACTGAAGCACATTTATCTGGATTCATAGGTAGTTGTCCTTTTATTCTTTCCATCATCATTACATTACAAACAGAAACAATAATTCATACCAAATCAAATGCATAGTATGACAGCATAGTGCTAAATACATAAACAAAAGCAACAATTTCATTGTCAAACACCCTGTACATAAGCCAAACAGAATATTATCCTTTCGGGAGGTAAGCGATTATTAATAAAATGAATGACACATCAACGTTATTACCTTTTATGAAGTTCAGTTTTTTGTCCTCACAGATAAGGACAAGTATCACCTCCCTAGCTCTGTCAGCTGTGTGTTTCGAAGTGCATCGTCCATAACGAGAGATTGCGAGATTTCTATGCGGTGTTATTTTTTTTTTCGACGCTTCACCTATACTTATTTTGAAATAATTTTATCTTTTAAGGATAAAATATACATTTTATTTCACATATAAATAAGAAATAGCAATATATATAAACTAGAGAGGTACTAGATAAATATAACTCCATAATACAAAACTTTAAAGAATATACCTCTAGATTTTTGTAACCGTCGTAACGGAAGGTACAAACTTTATCAAACACTTATTTGACCGGAAGTTAGCCTTTTGCTGTACGCATAGGCCTAGTGTACGTTTATAATACATAAGAGTTTGCATGGACTAAAAGTATTCTTTGGTCCATGGAGTTTGTGGACGTTTTGAAAGCAGAACATTTGCAGAAAAATGCGAAGTAGTCTTTTATGTGACATTTCTTAACCGTTGTATAAGTGAAATGGAGGATACTAAAAAGGATGAGGCTCAAAGCAGTAAATCGTCGGTGGATGACAGTGCTTTGGAAGAGTGAGAATAATGAATGTTATTACATGTTTTTTTGTGTTTTTGTTTTGTTTTTTGAATCACTCAGTTTTATGATACTTACTTTGTTAATGGGAGAGGGACAAAGGAGATATTGTTGATGTTATCAATAGGCAGCTCTATGGGGGTAATCCACAGATTCCATGTGTGCTATTTTTTACCTTGTTCAGTTATTGCTTACTGACAAAACAGTTCGTTCCCAAAGCACTCCACACAGCCAGGCCTTGTTTTTTTCATATATATATATATATATATATATATATATATATATATATATATATATATATATATATATATATATATATATATATATATATATATATTTCTCATTCTGACATGAGAAATCTTTTATGTTGCTGCAAAAGTGTCAAAACTATATATAGTTTTGACACTTTTAGTTTTGACACTTTTGCAGCAACATAAAAGATTTCTCATGCCAGAATGTTATGGCGTAAATGAACCAGCATGAAGCATTCTGTAGAATACTCATTATCCCATTGAAGCTACAGGTTGAGGCCTTAGGTTTTGCAATGAACACTGTCAATTGGAAATGAGTGGGTCAGACTCATAGAGTCATAGGTGTAGCAGTTCAATGAAATTTAACACTTTCTCTGCCAGAGAGAACTTGAGGATTTTGTGATGGTGGTTCTGGAGTGTTTGATACAGCACAATGAATCTACAAATTACAATATTGCCTGAGCCACAGTTGTTAATATTTTATGGTGGTGAATCAAACAGTGACTATTGCTTCTGGGTACATTTTGATGTGGGTTTATGACCTGTACACATATTCAGCAACAACTACACAACAGTATTGCATTTTATTTCTAATGCCTACTTATTATTTGCAATTTCAGGTTGGCGCTTGAAGAAATCCTACGAGACATAAAGAGAGGGTCTGAAAGAGCTCAAGAGATTGGTGCTATTGGATGGTATGTGTGTGATTGTAATATTAATTCAGTGTTCATTATTGGGTAGAGAGTGTATGGGTCAGTTGGCCCATTGTATGGAAGAACAATGGGTCCTGTGGGGATTAGGATAGGCCAAACGGGTAACTGACCCATTTCATTTTTGCAATCATTTCAAACTAAGTGCATTGACATCTTGAAGGGAAACTATAGTAGCACTTTATTTGACAATATACAGGGTGGGCCAATAAAATTTTACCACTTTTAAATTGTACATAAGTTTTAACAATGAGAATGTTTTCAAAAATTTTCTTCACAGAAATGTCACGGAAGCACCAAGTTATCATTTGATACCAAAGATTTCCCACTCTTTTACTCATTCTGTACACAGATTAATAATTGATGATATGCTCAATCCACACTCCTCTTCTCTGGATTACAGTTGCAACACTCACATTGAAGTTTGCGATGACATTGCCACACATCTCAAGTGAGATTCTCCGAATTTCCTGATGGATGTTTGTGACGACACGAGTTTTCAGATGGTAGGGAGAGACACACTTTTTACGAAGTTACACTTCTCCGCATATCTGCTGTACATAGAATAGCGTGACCGATTTACTTTTGCGTATGAAAGTGCAGTTTCGTAGAGTCCGTGCGATTCGTAGAAGACAGGGGTCGGCCAATTTCGAATAGGGGTACGCGTAATAAAGAACGTGCATACTGACGAGAGCTCGACTGTTTTGCTTGTGGCCGGCGCAGATTTTGAAGGGCAGAGTGGTTTGAGATGCTATTGCGTGAGGAAGGAATTCTAACGAGGCAGCAACCCTGTGACGGAGGTCATCGTAGTGTAGGGTACTGCTGGAAGGGTGTGTGTATTGTTTTATAGCCACCCAAGGTCTTATGCCCTCGTCGGGATAAGGATGTGTAGAATTCGAAGGAAGATGGTAACTGCCATTCGCCAGTGAGTGTAGAGTTCCATACTTAAGGTGCGTGTGGTTCTCGATTGAACACCCACCAAGACTTAGTGTCTGTAGCAGAGCTAAGGTGTCCTCATCCTCAGAATATATGTTATTTGGACAGTGAAATAACGTGCAAGAGCAAGAGAAAGAGACTCTCAAAAGACTAATCCATTGTGTTGTGCCAATGTTGTGACAGTGTTGTGTCGTGTTGTGGTGTTGGGGTAAAGGGCGTCACGAGCCGAGGCCTGTAAGGTAAGCAAACCCTGTCGTTCAATTCTCTAGTGGCGCGCTCCGAGCACTGCGTACGTGTATGAGTGGTAATGAGTGTGGGGAAGGGGATGTATTTTAGGATGTGTAATGAATTTTGTTGATTTTATATGATTTTCCTATGATTTTCTTGTTGTATATGTGATGGGGAAAATGTCGTTGCTGTTGTTGTTATGGAAGTGGGTCAAAGGCGACGATGGGGAATATAGAGAGGGAGAGAGAGAGTGAGGGTGTATGTATGGAGAGAGCGATGAAATGTAGTATACTAAAGAAAGATGAAGTGATGATCATGAAGGAAGCATGTTTACAGTGTGGATGAAGGGAGGTAATCGTGATGTGCTATAATTGTTGGGGGTGACGGTGGTGATGAAGGGGGGCGGAATGAATCAGGACTGTGAGATGGTAGTGTGGTTGCGATAATTATGTATATGTATATAAACATTCGTGTGTAAAGAAGATGCGAATTATTTAGCATCAAAGGGTGATTTATATTATTGAAATCTGTGTATAGCATCTTATATTATTATTATGATATTCATAACTATACAGGTCAAGATGGCGGACGGAGGACGGCGTGTTATGTTATATTATTTAGTGTTTATTATTTGGTGGGCATATTGTTAAGACTATGTATATGTCAACAGGTGTGGGCTGATGATGATTATTACATCTACGTGTTTATTTCTACGCATTATTTCCACACTGTTGCCTTTGACGTTGCCTGTTGTGCTGTACTGATGTTGATGTTGTTGCCGCTGACTGGGTCCTAACCAGCCTGGGGTGTACCTTTGCCTCTACGACAGAGTAGTGTGGTGGTGATTTCTTACACTGCCGCAGGTTTTGCCTTGTATCGAGGCAACGCACCTCCAGGAGGTTTTCATACCTAATTCATGCACACACAGACTCACATTACACGCACCTAAAAACATATCCATTTAGTTAGAAGAATCATCCACTTTGTGAAAGAGACTGTTAGCTCTCTGAGCTACTTAACAAGAACATTGAGACATTACTTCTGTGCCACAGCTTTGCCTGGCTAATAGTTTATGAATCAACGCCATTGCTTATTATTTGAAGACTTGCATTTTGAATTGATTTGTTGATTTCGATTTTCTGTATACACTTTGTAAAGAAACTGTTGTTGTTTAGTTCTATTTGGGGTTTGTTGCAAGGGGAGGTAATTGTTAGTTAGTATTGGGACGGGGGTCTGTTTAGGGGTTGAGGGAAGGTTAGTTCCCATTTGTCCTGTGTTTGCTTGTTGATTGTTGAATAAAAGAGTGTGTGTCTGTACTCTGGCATTTTGTGTTAGTTTATTTTGTTTGAGTTTATTCTTTTCACTCGGAGTGCAGCATTAACGGGGAATTGGGTTGCAGGGTTCACTTGCTCGCCTTCAGGGGTACGACGGTGAACGATTCCTCGGCTCCTGTGACTGTTGTGTTGCGTATTCATTCTGTTAGGTGTTTGTATCAGTTAGGTGTTATTTGTTTTGTGTATACTAACATCTGTTCTTCCCTTTTTTTTCCGACATGGCTACGCGGGAGGCTCGAGCCGCGATGCGCCGCGACGCTAGGACTCGTAAGGAGGAGGCTGAGCAGGAGGAGCAGGACTTCCGTGATGACGGCTCTGTGACAGGGTTGTTGGAGGAACCTTACGCAGTGAGTACTCAGACCACTATGCCTAAGATGTATGCCAGATCGCCCGGTTCACAGAGCAAAGTCGAGGTCGCGCTCAGTGATAGTGAGAGATTTAGACAGATTGGGGAAAGTCTGGGTTTCCGTGATGGAGCGTTGGCGCACTATGTGGTCAGTGAGATGAGAAGGGAGGAAGAGCGGAGGGAGAGGGAGGAAGAGAAGAGGGAGAGAATGAGGAAGGAGGCAGCAGAGAGGATAGTTAGGGAGGAAGAAAAGAAAGAAAGAGAAGATGAGCGTCGACGTCTAGAAGCTAGATTGGAAGCTAGATTAGAGGCTGAGAGGGAAGACCGACGTCGGTTGGAGCAGAGGATAGAGAATGAGAAGCGAGAAGAGAGAGAGGCTAAGGAAGAGGAAAGGAGGATATTTGAGATGAGGCTAGAGGAGGAACGTAGAGCCAGAGATGAGGACCGAGCTGATCAGAGGGAGAATAGGGCTAGAGATAGAGGGGCAGCATACTCAGTCAAACTGAAACCCTTGGAGGAGAGGGAGGATGTGGAGGCCTACCTCCAGATGTTCGAACGGGCGGCAGAGATTCAGGGTTGGAGGAGGGAGGTATGGGCGGTTAGGCTAGCGCCTTTGTTACAAGGGGAAGCCCGAGATACGTACCTTCGTCTGACGCCTGAGCAAGCCCAGGATTTCGACATTGTGAGGAATGCGCTGTTGAAACGCTTCAGGAAGGACGCCGACTACTATCGTAGGCAGTTTCGAGAGGCCAAGAAGGAAGCTGCAGAAACGTTTCCTCAGCTAGTAGTAAGGCTAGGGTCGTTAGTGAAGAAGTGGTTTTCGCTCGCCGGCAAAGACATCACCGACGTAGAGCAGGTACTAGACACCTTCATTGGTGAGCAGCTTTTCTCCATTATGACTACCGAGCTAGAGATCTACGTGAGGGAGAATCTACCGGAGACTAGCCATGCCGCAGCAGAGTTGGCGCAGCGCGTGGTAGATGCCAAGCGGGCAGCATCAGCACCGGCACCCGTACTACCCAGTCAGAGACGCAGTTTTCCCAGACGACCGGAGACTCCTCAGCAACCTAGCAACAGGGGAAGTCAGGGTCAGAAGGTAGGGAGGACGGAAGGGGGTAGTGGGGTACGTCGTTGCTACCGATGTGGGTCGGAGAAGCATGTGGTCAGGGACTGCAAGGTCAAACCTCAGACAGTAGGCCAGGTTACAGTGGGACGGACTATTTCCACGGAGACCGCACCTCGGGCTAGCGTGTGGGCAATCAAACCTTATGATCCATGGGGCCAAGGTAGGGCGAACGGGCAGGACGTTCGGGTATTGAGAGATACGGGGGCGGAGATAGGGGCAGTCGCGAGCAGGTTAGTCAAACCAGCTGATTTGACGGGTCGGACTGTCGAGATTTGCTTGGCGAATCGATCGAACGTGGGTCTGCTACCTACAGCTTGGGTGGAGTTGGATTGTGCGCTGGTCAGGGGGAGAGTAGAGCTGGTGGTTTTCGAGGACGGGCCCGATATCATCCTGGGTAACTGGGTAACGTTTGATAGCGGGGAAAAGAGTCCTGTTTCCTTGTTCGGAGGTGAGTGCGCGATGGCTGCAGCAGTGCAGACTCGGGCGCAGGTGAAGGCCGAGAAGAAGAGGGAGGTACCCTTAGCCGTGGTCGAACCATCCCAGATCTCTGTTAGCACCCCAGAGTTAATCAGGATGCAAGAGACCGACGAGACGCTCGCGAAGGCGAGAACGTTGGCACAGAGTGGTGGGGCGATAGCGTCAGGTAGGGCGTCAGCTGAGTTTCGCAAGAAGAAGGGGGTGTTGTACCGGGTACACACGAAGAGAGGTAGCCAGGTCACGCAACTGGTAGTCCCGAAACAGTTGAGGGGGGGGATCCTTCAGTTGGCTCACGATCCACCCATGGCTGGGCATTTGGGAGGGAAACGTACCAGGGAGCGGATCTGGGGAACATTCTATTGGCCGGGAATGTGTGCCGAAGTACGGAGGTATTGCGCCAGTTGTCCAGAATGTCAGAAGGTAGTACCGAGGGGACGGGTGAGGAAGGTACCACTACAGCAACTTCCGCTGGTGGACGAGCCATTTCAGAGGGTGGCGGTAGACATTGTGGGACCCATCAAACCCAAGTCAGATCGGGGTAACATGTACATCCTAGTGGTAGTAGACTATGCCACACGCTATCCCGAGGCTGTACCGCTCAAGGGTATAGAGGCAGAGAGGGTGGCAGAAGCGCTGTGGGAGATTTGGTCAAGGGTGGGCGTTCCTAGGGAAATTTTGACAGATCAAGGGACGCAATTCATGTCTGAAGTCATGCGGGAGATGAACAGACTACTGTCGATCCACGGGAAGGCCACCACACCGTATCATCCACAGTGCAACGGACTGGTTGAGCGATTCAACGGGACGCTAGTGTCCATGCTCAAGAAGTTAGCCACAGAACAACCTACAGCGTGGGACCGCTACATTCCAGCGCTACTATTTGCATACCGAGAAGTAGCACAGGAGTCTACAGGGTTCTCTCCCTTCGAGCTCCTATATGGAAAGACCGTGCGGGGACCGATGGCTGTATTGCGAGACCTCTGGACCAAGGAGATACAAGAGGAGGAGGTGAAATTGAGTAGCCAGTACGTGGTGGATTTGCGTAATCGCATCGAGGAAACATGTAAGTTGGCACAAGGAAACCTCAGAACCGCGTCAGCCAAGCAGAAGCGGCACTTCGATAAGAAGGCGAAACGGCGTTTGTTCAACGCGGGGGATCAAGTGTTGCTGCTGTTACCTGAAAAACACAACAAGCTGCAACTAGCATGGCGAGGACCGTACGAGGTGATCGAACGTGTGGGAGAGTGCGACTACCGGATCAGGATGCGTGGGAAAAGCAAACTATACCACGCCAATCTCCTGAAGAAATTCCATACCAGAGCGACGGTGGCCACGATCGTTGTAGACGACGAGGGGGTAGAGGAGGAGGAAACTATGCCGGTGTTTGGGGATATTCCCGTAATCACCTTGACAGCATCAGAGACACCCCGCGACGTGAAGATGGACGACAACTGCCCAGAAATACGGGAAGAATTGCAGGAGCTGGTGTGGCAGTTTGAGGATGTCCTAACCGACTTGCCGCTACGCACTACACTGGACGTGTGCGAAATACGTGTGGACAGCGACATTCCAGTGAGGACGCGGCAGTACCCACTTCCCCATTCGCATCACGAGACCATCAAGAAGGAAGTGGAAGCGATGCTAGCGATGGGCGTCATTGAGAGGGCCAGTTCGCCATACAGCTCGCCCATCGTATTAGTAAAGAAGAAGGAGGGCACGATGCGTTTCTGCGTTGATTTCCGGAAGTTAAACAAGCACGTCGTATTCGATGCGGAACCATTGCCGAACATCGACTACTTGTTTTCCAAACTGTCAGGGGCCAAGTATCTCACCAAGATCGACTTGACCAAAGGTTACTGGCAAGTGCCTATGAACAAGGGAGATAAAGCGAAGACGGCATTTACAACGCCAGAGGGACAATTTCAGTGGACCGTAATGCCATTTGGGCTGAAGACGGCGGGGGCAGTCTTTTCTCGCATGATGCGGAAGTTATTAGCACCCCTGGGAATGTCGGAGATCGACAATTTCGTCGACGACTTGTTGGTAGCCACCATTACCAAGCAGAGACACCTGGAATGCTTGGCGCGTCTTTTCCTTAGGTTACGTGAGGTGCAGCTATCCGCCAAACCATCAAAGTGTTACCTGGGTTTCCGAAGAGTAGAGTATCTTGGGCACGTGGTTGGACAGGGAGAAATTCGTCCTGAGGTGTCAAAGATGGAGAGAATCCGAGATGCACCACGACCAACGACCAAGCGGCAAGTGCGCTCATTTTTGGGTTTAGCCGGATACTACAGGCGGTTCGTACCCAACTTTTCAGCGATTGCTTCACCACTACACGATTTGACCAAGGGAGGCAAGCCAGGGGCGGTACAATGGACCGAAGCATGCGAAGCTGCATTTTGCACACTGAAGGAGAAGCTGTGCTCTGACCCTGTGTGCTGTCTGCCGGACTTCACCCTGCCGTTTGTGCTACAGACAGATGCGTCGGAGGATGGAGTAGGGGCCATTTTGAGCCAGGACAGGGGACAGGGATTACAGCCTATTGCGTGTGCAAGCAAGAAACTGTCGAAACCCGAGAGGAACTATTCGACCATTGAGAGGGAGTGTCTAGCGTTGGTGTGGGGTGTGCAGAAGTTCAGTCAATACCTGTACGGACGTACTTTCGTAGTGCAGACTGACCATATGCCACTGCAGTACCTACAGCAAGTGAAGAACACCAACAGCCGACTGATGAGATGGGCACTTCAGCTGCAACCTTTCTCAATGTCTGTGGAGCACATTTCTGGGAAGGACAACGTTCCAGCAGATTTCCTCAGCAGAAACGCTCAGTAGGTAGCATAGGGGGTAGTGAGAAATTCGCGTCGTAGTTAAGGTTCTTCAAGGTGTTAAGAACTGGGGGGGGGTTGTGTGACGACACGAGTTTTCAGATGGTAGGGAGAGACACACTTTTTACGAAGTTACACTTCTCCGCATATCTGCTGTACATAGAATAGCGTGACCGATTTACTTTTGCGTATGAAAGTGCAGTTTCGTAGAGTCCGTGCGATTCGTAGAAGACAGGGGTCGGCCAATTTCGAATAGGGGTACGCGTAATAAAGAACGTGCATACTGACGAGAGCTCGACTGTTTTGCTTGTGGCCGGCGCAGATTTTGAAGGGCAGAGTGGTTTGAGATGCTATTGCGTGAGGAAGGAATTCTAACGAGGCAGCAACCCTGTGACGGAGGTCATCGTAGTGTAGGGTACTGCTGGAAGGGTGTGTGTATTGTTTTATAGCCACCCAAGGTCTTATGCCCTCGTCGGGATAAGGATGTGTAGAATTCGAAGGAAGATGGTAACTGCCATTCGCCAGTGAGTGTAGAGTTCCATACTTAAGGTGCGTGTGGTTCTCGATTGAACACCCACCAAGACTTAGTGTCTGTAGCAGAGCTAAGGTGTCCTCATCCTCAGAATATATGTTATTTGGACAGTGAAATAACGTGCAAGAGCAAGAGAAAGAGACTCTCAAAAGACTAATCCATTGTGTTGTGCCAATGTTGTGACAGTGTTGTGTCGTGTTGTGGTGTTGGGGTAAAGGGCGTCACGAGCCGAGGCCTGTAAGGTAAGCAAACCCTGTCGTTCAATTCTCTAGTGGCGCGCTCCGAGCACTGCGTACGTGTATGAGTGGTAATGAGTGTGGGGAAGGGGATGTATTTTAGGATGTGTAATGAATTTTGTTGATTTTATATGATTTTCCTATGATTTTCTTGTTGTATATGTGATGGGGAAAATGTCGTTGCTGTTGTTGTTATGGAAGTGGGTCAAAGGCGACGATGGGGAATATAGAGAGGGAGAGAGAGAGTGAGGGTGTATGTATGGAGAGAGCGATGAAATGTAGTATACTAAAGAAAGATGAAGTGATGATCATGAAGGAAGCATGTTTACAGTGTGGATGAAGGGAGGTAATCGTGATGTGCTATAATTGTTGGGGGTGACGGTGGTGATGAAGGGGGGCGGAATGAATCAGGACTGTGAGATGGTAGTGTGGTTGCGATAATTATGTATATGTATATAAACATTCGTGTGTAAAGAAGATGCGAATTATTTAGCATCAAAGGGTGATTTATATTATTGAAATCTGTGTATAGCATCTTATATTATTATTATGATATTCATAACTATACAGGTCAAGATGGCGGACGGAGGACGGCGTGTTATGTTATATTATTTAGTGTTTATTATTTGGTGGGCATATTGTTAAGACTATGTATATGTCAACAGGTGTGGGCTGATGATGATTATTACATCTACGTGTTTATTTCTACGCATTATTTCCACACTGTTGCCTTTGACGTTGCCTGTTGTGCTGTACTGATGTTGATGTTGTTGCCGCTGACTGGGTCCTAACCAGCCTGGGGTGTACCTTTGCCTCTACGACAGAGTAGTGTGGTGGTGATTTCTTACACTGCCGCAGGTTTTGCCTTGTATCGAGGCAACGCACCTCCAGGAGGTTTTCATACCTAATTCATGCACACACAGACTCACATTACACGCACCTAAAAACATATCCATTTAGTTAGAAGAATCATCCACTTTGTGAAAGAGACTGTTAGCTCTCTGAGCTACTTAACAAGAACATTGAGACATTACTTCTGTGCCACAGCTTTGCCTGGCTAATAGTTTATGATTCAACGCCATTGCTTATTATTTGAAGACTTGCATTTTGAATTGATTTGTTGATTTCGATTTTCTGTATACACTTTGTAAAGAAACTGTTGTTGTTTAGTTCTATTTGGGGTTTGTTGCAAGGGGAGGTAATTGTTAGTTAGTATTGGGACGGGGGTCTGTTTAGGGGTTGAGGGAAGGTTAGTTCCCATTTGTCCTGTGTTTGCTTGTTGATTGTTGAATAAAAGAGTGTGTGTCTGTACTCTGGCATTTTGTGTTAGTTTATTTTGTTTGAGTTTATTCTTTTCACTCGCTTTATGAGCTGACGTCACTGAACCCGCTCGGGGGACGTGACAATGTTGGTCTTCAGGGCCCAATGGTCTGTGGGTTATTGTAGTACACTCTTTCCTTCATGTTCACCCATAGGAAGTAGTCTGCGGGAGAAAGATCAGGGGAGTAGGCAGGTCATGAGTTTTCTGTTCGCCATGAGATAAGCCTCTATCTCTCTATCTGTCTTTCTTTCTTTTAATTACGATTAAAAAGTGGTAACATTTTATTGGCCCACCCTGTATATGTAATGCGAGCTGCTCTTTGTTAGGTTTAACAGATGATACAGAAGTGCAGAGCATGTTGTTGACTTTGAATGTGTGCAGGCAAAAGAACCCTAACCCTCCTACCAACAAGAGATTTCTACGGAATATGCTAGCCTCCACGCTTCGAGATGACCGACCTTTTAAGAAACGCGAGTTCCATCCACATCACCATCACAACCATCATGGTCATCATCGTCATCATCACTACCAGCCTAGAGATCAGTCACCCAAAAGAAATAGTGACCCTGACCCTCCTTTCAGGTACAATGACCCACCAAAGCCCAAATCTGACTTTGCGAGCTTGGAGCTTGAGTTGGGTGAAGGCAGCAGCTTCCTTGCAGAGCAGTTTAATAATGACTGGAAACAAGATGAGGGAGGACGTCCCTCACAAATCAGGCCTGATGAAAAGAAAAGGAAGCCAAGGTACGGCGACACAAGTGTGGAGGAGTATGATGATTGGCGGCACTCGTTGAAGAGGCCACACCTTTACAGCTCCAACTCTGCAAAAGATTCAGATTCCGTTGAAAAGAATGGACTTGGTGATAGAAAGAGAAACAAGAGCAAAAAGCACCGTAAGCACCGACGAAGGAAGTCTGCCAATGAAGGTGATGATTCTAGTCACAAAAAGAAGAAGCGCAAGAAATCGAAGAAGTCAAAACACAGTTCTAAGAAATCTCACAAAAAGAGCAAAGATTAAACTGTGCATTATTTAAGATTACTATTTTTCCTGTTGGTGTTAAAGATGTGCAGTACTTTGATGGTTGGACATTGTGGGTGTGTGGGTGCGATTGTTTAATAAAATTCCTTGTAGTCTTTGATGACAAAGCGTGAAGCTTGCAAAAGTTTTGTATTTTATTGTATTTTCAATTTCAAGCTGTTCATGACTGATAAAATTATAAGATGACTTCTAATTTTTCCAGACTTATCTGGAAATACTTTGAAATAGTCCGAAATTAGACCTAGCCAAATATCAGTCAGTTGGTTTGATTGATTGATTGATTGTTGCTTTAGGTCCAGCGGACTCTTCCGAGCCAAATCAGGACCGGACAACCCCCGATCCGCATAAAAGATCTGCTGAAACAACCCTAGTGGGAAAATTGAATGCCCTCCACCGGCCAGTCACTTTACAATAAAGACATCCCACGCAGGGGACGGCTGAGGCTTTACCCCAACTACTCAAACCCCCGATTACAAAAACAAAATAGAATACAAACATCAGTATAAATTATCAACAAAACACATACATATAAAATGCCTATATTGCTAAATAGTGACATCATAGGAAGCCCTAGTGACCACCCGGCAGAAAGCGTCCAACATTCCCAAGCTGATCCAACAGACCTCAAACACAAACAAGGAGTCTTGTCCAGGAAGAGTTTTCAAGAAAAAAGGTAGGTCACTGATCTAGCGAAGAAGAAGATAGTATAGCAGATTGATAGGACAGAGCAGGAATGAGAAAGAGCAAATGAGAAAGACAGCGACAGTGGGAATTTAAAGCACTAAATTTCCAGAAAGTGGGGGTACTATTTATACTAAAACCCTTGGCACTCCAACAGGGGTACTGTTGCCGCAGTGAATCTGTCATGCCTATAAAGAAAAGACAGGTTTTCAACTGGGGCTTTCACTTTTCCCTTTATAGGTTAGAACAATCTACAGTGGCAAGATTGCTCATGACCCCAAGGGGTAGTCAGTTGGTGAGTTGATCCGTTTGCATGCCTGATCTCAAGAACCACTCACCAGATTTTGAGCAAACTTCATAGGCTTATTACCTGGTTTAGAGACCAGCCTACCATGCCATTGTACTTGCTCTCTTTCAAAGGACAAGGTCACTGAGGTAACTTCTCAGTTAAACATGTTTCGCTTGATATCTCAAAAACAGTTGTGCCAATTTAAATGTTTTTTTTGGCAGGCAGGTACTTCAACTCCTGGCAAATCACTCTTATCAGTCCATGGCAGTCCATTGTTTGATCGGTCAGTCAATCAGTTACCCTGTTGGTCGCTATTAAATATTAATATATGCACCTTTTAAGCATTTTCTGAAAAATGACTTGATCATTCGATTTTTATTAATTATTTTTGCAAACAAATATATATTAACTACTGTTCAGCTTTTTATATCATTCACACTTTGGTAAAGGTCGCTGTGACCACAGGTAAAAGTCGATGTGCTCAAACATTTTTCAAACAGGTTTTATGCTGCATGTATTTCAAAATTGAAGAGATCAGTTCAAGAGTGCACTGAAGTCCAAAATTGCCAAAATTGACTTTTTAACCCGAAGTCCATCAAATAAGGGGAGATAAATCGTTCCAGAAAATGTGAAGTCAGTATCTGCAATTTTAAGAGTAATATTCCTTATATTACTGTTCTCACTCCCAGGGCAACATCGATCTCGAGTCCACTCTGGAATAAGAATGGATTTAGGTATAGTATAATGGTATAATGTATTGCATCAAATTATTATGGTGATAAATCTTATGGAAATAAGATAAATCAATTTATTCTTTTTCCTGAAAAAAGCAAACAGAATGGAAATAAAGACTTTGCTAAGTTAACATAAAACCCACACAAACTGAGTGATAGGAGATTGCCTCTGTCGTATAGGTGGAAGTACAATATCATGTCCAAGTCCGGTGAAATGAATGCAACAAAGGCCTTATGGCCATAAAGTCCTGAACCTAGAGACAGTCTTGAAGAAACGAAATTCAATTTCAAGCTTTTCTTCCCTTTAAATCAGTTTTACAATGTCGCCTGTTTAAATTTTTGTTTTGTTTTTATGCAAGAAGATATTCTCTTTTGTTATGAAAAAAAAAAAAATGAACAATACCCAAAATACTGTTTCTGTAATTTTTCTCTGATTGGAAAAAATGGACTAAGGTGCATTCTTGAACTGATCCCTTCAATTGCCAACAAAGATTTTGATAAATAGTAGTTTCCAAATAGTGCCGATAGTGGCCATTCGTTCTATGTTTTCATTTTGATTCTTTAAAATATAATCAATACAGAACATTGCCACAAAAATTGACATTTCATAAATTTATTTATTTTAGCTTTATGTATGTGTGTGTGTGTGTGTGTGAATGCATTTGAATGGTTTTCCATTTTGTTGCATACATATTTGGTTTAGATGCCAAGAGCAGCCTATATAAAAAAAAAACAACTAAAAAAACAAAACAAAAAATATTTGAGAATACAGATTTGAATCAACGTTCTTTTTTTTTTTTTAACTATTGATTTAAACTGTTGGTTATCTACTTAATTTTGAAAAGTACCTTTCTTCAAGTGTTGTAAGGCATCTCTAGCCTATAATATTTTATAGTCTTGTGAAATGTAGGTGATTAAAAAAAAAAGATGAAGCAGAAAACTTCTTTTTCAGTTATTTTGGGACTGCCGTTGGTGTATAAGAAACTTTTTTTTTTAAAGAACTAAAAAGTCCAAACTTATGATGTGTTGTTATATTACAACATATTCGATTGATAATATAATATATATGTGCTTAAGGGGTATGATTGTTTATCATAATTATGGTGTGTGGGTGTGTGTGTAAGTATGAGGCAGAATGGACATGCTGCAAACTTTTTCATTTAAAATAAAATTTAGCGTATCTATAAAGATGCTGACTTAGAATATATGCATTAGCATTGAGCTTGACATGCTGACACAAAGAGGCCCAAGATTACATTTCTTATTTATGGCGTTGTGTTAAAAAAAATGCTGCACAAGTACTTTTGCCGGAAAAATCTTTTTAAGGGGCGCAACCCATCATTTGCCTCAATAACATCAGCTATAAATTGTCATAGGCTTGCTTCCCTTATTCACACTTTTCGCCTATCCTATGCACCAACGGGAATCCCCTCTATAAAAAATTAAATACTTCCGGTGTTTTTTCTCCGCGTGTTTTAGTGAGTTATTTCCAAATATTCAAGAATAATAACATGTGTCACTGGCCACCTGTATCGTACCCTCACATATTTTTATTTTTTTTGCTGCAGTTTATTATCCCTTTCTATCGCCAGTGGCGCGCCTAAACCCTACCTACCTAACATTATTTGTGAATTTTTGAAAAATATTCGTAAAAACATAACGCCGAGATGCTGGCTCGAACCCACACCTGTCAGGCGCCATTGGTTTCTGGCTTGTGGACAAGGCAAGTTAGTCCCGCCTTAGCCCACTTGGCCACAACGCTAGCCTAACATAGTCAGTTACTTCGTGTTTTGTGAAGGTTGGGACGGCGAAGCTATGGAAAACTACAAGAGTTTTCAGGTCCTGTTTCACTTTCTGTCGATGATCGACGCACCTCCGAAGTCGCCACAAATACAGGCCTCTACGATTGTTTTTTGCATTCTTTCACTGAGCATGTACTTCCTCCACCGTTTTTATACTTATCCCACTCGTTTTCTGGCTCTAACAATCGTCGTTTTCGGCAATTTGCCATATTTAAAAGTCACGCATCAAGCTTTGATAAAAGCAAAACAAGCCAAACCGGAACTTGGTTTCATATAACCTCGTTTTAATTTATAATGGCGATACCCACGAGTTTTTATGAGAGGTGACGGAAAGTTGTGAATACATTCGTGATAAACTATCACCCTCCCCCCTCCCATCGTCTTCATTTTTCTTAAATGACACAGAAAAGCTTACACGAATGCATTATAACGATCAAACTGTAATGGCAGGGTTCAACCTCGACTTTCCCATTATCCCCCACCCTCATCCCTCTCTGTCTGGCATGCATTAAATTTGTAATAAGGAAAAGTGGTTCACACGCACACAGCCGGGGGTACCGAGTATTATCATGACTTTCCATGAAACGCCACATACGTTGTGCTGACAATGGGTCATATTTCGTCCCCATTTCTAAGTACTTTTACGTGTTCGAACCCTAACCCAGCCCTAACCCTAACGCATCATTGTTCTGACGTCAAAACAAGTAGGTATGTCAAAATAAGTAATGCACATGTTCACTGATTTGTCCAGATAACACTGTGTAAGTGTGCCCACACCTACACACACACTAAGTTTTAACTTTTATCTATTATTACCACCCACTGCATAATTCCCCCTCCCCCCCCCCCCTCCTTAAAATTTTTTTTTGTTTACATAATCTACATTTGTCTTGTTTTCTTTTCGATAGGAATCAAATAGCAAAAATGGTAATGAAATTAGTATTTTTCTTCTTCTCTTGCACTGAAGCAGTGATTAGCAAACAGATATGTAGGTGGGTTAACTGATTTGATTGGATATATGCCCCCCTCCCCCTCCCCCCTCTCTCTCTCTGTTATTTCACATCATCCCATTCTATTTTGTTTTTGTAACCGGGGTGTTCGCGTAGTTGAGGTCAACCCTCAGCCGTCCCCCGCGTGGGATGTCTTTATTGTAAAGTGACTGGCCGGTGGAGGGCGTTCAATTTTCCCACTAGGGTTGATTCGGCAGATCTTTTATGCGGATCGGGGGTTGTCCGGTCCTGATTTGGCTCGGAAGAGTCCGCTGGACCTAAAGCAACAATAAATCAATCAATCAATCAATCAAAAACCCACTGTTTCTTGATCCACTAATTTGCTATAGCAGTCTACTATTCTTCCCAAAAAAGGTAACCTTCAGGAGTATGAAAATTACCGCACCATCAGCCTCATCAGCCTCATGTGTTTGTAGACTTCAAGAAAGCGTTTGACCGAGTCTGGCATGCAGCTCTGTGGGCAACCATGAGAGTGTACAACATCAGCCCTAACAATATTGAAGTCATCAAAAGCCTGTCTGCCAAGGCTACCAGTGCAGTCCTCCACAACAGTGCCACCGAGAACTGGTTCAAAACAACAATCGGTGTGTCTCAAGGATGCCTACTCCCTCCAACACTCTTTAACATCATCCTAGAACGCATCATGTCAGATGTCCTTGCAGATCACGAAGGCACAGTCAGCATAGGGGGTAGAGCAATCTACAACCTCCGTTTTGCGGATGCCATTGATGGATTGGCTGGAGAGGAACAAGAACTTGAACAGCTGGTACAGAGGCTTCAAACCACATCCAGGGCCTATGGAATGGAAATAAATGCAGAGAAGACCAAAATGATGACCAACAACACCAATGGCATCAACACGGACATCAAAGTCCAAGGCCAATCCCTCAACACAGTGCATAGCTTCAAATATTTAGGTATCGGACAACTACATTTCAAGGTAAGGTTGCTGCGCTCCCTTGTCATCTCCATCTTCCTATACGCTTGCGAAACATGGACCCTCACAGCAGATCTAAAACGAAGAATACAAAGCATGGAAATGAGATCCTACAGAAGACTTCTGGGCATTCCTATACCCAGCCCATCATCAACGATAAAGTCCAACAGACCTTCACACAAGCCATTGGACAACATGATGACATGCTCAAAGTGGTGAAGAAACGGAAACTCCGAAGGTATGGCCACGTCACCAGAGCATCAGGCCTTGCAAAGACCATACTGCAAGGCACAGTGCAAGGAGGCGGAAAAAGGGGGAGACAGAAAAAGGGGTGGGAGGACAACAATCGAGAATGGACTGGCTTGACACTGAGCGAAGCCATGAGGGTTGCTGAGGACAGAGAAAGATATAGTACGCAGGCTAAACGATCATCTGTGGTGCCCCAACGACCTTCGAGTTATGGGATAGGATAGGATAATCTACTACAATGTTTATCACGCCAACCATCAAAAGGCGAAAACCCGAGATTGTTTGGACGTCTAACTATGCATGAAACAGACAATCAGTCATCTGGATGCGTGCCCGACATCAACTTGAGGCACTCGACCTCTGCCCATTTATGTGGTCACTGTACGCTCTAATTGAACAACGTCCGCCGGCCCAAACAGAAGATGAGCTTGCTCCCATGACCCACGGACCTGCCCTAGGGCCACTTGCTCCCTTAACACGCGGGGTGTTGGCTACCTTAAACTCTCCTTTCATCGCCCCTCATAGTAGATTTCCCTCGAGAAGAAATCAATCGTAGTTACCTCCCCTTACCGCGGCTCTCTAGCGATATGTCGGACGTGCGCGGAATAGATTCGATATTAGGCCGTGTTTGCGGGCGGTAGGGATTCAATTTGCATTCTAATCCCACCGTTTGCCCGACCCAAGGAAGACCGGATGTCCCATTGGCTTCACAGGAGTAAGAAAGATGAGGGAACGATTCTGCGGATGCGCAGAAAAGGGTCGTCGTGGATTGTGACGTCATACTACCGAATAGTTCGATAGTTTTTGTTTGTTTGTTTGTTTGTTTGTTTTCCCCAAAGCCTACCCTTTTTCTCACCCCTAAACTTTTTATAATCCCATTTTCTTTCTCCAAGTTTAAAGCTGGGGATACAAAGTAGACTTTGTCGCACTATATTAGGAAAGGCCATTTCAACAAACAGCTCGATTGTCTGCCTATGTTTGTGTATTTATTGCTTTATTAAATCGGAGCAACCTCAATCAGAGCAATGCCAAAAACATTAGGCTATTGTATAATGAGGTGAATAGTCACATTTAGGGTTTGTTTGTGGTGTGTGTGTGTGTGTGTATGTGTGTGTGTGTGTGTGTGTGTGTGTGTGTGTTTGTTTGTTTGTTTGTTTGTTTGTTGCTGTTGTTGTTTTAAAATTACAGAACGCTTCCTTCAGCAAAATCTTTACCAAAATTGATCGATCCTTGGAAAGGTTTCGGGAGATGGGTCGAAAATCTTGCGATTTCAAAAATCATTCTCAAACTTTACCAACTTTATCATAGATTGAGTTAAGGTTTTGTTTCACTCACTCTTTGACTTGTATGCTGAGATTTTTCAAGAAAAAAATTAAAACTTAATTTGAACAAAAAAAAGCCGCAAACATATGCTAACAGATCTGGCATCCGTTTTCCTTCTCTCCCTTCACGCCCAGAACGTGTACACTGAATATCACAGACTAGAACTGATTGATGCTGTTCTAACTTTAAGAACTCCTGCAAAGTTCAATGGTCTCTGATACTCCGTGTGAGGACGAATCGTCGCCGCCAGATTAGTTGAGGATCTGCAGTTGCGCCAGGACTTCCGGTTTGGAATTGCGACTTTTTACCCGAAGGGATGTATTGGAAGACTGGCTGTACGCCTTGAGTCTGTTGAACGGAAAATAGAACGGGCAAAAGGCATTGTATTACTATGCAACACGTCTGCAGAGACTATCTTCCACTGCACTCCAAAGTGTACCATTCATTCCCTCTTTCTATTCTTAAAGTTGTTCTTCTCTTAACTTGTCTTTGGAGTTTATGCAACACGTCTGCAGAGACTATCTTCAACTGCACTCCAAAGTGTACCATTCATTCCCTCTTTCTATTCTTAAAGTTGTTCTTCTCTTAACTTGTCTTTGGAGTTTATGCAACACGTCTGCAGAGACTATCTTCAACTGCACCCCAAAGTGTACCATTCATTCCCTCTTTCTATTCTTAAAGTTGTTCTTCTCTTAACTTGTCTTTGGAGTTTATGCAACACGTCTGCAGAGACTATCTTCCACTGCACCCCAGAGTGTACCATTCATTCCCTCTTTCTATACTTAAAGTTGTTCTTCTCTTTACTTGTCTTTGGAGTTTATGCAACAGGTCTGCAGAGACTATCTTCCACTGCACCCCAGAGTGGACCATTCATTCCCTCTTTCTATTCTTAAAGTTGTTCTTCTCTTTACTTGTCTTTGGAGTTTATGCAACACGTCTGCAGAGACTATCTTCAACTGCACCCCAAAGTGTACCATTCATTCCCTCTTTCTATTCTTAAAGTTGTTCTTCTTTGGAGTTTATGCAACACGTCTGCAGAGACTATCTTCCACTGCACCCCAGAGTGGACCATTCATTCCCTCTTTCTATTCTTAAAGTTGTTCTTCTCTTTACTTGTCTTTGGAGTTTATGCAACACGTCTGCAGAGACTATCTTCAACTGCACCCCAAAGTGTACCATTCATTCCCTCTTTCTATTCTTAAAGTTGTTCTTCTCTTAACTTGTCTTTGGAGTTTATGCAACACGTCTGCAGAGACTATCTTCAACTGCACCCCAGAGTGTACCATTCATTCTCTCTTTTCTATTCTTGAAGTTATTCTTCTCTCACGCTTTTAATTGTTTGCATTTATTATTATTTTTTAGAGTCTCCTCTCTGAAAATCCTTATCGGGAAGAGAGGGGACTGTAAACTGATACATACATACATACATTCTTCTCTTAACTTGTCTTTGGAGTTTGTCCCTGTCTGCTATGTTACTTTTAAAATTTACTGCTAATAGGTATAGCCTAATAATTTAGGGCCCCATTTGCGGACAGTTTTGTTTACCCCAGTCCTATTTTCAATCTACAATACTTCCATCATAACGCCCACGTGACTGATAGTTTTGTATCTAGTCAACCATCAGACTCTGTATACATGTCTTGATGTGTTTAAGTTAAAGCCATCACCATACTATAAGCCATCATATCACCATCATACTTTCTCTGGTCTTAACTCAAAGTAGTAGTGAGAAGAAGAAGAAGAAGAAGAAGAAGAAGAAGAAGAAGAAGAAGAAGAAGAAGAAGAAGAAGAAGAAGAAGAAGAAGAAGAAGAAGAAGAAGAAGATGATGATGATGATGATGATGAAGAAGAAGAAGAAGAAGAAAAGACAAGAAAATACTAGCCATCGCAATAAATCTTCGATTAGATTCCGAGTTCTAGATTGATTCGTCTTCCGAGATTAATAAAGATTATATGGGTGTCAACTGTGCTCAAAGAATTAGAGTTATATTACGCACATTAGAATTTAGTAATTTAGCTTATTACAAGGACTGATGAATGACCTCAGGGAGGACTTGGTTGGAGACTGGCTTTAAGATTTTTGTACTACAGTCTGAGAATTGGGATGGGGAGGGTGAGAGAGAGAGAGAGAGAGAGAGAGAGAGAGAGAACTGCGGCCCTCTGTGTATAATAATAAAAATAATAGTAATAGGCTATCGGATACTATGCGCTTTGTTTCTAAATCAGGCTTCCGGCATGGCGATCTGTACCAACATACACGCTTTCATATTACTTACATACACATCAAAAGAACATTCATCATTCAAACATGTGGTGTAAAGGCATGGAGATCGCTATCAGAAAAAAGTCGAAATTTATTTGCGAAATTTTTAGTTTAACTGCATCAAATGCCGTTATTGAAGGCACATGCGCGCACCGGTGTTTGTGTGGGTGTGTGGGTGTGTGTGTGTGTGTGTGTGTGTGAATACGATATCTATACGGTTATGTACATTATAATGATAACAAGAAATTACAAAACATCCACCACACTCACCTATAATAGGACTACGCTGTTTATCCCCCGTCGTCTAAAGCTACAGTCGACAAACGTAATTCCCCAATGGTGGCTCCAATTTGGTAGGAAATTGACAATGACAAAAGACGTCTGGTAACACCGCTCAAAGGTTTAGACAACGGGATCTGGCTTCCTAATGTGATGTATTCCCACTGATAGTGAAAAAAAAAGGAAAACCGTGATGGAATACTTCCTTACAGGTTTTTCGTCCTTGGTTTTGTCCCGGCCCACGTCATGAAATAGTTCTGTCTCGTTGGTCCTCTATCCTGTGTTCTCTTTTGTCTTCGTGCCAATCTATCTGTCTTTCTTTCATTCAGCGCTGTTCGCGTCTTGTATAGGTCTCTGGCTGCCTTTATTTCCTCTCTTCTGTTTTGTCGTTATCTTTGTGCCAATCTGTATGTCTTCCTTTCCAATTTAGAGCTGTCGTATCCTAATTTCCTTCGCTTCTTGATCGTTATCGTCCAAATCGTAAAAGAACGCTCATTTATGCCTTTTCCTTTTGATCCCATTTTGATGTTCTCTTTGTCTTCGTGCAAATGTGTGTGTCTTCTTTCCTCATTTCCGTGGTCTCCTAATCACTATGTTGCATGTCGCAAAAGAGAGACCAGCACAGCTTAGTAGTAGCTTGAACTCTTCAGGAAATCACAAATTTTGACATTCTTCAGGAAGCTACAAACGTTGACAGTGCCTTAGAATAACAGATCTTGAATCAGGACAATCAGGCAACTCGCAAAGAATCATTTCAAGTGATTTGAAAATAATATTAATAGGTTTTGAATCAAGAACAAACAGGCAAATAGTATAGAAACATTGAAAGTGCCTTAATTGTATGAATATCACTTTTAATAGGTTTTGAAACAGGAAACCAGACATATCGCAAAGATTCATTCCAAGTGCATTAATAGTAATGGAAATGGGTTTTGAATCAGGATACTAATAAATAATACAGAAGCATTGGAAAACGCCTTAAAAGTACGAATAATACTATTAATAGATCTTGACTCAGTAAACCAGGCATATGGTAAAGAATCATCCCAAGTGTTTTTAAAAGTGTGGACAACAGGTCTTGTATCCGGTGATGTAGCCTATCTCGGTTGACCCTATAGGGAATCAGCTGCAAAACTCTGCTCTGGCACGAACTTTAAACTAAGTAATCTGGACCAATAAGTCATGAAATCAGTCATTGACATCAGTCATTAGTAATAGCTACACGTATATTTTAATGGCTTCCTTTATTAAAGTGTGCAATACTGACAGAGTTTGCCGAAATGTGAGTATTAATTTTTGTTTTGTTGATTGTTTTTACACATTTATTGTCCCTTTAATTCCTCTCCTAGAAGACATAGTCACAGCCTGTGGCGCGCCAAAACCCAAAATACCCATATTATTTGGGTTTTTTTAAATATTTTATTGGGGAGCAACCGAACGTAGTCAAAAAATATTGCCTTTCAAAAGTAAAACAAAATACCAGAGAGCATACAAGTAAGATGATATAACTAGAACGGACAACTGTGAGTATACGATACTGAACCTGTCATACAACTATACTATAGATGTTTACGCCAAAGATACCATCCTAAATGAACCAAAAAGAATTTAATGAGATTTTATACTAGTAATATAATTTGTATATATTATTGTTATCATATATGCATTAAAAAGAATAGATATAAACTTTTTTATTGTGTTGTATTTTTGATTTTCTATATATATGACATGAAAAAACATGTATTTGTAAAAATTTAACGATCACTTTTTTTTTGTTGCGCAAACATTCAAATATATACTTTATAACTGCAGTTTTATAAATACTGATTTCTGTTATTTCTGGTGAGAAAATAATGTTTTACTGAGTAACTCAGATGTGATAAAATATTACCATAGTGTTGTTACTGATGCATGATGTCGACTTTTGACGCGCACAACAGTTTACATTTAAAGACTTTTAACAAAACTATACTGTAAAAAATTTTTGTTTTATTTAAAGTTTACATTTTTTTTTTTTATATGCTGAGACAGATGTTTTGTTTATTTGTGTGGAAAAAGAATGCATGTTAACAAGCTGATTTGTATGAAAAATGATAAGTATGATGTGTTTTAGTTAGCTGATCTGAATGATGTCGTTTATGACGCAAGCATTGTTTTTTAATTAGGAAACCGAAAGTGTGCTTTTTTTAAAATTTTTGAACATGGGAGAAGGTTTTTTTTATGTCTATTTTGGGTAAAGAGAGATAAGAGATTAAAAGGAGCTTAGAATGTGTTTTTGAGATGAAAACGTTTTGTTATATTCTTTTTGTGGAAGAGATAAAATGAAATGTTTTATAAAATTAAAAAATATGTGTGATGTGAAGAGGAGAAAATGATGGTACTGTTGATGCGGGAGGCTGTGTACGACTGCAAGTTTCTGCGTGCCCAAACTCTCTCCGCCTTGCTGAATGCGATGCACTGTTCTGCGGGCCTAACTGCTTTTCCTCTTGTGTTATATCTACGAGCGGAAGCAATTATCAGTTCCGCACAGCAAATTTCTCCCCTTTGCCCTGAATGGCGATGCGCTGCGGATGCTCTGCTTTTACCTAAAAAGCTCTTCGTATTTCACCTACACAGAGGACAGTGCGGTACCGAAAGTCTTCCGCTTGCCGTTACGTCTACACTGCATTGGTGGTATTTTAAAATGAAGAGACGAGACGAAGCAAAATAAGAGAAGAGAACAGTGTCACTGCCACGACTCCCCCTGAGTAGACGCCACAAACAAACACCTTACACACGCAGACAACCCAGACAGAATGACAGTTTCCCGCAGACGCGAAGTGATGATAACACAACGAATATATGTACAACTTTCAAGCTATTTATTCATTCATACCACACACTCATACACATACAACATTTACACATGAAACGAGAAAAATGGTGATGGAACAATCAATGGATCAATGAGCAATGAAATGGAAATGTCAGATGAACGGGGGTTGCTGATCAACCACGTCTAACTAACGACTGTGCAACGCCAATGTCCGGGCACAGAGGGGGCAAGTGTCAAGAGGGGGACAAATAAAGAACGAGCCGACCTGATAGTAGGGTGTCCCCGTTGATGCCTCCGAAAGGTAGCTGCCTCCCCGTTGTGGTTGACGCTGGACTGTCGCTGTTTAATCCAGGCGCTGTGGTGTCGCCACTCCCTCCGCCGCTGACGATGACGATGATGGTGATGATGACGCTGTAGTTGCGGCGGCCCTGCCGCCGTCGACGCCTCTCAGCCTGACTCCTCCTGTCGGCTACCTTGTAACGCCGAGGCTAGGTCCCGCAACGGACGTCACGATCACGCGGGAAAGTTGGGGTTGTGGAACGATGAGGATGTTCACAAACGTGGACGTGGACAAACGGGTGGCGATGATGATGTGGGTCCAACGACCGGATGTCGTCGTCGTCGTCGCGCTGAAGAATTCGACGAACTTCCGAGCGACGAACAAAGACTTTCGAACCTGCAACATGCTTGCCGTATTGTTAATGTCAAGTCCACCCGATTCTGTCCCCCTCCCTCCTCACACTCTCCCCCCTTACTACACTAACTAATTCCTGTATCTTGAGGAAGCGCCACTGCTGTTCATTTCACTTCCCTTGACTACTTTTACTGTCTCTTGTAATCAACACATGATTCAAAAACTAAATGACATTATGAATGCATGAAATGAACAATGCTGCAAATGAATACATGAAATCACCAACACATTATCCAACTTGAGCAACCGCAACCTCAACAACAGCAACCACTTCCATCCTACCTTCATCACACTTCACCCCCATTCTCCTCCCTCATTCTCCCTCCTTCAGTCGCACCCTTCCTCTCCTCAGTGCAACCATACTTCCCCCAGCCTCACGCACAGCTATCGTTCAACACCCCAACAGCCGGCCATTGGTCATTAGCACAGTAAAGGAAGATCACCATCACACTTACCCAACGGCTCGATTGTAATAGTACCTGTAGCTAGCCACTTTCCCACTGCTTGCCTACACAGTACTCCAAGTAAGGTATCCAAAGCGTAGTAGTTTCCGTTAGTGGACAATGACCTCGACACTAACCTACCACAAACTCACAAACTTAGTTATTTGCTCACACTTTTCCTTGAGCTGCTACTACCACAGTAACATTTCCAACTAAGCTTTCCCTAGAACCAATTATTATTTACGTTAATAAATGTTCCAACCTTACTTCCAGAATCAAAATCAAAATCAACCATAATTTTATATTAAATGTACTTTCGGTTTATTATCCTAATGGTCCAAAGGATGATAATTCAGATTGGATCAAACACCTTGATGTATCTAGTAGTAACAAATGGTTGATTATGGGGGATTTTAATGCGCATGCTCCTTATTGGGAAAATGGATGTACAAGTATAACTTGTAATAGATTTCTTGAAAACATTATTGATTCTAAATTATTTCTTTTAAATGATGGATCAGTTACCAGAATTCCTGATGTATCAACTCAAAAAGCAACTGCAATAGATTTATCTTTAATTTCCCCTGATCTTGCAGTTAATTGTTTATGGTCTACAACAAATGATACATTGGGTAGTGATCATATTCCTATCAATATAGAATTAAATGAGGATATCATTGATGATGATTCCAGCACTGAAGATAAAATTCCTCAATTTCAGTATAATCGTGCAAACTGGGAAGATTTTAAAACATTCTTAACCTTCCACAACATTGACATCATTAACAATGAAGATATTAACACATATTATTCAAATTTTACTAATAGTATAATACAGGCAGCTGAATACTCAATCCCCAAATGTACATTTAAGAAAAATCGTAAATATTCAGGAAATGCATGGTGGAATAAAGATTGTGAACAAGCTGTACGCACGAAAAAAGAACATTTTAAGAAGTGGTTAAAGAACAAAACACCAGAAAATCACAATGAAATGAAACGCACCAAAATTCAATGCAACAGAATAATTGCACAAGCTAAAAAGATCTATTGGACAGAATTTTGTAAATGTGAAGTTTCGGAATCGAAAGATACATATAAGGTTTGGAAAAAAGTAAAGCAAATTAAAAATGGGTACCATCTTCAAAATTATACTATAAAAATTGACAATAATCCCTTTCCTAGTTCTTTCGTTAAAGCTGAAGCTTTTCTTCAAAACTTTACAGAAAATAGCATTTCTTCAACACTCGATAAATCTCAGCAAAATTTTAGATTAAAAGAAGAAAATAAAGAGGAGTATGAAGATCCACTCCCGAACGAAGATCATTATATAAATTCGCTTATTACATACGACGAGTTTTTAGAAGCCCTAAATACATTTAAATCTAATAAATCTGCTGTTGGTATTGATGGTATTTCTTATCAAATGTTGATCCATTTGCCTGATATTTGGAAACAGTTACTTCACTCATTTTACCAAAAATGTTGGTTAAATGGAGCTCTTCCTGATATCTGGAAGAAGTCAGTTGTAATTCCAGTTCTAAAACAAGGCAAGACAAGATCTTCAGTTGATAGTTATAGACCAATAGCATTAACTTCACAAGTCGGCAAATTATTGGAAAAGATTATTCTTCATAGACTGACTCACTATTGTGAAAAAAATTCTATTTTTCCACTAACTCAGGCAGGTTTTAGGAAAGGAAGATGTACTGCGGATCACTTAGTTAAGTTAACATCTCATGTAAAAAAACAGTTTTCTCGCAGAAAATCTACATTAGCAACATTTTTTGATGTACGTAAAGCATACGATAGTGTATGGCACGCACGTTTATTGTATAAATTGAAGAATATAGGAATATCTGGAATTATGTATCAATACTTCAGGAACTTTTTATCTCACAGATCTATATGTGTTCGTGTTGGCAAGATCTATTCCTCTTTTAAACAAATTGACATGGGTATTCCTCAAGGATCTATAGTTGCTCCAATTTTATTTTCTATTCTTATATACGATCTTCCAAAAGCTGTGTCCAAACACACAAATATTGTGCAATATGCAGATGATGTAGCTATTTGGGTTAATACTAATTTAAGGAAGAATACATGCAAAAGAGTTGTAAACTATGTGCAGAAGATATATCAGAACGAACTCAATAAATTAAATGCATTTATGATAGAAAATGGTCTCCAGTTGTCTGCAGAAAAAACTTGTCTAATATTGTTTAATAATGGGGCAAATTCACAATATTTGCCTAAGTTAGAACTAAATGGAAAAGTTTTAAATTATAAGCAAAATGTAAAGTTTTTGGGTGTACATCTTACTCCAAAACTAAACTGGAACTTTCATATTCAATACTTAATATCAAAAGCCAGCAAAAGATTAAATTTTTTGAAACTACTTTGTGTACAGCCATGGAGTCAAGACACAAATACATTACTTCATTTGGCAATATCGTTAGTGAGATCTGTACTTAGTTATGGACAAGAAGTATATTTTTCAGCATCAAAATCATTGTTGAATAAGTTGCAAAGCATTGACAGTAAAGCAGTGAAAATAGCCTTAGGGGTTCCAGTGCATTCAAGTACAATAAAATCCTATAAAGAAGCTTGCCTTCTATCTTTTCTTGAACAACAAAAATTATCAGTAGCAAAATATGTTGTTAGAAGTTTATCAGTTTCAAATTCTGTTTCAGAGGAAATATTTATTGATGCTAATGTAGATTTCCCCAAACGAGCTAGACATTTATCTTATCTCCAACCAATACGAAATTATACATACGATATTTTAACAAATTGTAATATTGACATTTCTTCTATTCCTATATTACCAATTACACCTCAGATTCCGCAATGGGAGCATAGAAACGCCATGTTCCATATTGATTACTCAGATACCACGAAAAGTGACAATGTACAGTTAATTGTTACTGATGCTAGAGAGCTTATGGAGAAACAATATTCTAATCATTTAAAAATTTATACTGACGGCTCAGTTTTAGAAACAACACATGCTGGCGCTGGAATTGCAATTCCTGACTTAAAAATTCAAAAGTCATATTATATTGGTAAGAATATCTCAATATTTACAGCAGAATTGTATGCAATCCTTATGGCTTTAAATATTATTTGTAATTCTTCATTGGCTTTATTTAATATTCTTTTATGTGTAGATTCAAAATCAGTTTTATATTCTTTGAAATATTGGTCATGTAAAAGGAGGACAGATATTTTATTTGAAATTAAGTCTTTAATACATTATATTATAACTAAAGGTATTGGAGTATCCTTTTGTTGGATTCCTTCTCATACCTGCATTTATTGGAATAATATAGTTGATAAATTGGCTAAACGAGGAGCAATGAAATTAGGTGATACTATTACATATAATAATATAAAGCCTTCAGTATTTGAATTAATATCTTTATTAGAAAAGAATATATATTCTAATTTACCTAGCAATGGAAAGAATGAAAAATTTTCTTGTCCAAGACATTTGTGTAGAATAATTAATAAACTAAGAGTAAATTCATGGAACACCAAGTTTTCAAAAGACGTAGTTTGTACTTGTTTACAACCAATATCTGTTAAACATCTGTTATATGACTGTCCTATTTTAATTATATTATATAAGGAAAAGAATATCGATGTAAATAGTCAAGAATCAATTGACATTTTGTTGCATAGTCCAGCAATAATAGATATTGCCCGAATAATTTACAAGTCTGCAGTTGGCAAACTTCTGTAGTAATGTTAGATATTTTGTATGATTATCGTTCAACTTTAAATTGTTATATTATATGTTTGTGTACATGCGTGAGAATGGCTGTATGGTCTAAAATCACATAAGTGAAAAGACGTTAAAATAAATTATTGAATTGAATTGAATTGAACTTCCAGAATCACAATACCCAGAGAACTAAGACCGTACGTCTTGTCTATCACTCTGCCAAACGTGTTCTGCCTAACAGTGAACACTTTCCCAAAACTGGCTGGCCAAACTATGCTGTTCAAAAAACACGCTTTCCACGCATAACCATACAACGACATCGCGCAGTTACTACCCCAACTCATTAACTCCCCACCCGCACTTACTACTCGGTTTCAACACAGGCTGCCCTGTGACACACCCCCCTCCCAAGACGAAACTACGGAGAGTTCAAAACTTAATCTTCCACAGGGTCAGATCTGCTGAGGAAATCTGCCTCTATGTTGTCTCTTCCTGGAATCAGTCGAACTGTGAAGACATAGGCCTGCAACTGCATAGCCCATCGGGTGAGTCTGGCACTGTTGAGGTGCGTCCGTCCTCCAGATGAATTCCTCCTCCAATACTGGTAGCCCTACCACCGGCTCACTCGCCTCCCTCCTATTGACCTCTGCCTTCTTCCTTACTCGCACGATCGGTGCTCTGTACGGCGATGTACACGACTCGGTAACGCCCAGCTCCAGCATCGGTCCCACTTCACCCTTGGCGACTTCCATCTGCGAAAATGGTAGCGGATGCTGTCGGTTACGTTCAGGGCTGTCGTCGGTCGACATCACCTCGCACTCGTCCAGCGGCGGTGCTCTCTCTTGTAGCGCAGATAGCTCTGTGTCTATCTGTATGTCCACTGGCCCTTCGCTCGCTTGAAGCGGTATCAGTGGTACGGTGCCCTGGTAGCAGATATCTGTGGTTCCCTCTGTCTCAGCTTGGTCCAACACCACTGCCACCGTCGCCTCTGGTTCTGCCTTGCGTACTATGTAACGCTTCAACTTCCTGTTCTTGCCGACTCTCTGAAACGGTACCCTCCTGGCTCTCCCCTTTGGCGTTGTTCGCTGGCATGCGTCGCATGAAGCACAAAGCCTCCTCACGTCGCGGCACATCCCTGGCCAGTAGTACTTGGTCCACACTCGATCTAGGGTCTGCCTGGCTCCCAGATGTTCAGCCATAGGCGCGTCGTGCCCCATGCGCAGTACTTCTGGTCGAAGCTTGGCTGGTACCACCAACTGGCTGTGATCCACTTTGTCCTGTCCTGTGTACTCGCGGTACAACAGGCCCAGCTTCCAGACAAATGCCACTTGCCCTTTGCCTCGTTTCTCCTTCCCTGCTTCCCGGTCTGCTAGCTGTCGTACTTTCGCAAGCTCGCCGTCCTCCAACTGCAGTTGACGAATCTCCTTCGGCGTCGCGACGACGCTCTTGCTCGGTCCGACCACCAATGGTTCTGCAGCGACCTGCTCCTTGGCTGGCTGCGCTCGCGTCTGCACCGCGCAACACTCTGCGGCTCCCTCGACGAACACCGGCAGTGCTGTGTCACCTTGCTGTTCCGTCCTCGCCCAGTTGCCGATCACCACTGGGTAAGTCAAGTCTGGTACCACCACTACCTCCACTTTCCCGGTGTAGAATGGTGATTCCAGTTGCACCCACGCTGTCGGTAGCGACTTGGACAACTGTCGAATGGCGAATCCGACGCGCCGCGTGCGTCCCGTGTAGACGAGGTTGGCAACCTCTCCCTTCCGCAGGCAAATCAAGTCGGCCCCCGTGTCCCTCACGGCCGTCAGCGGAACACCTTCCACTACCACTTGGCTCTGGAACCGAGGATCTCCCTCCTTGCCTGCCTCCTTCAAGATGCGCAACGCTCCTCCACTTCGCTCGCTGCGTTTCGGACAATCCCGCTTCAAGTGCCCTTTCTGCCCACAGCTGTAGCACACCCGCTTGTCAGGCGAGTTGGGTCGCGGTCCCGCTGGCTCGCGGCCCTCACTCTTGTCCCTGGGTGTAAAGGGTTGACGTGGTGGGAAACGTAGGTTGGTTCCCGCCCTGGCGTCGACGTACTGCTGCGCTAACGTAGCGGCCTCCTCCACCGTTGCTGGGTTGCGCTCGCGCACGAACGTGACCAGTTCTGGTGTCAAACCGTTGACCATCTGCTCCATCAGCACTAGGTCCAGTAAGTCCGCATACGTGGCCTTCTTGTTCGCTAGTCCCATCCAGCGTTCCAGGAACAACTCTGACTTCCGCAAGTACTGCTTGAAAGTCTCTGGTGGCTCCCTTCGTAGCTGGCGAAACTTCTTCCGATACGTCTCGGCTGTCAGGTTGAAACGTACCAACAACGCTGCCTTCAGGATCTCGTAGTCGGCAGAGTCGTCCTCATTCAAACCAACGTAAACTTCCCTCGCCTTCCCCTTCAGCAAGGTATCCAAGCGAATAGCCCACGTGTCCTTCTTCCAGTCTTGAGCCTTGGCGAACCGCTCGAACTGGCACAAGTAGGTTTCTAGGTCGTCCTTATCCTCGAAGAAAGGTAACCTAAGCTTGACCGTCTCGAACTCGGGTTGCTGATTCCTGCGGTTCCCGGCGCCGCCCTGCAACCTAAGTTGCGCCATCGCTAGTTCGTGCTCTCTTTCCCTCTCTCTCTCTCCGATCTGCGTCTCTTTCACTGGCCCTCAACTCGGCGTCTTCCCGGGCCGCCCTAGCCGCTTGGTCCATCGCGTAGTCTAACGCTGCCTGGCCCTTCAGTCCTTCGCGCTTGGCGAGCCTCAGGATCCTCTCCATCGGCGTCTCATCCGCGAACGGTCCTGTCCTCGGCGTCGGTGCCGCCTCAACCTTGTAGACCGAACGGTAAGGGTTGGTCTCGAACCTCTTCGGCCTCGTTGCATCATCCAGGCGATCCTGGTCTCCATAGAAGTCGGTGCCTGCTGACATCCCGCCAGTCGCGCCAAATCCCGTCACAAAAGGATCACTCACTGTGTCTCTGGCCTCGAACGTCGTCAACTCCTCGTCCACTGACCCACGACGCGATGACCTGACCGGCGATCTCCGTCGCTCGTCCGCAGAAGGTAGATCGGTGACTCCCGTATCAGCTGCTGCCGCCGTGCGCTCGTCCATCGTGACACCCACGCGAGAACGCGTACGAGCCGCGATCGGTGACACTCCTTCAGTCTCCTCGATCGATGCCATCCTGCTTAAGGAAAGCAACAACAACCAACAACAACAAGTCAAAGTCCTACAACCCTACCTAACCTAGCCTAGCCTTAGATACTAACCTATCTATCTAAGCTATCTTCCTTACCTATCACCCACCTCCTCCCACTCAAACAGTGGAAACTGGCCTGCAAGGTAGCGAACCGGTTGGAGAGTGCGATGGCCCCCTCCCTCACGTGTGGTCGAACCCAGGCCGGCTGTGAGCCTCCGCTGAACAGCGACCTGACTCCCTCCAACCACCCGCTGGGGTGCACACTCTCACCGAGTCACGCCTCACACACTCGGACACCACAAGACAATTACAAGACAACTTCACGTCTGGGCACACTCACATCTACCCTGCATCTCCACCAAATGTCACTGCCACGACTCCCCCTGAGTAGACGCCACAAACAAACACCTTACACACGCAGACAACCCAGACAGAATGACAGTTTCCCGCAGACGCGAAGTGATGATAACACAACGAATATATGTACAACTTTCAAGCTATTTATTCATTCATACCACACACTCATACACATACAACATTTACACATGAAACGAGAAAAATGGTGATGGAACAATCAATGGATCAATGAGCAATGAAATGGAAATGTCAGATGAACGGGGGTTGCTGATCAACCACGTCTAACTAACGACTGTGCAACGCCAATGTCCGGGCACAGAGGGGGCAAGTGTCAAGAGGGGGACAAATAAAGAACGAGCCGACCTGATAGTAGGGTGTCCCCGTTGATGCCTCCGAAAGGTAGCTGCCTCCCCGTTGTGGTTGACGCTGGACTGTCGCTGTTTAATCCAGGCGCTGTGGTGTCGCCACTCCCTCCGCCGCTGACGATGACGATGATGGTGATGATGACGCTGTAGTTGCGGCGGCCCTGCCGCCGTCGACGCCTCTCAGCCTGACTCCTCCTGTCGGCTACCTTGTAACGCCGAGGCTAGGTCCCGCAACGGACGTCACGATCACGCGGGAAAGTTGGGGTTGTGGAACGATGAGGATGTTCACAAACGTGGACGTGGACAAACGGGTGGCGATGATGATGTGGGTCCAACGACCGGATGTCGTCGTCGTCGTCGCGCTGAAGAATTCGACGAACTTCCGAGCGACGAACAAAGACTTTCGAACCTGCAACATGCTTGCCGTATTGTTAATGTCAAGTCCACCCGATTCTGTCCCCCTCCCTCCTCACACTCTCCCCCCTTACTACACTAACTAATTCCTGTATCTTGAGGAAGCGCCACTGCTGTTCATTTCACTTCCCTTGACTACTTTTACTGTCTCTTGTAATCAACACATGATTCAAAAACTAAATGACATTATGAATGCATGAAATGAACAATGCTGCAAATGAATACATGAAATCACCAACACATTATCCAACTTGAGCAACCGCAACCTCAACAACAGCAACCACTTCCATCCTACCTTCATCACACTTCACCCCCATTCTCCTCCCTCATTCTCCCTCCTTCAGTCGCACCCTTCCTCTCCTCAGTGCAACCATACTTCCCCCAGCCTCACGCACAGCTATCGTTCAACACCCCAACAGCCGGCCATTGGTCATTAGCACAGTAAAGGAAGATCACCATCACACTTACCCAACGGCTCGATTGTAATAGTACCTGTAGCTAGCCACTTTCCCACTGCTTGCCTACACAGTACTCCAAGTAAGGTATCCAAAGCGTAGTAGTTTCCGTTAGTGGACAATGACCTCGACACTAACCTACCACAAACTCACAAACTTAGTTATTTGCTCACACTTTTCCTTGAGCTGCTACTACCACAGTAACATTTCCAACTAAGCTTTCCCTAGAACCAATTATTATTTACGTTAATAAATGTTCCAACCTTACTTCCAGAATCACAATACCCAGAGAACTAAGACCGTACGTCTTGTCTATCACTCTGCCAAACGTGTTCTGCCTAACAGTGAACACTTTCCCAAAACTGGCTGGCCAAACTATGCTGTTCAAAAAACACGCTTTCCACGCATAACCATACAACGACATCGCGCAGTTACTACCCCAACTCATTAACTCCCCACCCGCACTTACTACTCGGTTTCAACACAGGCTGCCCTGTGACAAACAGAAAACAAATATTTATTCCAAATAAAAAGGACAACTGCTGTTGCCAACAGGAACAGGCTTAAGAACAATACTTTACAAAGATCACAGTTCCAAGCAGGGGGTAACGTGCACAACATAAACGTTTAAATGTAAAATTAATTAGGATTTTTTAAAAAAAATCATACATAAATGCATGCACAAGCACACACACGCTTACACACACACGCCCGCGCGAGCATACACACATACACACACAAACGTTTGTAAAAATGCAGTTGTTATGACTTTCGTGAAACGCCACATACGTTGTTTAGACATTTTTTAAAATTTGTCAATTTTTTTAAGCTAACCCTAACCTATATCCCTTAACTTAACCCTAAGGCTAACATAGCCCTAACCTTATCGGAACACTGTTTTGACGTCAAAATAACGGGGCCGTCAAAAGAACGTAGGTAGAGTATAGTGTAAAAATAACGTCGTTTCTACAAACACACGCACGCGCGCGCGCGCACACATACACACACTCACTAACGCACACACACACACATACACACCTCCCTGCAAAGATTCATACCCTCAACATATTCATAGGTCTGTATATTTCAAGTACACTCGGACCACTTGAGAAGAAGAAGTAGCAGAAGTAGCAGAAGAAGAAGAAGAAGAAGAAGAAGAAGAAGAAGAAGAAGAAGAAGAAGAAGAAAGAAAGAAAGAAAGAAAGAAAGAAAGAAAGAAAGAAAGAAAGAAAGAAAGAAAGAAAAGAAGAAGAAGAAGAAGAAGAAGAAGAAAAGGCGGAAAAGAAGAGAGAGACAGACAGACAGTGACAGAGACACACAGACAGAGAGAGACAAATAGACAGAAAAATAACTCATTAAAGAATAATACAGAGAGTGAGGGAGGAAAACTACATCGTCTCTCAATATTGTGGATCAATCCTTCTGTTCTTCCTCAAGGGCCCTCGCACAACACTCACAAACATTTCGGAAAGGCAGAGAGTGGATTAAGCAACATATCTACATTCAAGTATATGATGACTGTAACAATTTGGGTCACCTTTGATTTTTGTTTAAAACATTCTTTTATGCAAATCATTCTTTTATAATATTTTTTTAAATATATTTCTTTCACGGTATTTTTCTTATTCCCATTTATCAAACTCAAATTCTCAAACCATGCATGAAATGTGGACAATTTTCTATTTCCGTTTCAATCATGGCTTCTCATTCACTTCCATTTTTTAAGTAATCGATGAACAAATTGCAGCAGAAGGGAGCTGTTACAGAGACTTCTGTGAGGTTATGTAGTTTTATGCGAGCAATAGATTGTCCCACTTTCCTTTTTTTAATAAGCAGCGAAGAATGACTGTAAATACAGAAGAACAAAAAGAAATGATCTTACGAATATCATAACAAACTAAAACGAAAGAGCGAGCCACGTAGTGTGAAAACAAAGAACGGGAGAGAGAGATAAAAAAAAAGAGAGAGAGAGAGAGAGAGAGAGAGAGACGTAGTAGTAGTAGTAGTAGTAGTAGTAGT